>CM059800.1:10010621-11210621 GCA_030435695.1 Brachymystax lenok tsinlingensis
GAAATGAAGTGATGCATTTTGTACCCAATTAGAATTTTGAAGGAGACGATTTCACTTTTGCTCTACTCACCTAATGTAATACTACAAGGTACAAAACATAGGCAACACTTCAATTTGAGAACACCAGTGGCTTGATGTCTAATTAAATAAGAGCAAATGAGTTTACAACCTCTGTCACTTAATTAGAGCAAGATACAGAGGCACAAAATGAATTAATTTGTCGAGATTTAGAGAGGAGTCAATTAAAACTTTGGTTGGAGTGTGGGCTGACGATAACTACTCTTGTACAGAACTGTTTTGTCCCATGTTACTGACTGTGTATTTTCGTTTCATTGCAGGGCCTACGTTGGGAGGAAAAGAAGGAGGAAGAGAGAGAAGAAGAGGGGGTTGTGATGAGTAACTGCATAAAGCAAAACCAAAGGATCCGGTGAGGTTTAGGGTCCAAGTCCCCAGGCTAGCGAGTGAGTGGAGTGAAGCCACCATCCAGGAAGGACCTCAGACAAAGGTTTTCCCAGGATTATCTTTTGATTGTGCCTCTCAGGGGACACAGGCACAAGTGCAGCAAGGCCCAAAGGAAGGCGGAGTAGCACTGGTCAGCAGGCAGCAGGATGTGGGAGGGACTGGGACTGCAGGTGTTCCTGATGTGCCTGGGCGCCGTGCTGTGCAGTGCTGTGGCCGCCTCGGCACCCCTGGAGCACAGCCACGGCCGCCGCCTCTCCCTACACAGGCACCGGGAGAGGACAGGCAAGGAGGGACAGGTCCTACACCGCTCCAAGAGAGGCTGGGTCTGGAACCAGTTTTTTGTCATTGAGGAGTACACAGGGCCAGACCCAGTGTTAGTGGGCAGGGTAAGGTCACTGTTTTAAATTCTTCATCATCACCTTCCTACCTCTCCTCTCTTTTCTCTCCCATTCTTTCCCCCTCTCTATCTGTTGACCGCTGAATTAAAGTTACAAGGGGTTTTCATTACCAGAGGAGACCTTGCAATATCCTCAATTTGTTACACAAAAGCAATCAGTGGCCCACTTGATTAAAGGTTATAAACTGGATTTCCTTTTTAATATCAAAGCATCCACCAAAGACATTGACATCTGGGAAACAGGCAATTTATGGGTCCACAGAAATGACGATTACAAATGGGGACCTAAATTTGCCTCTAATTCCGGCAGTGACAGAGATCTTGTTATTATTGGATAGGATATCAATCATGACATCAATCAACAACAAAAACAACATGCATGCAGGACAGGTTTCTTTGTACAATATTTCATAGAATATAATGAAAAGTTGGTAGATATTGCAAAATAAATTAAAGTACCATTCATATATGCGTTTGTGTGAATATAGTTATGCGTGTTTTGAATTGCAGAAATTAACCAATCAACTAAGTGACTAACTATCTGATAATGTGACAGACCACTAATTGTAATGTTGCTGTGTTGCACCTAATGTTTATCATCAGAGTAAATATTGATTGATTCTCTATGTTGAAACATATTGGTTTCAAGGCAGTTTTCTGTAAGCTATGCATTTAAATGTAATCACATTTACATGATTGCCTGGGCTGACTGTGCTTCTCATTATCCATGTTCCTCCTTGTGATTACACTACATGTTTGAACGTAGTATTTTTCGATGGTTTTTAACATATTTTTCCAAAGTAATTTTGCTGACATTTTCTTTCTATTTGTTTCCAGCTCCACTCAGACGTTGACGCTGGAGATGGCAATTGCAAGTACATTCTCTCAGGGGAGGGTGCAGGCACCATTTTTGTCATTGATGACAAGACAGGCAACATCCATGCCACCAAGACCCTGGACAGGGAAGAGCAGGCCCAGTACACCCTCACAGCCCAGGCTGTGGACAGGGACACCAACAAGCCTCTGGAGCCTCCGTCTGAGTTCATAGTCAAGGTCCAGGACATCAATGACAACCCACCTGAGTTCCTACATGGACCATACTATGCCAGGGTGCCTGAAATGTCCAACGTCGGTGAGTCTGGCTGGGGAATGGACCGTGAAGGATTCCCTACCCTCTGTCTAATTCTCCCTTCCTCAGACTGTTTGCCAGTGAACAGCTTGTTTCCCATGCATTATTCAAAATTACTGTAATCTGACCGGGGGAGGCAAAGTTGGAAGTGTTGCTGTTGTTGTTGCGGCTTTGCAATTTCCCTCTTCCTTGTGAATGTTTTGTGTGTGAGTGTGTGTCTGTGTGTGTGTGGGGGGAGGGTTGGTGGGGGGTCACACCATGTAATACAACATCCTTAATGCTGGCCTGTCACAGAGTAACAATCTATTTCCCTGCGATTCCACCAGCTGACAACCCAAATGGTGCTTCTGGGTCTCAGACTCGGCAGTCTAGACCAGCCCAGCTTCAAATATGTTCAGAAACCATTGTGATGCCAAATTCATTTCAAATACTGGCGAAACAGCTAGGCTTTGTGTGAATCCCAAAACCATGAGCACTTAAGGACACCATGGGAGGGATGCTGACTGCACCACCTTTTTGGTAAAGATTAAGTGATTTCTAGAATGGCAAACACTTCCAGCATTAGGTATATAGCAGGAATTTCATTTTAGAAACATAGTATTGGCTCCAGCTAAATGCCATAATGATTTGCTTATCGCAGGTCTACTATTATGTTGGGTAAATGGTGTTGAAAATAATAACACCTGCTGTTCTTGTGTCGTCCAGGTACCTCAGTGATGCAGGTGACAGCCACAGATGCTGATGACCCCACCTACGGGAATAGTGCCAGACTGGTGTACAGCATTCTCCAGGGCCAGCCCTACTTCTCAGTGGAACCACAAACAGGTGCCCAACCTCTCTGTCCCGCCTCGTTTCATATTCACCCAGATAGCATAACACATAATACAATGGCTTGCGAAAGTATTCACCCCTTGGCATTTTTCCTATTTTGTTGCCTTACAACCTGGAATTAAAATGGATTTTTGGAGGGGTTTCTATCATTTGATTTATACAACATGCCTACCACTTTGAAGATGCAAAATATTTTTTAGTGTGAAACAAACAAGAAATATGACAAAAAACAGAACACTTGAGCGTGCATGACTATTCACCCCCCCAAAGTCAATACTTTGTGGAGCCACCTTTTGCAGCAATTACAGCTGCATGTCTCTTGGGGTGTGTCTCTATAAGCTTGGCACATCTAGCCACTGGGATTTTTGCCCATTCTTCAAGGCAAAACTGCTCCAGCTCCTTCAAGTTGGATGGGTTCCACTGGTCTACAGCAATCTTCAAGTCATACCACAGATTCTCAATTGGATTGAGGTCTGGGCTTTGACTAGGCCATTCCAAGACATTTAAATGTTTCCCCTTAAAGCACCCGAGTGTTGCTTTAGCAGTATGCTTAACGTCGTTGTCCTGCTGGAAGGTGAACCTCCGTCCCAGTCTCAAATCTTTGGAAGACTGAAACTGGTTTCCCTCAGGAATTTCCCTGTATTTATCGTCATCGATCATTCCTTCAATTCTGACCAGTTTCCCAGTCCCTGCTGATGAAAAACATCCCCACAGCATGATGCTGCCACCACCATGCTTCACTGTGGGGATGGTGTTCTCGGGGTGATGAGAGGTGTTGGGTTTGCGCCAGACATTGCGTTTTCCTTGATGTCCAAAATGCTACATTTCTGTCTCGTCTGACCAGAGTACCTTCTTCCATATGCTTGGGGAGTCTCCCACATGCCTGTTTCTTCTGTCCACTCTTCCGTAAAGCCCAGCTCTGTGGAGTGTACGGCTTAAAGTGGTCCTATGGACAGATACTCCAATCTCCGCTGTGGAGCTTAGCAGCTTCTTCAGGGTTATCTTTGGTCTCTTTGTTGCCTCTCTGATTAATGCCCTCATTGCCTGGTCCATGAGTTTTAGTGGGCGGCCCTCTCTTGGCAGGTTTGTTGTGGTGCCATATTCTTAAAAAAAATGTATAATGGATTTAATGGTGCTCCGTGGGATGTTCAAAGTTTCTGATATTTTTTTTTACAACCAAACCCTGATCTGTTCTTCTCCACAACTTTGTTCCTGCCCTGTTTGGAGAGCTCCTTGGTCTTCATGGTGCCGCTTGTTTGGTGGTGCCCCTTGCTTAGTGGTGTCGCAGACTCTGGGGCCTTTCAGAACAGGTGTATATATACTGAGATCATGTGACAGATCATGTGACACTTAGATTGCACACAGGTGGACTTTTTTTAATAACTAATTATGTGACTTCTGAAGGTAATAGGTTGCACCAGATCTTATTTAGGGGCTTCATAGCAAAGGGGGTGAATACATATGCACGCACCACTTTTCCATTTTTTATTGTTTTGAATTATTATTATTATATTTTTTTCACTTTGCCAATTTGGACTATTTTGTGTATGTCCATTACATGAAATCCCAGTAAAAATCCATTTCAATTACAGGTTGTAATTCAACAAAATAGGAAAAACGCCAAGGTGGATGAATACTTTTGCACGCGCTGTATAAGTATTTGATACACTGCCGATTTTGCAGGTTTTCCTACTTACAAAGCATGTAGACGTCTGTAATTTTTATCATAGGTACACTTCAACTGTGAGAGACGGAATCAAAAATCCAGAAAATCCCATTGTATGATTTTTAAATAATTAATTTGCATTTTATTGCATGACATAAGTATTTGATCACCTACCAACCAGTAAGAATTCCGGCTCTCACAGACCTGTTAGTTTTTCTTTAAGAAGCCCTCCTGTTCTCCACTCATTACCTGTATTAACTGCACCAGTTTGAACTCGTTACCTGTATAAAAGACACCTGTTCACACACTCAATCAAACAGACTCCAACCTCTCCACAATGTCCAAGACCAGAGAGCTGTATAAGGACATCAGGGATAAAATTGTAGACCTGCACAAGGCTGGGATGGGCTACAGGACAATAGGCAAGCAGCTTGGTGAGAAAGCAACAACTGTTGGCACAATTATTAGAAAATGGAAGAAGTTCAAGATGACGGTCAATCTCCCTTGGTCTGGGGCACCATGCAAGATCTCACCTCGTAGGGCATCAATGATCATGAGGAAGGTGAGGGATCAGCCCAGAACTATACGGCAGGACCTGGTCAATTACCTGAAGAGAGCTGGGACCACAGTCTCAAAGAAAACCATTAGTAACACACTACGCCGTCATGGATTAAAATCCTGCAGCGCACGCAAGGTCCCCCTGCTCAAGCCAGCGCATGTCCAGGCCCATCTGAAGTTTGCCAATGACCATCTGGATGATCCAGAGGAGGAATGGGAGAAGGTCATGTGGTCTGATGAGACAAAAATAGAGCTTTTTGGTCTAAACTCCACTTGGCGTGTTTGGAGGAAGAAGAAGGATGAGTACAACCCCAAGAACACCATCCCAACCGTGAAGCATGGAGGTGGAAACATCATTCTTTGGGGATGCTTTTCTGCAAAGGGGACAGGACGACTGCACCATATTGAGGGGAGGATGGATGGGGCCATGTATCGCGAGATCCTTCCCTCAGTAAGAACATTGAAGATGGGTCGTGGCTGGGTCTTCCAGCATGACAACGACCTGAAACACACAGCGAAGGCAACTAAGGAGTGGCTCCGTAAGAAGCATCTCAAGGACCTGGAGTGGCCTAGCCAGTCTCCAGACCTGAACCCAATAGAAAATCTTTGGAGGGAGCTGAATGTCCGTATTTCCCAGCGACAGCCCCGAAACCTGAAGGATCTGGAGAAGGTCTGTATGGAGGAGTGGGCCAAAATCCCTGCTGCAGTGTGTGCAGACCTGGTCAAGAACTACAGGAAACGTATGATCTCTGTAATTGCAAACAAAGGTTTCTGTACCAAATATTAAGTTCTGCTTTTCTGATGTATCAAATACTTATGTCATGCAATAAAATGCAAATTATTTACTTAAAAATCATACAATGTGATTTTCTGGGTTTTTGTTTTAGATTCCGTCACTCACAGTTGAGTACCTATGATAAAGATTACAGACTTCTACATGCTTTGTAAGTGGGAAAACCTGCAAAATCGGCAGTGTATCAAATACTTGTTCTCCCCACTGTATATACTGTATGTCTTATATCAAAACTGTTATGTATTTAAATGTATCTTATGATGATCTGTCAATTCTCACATTTTGTATCCGTGCCAAGTAAGGAGCGTTGAGCATCAGCCCTGTCGTGCTTTGGGATTTCTCCAAGGCAAAGTCTGAGTGTACCTGTCCTTTGCCAAACAGAATTAACTCACGGCCAGATTAGGCAAGCAATGTCCTGGTTGAACTCTAAGCATCCTGGGAGCCAAAGTACCCCCAGCCAAACAGGGAGATCTCAGAGCGAGAGAGAGAGATCGGAGAGAGAAAATCCTGCTAATAAACCAAAGCTGGATATTTCACTGGATCCTATCCAATGCTCACATTTCTAATTTGTTTTTGGCTTATCTGCGTTTTATGCACAGGCTCATCTAAATATCACCGGAGAACAACCATCCCCATCATATTCTCCTGTGATGTGAGGAGTGCCAGTTTCCTCACAGAAAAATAAATAAATAAACAACTGGCTTAAAAAAACAGTTCCTCACTGCTGTTCTGAGCAGTGTTCTGCAGTTTCCATTGAAACAAGCCACTTCTTTTTCTCTTTTACATATCACACTAATTACCTCAATATTAGAAGCCTGTTGAATGAGATGGCGATGGCACTTGATCTCACAGGTCAGTGATGACCCATCATGCCCTGCTCCTCCCAGCAGGCCTTGCATAGTAGTAGGCTGCTGAAAGGTCACAGGCAGGTCCCTCTTGAATGTAAGCCATTTTTATCCTCTCCTGTCCCCAGGGATAATCCGGACTGCTCTGCCCAACATGGACAGGGAAGCTCGGCAGGAATATGACGTCGTCATCCAAGCGAAGGACATGGGGGGACACATGGGGGGATTGTCAGGGACAACAGAAGTTAAAATCACCTTGACGGACGTCAACGACAACCCACCGAAGTTCCCTCAGAGTAAGTGAAGAGTCCTGTCTTTCACTTTTTTTTCTTTTTTTTCTTCTCTGTTTTCTAAAGCTAACTTAGACCTTGGGATGGTCTCTTTTCCCGTCGTCACTGTCCCTCTCTGCTGAGGTAAGAGCAGCATCATCCACGGGGGACAGGTCTGCTTTTAGCCAGTCTAGCGCTCTCCCAGCTCCTCAAGCCTCAACACTTCCAAATATGGATGGCTGATGGCCCCAGAGGCCATGACACGCGGTTTGTACAGGGTATAGATGTTAAAGGGGGAATATTAAAACTTAATTATTAAACAGTTTCATTGCGCTCATATGAGCTGTGATGACAGCACGTATCTTAAGCGTGATAAAGAGTTGGGAAATATTAACGGTGTTAGCGTCCGTACTTCTGTTCGACAGAGAGGGGGAATGGAGGGAATTCTTGTAGCTCTAAACCGCAAGCTAAACACAGATTTACATCTCATGTAGTAGACATGGCCCGCATCAATTTACCCCTACTTCTTGAGAGTAGAGCCTGAAGATTTGTCCCAGAGAGCTCCCAATCTTTCCCCTACTATCAGCACTGAGGCTCGGATGGAGCCCTGCTAACAGTGGCTCTTGGATGGAAAATGAGCCACATATTTGGGGTAAACTATTCCTGGGTAGGGTGAGAAACTTCTAAAACTGAGTCAGTGGGCTGTCTCAACCACGTGTAATAATGTCAACTCTTTCCCAGACGATGAAAACTGGAACATTGTTCAATAAGTAATGACAGACTTTTTGAGATGACATACACATCAGTATTGTCACGTTGTTCAGCCTCTGATATTATGTTCATATTTATGTCCAGCTCTCATGGTCAGAGCCCGTTTAGACTGGGAGGATTCAGTAACTTTCTCACGAAAAGATCCCATCATTTTATTATGTAGTCTGATAGAAGTAGCAGCCCTTTAAATGATTAGGCCTTTTTTTCAAAGGCTCCTTCCCGAGTTATTTTTAAATGCAGCTGAAGCGTTTGGCTCTGAACACTTCAATAGGTGGAGCAGACAGTTCGTAGAGGGCATATGGCCCTACTGCTCTGCCTCGGCCATGGGCAGGTGTATGCAACCCTGTAGACACACACACACTCACACACATGCAAGTACAAACACAAAACACTGTCTGCTCATGGGCTGTGGCCCTCAGGTGCTGGCCAGCTGAATCTCCACAGGTATCTCTTGTGTTCCATTTATCTCTCTCTCTCTCTCTCTCTCTCTCTCTCTCTCTCTCTCTTTAATTATGTGTAAATGCAGAACAGGTAAAGACACAATGTATTTCAAAGATGGACCCCGCAATTAATTCATTTCAACATTAAAACGCTGTAGAATGCCCAGTAAAATACCATAAATGTGTTGTACAGCATTAAAAGCGAATGGAAACACTAGGCTTTAGAACACCAGTGAACTGGAACTGTAAATCGCCATATTGGTATTGTTGCATCATCGGTAGGAGAGTTTAGGAATTCCTGAATTTACTGAGACCATGACCTCAGCGTACGTCAATGAGCATACTTTGCTGGTGTCTACATAATAGTAGAACAATAACGCACAACAAACATGGGGAAAACAGAGGGTTAAATAATGAACATGTATTTGGGGAATTGAAACCAGGTGTGTATAAAACAAAGACAAAACCAATGGAAAATGAAAAGTGGATCGGTGATGGCTAGAAAGCCGGCGACGTCGACCGCTGAACGCCGCCCGAACAAGGAGAGGGACCGACTTCGGAGGAAGTCGTGACATACACATTTTGAAAGCTGAGAAACAGCCCTTTCAAATGATATGACATGTGATAGCACCACATCAATCAAATGGCAATCAGTCAAGAAAAATCATATATGCTTTTTTCCCAAACAACTGCCATTGAAAACTTAAGAGCGTATTTAGTCTTCCTTATTTTGTACGGATTGATCATCTGAAATCAGAATAGTAATACCTTTTACAGTGAATGAGTTACAGCCTTTTAGTGAACAGTGTTATTTTTCTAGAATTCTATGGAATGTTCTATGACCAGACACTTTCTTATCTGGATAGTATTTTAAACACATACAGTGAGCTCCAAAAGTATTGGGACAGCACTTTGTATTTTGACTGGTGCAAAACATTTTCCCTGTCTCAATACTTTTGGAGCTCATTGTATATGCACCAAATTATATTACACATGCCATTTAGTCTTATATGTGATACGGAAAGACATACACAAGTGATATAATATTAATTAAAAACACTTTATTGAAACAATAAGGTTAGGGGAATACATTGTCTCAATCAAACCTGAAAACAAAGTGCACGTTACATCATGCTATCATAACCGTAACAATATATAGAACATTACTCTCAGGGATATTGTCATCAAAATTGAACTGGAATTATAAAATATTACAAGAATAAGGCATATAATAACAATAATTGGCTTTTACAACTTCAATTTCTTCTAACATACATTACACAAGCCTATAGCCTAATACAGGAAGAGTCAGAATTAAAAGCGTGCAAGAGAAGGGAATCGACCAGTGACAATCTGAGCTACTGGGTGAAGACTAGGAGCCTCTTTACTAGTACCTAGCTATGTTTTGCAGGTGCATGTATCTAGCTATATACAGCTGCCCCCCACAGTGACAACGATAGGCAGAGGCTAATTTAAAACAAGATTACATGAATGTAGTGAACAGTTAGGCATCAGGCATCGACTACAAGTGGGAATGATGTTTTCTTAGTTGTGACAGTTTCTATTGTTTCTCCCCACAGGTGTATACTCCATGTCAGTTTCAGAGGACAAGGTTTCGGGTGAGGAGGTGGGCCGTCTGAAGGCTAAAGATCCAGATCTGGGGGAGAATGGACTTGTGTCATATCGTTTCATTGAGGGCGATGGGATGACTGTGTTTGAGATTACCACCGACACTGACACCCGTGAGGGTGTTATCAAACTGAGAAAGGTGAGAAGGGAGTGAAGGGGATTTACTATTCCATAAACATTGTGGAGGAATGAAAGGAATGTGTGAGACAGTGTATAGGCTCGTCTGCATTGAATCGCCTTTTTTTTTGCTACTGCCCTTTCGCTAACATTCTGAGGACTAAAATGCTAGCCTCAATACTTGACATTACTTGACACACCTGTGTGTGTCTGTGCGTGTTTGACTGTGTAAAGCTGGCTATATGCAATGTCTGTGTGGTAGAGAGAGAAAGAGAGGGAAAAGGAGAAAGAGAGAGTGTGTGCCTGTGTGTAAGACTGAAGCACACACTGAGCAGTGGCGAGAGAGAGAGAGTGATTTTTCACCGTTCCACTCTGTGATTGCAATGACACCGCTTCAGCTTCTTATTACGAGCATTGACTTTCATGGCTGGTTTCTCTGGGAGAGGAATCTCATCTAGGCAGTCTGACTGTGGGTCGGCTGCTAGCGTGGAGCTGCAGCTATGCTGTGCTCCAGGGCTGGGATTATGCCGACATTTACCGACCTGGAGAGGTCAGCCTTGCACTGCAATGCACCGTGCCTGGGCTCCCTCTAGGTACTCACTGGCACCACTGTGCCTGGAGCTGCCTGCCTGCCATGGTTAGGCTTAGCCTGGCCTCCATAGGGGAGAGAGAGAGAGGCGCTGTTTCCCTCCCTAGTCCCTACGCAGCTGCAGCAGCAGCCTAGACGGAGCATTGCCACCTGGTGGTGCTTTATTATTTAAAATCCCTCAACTGTCTTTCACAGCTCAGGCTCCCTCACACTCAGAGATCAGCAGCAATCTCACTCACGCTCCTCTCTACTCCTCTCCAAAAATAACACAACTCTGAGAGAGGGAGGCCTTTGCATTCTCAAGGGATTACGCAAGATGGGTAATTTTGACAGTTCAGTGGAGTGTGAGTACCAGTGTGTCGTCTACGTGCTGAAAAATGGCGCTGTTCTATTAATCATGGCTGAGGATTATACCAGGTAAGCCACGACAGCGGCCATTGAGATGCGGGAAACAGGCATGTAAACAACTTCCTCTATGGCCGCATGAACCCAAGTGGGATCAGACTTCGCTGCTCAGTGCATATCCCCCTCATTTCCATAACAGAGAGGTGCAACAATAATAAGTCTCATGAACGCCGGATAATAGAAATTGTAGCTGGGGAAAGTGGAAGAATTGAATCAGGAGAAATAATGGTTTGACGTTGAGTAGAGAGGGTGGTGGTGGAGGGTTGTAATTCTTAACAGTGTTTGGCTATCTCAAATTCCAGGACCCAGGTCCCCAAATGAGACCATTCCGCCTAATGATTAGTCTGGGTGTGGTGTGTGTGGAGGTGGGGGAGGGAGGGGACAATACAGCGTGCCGACAACAATCAGTTTGATGCAGCCCTGCTCTTCTCAATAACATAATGCCTCCACAATACACCTCTTGGGAAATCATCACCTTTTGCTCTTCAAAGCATGTTGAAAATTAAAGTCGAAATTACTGACGGAATTGCCCGAGTTTTAATCAAGTATTCTGTTTCAACTGTGGGCTACCAGGCGCAGGCTGAATGCTAAGAGGAAGTCTGGCATTATTGTGAATATTATCTACCGCTGATTAGTTTCAGCAGCAAATTATTAAGTGCCAAAATAAAAGGAGAGAGAGAGAGAGAGAGAGAGAGAGAGATGGTTGAGTGGAGGGAAGAAGGGAGACAGAAAGAAATGGAGAGAGAGGGGGGAGAAAGAGAGATAGGGAGACAGAGAGAGATAAAGGGGGGAGGAAAAGGGTGAGACAGAGAGCAAGGGGACCACAGCTTCAGGAGACAACGTCAGTGAGGAACATTCACCGACCTGTTAAAGGAAAGAACTGGGTCATGGCTGTTCCCACCACTGACAGCTTCATTAAAGACATGTAAAAAATACTGAAGGATGAACCAAAAAACGGAGATAGGAAAACAAATTCACATTAATCACCACAGAGGCAGAGAGAGAGAGAAAGTGTGTGTTTGTTTGTGTGTATGCATCCTGGTATGGTGCCCTCTCAACTCCGGTCGGTACTTTAAAGTCTCACTTAGTAATTTGTGGGAGTGATGTGAGACAGGGTAATAAGAAAACAGGCAGATGTGTGAAAGCAGTAGGAGGCAGGGTGTAGAGGGATGAGGGTTCACACTAAATGGCCATTAACTATATTTGTGCATAATTGATTTGGGAGTGTCTTTCCATTTTCTTGCAATTATATGAACTGGTGGTGATTGAGGCTATGACTTAGATAAGGCATTCAACTGAAACAAGGGTCATCTTAGGTATAAGGACTGAGCAAAGAAAGTCTTGGTGTTGTCTCATGCTGACGTTGACCACAACCACTGTCTTCTTTTACAACAGCACCCTCTAGCTAGCATCTCAACTCCATACGGACATTTGATTTGACACTTAGAAAAAAGGCATCCAAATGGGTTCTTCGGCTGTCCCGGTAGGAGAACCCTTTTTGGTTCTAGGTAGAACCCTTTTTGGTTCCAGACAGAACCCTTTTGCAGAGGAAAGGGTTCTACATGGAACCTAAAAGAGTTCTACCTGTAACCAAAATGGTTCTAACTTTTTTTTAAGCGTTCTCCTATGGGGACAACCGAATAACCCTGTAAGGTTCTAGATAGCAGTGTACAGCTACAGTAAATCATTTTTATGATGCAGTAATTGTATTATAGAAAGAATTACGTTGAGACAACCTTCTAATTTTTGTCCCATGATATTAATGAGGATATAGTTTGATTGTATTATTACTAAATCCACGCTGCTCCCTCTTTCCAGACTGTGGACTTTGAGACTAAGAGGGCATACACCCTGAGAGTAGAGGCATCCAATACACACGTGGACCCCCGCTTCATCGCCTGGGGCCCCTACAAAGACACAGCCACGGTTAAGGTTATGGTGGAGGATGCAGACGAGCCGCCTGCTTTCATGGCAACTAGCTACAGCTTCGAGGTGGAGGAGAATGCCCCTGATAGGACCGTGGTGGGCCGTGTACACGCTAAAGACACCGACGTGGCCAATAACCCTGTCAGGTAAGCTACTTGGAACACTCTCTCTCACTCTTTCGGTTACTCCCATAGCGCTATATTACATCCTTGCTGTTTTCAATTGCCAATTTTATGTTGATACGTAGATGATTTCAGTTTCAAAGGCCTCATCTCGTCAACATAAAATAGTGCAGGGCCTTACTCAATCAGTAAACAAAAGATATAGCCTATATTGTTTTCTGCTCTGCGGGAGCAAATATTTAAATTAACATGCAGTTTCTTTGTTCTAACTATGAAAATTGTTCCATCGAATACGTTCATCCAAACAATGCAAACATGCATTCCTACAGCACAAGAATAATTAGGCTTTTGTTTTATCTAAGGAACCAGGCCCTAATTGAATACGTGTTTACTTATCACTACTGTTCACTGCAGGTACATGATTCCCCGCTACACGGACGTGGAGCAGTTCTTCAGTGTCGGCCCGGAGGATGGCATCATCAAGACCACCAGACCGCTGGACCGGGAGACACTACCCTGGCACAACATCTCTGTCAGCGCCACTGAGATTGGTACGCCACCCTCCACCATCCACCTTGGGTTTCAAATTAGAGAGTATCTGTGAATACCAGAGACGTCATGCCTCCCAATCCAGGAACTGTGGTGTTCCCATCCGGCTCTTATGTGGTCCTAGAGTCGCCACCCCTCAAGATGTTTTTAGAGAAGATTACCACAAAGTGCCTTTCAAAAAGTGAAATGAGTAGCTAGAGACTACTGCAAAACATCCACATCCCCCAATCAGAAATAAACATCTTTAAGTTGCTGTTCTCTGTCTGTGTGATTCTACTTCAGATGATTATGTTTGGTTTTGAAGTATATCTGTCTCAAATATTTCCATCTCTCCTATCAGGGATAATTTGATGCATTAAAAATGTATGTCTGGAACTTTAGAGATCAAGCAGTTCTGTTGTATTATGCATGACACTTGTCTGACAGCATCATTTCCAAGCATTCAACAACCTACATAATTTCTTACACAATAAATAGGTTCATACTGAGCTGTTGTGTTTGCAGTGAATTTCAGAGGGAGCTGGTTTTGTTTTTTAGCCAGGCAAATCCCATGTATGCGCACTGAATCACTAACTTGCTTGTTTTTCATTTTTGTCATTCTGCACAGGGGGACATCACCAAGATACGAAAGTACGTGTCAACATCAAAGTCAAAGATGTGAATGACAACGCCCCTGAGTTTGCCACACAGAACGAAATCCTCGTGTGTGAAAATGCCTCCCCTGGCAAAGTAAGTCTAATCATTCCCAATGTATATTGTACTTTTTCCCAAGTCACATTTAGAAAAGACAGATCTTTATGCATACTAGTAACCACCATGTGCAAAAATCTATTGTTATTACAGTGAATATCTTGAATATGTTCAGTGTTTTTGGTGAACTCGGTCTGTACTAACTCCTGTGGGTGTTGTTCAACTCAGCTCATAGAGACAGTCAGTGCGGTGGACAAGGATGAGATGGCCCACCGACAGTACTTCCACTTCAGCATCGCCCCAGAGGCTGTCAACAACCAGAACTTCTCCCTGAAAGACAACAGAGGTGGGTGGGCAGTCAGTGAGATAGAAAACCACTGGGTCTTTTTCCTTCTTTACATCAATTCAGGTTTTGCTACGTCCAGATGGCCTTTGCACTGTGTATGCATCGGAAGTGATTCAGCAGATCTTTGTAGACTGAAGTTTGATTTGAAGCTAGATCCCATAGAGCTCCTCCCTTATTAATTACCACTGGTGTCTCTCTGGCGTCCTAGCCTCTACATCGGTGAACTGCTGTGTGTTGGAGACTGAGCCTGTTGAATCAGATTGCAGAGCTTGCGATTGCATTAGTTATCCCTACATCACACTCTGTCTGATCAGCCAGGGGTGGAGAGGTGAGAGAGAGCGAGAGAGAGAGAGAGAGAGCACTTCTCTCCTTCTGCCTGCCGTGTTTGGGGGCCTGGCTGGCTGGTGACTCATCCTAGCTGTCCTTAAGGTCAAAGCCCCTTCCAGTCTGTCAGTCACAGTCATGGAGCGGCTGGTTAGGCGAGCTGGTCAGAGAGAGTACTGTTACGTTCCATTTCAACAGATGAGGCACAGTGGTATTTCTCCCCAGAGGATGCCATCTCTCATCAGAGGAGAATTACTCATCATGGGAATAGCATTCATCAACCTTGTTTATAAACTCTTGGATTAAAGATAATGAGAAGCAAAAGTTAATCACAGAGTGTTGACTCCATAAAAATACTTGATTAGACTTGCTTATATCCATAGAGATTGCTCAGGACCATGTGACAAAGCTATTGTAATAACTTTGATGGAGACATTCAACAGCTGCTGTGAGTAGTTCAGTCAGCATTGCCATCTTTGAACAAGCAATTACATGACACTTCTCTTAATGACATGCATCCATCAATATTTTCTTCAATAGACTTAAGCCAACTTAAGCTCTTTTTTCATTGTCAGCCATTGCTTTAATACTCTTCCCGACCGTGCCGTAATCACAAGCCACTTCCAAGCATGTCTCTTTCTGTGATGGAGGAGAATGAATGAGGGGGAATGAATGTGTTAATTGCAGTTTAATGGGATTTTTTTTTTAATCCCCAGATAAAGTCATATCAGACTGTTCCAAGCAGTGCTGCAGTGACTATACAATGACGGTCTACCAAAAGGCAAAAGGCCTCCTGCGGGGATGGGGGCCTGGGACTAAGAATGAATACAATATAAATATATGACAAAACACACATCACAACAAGAGAGACAACACAACACTACATAAAGAGAGACCTAAGACAAAAACATAGCAAGGCAGCAACACGTGACAACACAGCATGGTAGCAACACAACATAACAGCAACATCGTAGCAACACAACATGGTAGCAGCACAGAACATGGTACAACCATTATTGGGCACAAACAACAGCACAAAGGGCAAGAAGGTAGAGACAACAATACATCACGCAAAGCAGCCACAACTGTCAGTAAGAGTGAATGAAGAGGGAAGATATTTGAATGAAGAGATTAAGATAAAACTGTCCAGTTTGAGTGTTTGTTGCAGCTTGTTCCAGTCGCTAGCTGCAGCAAACTGAAAAGAGGAGCGACCCAGGGATGTGTGTGCTTTGGGGACCTTTAACATAATGTGACTGGCAGAAAGGGTGTTGTATGTGGAGGATGAGGGCTGCAGTAGATATCTCAGATAGGGGGGAGTGAGGCCTAAGAGGGTTTTATAAATAAGCATCAACCAGTGGGTCTTGCGACGGGTATACTGCGATGACCAGTTTACAGAGGAGTATAGAGTGCAGTGATGTGTCCTATAAGGAGCATTGGTGGCAAATCTCATGGCCGAATGGTAAAGAACATCTAGCCGCTCGAGAGCACCCTTACCTGCCGATCTATAAATTATGTCTCCGTAATCTAGCATGGGTAGGATGGTCATCTGAATCAGGGTTAGTTTGGCAGCTGGGGTGAAAGAAGAGTGATTATGATAGAAGAAACCAAGTCTAGATTTAACTTTAGCCTGCAGCTTTGATATGTGCTGAGAGAAGGACAGTGCACCGTCTAGCCATACTCCCAAGTTCTTGTATGAGGTGACTACCTCAAGCTCTAAACCCTCAAGAGGTAGTAATAGCACCTGTGGGAAGAGGGGCATTCTTCTTACCAAACCACATTACCTTTGTTTTGGTGGTTTTCAGAACAAGGTTAAAGGTAGAGAAAGCTTGTTGGACACTAAGAAAGCTTTGTTGTAAAGCATTTAACATAAAATCCGGGGGAGAGTCAAAATGAGTGCTTTTCAACAGTCTTTTCAAAAAGCCCACAATATGAGCAGAAAAGATTACAACCGCTCTGATTTGTTGGGTTCATCTGGAGACAAAGCCTCCTTTCAAATGGACAGCTTTCCAATCTACATTTATCAGTGTATTTTCTCGGGATTTTCAGAGTTTGCGGTGTCTGTCTGAGACAGCAGGGGCTATTTAGTTTTTTCTTGCACTCTCATAACTGCAGATGTAAGAACACTTAATAAGTATAAGGTTATGAAGAAAATGTTTCTTGAAAGCGACTTCTTATGAAGTGCTTCTTTCAGCAATACTAACTTCATATAGGATATTTAAGTTCTCATGGCTTTAGACTGTTCTATTTCAACCCTTAAAAGATACTCTACCAAGGCAATGATAACCTATGATGTAGACCTATAATGAATAGTGCAGAATTCATAGAGTCCATTCACCCTTCCATTCTGTTTGCACAATAGCCTTGTCATGAGAAACCTTTTCTGAAAAAGCTTTAGTGGTCTGAGGACACCGTTGTGAGAGAGGGAGGGAAAATGACTAAGCCACAAGCGCCTAAATGAACTCACTCCATCTCTGTTCTGAGTGTGACCTTGCACTGAGAGTGCAATTGGCATCCTTCCACCCTCACCCAGCCCCAAATAAAACCAATACAGCTACCTCCACACAAGCTTTGATTGCACTTCCAAAAGCTAATAAATGTTCACAATATTACAATAATGTAATATCTGGAAAGTCACAGCTCATTGCTTTTTCCCGGTGGCTATACGTCTGCCTTCTGAACTCATTGGATAAGTACAACTCTTCGGTTCTAACTATGATCGTGTTAAGCAGTCTGTACAGTCTGTACCTGGAATACAGTGCCTTTCAAAAGTATTCATCCCCCTTGGTGTTTTTCCTATTTTGTTGCATTACAACCTGTAATTTAAATAGATTTTTATTTGGATTTCATGTAACAGACATACACAAAATAGTCTAAATTGGTGAAGTGAAATAAAAAAAATGACTTGTTTCAAAAAAACTGAAAAGTGGTGTGTGCACATGTATTCACCCCCTTTGCTATGAAGCCCCTAAATAGAGTCTGGTTCAACCAATTACCTTCAGAAGTCACATAATTAGTTAAATAAAGTCCAACTGTGTGCAATCTAAGTGTCACATGATCTGTCATATGATGTCTGTATATATACACCTGTTCTGAAAGGCCCCAGGGTCTGCAACACCACTAAGCAAGGGACACCAGCAAGCAAGCAACATCATGAAGACCAAGGAGCTCTCCAGACAGGTCAGAGACAAAGTTGTGGAGAAGTACAGATCAGGGTTGGGTTAAAAAAATATATGAATATCCCACTGAGCACCATTAAATCCATATATATTTGTTTTAAGAATATACCACCACAACAAACCTGCCAAGAGAGGGCCGCCCACCAAAACTCATGGACCAGGCAAGGAGGAAATTAATCAGAGAGGCAAGAAAGAGGCCAAAGATAACCCTGAAGGAGCTGCAAAGCTCAACAGCGGAAATTGGAGCATCTTTCCATAGGACCACTTTAAGCTGTACACTCCACAGAACTGGGCTTTACGGAAGAGTGGACAAAAAAAGCCATTGCTTAAAGAAAAATATAAGCAAACACGTTTGGTGTTTGCCAAAAGGCATGTGGGAGACTCCCCAAACATATGGAAGAAGGTTCTCTGGTTCTCTGGTCAGATAAAATGTAGCTTTTTGGCCATCAAGGAAAACGCTATGTCTGGTGCAAACCCAACACCTCTCATTACCCCGAGAACACCATCCCCACAGTGAAGCATGGTGGTGGCAGCATCATGCTGTGGGGATGTTTTTCATCGGCAGGGACTGGGAAACTGGTCAGAATTGAAGGAATGATGGATGGCGCTACATACAGGGAAATTCTTGAGGGAAACCTGTTTCAGTCTTCCAGAGATTTGAGACGGGATGGAGGTTCACCTTCCAGCAGGACAATGACTCTAAGAATACTGCTAAAGCAACACTTGAGTGCTTTAAGGGGTAACATTTAAATGTCTTGGAATGACCTCAATCCAATTGAGAATCTGTGGTATGACTTGAAGATTGCTGTAGACCAGAGTAACATATCCAACTTGAAGGAGCTGGAGCAGTTTTGCCTTGAAGAATGGGCAAAAATCCCAGTGGCTAGATGTGCTAAGCTTATAGAGACACACCCCAAGAGACATGCAGCTGTAATTGCTGCAAAAGGTGGCTCTACAAAGTATTAACTTTGGGGGGGTGAATAGTTATGCACGCTCAAGTTTTCTTATTTCTTTGTTTCACACAAAAAAATATTTTGCATCTTCAAAGTGGTAGGCATGTTGTATAAATGAAATGATACAACCCCCCAAAAAATCTATTTTAATTCCAGATTGTAAGGCAAGAATATAGGAAAAAAGCCAAGGGGGTGAATACTTTCGCAAGCCACTGTACCCCCCAAGCAGAGACATTTAAAGGACCCTCTTTTCTCTGTACGTATTCTACTTCTGCTCCCCTCTTGTTCACCACAGACAGCACAGCCAGCATATATGTGACCCGGAGGGGCTTCAGCCGGATGGCCCAGGATGTCTACTTCCTTCCCATTGAGATCAACGACAACGGCATCCCTCCCATGAGCAGCACCAACACGCTGATCATCCGAGTGTGCAGCTGTGACAGTAAGGACACCATCCTGTCCTGCAATGTGGAGCCTTACATCCTGCCTGCTGGCCTCAGCACCGGAGCTCTCATTGCCATACTAGCCTGTATCGTCATTCTCCTGGGTGAGCATCAGCACTAAAGAAAACATAAACTTGCATTCAATCTGTTGTTGATCTAATATTGACTCATGTTTGATATTTTTTATATCCTGAGTGGTGCTTATCCTTAATGTTTTCAGAATAGTTAAAGTATTTATGGGCAGATGCTTGACAGAATATTAATAGTGTGCATTTGGATTATTTACACAGGCTCAATTGATTATTTAACTTAACACTGTTTACAATTAACACTGTTTATAAAATGTTGACAGATTCATACCACCTGTAATTCAACGTACTGTATATTTTTGCACTTCTAATCCAAATTATGTGCAGCTGTGATTTATTTTCCACATCTGTCAAAGCGTGGCTAATTAGGGAATTTGAAATGCTAAATGTATTTTAAGAGCTGTAAGAGCTAGAGGTTCTGCATGATTGGCTGATTGATATGTTTCTCATGGCAGCGATCGTGGTGCTGTTTGTGGCCTTGCGTCGTCAGAAGAAGGAGCCACTCATCATCTTCGAGGAGGAAGACATCCGTGAGAACATCATCACCTATGATGATGAAGGAGGTGGCGAGGAGGACACAGAGGCCTTCGACATTGCTACGCTACAGAATCCTGACGGTGCCAACGGCTTCCTTCCCCGTAAGGACATCAAGCCCGAGCTCCAGTACCCAATGAGGCCTGGCGGGCGCCCCGTGGCCAACAGTGTGGACGTGGATGATTTCATCAAGACCCGCATTAACGACGCGGACAGCGACCCGACGGCCCCTCCTTATGACTCCATCCAGATCTATGGCTATGAGGGCCGGGGCTCCATCGCTGGATCCCTCAGCTCCCTGGAGTCGGTGACCACAGATTCAGACCTAGACTACGACTACCTCCAAAGCTGGGGCCCGCGCTTCAAGAAGCTGGCCGACCTTTACGGCACCAAAGACTCCGCCGATGACAACTCTTAACGTTCACCCATTTCCCTGACCACCTCCTTGCTCCCTTTCTCCAACCCTCCACTGACTTTGTGTGGTGCTTGAAGTTTACTATAAGTATACCACAAGCATTTTTATTTATAGTAAACTTTGTTATTTGTACGTGTAAAGTATACTTGCAGTATACTAGATACCTGTTGGGGATGTTTGGTAAGGAAGGACAGATGGTATTGAGGAGGTGGAGACAAAAGAGAGAGAGAGAGAGAGAGAGAGAGAAAGAGAAAAAAAACAAAAAAACGAAACAAAAACAAAATATCACCTCTGTGGGATGTACTGGTGTGTATGAAAAATGAAGACATGCTTAATGTTTGTGGTGAGAGATCAAATAACACTTGGTATTTCACTTTTTTAGTCATTTTGTAGGTTACTACGGTTTGGGGTTGGAATGTGGGTCACAGTGAGACATGTAATTGTTGATACTGTGAATGAGCTCACAAAAGAGAAGCAAAAATTGTTGCCTTATATCAGTGAAAAACCTATGAGAAAACAGTAACAGCAAACTGAGACTGGTCGCTCCTGTAGCACCTCCCTCTTCCTGAGGAAGATGGATTCAACAAAAACAGAGACATTGTTTTTTCACAAATCCAGAGAAAAATCCCCCCTTTCAGCCCAATTTCACCAATGATCAATCACAAGGAAAGACCTGTGAGCTCAAAAATCGCCTTAAGTAATGGACTTTCTTGTATCACAGTGCATTTTCTGCAACTTGAAAAATATATCCTAAAGCAAGCTGAAGTCCATATAACGTATGTACAGTACAATGTGCAAATATGTCTCTTAAGGATCAAACTTGCGCCTATTGGTTCTTGTAAATCATTTTTTTTAATTATAATGTTATTATGATTTGTTTTGTTTCTCTTCATTTTTTATTTTCTTTGTTTGGCGTATGTTTTTCTCCCTTGTTGAGAAAATAGCAATCTGTCCTGTCGTAGTGAATGATGCCTAATTTCTATGTCGAATTGATGGTACCTATTTGTAAAATGTTCTTATTTTAGTACACATGCAGATATCAGTATTTCAACATGTAAAAAAATGTTACAGCATCACACTTATATTTTATGAACATTGTACTGTTGCTTTATTATGTGCTTCTATCTTAAGAAGCGGAAAAACTTTGAAATAAATGCTTTTTATAAAATTATTGAGGATGTTAATAAATCTGTAAGAGCAAAAGGGCAATCTGTTCTTTCCCTAGAGGTGATCTATGTTATGATATTGAACGGTGTCTACTGGATGATGCTGGGAGGACAGAGCAATAAAGGAGGTCAATATACAGTAGCAAACTGTGACACAGGACAAGCAGTGACACCATGAATATGCACACACACGCACACACACTGCCCACCCACACACTGCACATTAATGTACAGAGCTTTTCACTGGTATGGACCCAGCAGTCAGTGTTCACGTTGACCATTTCCTGATGAAGGTATCTCTCCCAGGGTTGCTCCATAGCGTACTTATTCAACCTCTCCAAGGGAAGCTTCCCAGCTAAAGGTTAATGTGCACTTTATCACTAGAAAAGCCAGGCCTGGATGGACCCCACTTTGAGCCATTTTGACAGCAACAGTCTAATAAGTACTGACTTTTTCCACATTTTGTTGTGATACAGTCTAAATTTAAAATGTATTTACGTTTAGATTATTTGTCACCTGCCTACACACAATATCCCATAATTTGGAAAAAGTGGAATTATGTTTTTTGAAATGTTTACAAATTGATTAAAAATGAAAAGCTGAAATGTCTTGAGTCACTAAGTATTCATGTCTTGAGTCAATAAGTGTTCAACCCCTTTGTTATGGCAAGCCTAAATAAGTTTAGGGGTAAAACATTTTTTTTTTATCACAGAATGAGTTGCATGGACTCACTAGTTACAGTTTTGACTTAAATCGGCTTGAAAATATATGGCAAGACTTGAAAATGGCTGTCTAGCAATGTTCAACAACCAACTTGAAAGAGCTTAAAGATTTTTTAAAATAATAACATGCAAATATTGTAATGTCCAGGTGTGCAAAGCTCTTAGAAACTTACCCAAAAAGACTATAATCGCTGTCAAATGTGTTTCTAACATGTATTAACTCGGGAGGTTGAAAACATATTAAATCAAAATATATTAGTGTTATATTTTTTATATTTGTTTTACAAATGTTATAATTTTTCATAGATTGTTGACAAAAAAAAGACAATTAAATAAACGTTTATCCCACTTTGTAACACAACAAATTGTGTAAAAAGTCAAGGGGTGTGAATACTTTCTGAAAGCACTGTATAACACAAATAATAATTTGTTTGTGTTTATGAAGGTCTGGGGTAATATTAAAAGAACACTAGCAATGTCATTACCGTGTGTGGAGCACATGGAACAGCGGTTATTCTTGAAAGGGTTTTCTTTATTTTTACTATTTTCTACATTGTAGAATAATAGTGAATACATCAAAACTAGGAAAAAACACATATGGAATCATAATAGTAACCGAAAAAAGTGTTAAACAAATCTAAATATATTATATATTTGAGATTCTTCAAATTAGCCACCTGTTGCCTTGATGACAGCTTTGCACACTCTTGGCATTCTCTCAACCAGCTTCATGAGGTAGTCACCTGGAATGCATTTCAAATGACAGGTGGGCCTTGTCAAAAGTTAATATTTGGAATTTCTTTCCTTCTTAATGCGTTTGAGCCAATCAGTTGTGTTGTGACAAGGTAGGGGTGGTATACAGAAGATAGCCCTATTTGGTAAAAGTCCATATTATGGCAAGATCAGCTCAAATACGAAAAGAGAAATGACAGTCCATCATTAGTTTAAGACATGAAGGACAGTCAATCCTGTCAAGAACTTTCGAAAGTTTCTTCAAGAGCAGTCGCAAAAACCATCAAGCGCTATGATGAAACTGGCTCTCATGAGGGCCACCACAGGAAAGGAAGACCCAGAGTTACCTCTGCTGCAGAGGATATGTTCATTAGAGTTACCAGCCTCAGAAATGGCAGCCCAAATAAATGCTTCAAAGAGTTCAAATAACAGACACATCACAACATCAACTGTTCAGAAGAGACTGTGTGAATCAGGCCTTCATGGTCGAATTGCTGCAAATAAACCACTACTAAAGGACACCAATAAGAAAAAGAGATTTGCTTGGGCCAAGAAACACGAGCAATGGAAATTAGACCGGTGGAAATCTGTCCTTTGGTCTGATGAGTCCAAATGTGAGATTTTTGGTTCCAACCGTCGTGTCTTTGTGAGACGCAGAGTAGGTGAACGGATGATCTCTTCATGTGTGGTTACCACCGTGAAGCATGGAGGAGGAGGTATGATGGTGTGGGGGTGCTTTGCTGTTGATACTGTCTGTGATTTATTTAGAATTCAAGGCACACTTAACCAGCATGGTTACCACAGCATTCTACAGCAATACGCCATCCCATCTGTGCTTAGTGAGACTATCAGTTTTTTTTAAACGGGACAATGACCCAAAACACACCTCCAGGCTGTGTAAGGGCTATTTGACCAAGAAGGAGAGTGATGGAGTGCTGCATCAGATGACCTGGCCTCCACAATCACCCGACCTCAACCCAAATGAGATGGTTTGGATTTGTTTAACACTTTTTGGTTTGCTACATTATTCCATATGTGTTATTTCAGAGTGTTGATGTCTTCACTATTATTCTACAATGTATAAAGTACTAAAAATAAAGAAAAACCCTTGAATGAGTAGGTGTGTCCAAACTTTTGACTGGTACTGTATGTGTCTTGAATAGACTTATTTAGGAAAGGTCAAGGACGCAGGGGGCATGGCTTTAAAAATGGCAGAGATACTTCTATTTTAAATTCATATGCAGTCAAAAAATAACAGCAAAGAGAGAGAGAATAAAATGTTAGTTCCCTCTACCTGAATATGGCTTACAACCAATTTCCCCTGGGAGGTAACTGGAGGTAAACAGAAACTCAACCTCCTCTAAAACCTCCCCTACCTGAGTCTCAAACTCCTCCCCTACCTGAGTCTGGCGGGAGCCTGGGAATCAGCCTCTGATGGAGGGGCAACACACTGAGAAACACTCAGTTACTCTAACAGTGACCTTGCTAAAGTGAGTGAGAAAAGCACTGTGTGAGCCTTTTAACCTTGGAATTACTGTAGTTATAAACTCTAAGGTGTGTACTTCAATATCATTGTTGTTTGGGTTAAATATATTTATTTCCCCAGTGTTATCATTGCCACTGGGCTTTGCATTATAATCTTATAGCTACAATATGCAACTTTTTGGGTGACCTGAGTTATAGATCTGTCATTCTCTTTGACGACAGGTCTAAGAAGCTGTAGATCTGTTCCATGTGCACTATTTCTATGATTCACGTTTTAACTTTTGTTTTTGTGCATTTTACTTTTGTTTTTGTACACCAGCTTTAAACAGCTTAAAATACAATATTCATGGCTATGGAAAATATATTTCACAGCGGTGTAGATGGTACAATGATTCTATGCACAATGACTGCTTGTTTTGTCACATAAACTGTATTTAGGCAAACTATTGGCAGAGCGATATATCTGCATATTGCACCTTTAAGTGTGCAAGATTACCTTTGACCCATTTTCTTTTTAGAGCAAAAACAAGGCCAGCAAATCAAGCTGTATCCAGAATGAAGACAGCAGCAGAGCAAATTTAATCAGGGTGATATTGCTTTTGTCATGTTTGCTTTAAGCCTTAACCACAGTCATCTTGTCAGAGTGGATGATAACATGAGAGTAATCTGAAATGTACAAGAGAATTAGACAGCATCCCTGGTTAACTGATCGGCAATATCTTCAATGAAATTACAATTTGTGTACTTCTGGCCCTCGGATGAATGTCAATCACTTTCTTGTGTTTATTATCCTTATAATGTGTTAGCCTTACACGAAAGAGACTGATTAACTCTTGTTTTTTTTAAATGCAGATGACAGTGTGTCCTCAGTGTCTCACATCAACCCTGTTTAAATCCGAAGAGTAACGTCTCATATCTGTTCAGGATGCAATGCTGTTGGACCTGAGAAATAACACGTTTAGAAAAAAGACTACAGGTCAGCATGCTGTACCAAGATTACCTGACATTACAGGTAGATACAGCAACTGTTAAGGATAATATGTACGTATGTCTGGATAAACATAGATATCACCATGGGGCCCATAAGCTTCATGTGATGTATGAGAGAGAGGCGTGTGGATCAGGTGTCAGAGTGTATGGATGTGACGAGGGCAGAGTAGGCAGCTGGTCTTACTCACCGTTACCTGTGACAGGTCTGTGGGGGGCCCTGCCAAAAGTCTGCCCCCTCTCCCATCTCTCTAGGCTGAGGAGAGCCCCTAGCTGAACTCTCTTTCCATTAGCCAAGCCACTGAGGTGATTATCCTGCACCCCCAAGGCCCCGGAGGGCCTCTCTAATTCCTCTCTCAGGGATTGGGCGGCTGCTTTGACCTCCCTCACTGCTCCAAACGCCAGAGAGGGAGGAGATGATGCACTCCAGCACGCTGCAGGGTTGTCTCTTATCTCTGGAATCCATAAAATAAAGTGTCAGATTCTTCCTCAGGAACCATGAATCAATAGTTCCTTTCTGACACTGGTGCTGCAGACATTAAGTGTTGGACCCAAACACCACCTAAGGCTGGAGGAATGGGAGAGAAAGGGAGTTTGGAAATTAGCCATCTCTGACACATTAAATGATCTTGTTTTGTGGCTACACTTGTTTTGTGGGATGTGTGTGCGTGCCTCTGCGTGTGTAAATTCTCAATTGAAAGCAGTGGAGGTGAATGTGAAAACGCACCTCTTTGTCAAGTACAGTATGTAATTGTATGTTTGAAACATCCAAATGTGTGTCAAGAACCATTAGAGGCAACTTCTAACTCTGTACTGCAGGGGTCAGGGGACAGCCCTCTATGCAGTCCCACAATTTACCTTTTATATCCAGTCATATGTGGGAGATTGTAGACAAGAGGGCGAGGGACTCCTTGTTTTATCATTACAGACTACAAATGCAACCTGTTTGTCTCATCTTTACAGTTGTCCCTGGCTGCAGATCAGAGTAATAAATTATGCACAACCAACATGACAGCAACATGAAATCTGACCAAGGCAAAGGACTCAGTCTGTGTGTAATTGCTCACAGATAATTATGCATTGTACCGTAGCTGAGTAACCTCAGACTTGGAACATAACACTGACTGTCAGCTGATTGTTTTTTTTGTCTTTCTTTATTAGAGTTGATTTGGTGTTCCATGCCATTACATGGTGCCACAATCATGTGTTTTTTGTGTGAAACAGGAGTGCTTGAGTAAATCCCTCTGTACCTTCAGCTTCATTGTTTTCAACATTATACTTTGCAGTTAGAGGGGAGGAGGACATGCCGCCGACTAGTGCAGAAAATGACTTTAACTTTAAGCTACCACAACAGACTAGAGAATGGAAGCTGGCAAATATTTGATAAAAGTGTATAAATATGACATTTAGCTATACCGTTCCCCCCCAAATTAGGCCATGTTAGACCATGTAGCAACATTTTGAATTTCCAGCTTGCTTGTTAGCTAGGTTATGTAGCTAGGTAGCTGCCAATGTTGCACATGGACAAACTAAGTACATTTGCATTTACATATAGTACTTTTTTTTCTTTTCTTTTTTAGTCTTTATCAAGGTCTGTCAGATAAATACATTTTGCTGGGGCAGATGTATGGTTAAAACAACATTTTCTGAATGACATAGGCCATGACATAGGAAGATTCTCAATTGGTTTTGCTCAACTCCTCATGTCCTCTCCTCCTTTTGAAAAAGGTTGAAGGTAATCGAGGAGAGGAGGCGAAGGAGAGGAAATGTGGAAACCAATGCTCTTGTATGAAATGATTCTCGCCTTCTCCACATCAGGCACATTTACAAAATATATCTGTAGTGGTTAAAAGAAATGTAGCTGGTTGTGTCAGATTGTAAAGATAAAATGTAAGTAAAGGTGTGCGTTGTTTTCTCTCTCTCCTACATATGGTGACTTTTTTTCTATTTCTGAGTCTTGTAGGAGACCACAATGGAGGAGTCGAGGAGAGGAAGGTTGTGGCTAGTTAAGAGTCCAGTCGGGGACAACTGTAGCATTTTAGCTAGCCCTAACCCTTTTCCTAAGTCTCCTAACTTGATACGTTAATTTGCCTAACCTGATACGTTAATTATCCTAATCTGACACGTTAATTCTCCTAACCTGATGCGTTAATTATCCTAACCTGATACGTTAATTCTCCTAACCTAATACGCTAATTCTCCTAACCTTCTGCGTTAGTTCTCCTAACATGCTACCTAATGCCACTTCTACCTGTAGCTGTACTCCATATAACTAAAACTTTTGCCCAACTGAGAATTTCCAGAAGATATTAAAGCCCACATGCAGTCTTTTTAATTGTATTTTGTCAATCATCAACGTCTGCATAATAAATCACTGTGTGTTTATTTCATGAAAATAACAAAAAATATTTATGATCATTTATTTCCCCCAGCCTTCTTTGCCATTGAAATGCTCAGATTGATGGTGTGGGCATGTTGATGCAAATTTTAATATATTTACGTGCACAGCCCTGATTGGCGGATGGGATCCTCTAGAGTCTAGACTCTAGAGAGCCTACCCCGCTTACCTTTCAAAGTAGGAGGATACATATGCAAAAGAATACCCCACGGACAATCGGAAAAGTAAGTTCAAATATTTTATTGAACATTCGTTTCAGACAAGGGACGCTTGGGTTAAGGTGTGTTGCTATGCTAAATTTTTCGAACACACCAACAGCGTCATTGTATTTTGGTACACCAGAATTACATTAATTTCCAATGAAAGGCTGCCTTGCAGCATTGCGATGCAGAGGCAGTTGCAGTGCGTTCGGTGTGGTGCATACGTTGGATTTATCGAACGTATGCATCAAACTGTATGCGTAGATGGCTTGACAGAAATGGTAGCAGAATGTTGAACTTTTGTTGCATACATATCCAGATGATGCTGAGTACTATTTTGGTGTGTTCAAAGTATTAATCCTATTTATGCACCACACCGAACGCACTGCAACTGCCTCTGCAATACAATGCTGCAAGGCAAACGCAGCGTTTCATTGGAAAGAAATGTAATTCTGGTGTACCAAAATGCGTGTGTGATCCAAGTGTTAGGCCTACTGGGCTGTTGTTAGCTTCCAGCTATGCTAGCCCTCTTTTTGCATGTGACATGTCATACTGTATGCATTCCGTTGTCGCGTCGGGGATAACAGTTGTTGACAACTGTAGCGTTTAGCTAAGCCTAACCCTAGCCCTTGTCTTAACGTTAACAACATTCTCCTAACCTGCTACTTTAATGATCCTAATCTGCTGTGTTAATTCCCCTATCCTGCGGCGTTAGTTCTCCCAACCTGCTGCATAAAGAAACTTCTGTCTGTAGCTGGGTTATGCTACTGTATAGCTAAAATGTTCCAGTTGTCTACAAACAATCAGTATCACCACACCGGTCGCAGGAAGGTTAATTGCTTATTTTTTTTACCAGTAATTGCATCTTCCAACCAAAATAGTAATGTCCCTTCTTATGCCACTTGTTAAACAATTGTCATATCTTGATACGTCAATGAACTCAATTAATACCTTTTTGCAAATAATGATCTAATTACCACAATTTAAGCTTCTAAGCATGCAGATTGACTTTAAAGTATGCCATCACTTTTCTGGTCTACAACAGTTGACGTGCAGGTGTCGGTCTTCACCTCAAAATGTTGAACTTTGTTGTGTACTGTAAAAGTTACTGCAGGAAAATGTGGGAGGAAAAATATATAAAAGCTGGACAGTCCTGGTGATTTATGGGGCGTCAGAGGAAACTAGCAATAGCTTAGCTTTCATAATTCACACCAGGATCCTATCAAAGCTTCAGGGTCATATTGCTTTTCTGGTCCATGCCCCTCACCCAAATAGGAAATGGGAATAAATCCATATTTTGCTTCAACAGTTTGTCTCCTTTCCCAGTTTCATACCAAACACCTGGGACTCTTGAAAGAGCAGATAGTGTTCATGCCGGCATTGCTGCCTTAATCCTAACGACTTTTTATAAAATACAAACTATGCTAATTACATTTCAGTTATTTAGCAGACACTCTTATCCAGAGTGACTTACAGGACCAATTAGGTTTAAGGTCCTTGTTCAAGGGCACATTGATAAATTCTTTACCTAGTCAGTTGAGGGATTTGAACAAGCAACCTTTCGGTTACTTGCCCAACGCTCTTAACCACTAGGCTACCTTCCGCCCTAATCTAATTAAATATTCAGAATAATTCAGAATAAATGTGTTAACTGTTGCGCTATTGAAGTTACCTGCCTAGCTTAGTTTTTAAGGTAAAAATGGGATCAAAATACGCACTGTATGTAGTTATTGATTATCTCCACTTGTTTCCATCACAGTTATTGATTACTGCCCCGTGGGCATTTAGAATACATGGATATTGGTATTACTAAAAAAGAACACTTGAGGCATCAGAAAGTTGGAAAAGTAGCTCTTGATATTGTTATTTTGTGAAGTTTGTCTTGCAATGTGTTGGAGAGTTTGTCTGACATATATTTAAAATACTTTCTGCTCAGCTCCATGTAAGAATGCACATTCGGAACTAGCAGGTACAGCTATTATATGTGGCAGCAAGTGACAAGGGAGCATGTAAGTAGGCCAACCTAATACCTAGTATGTAAGATTAGTAAAAAAAAAAAAGCTTCACAGAATTATTTTAGTACCTACGCAGGAGAGCCTGTAGGAAACAATTAGGATTCTTTTGCCTCTTTGATTAACATTTTACTTACTTTTTTTGTCTCTCAGGCTTAACTCACTAGAGATATAGCTAATTAAAACATATATATTTTCAACTCTTAATAAGTAGGTTCACTGTGCATGCTGATGTAGTGGAGCTTGTTCCATATATCTGATTTCACTAGATTTGGCTGTATTAGCTAATAAGGCACTGTTGTAAGTTTATGATACAGGTGTACACAATAAGATGTTTTGGCGTTAACTAGAGTTTCATTACATACTGTATCTCATAAAAAAATAAATATATAACTGTGATTCATTCCTCACAGTAGACCCTACATACTGTACCTTTTTGCTTAACAGTGCCTTACAGTAGACTCTACCTGGCTATAGAAAAGTAATGCCAGTACAGCAATACAAAAAAACATACTCTAACGTAATATACGTTTGTAAGTCTGCTGTGAAATGTGAGATAATTTAAATTGAACCTTGGCATTTGTGAATATTTGTTTCTGATTAGCTTGAAGTGCATTCTAGAGCGTGCATTATTTTCTTATAATGAGCTGCTTTTGAAAGCAAAAGTCAAATTGAAAACATTACTGGCATTGTTGAATTAGATTTTACTAATGGCAAGCTAGGACTGATGGTTTGGTTAGCTAAACTATCAAGTCTGTTTGTTTGGTTACCATGGCACCTACTGTAGCTATCTAGTAAACTTGCTAGCTAGCTGCTTCAGTGGATGTTGAACACATTTCTACCGGCAAATTAACACAATTACAGCCATGGTATAAAAGGTATAATCAACTCGGGGCTATATGCATTCTCTGAAAAACAATGCAACGTGTCGTGGAACACACCTTCACATCATTCATTATTTTCCATAGAACGCATAGCCCCTCATTGATTATCCCTTACTATACAACATTATTCCTTATTATAATCCTGAATGCTGATTGGTTAAAACCACATTCCAGCTGGTGTCTATTCCACAAGCTACCACTGGCTAAATCTATGTTGTTAAAATGCCTATTTACTCTGTTCCATCTCACTGCGCAATCCATTCTCATCAGCCCAACCAGTTAATTTATAAACTTGATCTGCACTATAAAAAGCATCTAGACATTATCTCACATTTCTTTTAGACTAACATTTAGTTTTTCAACAGCGTAGATTTGTATAAACCTTACTGGACGTTCTCAGCCAGTTGAAACCATGAATCAGCTGGCATCGTTTTTATGAATAAATACATTTTTTTTTTTAAATGTTAAACTAAATGAAGGGCAGTTAGTTTGCAGTCTTTCCAGCTTATGTTTGAAGTGATTGTGTTACTGTACTGTAGCTGTGTTGTTGGCTATCTCCTCTGAACAACAGTATGCTGACGAGTGAGCACATTTTCTATGAGGCGAAATCGTGCCTCATTAGCTCATTGGTATGGATGTATCCAAATAAATGTCACTAGAAAACAGTTTAAACAAATGCAAATGCAGCTGCTTTGCTGTTATTCTAGCTGCAATGTTTGACTTGACTGTAAATTAGCCATAGTTGGCTAGCTAGCAAGCAAGGAAAAATAACATTGCCAGCCAGTGTGGCGATGGAACATTTAGAAAAAAAAAGACTGGGTCGCGTCCATAGATACAGAACAAAAAGACTGAACGACTGGGTCCCGTCTCTGGCAACCGAACCGATAGAACGAACGACCAGCCAGCTTGCGCAGCAACCCTAGACTTGTGTCGGGACTATATCTTTTGGAAGGATGAAATAGTATGAATAAATTAATCAAAGTAATGTTTTTAATGAAAATATGGAAATTATTATTTGAATATGTTGGGAACCCGTTGTATAAAAGTGATTATCCCTGAGAAGCCGGTGTTTGGAGGATATATTGGCACGGGTGTTGTTAGACCGTGCCAATATATCCTCCAAACACCGGCTTCTCGGGGCGTTATCACTTAAATATCATACGGCTGAATGTATGATAATCTTGACTTAACCAGTATGCTAAAGGGCATGTTATGTGGTTATGGTGCACTGCACAACATTGATAAAAAAATTGTAGTCTATTGAATAAGGTCATTAATTCATATATTTATTAAAGACTCATGTAAAATACAATTGCATATTTATGTGAACATTTTCAATGTCCCAGGATACCTGAATCTCTTGATTAAAAATGTGCAATATTATCTTGGAATAGTATTCATTAACCTATGTAATGTACATATATTTAACCTAAAGGTAAGATATCTTATTTTAAACCACTAGATATCATCATTTGCATAGTACTGCGGTGGACTTGACTCTCTAAAGTGGAGGCTAATAGTCCCAATTGTAACCTAATTTGTAAATGGCCGTTTAAAAATTACCACTCATAATTAGGTTGATTAAAACAAGAGTTCTATTATTTCCTTCCACTTTAAGACAGATACAGCATTCTGCTTTTTCAATTATATCAAAGGCACAACCTTTGTGTTTCAACGACAGGCAATATGATACATTATCTGTACGTGTCTATGTGTGTGAAACTAAAATACCCCAACCATAGCTTTAGCTGTGGATGTCTGACACCTGCTTCTCTATCCTGTCCTGTTACAGTGGTGTCACATCTTCATGAACAATGCAGTCCTTGTTCGAATATACAGTTGAAGTCGGAAGTTTACATACACTTAGGTTGGAGTCCTTAAAACAAGTTTTGCAACCACTCCACACATTTCTTGTTAACAAACTATAGTTTTGGCACGTCGGTTGGGACATCTACTTCGTGCATGACACAAGTAATTTTCAAACAATTGTTTACAGACAGATTATTTCACTTATAATTCACTGTATCACAACTCCAGTGGGTCAGAGGTTTACATACACTAAGTTAACTGTGCCTTTAAACAGCTTGTAAAATTCCAGAAAATGCTGTCATGGCTTTAGAAGCTTCTGATAGGCTAATTGACATACTTTTAGTCAATTGGAGGTGTACCTGTGGATGTATATTAAGGCCTACCTTCAAACCCATTGCCTCTTTGCTTGACATCATGGGGAAATCAAAAGAAATCAGCCAAGACTTCAGAAAAAAATTGTAGACCTCCACAAGTCTGGTTCATCCTTGGGAGCAATTTCCAAATGCTTGAAGGTACCACGTTCATCTGTACAAACAATAGTACGCAAGTATAAACACCATGGGACCACGCAGCCATCATACCACTCTGGAAGGAGACACGTACTGTCTCCTAGAGATGAACGTACTTTTGTTGCGATAAGTGCAAATAAATCCCAGAAGAACAGCAAAGGACCTTGAGAAGATGCTTGGGTAACAGGTACAAAAGTAGTCATATCCAGAGTAAAACGAGTCCTATATCGACATAACCTGAAAGGCCGCTCAGCAAGGAAGAAGCAACTGCTCCAAAACCGCCATAAAAAAGCCAGACTACAGTTTGCAACTGCACATGGGGACAAAGATCGTACTTTTTTGAGAAATGTCCTCTGGTCTGATGAAACAAAAATAGAACATTTTGGCAATCATGACCATCGTTATGTTTGGAGGAAAAAGGGGGAGGCTTGCAAGCCGAAGAACACAATCCCAACCGTGAAGCACGGGGGTGGCAGCATCATGTTGTGGGGTGCTTTGCTGCAGGAGGGACTGGTGCACTTCACAAAACAGATGGCATCATGAGGCAGGTAAATTATGTGGATTTATTGAAGCAACATCTCAAGACATCAGTCAGGAAGTTAAAGCTTGGTCGCAAATGGTCTTATAAATGGATAATGACCCCAAGCATACTTCCAAAGTTGTGTCAAAATGGCTTAAGGACAACAAAGTCAAGGTATTGGAGTGGCCATCACAAAGCCCTGACCTCAATCCTATAGAAAATTTGTGGGCAGAACTGAAAAGGTCTGTGCTAGCAAGGAGGCCTACAAACCTGACTCAGTTACACCAGCTCTGTCAGGAGGAATGGGCCAAATTCACCCAACTTATTGTGGGAAGCTTGTGGAAGGCTACCCAAAATGTTTGACCCAAGTTAAACAATTTAAAGGCAATGCTACTAAATACTAATTGAGTGTATGTAAACTTCTGACCCATGGGGAATATGATGAAAGAAATAAAAGCTGAAATAAATCATTCTCTCTACTATTATTCTGACATATCACATTCTAAAAGTAAAGTGGTGATCCTCACTGACCTAAAACAGGGAACATTTACTAGGATTAAATGTCAGGAATTGTGAAAAACTGAGTTTAAATGTATTTGGCTAAGGTGTATGTAAACTTCCGACTTCAACTGTATCAAAATGGTATCCTTGCCCCTCTCATACTCACACTCTATCGTTGGTGCATGATAATCTAGCTAGCCCACAAACTAAAAGTTTGGACAAATCCATCATGGTGGTTATCTTTGACTCTTACACTTTTCTAGAAAACAATTGACTAGAACTGTCTGTGAGAGACCACTACAGCCTACAGGTTACCATGAGGATGTGTTGACAATGGAGAGAGGGGAAATCAGACCTCACTGTCAGAGCACTACTGTTTACTCAAGTGCTCAAGCACTCGACGCAGTCAGGAAGTACTCTTATCCACAACGACATCTAATCACACCCTGAGGTTGTGGTGGTGGTGGTGCAGAGAGGGTACAGACAGCTCAGTAGACAGGATCGGATTGCTCACTGTCATCCAATCAAAATGGTCTGAAATCCTCTCCTAATCCATTAAAGAAGTAGTGGTGCATCACTTGGTAGTTAAAGCGTAAGACTAATCACGTCAAGTAAGACGTAGTCACGTCTGTCAAAGGGACTCTCTCCAGTCCTTATAGAGTATTGTCAACTCAAATGGTTGCTTGGGATTGTTGTGAATTGGTGCTCAAAAGCAGAGTGGGTAGATGCATATGCAAAAAAAATGTGTGCAGATCATGAAAAAATTGTGAACTATAGTTCAGTTAAACCTATCTCTCCAGTAAGTTTCAGGCACTTTGTTGCCTTTTCTATATCTTAACCAGCCCCTTAGCTTTCTGTATGTAGCTTATGCACTCTACAGAATGTGGCTTGACAACAGAGTACCAGTAAAGTGGTTGAAGAGGAGGTATGGGTGAGAAGGGTTAGTGTTTGGGGTCCCAGGCTGCACCTTTCAGTCCCAGAGCAGAAAACCATAGCTTTTTCTAATTCTACTATAGTGCATGAGTAGGTTTTCTATCAATAAGGAACACGAATCATATGTGGAAAATTCCCTTCCATTCGTAAAATCATGAGAAGTCAGTTGAAGGTTTGATTCGGAAACAAATAACTTCATATAATTCTTCTGAGGTTTAATATTGTTGGTATGTGTAGAAGTATACAATGGCTATTAATTAAAATAAATCACTTTTATGAGATGTTTTCTGTAACCAGGACGAGACGGAATGATTTACAGAGTGTATTGTATAATGTAGATTAATTACTTTACTTTATGAAATTGTAGAGTGTATAACCTGATGGAGATATGGAGCAACACATCTAGCATAGACGATCCAGGTGGGAATTGTGATCCAGAATAGGAGCCCATGCCCTGGTCAAAGCTATCCCACAGGTGATACAGTAACTCATTGTGGGGTATCGGGTGAAGTAAGCCACCATCTGTATGGATTGCAGTAAGGAACCCTCTCCCATTGGCACTAGGTTGTCACAGCTCTGGCTAGGGTGCAACTCATCAGAGGCCTGGCACCCAATTTGGGTACAGATAAAGGCTCCTCTACAGATGTGTTCCCAATCAATAACTGGATTATTACATCATCCACCTAACTGTGACCTGAATATAAATTACTCATATCTGACTTGTTCCTTACACACTATTCTAGACTATCGAAAGGAACACATGCAAACCTTACCCTTGTGTCAAATTGGAGAGAAAATGCCAATATGCTATATTGACACAACTACTTCAACCATTGTTCTTATAAATATAACTAAACACCGCAACAACACTAGATATACATTAACATATACTGTACTGTAACAAATCATCACTTATTTATCTAAAACAAAACACCAGACACACATGTGCAAATCAGGATTTGATGACTGCTACGCAACGCCAGCTAGACCATGTTGATCATGGAAATATACAGGCATGAAAAAACATGTTAGTGATCTCAATCATTTAGTTCCTCAGCTGAATATCCTTCGTATAAACAGCCCCTTGTTAGCAGATGCCGATTTTTCTACATTTCTGGTTAATCAGATGTATTATCTAAAGCTGAGATAAGAGACTAGACCTTATCAGTTGGTATTTTCCAGTGTCCATCTTGGTAATACAGCTTGAAACCTGGAGCAGCTGTGTATCTAGAGGCCTTGAGGAGGCAATATATATTATCTCTAGGATTTGGAGATCCAGTAAACCTGTACACCAGGTTTCCTCTTCATCATTTATTTTGTTCACATCTATTTAATCACGCTAAGCCCACCCTTGTGGATAACAACAAAGATGTAAGATATAGGTAGAAGAGGGACTTATGTGGGGAAGGACTTCAGAGTGGGGCCACACAACAGTGATTCCTTGTGGAGAGTGAAACCTCCCTTTCACTGAAAGAAAATCTTCACTAAAGGCAGTTAGTGGTAATCACCAGGGTTTTCACTCTTCTCATGGTGAGTTGCATCTGCATTCAGGTTCCACCCCTCTACCTTAATGCAATATCTCAGACAAATGGACTGAAGTCATTTCTTATATGGTCATGCTCCACAAGTTTAATTAGAATGTTACAATCAACTCAGTCTCATCCTAGAATTAGGATATGCTATTCAAACGAATGAGATAGTCTACCATCTACTCAAACAGAATATGCAAATCTTGTTTTTGGTGCAGTCGAATAGAAGCCTTTTACCATGTCAAGTGTGTGTAGTTTTCAGAATTATTGCCGATATTCAGTCGTGTAATGTTGTTGTCTTGCTTTGAAGAAAAAAATGATCAAGGTGGATTCATGTGGAACATTGTAGCCATTTGCCATCCTCTGGCACATATGTGATTACTGGGTCATCACCTCCGCAAATAAACAATACATAAGATGGATATGATTGTGTTATACACTGTATCTTGATTTACAAGAAACTGTATGCTTCTCAAAACATTTACTTGTTTTGTTAGATGAACTCATCTGTGACTGACGTGGTATCAGTTTGAGAGGCAAAAGCAGAACAGAAGCTTCTGTACTATTTGCATTGAATCAAATTGCACTCCCAAAATGATAAATATATTCTATGGACCATATACAGTACAACAGAAAATTGCTATCAAGTTTTTAACCTCTTAAATTTTGAATTTATAACAGTGAGAGTTCAGAGGTATTCTAACATAAACACAGCTGGTTCAACCACTTTGTCAGATAAAAGTACTTGAGGGGTTGAACACTTCAAAATCCTCCTTTGAATACCAGTGAGTAAAGGATTCGTAGACCGAGTGCATTCACAAAGTCCTTCCTGTACCATGGAATGCAAGGACACAGTGTTCCCTAGGTGAATGGGTTGTGCTTGAACAATTCACTTTGTTGTTTTTCTCCACCCACGACAAGCATTTGCAACTAAACACAATCATCTTCAATTGAAAAAGGGCCATAGTTTGCATTCAACACGACTTCTCCTTCCTCAACAAATCTCTTTCTCCTTCCTCTAGCTTGCTGTTCATAGTCTATTCTCTGCCCATTTTGTACTAATATTTGTGTCTTGCCAATTATCGGTGCCAATATAGATTTCTGAGCACCCTATTTCATACATGGGTTAATAACAATGATTAATGTCCAGGGTATATAATCAATCTCTTCCAAATTTCATCAGTTTCAATGTAGTAAAAAATACATTTAAAGGTTAAAGCTGCCCTTATTTGGTTTAATTCATTACACGGCTGACTCAAGGTAATTTACTGAACAACAAAACAGAGCATGGAGCCAATTTTGTCACAAATTAAACAGTTTTACGAACTGTGAATTAATGTCCATAACATAATGCTTCACTCATATTTTGCTACTAAAAAAAATACATTTTGAAGATACGACAGTATCCAACTCTAATGTTATAACCTCAGGAATAACCTTTTGTCCTCAACCACCCCCAACAAAACAGTCCCTTGGAGAATTGTGATACATTTTCTATCAATATCCCAATGTATTAGTGTAGCCATCGTGGTAATCCACTATATGCAAAGCCCTAGTGATTATTCCTCCACAGTCCTTCCATTATTATTCTTGTCTAGTTTGCACTGAAATTAAGCTGGTGTCTCTACAATGAGCTTAGGTGGAATTACATTTGCAAACAAAAACGAGATACTGTATTAGAAATGTATTTGAAAATTCTGTGCTTCGATGTTCTCACAAAATAATGCATTGGGGTTCTAATCACACTTTGGTGACGTGAGGGTCACATTCCACATTCATAGCTGAGGTGACTATTCTCTTGGAGAGCTACTGGGTGTTCACACTTTTGGCGCAACCCTACTCCAACTCGTATGGTACTAATCAGCTGAATCAGGACAACAATCCCCGATTTACAGTATCAGACAAACACATTTTATTTCTGTCCTTTTAATACTCTTTATCCATTACAGAATTTAATTGAAACTATGGAGAGGATCTTTGACTTTGTGACTAGCTAAGGAACAATGGAGTTTGCTGGTGATTTTTTTATTCATTCTTTATTTAGCTAGGCAAATCAGATAAGAACAAATTCTTATTTACAATGACGGCCTACACATGCCAAACCCGACGATGCTGGGCCAATTGTGCGCCGCCCTATTAGTTGAACTAAATCCAGCCATCATAAATAGCATGCAGAATTAAAATACAGCATGATTGATTTCAGGCTACCTCATCTGACCCAGGTGCTAATGACTTGAACAAAGCTGTTGTATGACATGATGAAATTAGTCTCCTTCGTAAAAAGCAATTTTCAACACTGAGCATTTCCTTACTTTCCATTGTCTGACAGCCTTTCCTCACCCCCGACATGTCAAAGAAAAAGCTGTTATCCTTTTCTCCAGGGGGGCAGGGTTCAGCCATCTTACAGTGTGAGACAGCAATGGAGATTTTACACATTTCTTTTGAAATTGAAAATCAGCCGTGCTATTGCTGTGCTACTGCTGTGCTATAGTGTTTCCAATCTGGGTGTATAATCTAGCAGCTTCTGGTGATCAAACTACCTCAGTTGAACTTTGAAGGGACGTGGGTTGTAGGCATTGACCGATCCAACATCTTTTGAAGCAAAAATAAAAGGTTTCGCTTTACAATGCCAGGTTCAAACAAAGTGCCCACCAGCCCATTGAGCTAATCTGTGTTCATTGATGTGACAGGGGGAGTATTGTGACACACCCTTCTTATTTCACCACCACCCATCTTCTGAATATGAACAGCGTTTCCCATTCCAGGGGTCTGCGACCTCATTTCTTCACTAACGCTGCTATATGTCCTTTTGCTCTCAGGGTTAAAATGATTCGTACACAGAGGCATTGGCTAGCAAGGTTCTTTCATCCCCTATTGTATTGGAACTCAGCCATCTATTCCTAATTAGTTGGGTCTTTGTGTATCCCTTTGAAATGCTAGTCAGATGGCAAATCCCTACATAATAAGAAAGTGTAGACAAAAAAGGAGAGATTTAGTTTATGATGGTATTCACACCCAAATAATCAGAAATGTTTCAGAGAGATCTGTGATGGAGTAAATGCTTGGGCAGCTGGAGGACTCCATTGTGCCATTGAACACCATTTGTATCTCTGAGAAGTTTATTCAAACGACTAACTTTCATTGTAAACTACACCCAAGTCCATCTATGAAATGGTTTCCAATCTGATTAGACTAAGGAACTATCGTTGGTGGTAAAGCATCATGGTTTCATTTCCCTCATCTAAATGCGTAGATCGCTGCAAAATGTAGCTCACAAATGTGCAACTATGCTATTTTAGTCCTGTGTGTTACTGATTCATAAAACCATCTATAAACCAATGATTAGGCTAAACAGTTTATAAACTATTGAACAATCTTTGTACCCTATACAAAACCTTTAAGAGGTATACCATAGATAGAGTTACCTTAAAGTAGAGTTCCCCTAGGATCGGAGTCTCACCCAGTATTATCCGTCAACATTTTAAGCCTTTTGCTGATGAGCCTTTATTTTCTTATTTGCAGGTCATATAGTGTGGATTATTTTGATAAATGAAGGATCAAACATATACATGTTTTAAAGGGAAAAGGGTTCATTGACAAACGTTTATAGTGAAACCTTTAAAACGTCCTCAAATCATAGTCTCTGTTGTAGCATTAAGACAGAGTGATGACTTTGTGAAAGAATTGTCCGATTTATGGACACTTTCAGACTGAAGAAGGGGAGCTCAATCATAGTGAAAAGGTGTTGAGAGCCAGACGGAAGAGTAAGAAAGTTTCTGGATGACATTCGCCAAGAGTATAAGTGGATGATGGCCCACCTCGTCTATTGAGTTATGAACCTTTGGACAGGAAAGACAGAAAAACTGAAATGTAAGAACATGTTTTATTGTTCAGCTTTGGCTTTAAGTACACAGGACATAGAGATGGATATTGTAGTTGAACATCCCCTTCAAAAACAAAACATTTTAAAAGAGGTTTCCAGTACAAGCTCGTGTTTATTTTTCTGTTGACCTTCTGGTGTATTTGGAAGAGAGGTGGTCACTGGAGAGCTGAGAATAGATCTAAAGAGCACTTATTCATATCTGCTACATTTTGCATTCAGTTCAAGAGAGGTTTAGAAGCAATTTTTCATGGCAGTCAAATTTGAATAATAACGGTCCCTGGTGAAAACATATAATTACTACAACCTTGTGGACCAACAAAAGGGTAAACTACTTATCCTAAACCTTTCAATGAAACATTGTATGACTTTGAAACTTCCTCAGTTCAGTACAATTGAATGCTTTTAAATTATTTAATGAGAGTGAGATATTAGACTTGCTCAAGCTATTGGCTATGTACTTCGGACATCAAGCTCTGAAGAGAGGGAAAGAGAATTTGAAAAAGGCAGCATTAAATAAAACGTTTTAACACAGCTCATACTAATATTGAAGCTATTTTATGGAATCTTATTTACTGTATAATTACTTTTGTGTTCTTAAATGGCATAGCTCATCCTTTTCAAATTACAACTTGTTATTAATCTTCATTGTCAGTGTGAATAGGTCTGTTTCACTGTTTAGCAGATCCTAGAATGTGATGTGTGCTGCTCAGCAGCAAGTATTTGCAGTAAGGTTTCTGATTGAGATGTGTGTGATTTAAAAAAAAGCACTGTGGAGGATAATGGAGAAGTCTGATTCATTTAACTTCAAAGCCCCCACATAAAAAATGTATGTGTGTTTGTTGCAAATATACGTCTTTCATTTTAGTAATTACTGCATCCAAGACAGCAAAGGGAGAAAAAAAACACTATTGATCTTCAAGTGAGGAAAAAGCGTTTTTTAAGATTCATAAATGTCTAGAATGGTTCTGTTCTATTATCATACTGTAGCTGTGACACATGAAGGAACATACAATTCTGAACTGCAATTCTTTTTTTCTGTTATCTGCTGAGCTTCAAAAGGTTAAACAAGCTAGAACAAGTTAGAGAAATATACAGTTGAAGTCGGAAGTTTACATACACTTAGGTTGGAGTCATTAAAACTCGTTTTTCAACCACTCCACAAATGTATTGTTAACAAACTATAGTTTTGGCAAGTCGGTTAGGACATCTACTTCGTGCATGACACAAGTAATTTTTCCAATAATTGTTTACAGACAGATTATTTCACTTATAATTCACTGTATCACAATTCCAGTGGGTCAGAGGTTTACATACAGTAAGTTGACTGTGCTTTTAAACAGCTTGGAAAATTCCAGAAAATGTTGTCATGGCTTTAGAAGCTTCTGATAGGCTAATTGACATCATGTGAGTCAATTGGAGGTGTACCTGTGGATGTATTTCAAGGCCTACCTTCAAACCCAGTGTCTATTTGCTTGACATCATGGGAAAATCAAAAGAAATGAGCCAAGATCGCTGAAAAAAAATTGTAGAACTCCACAAGTCTGGTTCATCCTTGGGAGCAATTTCCAAACGCCTGAAGGTACCACGTTCATCTGTACAAAAATCTGTCGTTCTGCCCCTGAACAAGGCAGTTAACCCACTGTTCCCCGGGTGCCGAAGACGTGGATGTCGATTAAGGCAGCCCCCCGCACCTCTCTGATTCAGAGGGGTTGGGTTAAATGCAGAAGACACATTTCGGTTGAAGGCATTCGGTTGTACAACTGACTAATAATGGTGACTTTGACTTTGACAATAGTATGCAAGTATAAACACCATGGGACCACGCAGCCGTCATACCACTCAGGAAGGAGACGTGTTCTGTCTCATAGAGATGAACATACTTTGGTGTGAAAAGAGCAAATCAATCCCAGAACAACAGCAAAGGACCTTGTGCAGATGCTGGAGGAAACAGGTACAAAAGTATCTATATCCACGGTAAAATTAGTCCTATATCGAAATAACCTGAAATGTCGCTCAACAAGGAAGAAGCCACTGCTCCAAAACCTGCCATAAAAAAAATCAAGACTATGGTTTGCAACTGCACATGGGGACAAAGATTGTACTTTTTTGAGAAATGTCCTCTGGTCTGATGAAACAAAAATAGAACTGTTTGGCCATAATGACCGTTGTTATGTTTGGAGGAAAAAGGGGGAGGCTTGCAAGCCGAAGAACACCATCCCAACTGTGAAGCACGGGGGTGGCAGCATCAGGTTGTGGGGGTGCTTTGCTGCAGGAGGGACTGGTGCACTTCACAAAACAGATGGCATCATGAGGATGGAAAATTATGTGGATATATTGAAGCAACATCTCAAGACATCAGTCAGGAAGTTAAAGCTTTGTCGCAAATGGGTCTTCCAAATAGACAATGACCCCAAGCATACTTCCAAAGTTGTGGCTTAAGGACAACAAAGTCAAGGTATTGGATTGACCATCACAAAGCCCTGACCTCAATCCTATAGAATTTTTTTGGGCAGAACTGAAAAGGCGTGTGCGAGCAAGGAGGCCTACAAACATGACTCAGTTACACCAGCTCTGTCAGGAGGAATGGGCCAAATTCACCCAACTTCTTGTGGGAAGCCTGTGGAAGGCTACCCGAAACGTTTGACCCAAGTTTAACAATTTAAAGGCAATTCTAGCAAATACTAATGGAGTGTATGTAAACTTCTGACCCACTGGGAATGTGATGAAAGAAATAAAAGCTGAAATACATCATTCTCTCTACTATTATTCTGACATATCACATTCTTAAAGTATAGTGGTGATCCTAACTGGCCTAAGAAAGGGAAGTTTTACTCTGATTAAATGTCAGGAATTGTGAAAAATGTATTTGTCTAAGGTGTATGTAAACTTCTGACTTCAACTGTATATACCAGCCCCCACCCTCTCAGTAGCCAATCAATGACCACTGGGAAAAGAAAGGGGTATACCTAGTCAGTTGTACATCTGAATGCATTCAAATGAAATGTGTCTTCCGCATTCAACCGAACTCCTCTGAATCAGAGAGGTGCAGGGGGCTGCCTTAATCGACATCCACGTCATCGGCGCACGGGTAGTAAGGAATACCGGGTTAATTCAAATGGTAACACCCAGATTATTACATACTAACTGAACATTGTGAAGTCCCCACAAATCAGATCCCACCTGAATAAGGTATATCCCTTGTTAGGTTCTAAATGAACCTGTTAAAACTCACAGATGATTAGAAAAGCTTAAACCAAGTTTATTCACCCATTGGTTCATACAGCTGCATAAGACAAAGACATATTTCCACCAGTGGTAGAATTTATATATATCCCAATTTGGGTGGAGTCTCCTCCTTCTCTCTAAACATTGCATCTTAATTACTAGGCAGGAAGTTAAGTGATACGGGCAACAAACTGTTCCTTCTCCCTTAAGGTGACCTGACCTGACCTCTATCCCCTTTCTCACTACTCCACAGCTCTCCACCATTATCAGTGACTGCAATCATGTGATTGCCTCTCTTCTACTCAGCACCTCCCAAAGCCCCCTGGCTCCTATCCAACCTTCATTGACCCCACAATATACATTCTTCCTACAGATACCCATTAACTTCTGGTGTATAAACCAGACTATGGCACTCCTCATGTCTCTAGTATAACTGATGAGTAACAATACAGTGGGGCAAAAAAGTATTTAGTCAGCCACCAATTGTGAAAGTTCTCTCACTTAAAAAGATGAGAGAGGCCTGTAATTTTCATCATAGGTACACTTCAACTATGACAGACAAAAGGAGGAAAGAAAATCCAGAAAATCACATTGTAGGATTTTTAATGAATTTATTTGCAAATTATGGTGGAAAATAAGTATTTGGTCACATACAAACAAGCAAGATTTCTGGCTCTCACAGACCTGTAACTTCTTCTTTAAGAGGCTCCTCTGTCCTCCACTCGTTACCTGTATTAATGGCACCTGTTTGAACTTGTTATCAGTATAAAAGACACCTGTCCACAACCTCAAACAGTCACACTCCAAACTCCACTATGGCCAAGACCAAAGAGCTGTCAAAGGACACCAGAAACAAAATTGTAGACCTGCACCAGGTTGGGAAGACTGAATCTGCAATAGGTAAGCAGCTTGGTTTGAAGAAATCAACTGTGGGAGCAATTATTAGGAAATGGAAGACGTACAAGACCACTGATAATCTTCCTCGATCTGGGGCTCCACGCAAGATCTCACCCGTGGGGTCAAAATGATCACAAGAACGGTGAGCAAAAATCCCAGAACCACACGGGGACCTAGTGAATGACCTGCAGACAGCTGGGACCAAAGTAACAAAGCCTACCATCAGTAACACACTACGCCGCCAGGGACTCAAATCCTGCAGTGCCAGACGTGTCCCCCTGCTTAAGCCAGTACATGTTCAGGCCCGTCTGAAGTTTGCGAGAGAGCATTTGGATGATCCAGATGAGGATTGGGAGAATGTCATATGGTCAGATGAAACCAAAATAGAACTTTTTTGTAAAAACTCAACTCGTCGTGTTTGGAGGACAAAGAATGCTGAGTTGCATCCAAAGAACACCATACCTACTGTGAAGCATGGGGGTGGAAACATCATGCTTTGGGGCTGTTTTTCTGCAAAGGGACCAGGACGACTGATCCGTGTAAAGGAAAGAATGAATGGGGCCATGTATCGTGAGATTTTGAGTGAAAACCTCCTTCCATCAGCAAGGGCATTGAAGATGAAACGTGGCTGGGTCTTTCAGCATGACAATGATCCCAAACACACCGCCCGGGCAACGAAGGAATGGGCCAAAATACCAGCAACAGTGTTTCAAGTTCCTGGAGTGGCCTAGCCAGTCTCCAGATCTCAACCCCATAGAAAATCTTTGGAGGGAAAGTCTGTGTTGCCCAGCGACAGCCCCAAAACATCACTGCTCTAGAGGAGATCTGCATGGAGGAACGGGCCAAAATACCAGCAACAGTGTGTGAAAACCTTGTGAAGACTTACAGAAAACGTTTGACCTCTGTCATTGCCAACAAAGGGTATATAACAAAGTATTGAGATAAACTTTTGTTATTGACCAAATACTTATTTTCCACCATAATTTGCAAATAAATTAATTAAAAATCCTACAATGTGATTTTCTGGATTTCTTTTTCTCATTTCGTCTGTCATAGTTGAAGTGTACCTATGATGAAAATTACAGGCCTCTCTCATCTTTTTAAGTTGGAGAACTTGCACAATTGGTGGCTGACTAAATACTTTTTTGCCCCACTGTATTTAAAGGTTAGAAATCCGAACCCATCACCCTGATGTGTGGCCTGTGCAGATCCCTTTTGCTGAATTGTAACATACCTTTACTCTTGAGTTCCAGTGTGTTTTGGCCAGTATGTACAGGTAACTGACAAAATAAAGGAAACACCAACATAAAGTGTACTAATAGTGTCACGACTTCCACCGAAGGTGGCTCCTCTGCCTGTTCGGGCGGCGTTCGGCGGTCGTCGTCACCAGCCTACTAGCTGCCACTGACCCCCTTTTCCTTTCCGTTGATTTTTCTGTATTGGTTGCACCTGTTCCTTGTTTGTGTTTTTTGTTAGGGCTATTTAAGCCGGTTAGGCCCGCCTCCTTTTTGTGCGGGCTTGTTTTCTGTTTGTCGGTGAGCTGTTGGTTGTATGTTTCTCTTGCTGTGTTCGGTGTCCTGTTTTGGGCCGCTCTTCTGTTTAGTTCACCTGTTGTTTGGCGTTAAAGTCGATTTCCTGATCCTCTGCTCTCTGCGCCTGACTCCGCACCCACCACTCCTAGCTGTGTGACAAATAGGGCCACCACAACAGCTTCAATGTGCCTTGCAAAGATTCTACAAGTGTCTGGAACTCTATTGGAGGGATGCGACACCATTCTTCCATGAGACATTCCATCATTTGGTGTTTTGTTGATGGTGGTGTAAAACGCACACACACACACACACACACACACACACACACACACACACACACACACACACACACACACACACCCTTTAAACTCACAATGCTTCTTTGAGACCCCTCTTTCAAAGTCACTGAGATCTCTTCTTCTAGGATAGCCAAATAATGGGAAACTGGGCATTTCTATACATGACCCTAAGCATAATGAGATGTTAATTGCTTAATTAACTTAGGAACCACACCTGTGTGGAAACACCTGCTTTCAATATACTTTGTATCCCTTATTTACTCAAGTGTTTGCCTTTATTTTGGCAGATAGCTGTTGATAGGGTGCCTAAGAAGCAGTTGTGTCAACTAAGATGTCATGGAGTTCGGTTAAATCTGTCCCTACTGCGGTAGCCTATATTTTGCAGTATATGTTGCAGCCCTTGGTTTCCTCAGGCCTCAACTCCTTTGAATCATACTGAGCAAGTGCACAATGTAGAAAGTATGTGTTGCAGTCTCTGAGTACAAGAAGACGTACATTCACAGACATACGTAGATGAATTAATCACTTTGCACATCTATTGCCGTCTTTATCCATCCTAACCCTCTCATTCCTCAGTGAAACGCTAATAGCAGATGATTCAAGACCCCCATTGTAAATTGTGCATTTTTTTACTGAGCTGGCTTTTTCTTTTAGAGTGAAGTCCCTTTATGAACCTTTGAATGGAAACTTTAGAAAATGGACAGCCCTTTATTTCCGATTACACCAAAATACCACTGCCATTCAAGTGAGATTTCTGTTTCAGACCTACAGTACATAAGATAGTAGAAGAGATGGACTTGCAGAAGGAGCAATGATTGAAATTCATAGAGCATTCAACATCCAACTATGCCTACAATTCCACAGTTATTGCTTGGAGGGAAAGAGCTTTAATGCTAGCTGTTACTCACACACCAAAGCACGTGTAACACGTTTCATAGCTCAGGAGATTTGGCTCATACTCAAATATTGCATATAACTTTTCCTATTGCTACTTTTCCTCTTTTTAGTGAAACTGTATAATTTTAGTGGTTAAAATACTAATTATACCAGCAACAACAACCATAGTATATGAAACAACTTTGATATGCAAAAAGTTGACCCAGTAACATACAGATAGATGTAGGATCTTAATTTGATCACTTTATTGTTGCTGAGAATTTTCCTGCCCAGCAGAAAATGCAAACTTGTAGTGTATTCGAAGTTAAAAAAGGCTTCTAAAGTTTGTAATTTCCATTTAAAATGTCAGACTTGATTTGCCTTAATGAAAAATGTATCAACCCTTACAAAATATGTCTATTCATTATAATCCACATAGTAATTCACAATTCCTGTTGCTGCTGAATTATTTTCCTGCTGTAGCAAACTGGCTCAAATTAAGATTCTACATCTTTTGGCGACATGGCACTTTGAGATATCTTAATGTAACACCATTGATGACTGATAGACTTTCTTTCTCACATCAGAAAATATATGAAGGCGGACATATTTCACTCTCGTATTACATCTTCGCAATTCAAAAAAGCATGAGAAAGATTATGGATTTTTAGATTGCTCATTGACCCCATTACTTTTGCACACCTTTAATGCAATTTTGGTAGAAAAAAGTAACGGATCTTGGGATCGATCAATCTTTTCTAGAATGACCCGTGTGAACGGGTCATTCTAGAGAAATTTTACCACATAACATATAACAAGGCAAAACAAAAAGGCTCATGTTCCAAACACACTTGATGTCGATGATACACTTACTTTTATTTGCTTTATTATACTCACATTATATTATAAACATGGATACATTTCCTACAATTTGTCATGTTGGATGTTTGGGTCTGTAAAGATGCCACACAACCTGGTAGATGTGGTCCATCTTCTGAGCCCTCAAAGCCCTGGCTGGGGCCTGACAACCCAGTCCTATCCTGGGGCCTCATTTATAAAACAGACTTACGATCAATTTTGATCTTAAGTATGACTTACGCAGAAAACCACGTATAAGTAAATATTTTTTAAACCTTACTTTGACGTGGAAATGTTCATATCTCTACGCAAAGTGTAGACTTGACGTAAGTGGATTTTCCTGCTGGTTATGTAGGGGTATTCTTTTATCCCTTGCAGTTTAAGGTCAGACCATTTCTTTTCTAATTAGCCACAGTTCTGTCTTGCTGCCCCACCTCGTTCACTCCAGCGGCGACACACTCCCAAGCTACCTGTTTGACTTTGTCAACCCACTATGAATTGAAAGTAAGCACACAGTCGGAAATGATCTTACGACTAAGTTCAAGTATAAATCTAAGATTTATTTTTATAAATGAGGCCCCCGTAACCTTAGTTTCTCATCTCAACAGCACAGAGCCTTATAGCAATGCTGGTGCTGTTTAATGACTCCTGACACTTTTGAACATCCATGCACTTTTCAAATCAAATCAAACTTTATTTCTCACATGCGTCGAATACAACAAGTGTAGACCTTACCGTGAAATGCTTACTTACAAGCCCTTAACCAACAGTGCAGTTCAAAAAGAGAAAAGAAAATATTTACCAAATAATCTAAAGTAATAAATGTAATTAAAAAAAGTATAAAAGTAACACAGTAACGAGGCTATATACAAGGGGTACCGGTACCGAGTCAGTGTATGGGGGTACAGGTTAGTTGAGGTAATTTGTACATGTAGGTAGGGGTGAAGTGACTATGCATAGATAATAAACAGCGAGTAGCAGCAGTGTACAAAACAAATACGGGGGTGGTGTCAATGTAATAGTCCGGTGGCCATTTGATTAATTGTTCAGCAGTCTTATGGCTTGGGGGTAGAAGCTTTTAAGGAGCCTTTTGGTCCTAGACTTGGCGCTTGGCCCCAGTGATGTACTGGTCCGTACGCACTACCCTCTGTAGCACCTTACGGTCAGATGCAGAGCAGTTGCCATACCAGGCAGTGATGCAACCGGTCAGGATGCTCTCAGTGGTGCAGCTGTATAACTTTTGAGGATCTGGGGACCCATGCCAAATCTTTTCAGTCTCCTGAGGGGGAAAAGGTTTTGTCTTGCCCTCTTCACGACAGTCTTGGTGTGTTTAGAGCGTGATAGTTCGTTGGTGATGTGGACATCAAGGAACTTAAAACCCTCGACCTGTTCCACAACAGCCCCTTTGATGTTAATGGGGGCCTGTTCACCTTTTCCTGTAGTCCACGATCAGCTCTTTTGTCTTGCTCACATAGAGGGAGAGTTTGTTGTCCTGGCACCACACTGCCAGTTCTCTGAACTCTTCAATATAGGATGTCTCATCATTGTCGGTGATCAGGCCTACCACTGTTGTGTCATCAGCAAACTTAATGATAGTGTTGGAGTCGTGTTTGGCCACGCAGTCTTGGTTGAACAGGGAGTACAGGAGGGGACGAAGTACACACCCCTGAGGGGCCCCTGTGTTGAGGATCAGCGTGGCAGACGTGTTGTTGCCTACCCTTACCAACTGGGGGCGGCCCATCAGGAAGTCCAGGATCCAGTTGCAGAGGGAGGTGTTTAGTCCCAGGGTCCTTAGCTTAGTGATGAGTTTCGTGGGCACTATGGTGTTGAATGCTGAGCTGTCGTCAATGAACAGCATTCTCACATAGGTGTTCCTTTTGTCCAGGTGGGAAAGGGCTGTGTGGAGTGCGATTGAGATTGCGCCCTCTGTGGATCTGTTGGGGCGGTATGCAAATTGGAGTGGATCTATGGTATCCGGGAGGCCTCTCTTTGGTGTCAGATGAACAAGAATAGACTGACGAGTTTCAGAAGAAAGTTATTTGTTTCTGGACATATTGAGCCTGTAATTGAATTTACAAATGCTGATGCTCCAGACACTCAACTAGTCTAAAGGCCCGTTTTATTGTTTCTTTAATCAACACAACAGTTTTTAGCTGTGCTAACATAATTGCAAAAAGGGTTTTCTAATGATCAATTAGCCTTTTAAAATGATACATTTGGATTAGCTAACACAATGTGCCATTGGAACACAGGAGTGATGGTTGCTGATAATGGGCCTCTGTACGCCTCTGTAGATATTCCATAAAAAACTAGCTATTTCCAGCTACAATAGTCATTTACAACATTAACAATGTCTACACTGTATTTCTGATCAATTTGATGTTATTTTAATGGACCAAAACTGTGCTTTCTTTAAAAAACAAGGACATTTCTAAGTCACCCCAAACTTTTAAACGGTAGTGTACTGTATGTATATGTATATGTGATTGCAAAAGTAATGTGAAATGCACTCATGACTTATGACATAAGCTTTATCTTTGCTTACTAGCCAGCTAATCTAACTGCAGGCTAACTAGGAGGAGCATTGCCTCATGGGAGATGGCATGCGGCCTGGGAATTGTAGTTTACTATAGACCAGGGCTCACTGTTCTTGGAAAGCTACCCTCCTGTAGGTTTTCACTCCAACCTTAGTTGTAACTATCCTGATTCAGCTTATCAACTAGCTAATTATTAAAATCAGGTGCGCTTGATTAGGGTTGAAGTGAAAACCTACAGGACGGTAGCTCTCCAGGAACAGGGTTGAGAGAGCCCTGCTGTAGACAAGGATTCGTGCAGTATGACTAACAAAAAAGATAAAACATCAATATGTGTATCAAATCTTCCTGTAGTGCAAATATACTAACAATATAATAACTGTTTTAAAGTGATAGAATTGTCCTTTAAGAATGACTCCTCAGCTCCAGGACCTTTCCCTGGGTTTGGGTGCCTGCTTTATTAAACAGGCATTTTAAACAAGCACAAACTCTGGAGCTGTCTGGCTCTGATTACTCCCCAAACTGGCCAGGGACCTCATTAGTGGAGCACTCCCCTATAATTGATAAGTTTACACAGGAAAGCCGGAGAGCCCCGAGAACTCTGAACTTCATTAGCCTTAGCTCCGAAGGGGATCTCCCCTCGTTTTGCACCCAACAGAAGGAATGGCATTTTACTCGACCCTCTATGAATACAACAAACAGATTATTTTAAAGATGCTAATCATAATTTTATGCTCGTACGTGTATAGTGGTTGTGAAATTGGGTTTCACTAGGAGTTGAGACGGCCCAGTAATAGGCTGTATAGGATCCATTTTAGAGAGGCAGAGACAGTGTGTCCACACACAACATTTGTCACCTGCCTTCTGGTTAGTCAGGGACACCCCAGTAATTCCTGTGGTGTAATTACTAGGACCCCAACTCTATAATGGATTTTTTTACAAGAAAATGTGACATTTAGAACTAGAGTGCTAAGTGAATGGCAGCTAAATTGGCAAGAACATAGTGGAGAAAATAACTTTATCAAAAGTCAAAGTGCCGTTAACGGAGATTGTGAAAATGAGCAGCCTTAAAGGAACATTTTATATGAATAAATACAGTATTAATAAATATGAATCCTTTTCGTAACAAAAACTGGCAATTAGCTCCTCGAAAAGCAAATATCTGAGCCTAAGGAATAGCAGGGTAACACTCCAGCCAGAAAAGCACTAGTGTTATTACTCAAAGTTCTAAATCCTCTCACTGTATGGTTCAGAACTGTATGTGTTAAGGCAGGAAGTCAAAAACTGAAGTCAACATTATCGGATCATCTCTGACCATAAGAGGCTTTTCAAAAACACATGCTCATTTCAGGATAATCCTACTGCTGGTAGTTATTTTCCTGAAAAACAAAATGCCACTCAGGAGTTCTATATCCTCCAACCCATTGACTCAAGTGGATAGTGAGTACTGTGTAAGATTGTAAAAGCATCAATCCTAAATACCAGCACTCCATACTCTTATCCCCTTCTTACAAAACAATAAACCACATTTATTGATGACCATGTGGAACTCATCGTCTGACATATATAAATACAGCATCTGCTCTCCACTGGCAGGTTTTTCAAAACATATTTCCAGTAAGGCATGCAATGATCTATTGACCGGGGGATGGCAGGTATAAGGAAAACCCTTAGGTAACGTACTTGTGTTGTGTCCTGTTCAGTTTGACCAATGGTTTAAGGTTAACATCCAGCGTCTCTCATAAAGGTGTCAATTATTTTGACTACGTTTCCCTTAATCATGATGAAAGGAACCCTATGAAGCTACACCCTAGAGAACGTCATCCCCAATCACCATCAAACATCAAGAACCTTCTCTTCCTCAACACCCAGAATGATAAATCGTCCACTTGAGACTAACAGAGGTTATGTCAAGGGTAGAAGACTTATATGTCACACAATATTGGGTCAAATGGGGGTTGGGATAGACAGAATAGGCTCAATTTTAAATGGGATATGTACAGCCTGTGCTGTCATACACTTGGGCCTGTGACCAGTTTCAGACACCACTTTTGGCAAGATTGCTTGAGTTCAAAGGTTGCTTTCTAAGGGATCAGTCCACTAGGTTGGCCAGTCTGGACCATAACCTCTCCTGTCATGTGTAATTAAGTTAAAGCAATGTGATGAGTCTCCTTGGGGGGCATGGGTATGAACCCATTATGGAGAAGTGAGAGCATGACCCTGAGTCTGCTTGGTCTGGTGAGGGATTTCACCACCTGTCCCTGTCATGTTATAGATGGATTACTGATGCTTGAGGTAGGGCCTTCAACATTTACATTCAAAACACAATTATGGCTGATCTCGAGATTTCTAGTTAAGTTGATTAGTGATTAGATCAAAAGCCATTCGAGACGTTACACAGAGACTAATGTACAGTAAGCAGTGCACCCACGAACAAAGCCACAACCAAACAACAGAGGGAATACAAGAAGAAATGAATCAAAATTGCGTATATTCCTGGCTTAAAACTCATATCCATATCATGTGTTAACGATTTGCGTCAGTGTACATGGCTGCCCTGTACACTGAGGCAAATCCATGTAGGCGAGATGAGTTCCAGAATATTGCACACTGCTAGTTGAGGCTGCTAAATTGATACTGCGTTCAGCCATATGGTGCAGAGAGAAACTCAGCTGCTGTCCCTATTACCAGAGAGGGTATAACAGTTATAGATATCACACCATCCCTGGCAAAAAAAAGAAGATCTGATTGGAATGCACTCAATGCACCCACAAGGATGAGGTCCTTTATTCAAACATCTGCCATGAGCTGGAAAGCGATGAGGTTTTCTGGGAATTTATATTTGCCTATAATTTTCATGTGGCAATCAGAATAACATGTAATGGTGCATTTTAACCTAATCTGTGGGAAATTCCTGGTTTAACTTTAATACTAACACAATGATGAAATGTTTGAATCAAATGTGAACGTGTCTCTTTGAAACTCTCAGAAAGCATGTGACACGCCACCACCCCCAACCCCGCCATTGCGATCTCTGAGTAATAGGCAGAGAGATAATAAGGTCTCAATTATTCATATTCTCTTTATGTTCTTTAAAGAATTGTCAGAGAAGTGTTATGGCTTCATCTAATTAGTTGGTGAATCAGAGTGGGAGTAGGAAAACCAAATGAGATGAGGAGAGAGATGAGACAAAAATAGGTTATGTCTTGGAGCAACGTAAATACTCTTCTAACTGATTATAATAGAAGTTGACATATGTACATTTAGGAGTAGGTTTTAGGAGTGGGCATATATGACACAGTGACTATTTCAAGTCTTCTTGTGAATTGGATTAATAATCTGTGAACATTTTTATCCAAATATTGATTTGTTGTCACTTCTCTTTAACAACCTTTCAGATACTGTCTTTGTCCTCTGAGGAACAAGGGTGTCAAGGTGGGCCTGAAACAGTGCTGGCAGATGGGAGTACTGTATTCGGTTCACAGATGGAGGTGAGTGAACACATTTTCACCATGCTAGGGGACTATAAGACATGTTGCCATGTGAGGCCTTTAGACATCAGCTTGGTTATTGCGTATTCCATTCACTCATAAATAATAAAGTCCTGTTGTCAACCAAAGTCTATGAGAAAACACATGCCATGGCATCTCATACACACTTAGACATAATATCCATGTCTGTTGAAAATGTAGGGCACTGACAAGTGTATGAGTCTAGGTCGTTTTATGGAGTTGAATGGAAATTCATTATGATAGAAGAGAATAAGTCTGGTAGACACATGGGTTGGTTGTCACAGTGCATATAACTTGGGAAACCTTTGTTTTGTGTACTCTTTATTAGAGATCATCCATATTGTCCTGTCAGTGTCAAACTTTGAGATATGGACCATTTTTCATAGCTTAATAATGAGCATGTGATACTAAGTTGTTTGAACGAGATACTAAATTGTTTTGAACGAGATACTTAGAGATAATAAGTCGTTCAAATAAGTCGTTCTGTTTTTTTGCCCTGGGCTTGCCTTGGGCTTCAGGGCTTCCGTAGATCTTAGACCATTCCTCCATATAGAATATTGCTCGATCCTTGATACCCTTCATCTGCGCTTACGGACTGCCCTCTTCAATTCAAACCACAGGTTTTCAATGGGGTTCAAGTCCGGAGACTGAGATGGCCATTGCAAAATGTTGATTATGTGGTCAATTAACCATTTCTTTCTGGATTTTGATGTGTGCTTGGGGTTATTGTCTTTCTGGAAGATCCACTTGTGGCCAAGTTTCAGCCTCCTGGCAGAGGCAACCAAGATTTTGTAAAAAATGGAAGCAAAATAGCCCATAACATCAAAGATATATTTCACAGTAGGTTTGGTTTGGTTTATTGGATCCCCATTAGCTTTTTCTCAAAACAGTAGTTACAGTGTCTTGTAAAAGTATTCATCCCCCTTGGCGTTTTTTCCTATTTTGTTGCATTGCAATCTGTAATTTAAATAGATTTTTATTTGGATTTCATGTAATGGACATTGGTGAAGTGAAATGAAAAGAATAACTTGTTTCACAAAATTCCCAAAAATAAAAAACTGAAAAGTGGTGCGTGCATATGTAACAATAAGTTAACATTTACATACAAATATACTTTTAATAAAGGCATACAAATATACTTTTAATTATGGCAGCATAATACAGTATATTATTATAAAATGATATGTGATCATTGCTACAATTGTCACAATCTCCTGAACGGACAGACCAAGACGCAGCGATGCTTCCAGTATACATTTTATTAACGACGAACGTAACTGGGAAAAATAACAAAATATAAACGAAGATCGTGAAGCTGAACACAACTAAACATAAAACAAGCTATGCTCAAACAATAACCCACAAACCCTTAGTGCAAACTACAAACATATATATGGTTCCAAATTAGAGACAACGACACACAGCTGCCTCTAATTGGGAACCATTACCCCAACATAGAAACACAACACCTAGAACAGAAAAAAACCCTACACCAAAACAAAACAAAACACGCCAGCCTGTCTTCTCAGGCCTGGACGTGACAACAATATCTTTATCATCACTATTATCCTTTTCTATGAAGCCCCTAAACAGGATCTGGTGCAATCAATTATGTTCAGAAGTCACATAATTAGTTAAATAAACCCAACACCTCTTATCACCCTGAGAACACCATCCCCACAGTGAAGCATGGTGGTGGCAGCTTCATGCTGTGAGGATGTTTTTCATCAGCAAGGACTGGGAAACTGGTCAGAATTGAAGGAATGATGGAATGGCGCTAAATACAGGGAAATTCTTGAGTGTGGGCCAAGAGCCCTGGAGGTCGGAGGTTCCAGTGAGAAAGCCCTACTCTCATGGCCGGAGAGAGGCGTGTTGGTCGGATAGTGAGTGTGGGCCAAGAGCCCTGAAGGTCAGTAGTTCCAGGGAGTAAGCCATACTTTCATGGCCGGAGAGAGGCATGTTGGTCGAATAGTGAGTGTGGGCCAAGAGCCCTGGAGGTCAGTAGTTCCAGGGAGTAAGCCATACTTTCATGGCCGGAGAGAGGAATGTTGGTCGGATAGTGAGTGTGGGCCAAGAGCCCAGGAGGTCGGAGGTTCCAGGGAGTAAGCCCTGCTCTCATGGCCGGAAAGAGGCGTGTTACTGGGACATGGAGTTCCTGCTCCACGCACCAGGTTCCCTGTGCGCCTTCAGAGCCAGGCACGTCCTGTCCCTGCTCCACGCACCAGGTCCCTTGTGCGCCTTCAGAGCCCGGCACGTCCTGTTCCTGCTCCACGCACCAGGTATCCAGTGCCTGCTCCACGGACCAGTCCGCAGCCTCCAGAGACGGTCCCCAGTCCGGAGCCTCCAGGGACGGTCCCCAGTCCGGAGCCTCCAGGGACGGTCCCCAGTCCGGAGACTCCAGGGACGATCCCCAGTCCGGAGCCTCCAGAGACGGTCCGGGGCCCGCGACGAGGGTGCCCAGTCCGGAGCCTCCAGAGACGGTCCTGAGCCTCCAGAGATGGTCCCCAGTCCGGGGCCCACAACAAGGGTGCCCGGTCCGGGGCCCGCAACGAGGGTGCCTAGTCCGGGGTCGGCGGCGAGGGCCCCCACCCCGGAGGCGCCACCAAGGCGGAGGGAGCCAGAGGTGGAGCGGGGTCTACAGCCCGCACCAGAGCCACCACCGCGGATAGATGCCCACCCAGACCCTCCCCAATAGGTTCAGGTTTTGCGGCTGGAGTCCGCAGCTTTGGGGGGGGGGGGTACTGTCACGCCCTGACCTGTATGAGCCTGTTTATGTCTCATTTTGGTTTGGTCAGGGTGTGAGTTGGGGTGGGCATTCTATGTTCTTTTTGTATTTCTTTGTTTTGACTGAGTATGGCTCTCAATCAGGGACAGCTGTCTATCGTTGTCTCTGATTGGGAACCATACTTAAGCAGCCCTTTTTCCCTCCAGTCTTGGTGGAAAGTTGACTCTGTTAGTTGGTATGTGCTGTTGGTGCTACACCATACGATCTTCGTTCATTGTTTTTGTTTCGGTGAGTTTAACAAATAAACATGTTTTTCTCAACCCGGCATGCTGCACCTTGGTCTATCCTTGAAGATTGTGACAAGGAGGGATTTTGTCCCATTCCTCTTTGCAGATCTTCTCCAAGTCATTAAGGTTTTGAGGCTGACGTTTGGCAACTCAAACCTTCAGCTCCCTCCACAGATTTTCTATGGGATGAAGGTCTGGAGACTGGCTAGGCCACTCCAGGACCTTAATGTGCTTCTTCTTGAGCCACTCCTTTGTTGCCTTGGTCGTGTGTTTTGGGTCACTGTCATGCTGGAATACCCATCCATGACCCATTTTCAATGCCCTGACTGAGGGAAGGAGGTTCTCACCCAAGATTTGATGGTACAAGGCACCGTCCATCGTCCCTTTGATGCGGTGAAGTTGTCCTGTCCCCTTAGCAGAAAAACACCCCCAAAGCATAATGTTTCCACCTCCATGTTTGACGGTGGGGGTGATGTTCTTGGGGTCATAGGCAGCATTCCTCCTCCTCCAAACACGGCGTGTTGAGTTGATTCCAAAGAGATCCATTTTGGTCTCATCTGACCACAACACTTTCACCCAGTTGTCCTCTGAATCATTCAGATGTTCATTGGCAAACTTCAGACGGGCATGTACAGTGGGGCAAAAAAGTATTTAGTCAGCCACCAATTGTGCAAGTTCTCTCACCTAAAAAGATGAGAGAGGCCTGTAATTTTCATCATAGGTACACTTCAACTATGACAGACAAAAGGAGGAAAAAAAATCCAGAAAATCACATTGTAGGATTTTTAATGAATTTATTTGCAAATTATGGTGGAAAATAAGTATTTGGTCGCATACAAACAAGCAAGATTTCTGGCTCTCACAGACCTGTAACTTCTTCTTTAAGAGGCTCCTCTGTCCTCCACTCGTTACCTGTATTAATGGCACCTGTTTGGAACTTGTTATCAGTATAAAAGACACCTGTCCACAACCTCAAACAGTCACACTCCAAACTCCACTATGGCCAAGACCAAAGAGCTGTCAAAGGACACCAGAAACAAAATTGTAGACCTGCACCAGGTTGGGAAGACTGAATCTGCAATAGGTAAGCAGCTTGGTTTGAAGAAATCAACTGTGGGAGCAATTATTAGGAAATGGAAGACATACAAGACCACTGATAATCTTCCTCGATCTGGGGCTCCACGCAAGATCTCACCCCGTGGGGTCAAAATGATCACAAGAACGGTGAGCAAAAATCCCAGAACCACACGGGGGGACCTAGTGAATGACCTGCAGACAGCTGGGACCAAAGTAACAAAGCCTACCATCAGTAACACACTACGCCGCCAGGGACTCAAATCCTGCAGTGCCAGACGTGTCCCCCTGCTTAAGCCAGTACATGTTCAGGCCCGTCTGAAGTTTAGAGAGCATTTGGATGATCCAGATGAGGATTGGGAGAATGTCATATGGTCAGATGAAACCAAAATAGAACTTTTGGTAAAAACTCAACTCGTCGTGTTTGGAGGACAAAGAATGCTGAGTTGCATCCAAAGAACACCATACCTACTGTGAAGCATGGGGGTGGAAACATCATGCTTTGGGGCTGTTTTTCTGCAAAGGGACCAGGACGACTGATCCGTGTAAAGGAAAGAATGAATGGGGCCATGTATCGTGAGATTTTGAGTGAAAACCTCCTTCCATCAGCAAGGGCATTGAAGATGAAACGTGGCTGGGTCTTTCAGCATGACAATGATCCCAAACACACCGCCGAACGCGAAGGAGTGGCTTCGTAAGAAGCATTTCAAGGTCCTGGAGTGGCCTAGCCAGTCTCCAGATCTCAACCCCATAGAAAATCTTTGGAGGGAGTTGAAAGTCTGTGTTGCCCAGCGACAGCCCCAAAACATCACTGCTCTAGAGGAGATCTGCATGGAGGAATGGGCCAAAATACCAGCAACAGTGTGTGAAAACCTTGTGAAGACTTACAGAAAACGTTTGACCTCTGTCATTGCCAACAAAGGGTATATAACAAAGTATTGAGATAAACTTTTGTTATTGACCAAATACTTATTTTCCACCATAATTTGCAAATAAATAAATTAAAAATCCTACAATGTGATTTTCTGGATTTCTTTTTCTCATTTCGTCTGTCATAGTTGAAGTGTACCTATGATGAAAATTACAGGCCTCTCTCATCTTTTAAGTTGGAGAACTTGCACAATTGGTGGCTGACTAAATACTTTTTGCCCCACTGTATATGTGCTTTCTTGAGCAGGGGGACCTTGCGGGCGCTGCAGGATTTCCGTCCTTCACGGCGTAGTGTGTTACCAATTGTTTTCTTGGTGACATTGGTCCCAGCTGCCTTGAGATCATTGACAAGATCCTCCCGTGTAGTGCTGGGCTGATTCCTCAGGCTGAGAGAGATTGGTAACCCAACTAAACGAGGTGACATCTTGCATGGAGCCCCAGGCCGAGGGAGATTGACAGTTCTTTTGTGTTTCTTCCATTTGCGAATAATCGCACCAACTGTTGTCACCTTCTAACCAAGCTGCTTGGCGATGGTCTTGTAGCCCATTCCAGCCTTGTGTAGGTCTACAATCTTGTCCCTGACATCCTTGGAGAGCTCTTTGGTCTTGGCCATGGTGGAGAGTTTGGAATCTGATTGATTGATTGCTTCTGTGGACAGGTGTCTTTTATACAGGTAACAAGCTGAGATTAGGAGCACTCCCTTTAACTACTTACGGAGTGGTGGGGCACTCCCGACACTACCCGGTGAAATGCAATTCAAAATCCAAAAGTTGAATTATTAAACATTCATCAATATACAAGTGTTGCATAGTCATCAAAAGCTCTGCTTCTTGGCAATATCACAGCGTTGTCAGATTTCAAAAAGGCTTCACGGCAAAAGCACAACATTTCATTGTTTTTTGGGTAGCTCCTCCAATATTTCCCATTAGCATAAATTCATAAACCATCGTGGTTCACACAAAACACATTTCACAGCGAAAACAAATCCCTTACCTTTTGAAGAACTGCTGAGGGCTTCCCAAGTGTCCAATGAAGGCATCCAATTGTTCTTTTGTTAGAAAAAGTCATTTATTATATCCATAAATCTCAGTTTGGTTTACCGCGTTATGATAATAAAATACAGCGTCCACTCGCCCATTGAACCGTGAAGAGAACGCGTTCAATCTATACCTATACACTTGTCCAAGAACAATCAAACATCATTGATAATGTATCCTTAGGAACACTTTTATGTATATTTACTATAATATTTCAACCGGATTATAAACTGGACGATAGGAAAGGAAAAAACCACAGCCTTGAGCCGTGAAACGCGCTTCCTCTTCTGTTTACATCCGATGACCACTTAGAAATTCTTCTTCTATTACCATCCAGAGCAACTAAACATCATCAAACACTGTCTAGAGACTGTTGACATCCAGTGGAAACAATAGGTACTGCAATCTTACTCACATACATGTCTGTTTTCAATAGGGAGGGGTGTCAAAAACACTTTTTCCAGGACAGAAATTCCTTGGGTTTTCGCCTGTTATATCAGTTCTGTTATACTCACAGACAATATTTTAACACTCTTAGAAACTTCAGAGTGTCTCCTATCCAATACTACTAATTATGTGCATATCCTATTTTCTGGGCCTGAGTGAGAGGCATTTTACTTTGGGCACGCCAGACTCTCCAAAACCGTCACCTCGGGAGCCGCTCCCTAAGAAGTTAAGGGTGTGCTCCTAATCTCAGCTCATTACCTGTATAAAGGACACCTGGGAGCCAGAAATCTTTCTGATTGAGAGGGGGTCAAATACTTATTTCCCTTACTGTACCACCGGCTGATCTTCACAACAACTTTGTCAAAATGACTTGGCCATGGTAAATGACCATCTAATGTCATACATAGAAGTTTACCAACCCTTTATGTGCAACTCCAGTTGAGGTTTAGGTCTTAAAGAATGTTTACAATGCTTTTAGTTTTAGGTGTATTTAAGACGAGTTTAATATTAATCAACCATTCTGATGCTGACTGTAACCCCGTGTTTAGAATTTCAGCGACCTCACTTGCTTTGGATGCTGATATGTAGTGTGGAATCATCTGTTTAGTTACAAAATGTCTCAATTTACAATATGACAACAAATCAGCTGAGAAACCTGACTTGTTTGCCACCTCTTCTGCATAATTTCTTTGAGCAAAACACTTTTCAATTCATCATCAGTCCATGGGGCTCTAACAGTTCTCACTGTTAATTTCTTGACAGGTGCATGCTTGTTAACATTTTGCATGAATCATTTTACTAATACTTCCAGTGCTGCATTTGGATTCACTTCCTCATACACACCATACCAACATAAATTATAAGGGCACAAAGCGAGACCCAGATGCAGACACAGGAGGCAGATGGTTAGAGTCTTTGTTGTTAATCCAAAAGGAGTAGGCAAGAGAATGGTTGTGGACAGGCAAAAGGTCAAAACCAGATTCTGATAGGTATAGAGCGGCAGACAGGCTCGATGTCAGGGCAGGCAGAAGGGTCAGGCAGGTGGGTACGGAGTCCAGAAAAAACAGGCAAGGGTCAGAACCGGGAAGACTTGAAAAAGATAATAGAAAACAGGATCACAGGAAAAACATGCTGGTTGACTTGAAAACATACAAGATGAACTGGCACAGAGAGAGAGGAAACACAGGGATAAATACACTGGGGAAAATAAACGACACCTGAAGGAGGTGGAGGTAATCTCAAGAACAGGTGAAACAGATTGGGGCGTGACCTACATTTTTTACATCTTCAACAAATTACTTTAGGCCCGACCTTTGATACTTTGGCTTTTCTTGTTATTGCCACATCATCCAATGTGAACTGATATTACTTTGGAGCAAAGCTCTGCAGCATTAATGAAGATATGATCAATACAAGTGGATATCACAAATCCATCACTATTGGTACGCACTCTAGTTGGTTGTGTGATAACCTGGGTCATATTACAGGCATTAGTCACAGTTAGAAGCTTCCTCTTGAGAGGACAGCTAGTTGCTAACAAGTCAATGTTCAAGTCAAGCAGAAAGTAAACCTCTCTGTTACTGTACTTCGGTATTTTGGCAATAGATTACTACTTCCCCAGAGTCAGATGAACTCATAGATACCATTTGTATGTCTCTACGTCCAGTATGAAGGAAGTTTGTTTTGTGAGCCTATGCCAACTAGCGTTAGCGCAATGACTGGAGGTCTATGGAATCTACTAGCATGCTGGTAGTTACCATAGATGTCATTACGCTAAAGTTAGTTAGCAACTCTGCACGCAGAGACATTACAATGGTATCCACAAGTTCATCTGACTCTGGTGAAATAGATAAAGGGCTTCATTGCCAAAATCCTGAAGCATTTCTTCAATATCACACACTTTCAAACATTTCACACATATTATCCAAATACTGACTCTTAGCACTTGGTGGCCTACAGCAGCATCCCAAAAGAACAGGCTTTAGATTAGGCAGGTGAACTTCCAACCACAACACACATTTGACACAAGATCCTCTTTAAGCTTACATGAATATGGGGCGGCAGGTGGTAAGTGGATAGAGCGTTTCGGTTACTGGATTGAATCCCTGAGCTAAAATATGTTGTTCTTCCCCTGAACAAGGCAGTTAACCAAATGTTCCCCGGTAGGCCATCATTGTAAATAAGAATTTGTTCTTAACTGACTTACCTAGTTAAAAAATATAAAAAATAAAATAACATATACAGCATCACCTCCTCCATAGTCATTACTGTCTTTTCTGTAGATGTTAAATCCTTGTATGGCTAGTGCTGCGTCATCAAATGAATTATCTAAGTGAGTAATGGGGGGTTCATTTCTGCTTATGCATCCTTATTGTGATGCCAAATCCACCACTGGTGTGAGTAGCCATGAGCTCTATTTTCTTGTCATCTGACCATAGCACTGGTTCCAATCCAAGTGCCAATTCCCTTTAGCAAAGTCCAGGCATTTACATTTGCTGGATGACATGAGAATAAAGCTCTTTGGCTATGCACACAAGTGGGGGGTTTGGCGTTTGAATGACGCTTAAGCAGAAAAAAACATATCTACTGTAAAGTTTGGTGGTGGATCTTTGAACAGAGGTGGCAATCATTTTGACCCCTATCTTTTTGAGAAAAAAAAATATTACTTGTTTAACAAAATCTCTTTCTCTGAGAAATGTTATTATTATAAAATAATATAATTTTCAATTTTTTCGGAGCATACAATATAGCTTAGTATTTTGTATTTATATTATTTGCTCATCTTTATCAAGGGAGCCAATAATTTTGGACCTGACTGTATGTTGCTAGAACTGTCCCACTGGGCAAAAAACTGGTTGAATCAACATTGTTTCCACGTCATTTCAACCACAAAAAATGTATATGATGACATTGAATCAATGTGGAAAACTGATTGAGATTTTCAAAAAGTCATCAACGTTAGGGAATTACGTATTTCTTTCATCCAACTTTTAACCTAAATCCAATGACGTTAACTTTTTGGTTGATTTCACGTTGAAGTCCGGTTAAATGACATCTCAAAGAAATGTAAATCAAAACTGTTGAATGATGTCAGTGCCCAGTGGGGTGGTACCGCTCCTCATGTTGCAGTCCTCAGTGTCTCTTTTCTCTGGAAGTTTGACAATCAGGCTTTGCAACCAATCTGTGAGCATCTTCTCTGCTCTTCAGATCCCTTTGAAGAGTGGATAGCAAGTTGGTAAGGATGGCAATGTTTGCCGTGAGCAGTTCTTCAGCAATGTTGTCGGGCTTGATATTTTCATTATTTTTTTTACTTTTATGGCTTTCTTGATTTCTGAGGAGCTTGGCAAGAGCCTAGGTGAGTTTCTTGGGGCTTCTTTGTAAAAGGTACTGTATTTCTAAAACGTCCAAACCTGTCGTAGAACTTAGTCTTTGAGAGGTTTTCCACTGTCTTGTTCTTGGCAGGTTTTGATGGTTGTAAGGGTTTTCAACAAGTATCCGTGTCCTTCTGCAGCATGGATGGAATAATTACCCCAAGAGGTTCTGTGTGGGAGACAGGGAGTGTGAGTTTTTACTTCAGCCAAGCAACAAGACACATTTCTCTAATAATCGAATCATAATCTTCATTAATCTCTTCTCATTCTTAAATACTTAAAATTCGCAACCCATTGGCCAATGTGCTGTGAAATGGCCTCAGAATGTATTGTAGTTTTAAGATGGTCATTTTGTGTGCCCACGGAGTGCCGAAGACTGCCTATCCATCAATGTTGGGAACAAATATTTGTATTTTCTCAATCTGTCTGAAATCCACACTCATTGGAATTAACCACAGTGTCAGCACTGGTATCTCCATCATTGTTCATTAGGGCCACATTGTGAAGAGAAAGAGAATGTATATTGGTCCCTTTGCCAGGCCTCTCATTCCAGCGGGGTGCAGAACCTTTCCTCCCTGATTAATGAAGTGGCAGCTCAAGTTTGTTTAATTGATAGCTTGTCCACTATTTCCTTCTCCTTTTCAAAAGTTCAATTATACTGATACAAAGTAATCCATCATTTAAATGAAGTTGACTGCAGAGGTAAATTAAATGTGCCAATTTAAATTAAGACTTTGCAATCTTTGGAAATAGGATCAGGCTGTTGCAAGGCAAAAGAACACGGTTGATTTGAAAACGCTTTTTCCGATATTATACGACTGAAATTGTAGAACATTAACGGCAACCATGGTATGAACCCACCTGCCCTTACAATTTGGTGTTAACAGTCTGAGTGAACTTGTAGTGTGGCGTTCCTTGATTGATTTGGCGCCAGTGTCAACGATGCCCCCATTTCTAACCCAAGCAACAAATATCTGGGATTGATTTAAAACTTCAAATGCTATTGCTGTCCCTTTGATTCCACTAATTGATATTCATAGCTATATGAAAGGAGGAGGAGAGGTAGTGCTGGTAGACAGGTAATGGAGTGAACTTTCTCATATTTCTTATGTCTCTACAACATGTTGTAATTATCTGACAATCACAAGGGAAATAGCTACCTCCACACCCAGCAGAGTACATTTTGTCACAGCCTCAAATAAGGGACTGTCAGCTTCTCAGACATACTGAGCGTTAACTTGATACTGTACATTTGTGGAATAATTGGATATACAGTCAGGTCTATAATTCGTGGCATCCTTGATCAAGATGAGCAAAAAGACTGTGTAAAATAAATAATACAAATACTGTGCTATATTGTGTGATACTTTTTACTAATATAATTGCTCAGAGAAAGAGATTTAGTTTAACAAGCAATACAAACAAATCTAAAAAAAGACAGCTCAACATTTTTGGCAACCTTGTTTTCAGTACTCTAGCTCCCGCCCCTTGCGAGGATAATGACACCGGTCAGATGACATGAAGGTCTTTGGCCACACACACCAGTGGTGGGTTTGGTGTCGAAAAACGGAAGCATATGCAGAAAAGTACTTCGTAAAGTATCTACTGTAAAATATGATGGTGGGTCTTTGATGTTATAGTGCTACTTTGCTTCCAATGGTCCTGTGGCCCTTGCTAAGGTCAACGGCATTGTGAACTTCACCAAGTAACAAGACATTTTAGCCAGAAACCTGGTTGCCTCTGATCTTCCAGGAACAGATTAACCCCAAGCAACAATACAATAACCCCAACCACACATCATAATCCACAAAAAGTTAATTGACCACAAATTCAACATTTTGCAATGTCCATCTCAGTCTCCAGACTTGAACCCCATTGAAAACCAGTGATTTTAACTGAAGAGAGGAATTCAGAAGCACAGACAAAGGATATCAAGGATCTTGAAATATTCTGTATGGAGGAATGGTCTAACATCTCTCCCGATGTGTTCTCCAATCTCATAAAACATTTTAGAAAAATGCTCAGTGTTGTTATTCTCGCAAGGGTAGCAGTACTGAAAACAGGGGCGCCAATCATTTTAGTTTTGTATTACTTGTTAAACAAAATATTTCTCTGAGCAATTGTATTAGCATACAATTCTAACATTTTAGATGTTTTTATTGCATGGAATATAGCTCAGTATTTGTATTATTTATTTTATACAGTGTTTTTTTACTCATCTTTATCAAGGGTGCCAATAATTATGGACCTGACTGTGTGTAATATTTTTGGATGCAATAGTTTAGCAGAGTATAAATGACCGTACTGATGGTTTTGATTCAAAGCAATGAACTACAACTATGTTTATCCACCCACAGTGGTAGCCTAGCGATTAAGCGTTGGGCCAATGACCAAAAGGTTGCTGGTTTGCATCCCTGAGACAGCAAAGTGGAAAAAAATCTGCAGTTCTGCACTTGAGCAAGGCAGAGATCAACAACAACTGCTCCTTGGGTGCCATGGACAACCATCAAGGCAGCCACCCGAGCAACTCTGATTCAGAGTCGTTGGGTTAACTGTGGAAGACACATTTCGGGTTGAATGTGTTCTGTTGTGCAACTGACTAGGTATCCCATTTCCCTGTGAATTAAGTTTTAGTTCTAAGTATCTAGTACAACTCAAAACTGAAACATGTCGTTACATGCCAAACATGTTTTTATCCATAATATGTAACAAATCAATATGCAAGTGTGATGTTTGCTGTGCCTGCAGGGAAGTTTTGTCTTCCTCAAAATAACCTGTCAGACTACACCTCTTGAGCATTCTATGCTTATTGAATTCATTCCTATTAAACTAAGTAAAGTATTGTTGACAATGGTATATTGTATCCTGTCTTTCATGTGCAAAGCATTGCATAGCAATTTTCATAAAAACAAGAGATACCCAGACAGAAGTCACATGTGTATGTTACACTACCTAATATAAACTTGGAACATGTTCAACCATTCAGGTTCTATCCCAGGTATAGACATATAATTGACTTGGATCTTATTAGGGTATGCAGATAACGAGACAATCAAATAAGGGTTACAGTTCGCTAGCCCCTCAATATATAAATTGCTACTTATCCATATAATTGTATATAATGATACAATTCTGTCTCTGGGACAGTGGTTAGCAAAACCTCCTCAGCTCAGACAGCAGAACAGGGCCATCTGTGTAATCAAGGAAGCATTTGCATAGGCTAGCCGTTGCATAGCATGTATAACATATACAATTAAGCTTTAGAGTCGCAATGAAAGATCTGTTCATAAAACAATGCATTAAATATGAAATGGATCAGTTGATGCTGAATGGACAAGCTGAAAAGCTGAAAAGCGAATAATCCTCCTTTCTCAGACAGAAGTCTAGCAGGACTCTTCAAATTAGTATTTGTATGAACATGCAAGGAACAATCTCACCCATTTTGCACCATCAGCACTTTGTATCATGACATGCCTGCTAAATTGCTCTAAAGCTGTATGTTTTCATAAGATTACTGACCATGAGTTCCTGGAAGTTGTACCTGGAATATATCTCAGGGAATCAGTTAGATCCGATGTGATGATTGGAGAGAATGCATTTGTAGAAAAGTGTATTTGCCATGGAGACAGTCAAATGGCAAAATATACTGTATGTTTAAATACAACTTTTTTCTGCATATAGCAAATTGTCGTGGGAGTTTCACCCAATCAGCATAATTAATTAAACATCGAAGGGAGTGTGAAACCGGTAGCTGATGTTACAACGGCCCTAGATAACATGAACGATGTTGAGACACCATTACCCAGCTAATGAGCCCAGATACAGGCAGGTTTATGGGGAGAGGAGAACGACAGCACAGTGGAGATATACCCATTTCAGAGTAATCCTGTGTGGTTACGACTGGCAGCTGCCCTGGTGCTCGACATGTGGGTAGATGCAGAGAGGCAAGAGCAAGTGATTATGCAAATGAGCAGCCCCTCTTGCTGAAAGATTAAACAGGCCACTGATTGCTTTTAGAGAATCTTCACTGACGCAGAGACAGCTGCTTTTTACTCCTGTCTGGCTGTAACCCTCCAACACCTCTCCTTTTTATTTCAGCACCAACAGAGTGCACAACTTATTTTCATCCGCTCCTTCTGCATCTTAATATAGAAGCCACAGCGTTCAGATTTTTCATCAGACATGCTTCGAATATGAAGGTTCGCTGTTCTTGATCAAAAAGGTTTATGTGCTTTTTGGCAGTATGTCAAGTTCACCAAAAAAGACAGCATGAAGGAGCTCTGTAAAAGCTGTTGCATGCTATTGCCCTCAGTAGATATCTTTTCAACTGGGTAAAAGAGCCAAAAGGATCTTGATGGCATTTCATTTTACTCTTCACTAAGAAGCAATCAATAATTTGTATTTATTGTGTGAGGGATAGCAGTTTCCACCAGATGTCTTAAGAGCGTGTCGATACTCCTTTCTGGCTAAATTTCATGCTTGAGTTAATGCTTGATATTCTGCTTGTGCATGTTCTAGTTTACCAAACACATTTCTTTGTGGTAATTTATTTCTCAAGATAATCTAGAATGGGATTATATGCTTTTCTGTTCATTCTAGACTAGAATCCGAATTCCACTTAGGACCTGCCTGGGTTGATTGACTACAGTGGTTAAGTGGAGAAACCAAGTAAAGCTGTGTAACCTTCCTATTCAGTATCATAAAACTAACTTCATAAGATGTTTTATGAAACCCAATGCTGGGTTGAAGAGGCAATCTATTTGACGTTCCCCATATACATAAATAGTGTCGTTGGATCTAACTCATGTTTAATACATCAGGATAGACAAGACAAAATGCTAATAGGTATGGTGCTGTCAGCTGATAATGAAATACAAACACTATGAATGGCTCTGTATACATATTAGACATATTATGCAATGGCTGGTGCCAAGTTCAGGGGCAAGCTAATGGCAGCTGTCAGTCATGTGTCACACGTTAGATGACAATTTGCAAACTTAATATGTTGGATATTTCAGTAACTACAACATATTATACGTATTTGTATCTATCAATGTTGTATTCATTGAAATTTCATTTTCATTCAAGCAACAGTTTTTGTTACATTATTTCTTTTACATTATTTGGTGGCATACCAGGCCTACTTGAAATGGATAAAACCATGAAAAGTAATTGAGTTTGTAAGAACTTGGAATGAAGATGTTCTTTGTCATGAATTCATGAAGCCTTTCTGTACTTCCTCTCTTAATACTGTAGGTTAATTGGATACAGTGGCATGTAATTCTCAGAAATAGCTGGGGGTTGTCTGTTATTCTTTCCCCTCCCTTTGCTATCTGTAAAAACAGTCAGAAAACTAGTCTTCCATATAAAATGTCACATTTATGGCATGAGCAGACTGGAGAGGATGAATATTGGCTTTTGTGCATTTCACCCAAGGACAGCCATGAACACAACACCATGCACATATGTTTTCTCATGGGATCATGCAGAATTTCAGTGCTTACTGAAGAGACACTTTATGATTAAACTTAATCAGGGTCTCAACATTGTGAAAATCCCAATTGCCCCAGACAAAATGAATTGTAATTATCAAGCCCCTGAACCTCTGTAATGAAATATAAATGGTGGAGTCTATTGTGGAAGAGGTGAGCTGATTTTAATACATGTTAATTCCGCAATGAATAAACATACAGTTGAAGTCGGTGGTTTACATACACCTTAGACAAATACAGTTTTTCACAATTCCTGACATTCCATCCTAGTAAAATATCCCTGTCTTAGGCCAGTTAGGATCACCACTTTTTTTTAAGAATGTGACATGTCAGAATAACAGTAGAGAGAATGATTTATTTCAGCTTATATTTCTTTTATCACATTCCCAGTGGGTCAGAAGTGTACATACACTCAATTAGTATTTGGTAGCATTGCCTTTAAATTGTTTAACTTGGGTCAAACGTTTTGGGTAGCCTTCCAAAAGCTTCCCACACTAAGTTGGGTTAATTTTGGCCAATTCCTCCTGACAGAGCTGGTGTAACTGATTCAGGTTTGTAGGCGTCCTTGCTTGCACACACTTTTTCAGTTCTGCCCACACATTTTCTATAGAATTCTATAGGAGGTCAGGGTTTTGTGATGGCCACTCCAATACCTTGATTTTGTTGTCCTTAAGCCATTTTTGCCACAACTTTGGAAGTATGCTTGTGGTCATTGTCCATTTGGAAATCCTATTTGCGACCAAGCTTTAACTTCCTGACTGATGTCTTGAGATGTTGCTTCAATATATCCACATACCTTTCCTCCCTCATGGTGCCATCTATTTTGTGAAGTGCACCAGTTCCTCCTGCAGCAAAGCACCCCCACAACATGTCGATGCCACCCCCATGCTTCAAGGTTGGGATGGTGTTCTTCGGCTTGCAAGCCTTCCCCTTTTTCCTCCAAACATAACGATCGTCATTATGGCCATACAGTTCTATTGTTGTTTCATCAGACCAGAGGACATTTCTCCAAAAAGTACAATCTTTGTCCCCATGTGCAGTTGCAAACCATAGTCTGGCTTTTTTATAGCGGTTTTGGAGCAGTGGCTTCTTCTTTGCTGAGCAGCTTTTCAGGTAATGTCGATTTAGGACTCGTTTTACTGTGGATATAGTTACTTTTGTACCTGTTTCCTCCAGCATCTTCACAAGGTCCTTTGCTGTTGTTCTGGGATTGATTTGCACTTTTCGCACCAAAGCACGTTAATCTCTAGGAGACAGAATGATTCTCCTTCCTGAGCAGTATGATGGCTGCGTGGTCCCATGGTATTTATACTTGCATACTATTGTTTGTACAGATGAACATGGTACCTTCAGGCGTTTGAAAATTGCTCCCAAGGATGATCCAGACTTGTGGAAGTCTACAATTTTCTTCTGAGGTCTTTGCTGATTTCTTTTGATTTTTCCATGATGCCAAGCAAAGAGGCACTGCGTTTGAAGGTAGGCCTTGAAATACATCCACAGGTACACCTCCAACTGACTCAAATGATGTAAATAAGCCTATCAGAAGCTTCTAAAGCCATGACATAATTTTCTGAAATCCCAAGCTGTTTAAAGGCACAGTCAACTTAGTGTATGCAAACTTCTGACCCACTGGAATTGTGATACAATGAATTATAAGTGAAATAATCTGTCAGTAAACAATCGTTGGAAAAATTACTTGTGGCATGCACAAAGTAGATGTCCTAACCGACTTGCCAAAACTATAGTTTGCTAACAAGAAATGTGTGGAGTGGTTGAAAAACGATTTTTAATGACTCCCGACTTCAACTGTATGTGTACTTGCAGTAGCAAAATCAGTACTTCATTTCTATCACAGTGTATAAGGTATTCATTAAGAATTGTGGAATAGAACCATTGGCTATGAAATTAGCACTATTGGTCTGTCTATGTTATTTTGTGCAGGGTATGACCAGGAATTGGCTAAATATCTAGAATCAGCCTGACGACCTGAAAAATCGTCTGGTTATAGGGAACATTACATCAAAAGTAGTTTTTTGAAAGTGGTGTCATAGTGTCATTGAAACATCTTTCAATTAGTTTAGTTTTTCTTATCATTAGTATGTATAGCATGAAAACCGAAATGAACAGAGTTTGTCTTACACATCCCATCATGTCAAGGTTCCTTACATCCGTTCTTAGCCAATATAGCTATAGCTGCCCCCTCTTCACTGTCAATAGGCCTGCACGCCAGTATAATGCGAGCCATGCTCCATTTATGTGCTATAATAAACTGGTAGATTGATTACACATAAGCATTCAGTAAATTCAAGCATTCATCCGAATGGACTGTCAAATCGACTGTATACACAGTGTTACATTTTATTATACTGTTGATGTGACAATGAATTACAGTTAGCTAGGGAGATGTCAGTCTGGGTTTGCTCTGCGGTATTGATTTTAATGTGAGAACATATGGCTCGAAGATGATAATGCCATAATTAGGGGTTTTCAATTAACTCTGCAACTCTTCCAGCTATTGACTTTTTTTCAAAACTGTCACCAGTTTGACACCAAAACATGGACAACAAATGCAGTACACATTGACATAGTAAAGTAAATAAAAGAGTGTGAAAAAAACCCATGAAGGATATTTCATGCTGAAACCCTCACATTAAACACCAATGGTGTTCACTAAGCTGATGGTTGATATTTAGGATGATGTTTTACAGCTTTGTCATTAAACGTTTTATTTTATTATTTACTGTATTTGACATGTGATAAGGCCACACAGAGGGCCAGAGATAATTACAGACACCTGTGATAATCTGAAGTACCCAACAGGGCCACTAAATGTCTTGTGAAACATTACATAAAATCCTTGAAAGACACCACAATTCTGGTAGTTTACTGGTAAACTTAGAAAGTGTCCGGTAATATACTTTCCCTTTGCAACTATGCTAGCAGCCATATTTGCTGCTAAGAGGCAGGCAAACTGTTCAGAGCTACCTGTGATATGTTTTATGGACATACAGTGTTTAAAAAAACTCAATGAGAGACAACTGTCCATGGTTGGACTGATATTCTGCTTGTTGGCGGCGATTCAAAACCAGGTGTTTTTTGGGGTTCTGTATGTTTTTTTTTTTTACCCTTATATACAGTGCCTATAGAAATTCTACACTCCCTTTTGGATTTCTACACATTTTATTATTACAAATTGGGATTCAAATGTATTTAATTGTCACTTTTTGTCAACGATCTACACAAAATACTCTGTAATGTCAAAGTAGAACAAGTATAATAATTTAAAAAACATCTGCTTCAGGAAACCTAAGCCTCTGCTAAGCCTCTGCTTAGCTTCATCCCATTTCTTTTCATCCTTAAAAACTCCCCAGTCTTTGCTGATGTCAAGCGTACCCATGCCATGGCGCAGCCACCACCATGCTTGAAAATAAGGAGGCAGTTACTCAGTGAGGCTTTGCATTTAGGCCAAAAAGTGTATTCCTTTGTCATGTTTTCTTTTTTCATTATTACTTTAGTGCCTTGTTGCACACATATGCATGTTTAGGAATATTTTCATTCTGTATATTTGTATTCTTCTTTTCACTCTGTCATTTAGGTAATTATTGTGGAGTCACTACAATGTTGTTGATTCATCCTCAGTTTTCTCCAATCGCAGCCATTGAATTCTGTAACTGTTTTGTGGTCACATGGTGCAGTTTCCTTCCTGTCCTGCAGCTCCGTGACTGCAACTTGATGTGTCTGGGTGGTTTAATACATCACCCACAGCATAATTACTAACTTGACCATGCTTAAAGATATATTCAATGTCTGATTTGTTATTGTTACCCATATACCAATCACCTCCCTTCTTTATAAACTTTCGAAATCTCCCTGGTCTTTGTAGGTGAATCTGTGCATAAAATTCAATACTTGTATGAGGGACCTTAAATATGTTGTGTGTATGGGGGACAGAGGAAGGGGTGGTCATTCAAAATTCATGTCAACCCTTATTATTTCACACAGTCCATATAACTTATGTGATTTGTTAAGCCAGAATTTCACTTCTGAACTGATTTAGGCTTGCTATAGCAAAGAGGGTTAATACTTCGAACGGACTATATTTTATTTATTACATTTTAATTAATTTGTACAAATTTGTAGAATTTTGAGAGTATTCTTCTGAAAAAAAAGTACAATTAAATCTATTTCAATCCCACTTTAACTCAACAAAATGCGGAAAACAAAGTTTAAGGTTGTGTACACAATATATAAGGCCCTGTAATCCCTAACCCTAACCTTAACCACTCAGTAGCATGTCTGAACTAAACCTTACACTGACCAGATAATGCTTACATTTGTCAGTGTTTACATTTCTTTTTTTTTAGATCAAGTTGGTACATGGACAGAGGTAGTGTAGGAATAACATTGTCACCATTCCATTCTGCTCTTAAAATCTTCTGGAATCTCAATTGTTTTTGCCCCCTTTGTTTTTCAATGCAATTTTATGTTCTATTGAAAGCGTTTGTCAATAAAGGTAAGCCTTAGCTTATATGATTCCCATACATTTGCAGAGCGCTTGCTTTATGGGAGCTGGTTGAGGCCTTCAATACCGCAGGCCTCTGGGTAGCAATATTTGGTTCTGTAGACAACCTCTTAAGCATATATACAGTACACACAGTTTGATGGATTGGATGAAATATATAAGAAACCCATTATGAGCAACATCTAGTGATATTTTAGCAGCTCAGATCGGAATTGCTGATTGATTGACTCAGACTGATGTGGTAGGCTATAGACAGGGTAGATGAGTCATGATTCATGGTAAACATTATTAAACAGAGCCAAGGCAGTCCCTTGTCCTTCAGTTTTTGTTTTGCAGGAAAACCCTAACTTGGACACTTCAAAGTCATGCTATTTATACGTAATATGTCTGTCATGGCACTCATGTTCACACCACAGAGAAAAACATTAGGATTGTCCAGTGCAGCAGACCATGCAATGTTTTGTAATGCCTAAAATACTTAAGTTCAACTTCCACATTTCTGCCCTCAAAAGTACTTCAACAGATGTCCTGTCAGACAAAATATTTAAGCAGTCTTCCAAGTTGAAAGCACAAGACTGGATGCTTTGGTTGAAATATTCTCTATTTACACTCTGTTGTCAATTAAATGCATTGGTAGATATCTGCTCCAGGGCCCAGGCTGCTCAACTTCTACATTGGAGAATGTCAATTCAAGAGCTCTCATTTTGGTTGTCATTAGATATGCAACTGCCATTGTGCAATTCCTAGATGTCATAGTGACACCTAGTGTTAAGGCAGATAAATTACAGCCTTCCTCAAGGTCACCACTAATCAGTGATTTTGAACAGCATCAGATTATCATGGTTTTAATGAGAGAGACAGCTAGAGATTCAAATACATTTAGAATGATTGTTTATTGGGTATAGTTAATAATTCAGTACTTTCAATAAAATGTGATGAATTAAAAGGTCTCCATCACTACAGTCTCTGCCACGTAAGATTACTTAGATGTCACTATTAATGTTTAGTAACCATGCAATCCTGTACTGTATTCTGGGAGTTTGTGTCTCCCCCCAGTGTGAGTGAAACAGTGTTTTAGTTGAACAGGTCTGAGATCAGCAATTTAATGAGAATGAATGAGTCACAAATCTCTACTGCTAATGAAGTCCCGGTCTACTGTGTCTAAAGCATGTCGGTCGAATGAGTTTGGCGTTAAAAATCCCAGGCTTTAATTATCTTGTAAACTTCAACCAAATATTGGTATCACTATGCTTCGAGGTTTACCTTATAAAATGTTATTTACTTTGTTTATAGATGATTTCTAGTAGAAAACAGTTCGAATTGTTTGAAGTTTTTAGGTAATTTGGGAAAAAAGTAGTGCTACAGCAATGATGGGTTGGGGGGGGGCAGAGGGGTGATATCCTCAATTTACTTGACCCACAATTTACAGCATAAACTTGAAGAAATAAATCACTTTGGACATGATTAAATTGCAGATATACCCAATGATTTGAGGCCAATAAGCTTTTTGTTGAATACACGTCTGAAATGGATATCTGTGAATGAATACTTTATAATGGGAAATGTGGCACATAACACTGGTCAATGTTGTTCTTGCTTAGTTGAAGTAACTAATGACAACTTTTTATTAATGGAAATAGATGGATGAACCAGCTCCATCATTCAAAACATTATGCGTGTATCATTTAAGTGTGCCATTTTCCATTATGCCAGTGTTAATTATATTTGTTCTCCCTCTGTTAACATCTAATATGATATATCAAGCTTGAGAAAACATTACACCCACTTAAATGGCTTCAGTGACATTTAAGGTTTTAACAATATTTGTATCCAAATTCTAATACAAAATTAGGATGGCGATACTTTGATTCATGAGCATGAGCCTCAGATTGGCAGCAACTGAATTACAGGATGCAAATTATTTGCAATATTTCAAATGGAATTAAAACTAGAGCAACTCAAATCCGACAACCATTGCTAAATCATTACCTTTTATTATTATTTGTTATGTATTTGCTTCGAACACTAGCTTTTCCTTATGATGATATTGCTAACTTTGGATTTTGCCATTTTCTCCACTAATTTGTTTGGCAATAAATCAGACACAAACACCTGACAGAAGCATCAAACAGACAAACCACATTCTAAATACAAGCATTCATCCCTCTGCTGGCTTTCTCTCTGCTGGCTTTGTAGGGCAGGGCTTGACTGAATTCTCTAGTCCTATTAGCTTCTGCAACAACACTTCTCAATTTAACACTGTTTTGAACATTCATCTTCACTTCATTTCAGGTGGTTCCTGACTCCTCATCTTTTGATCTTATCCATGATTTCTCTTTGACAGCCAAGCCTTCTCTTAGCCGATGGGTTCCAAACTAGTTCTGTTAAGTTGTGTTTGTGGCCCGCTCAGGGTAAGACCAGTTGGGTAGATATTGTCCCCTGGTTTGTTTTGCTGCCAGAGGTCTTTGTTGCCCATTATGTCTAGCTGTTTGATGTGTGAAATATTCCAGAGGCATCATTTGACGTATCAGTGGACATTGTATAGGGTTGAAGTGTTGACATCTCGTTTCAGAAACAATATACGTTTCACATTCTGCTGGGGTGGCAGGGTAGCCTAGTGGTTAGAGTGTTGGACTAGTAACTGAAAAGTTGCAAGTTCAATTCCCGGAGCTGACAAGGTGCAAGTCTGTCATTTTGCCCCTGAACAGGCAGTTAACCCACTGTTCCTAGGCCGTCATTGAAAATAAGAATTTGTTCTTAACTGACTTTCCTAGTAAAATAAAGGTAAAAAAGTGTTGGTTGTATTTGTTGTTGATACAGTTTGGAGTCTTCTCCTTGATCCTATTCTGTTATAATTTCAGATTTTAGGAAACAGCGTTGCACATGCAGGTTCTTAGAAACATGAGCTTGATGCACTGAAACCTTTCTTACAGCCTGGTGTAGTACAGAGCTCAAGGCAACATGCAGTGATCTCAGGCCACCATCAGATGGCAGTGTTGATGCACCCTGGTTCTTTGAGTAGGACTAGTCAAGCATCTCTGATAAATTACTGTGCTATAGCTTTATGTACAGTAGGCAAATGGAAATATATATTCAGATGCTTTTCTGCATATTTTCTAAGTACAATCAAACTCTAAACAAGATGCTGTACTGTATGTGCCTCGGGAACAAGGACATAAATAATCAAACAGACTAGAATTGTCAGAGAGATAAATAACCTTGAAACAAGTTACTCTCTTCTACTAAGGCCTGTTCAGACAGCACTGTCAAATGGTAAGGTCTGAATGTGAGTCTGGAGCTAGTATGTTTTGCTCTCTGCAAGTACATTTCAACTGTGGGAACTCTGGTGTAACCATGTGACCAGAGGTCAACTAGGTTTTGGAGCAAAATGCTGCACAGTTCCACAGTTGCTCCTCGCCAACTGTGATGCTTTGTGGGAGGCACATGTTCAATCATAAGGGTGTTTTTGATTTACCCAATATTCATGGACTGAAACAGAAACAGACGTAGCTACTGCGAGTTATAGTCTGAAGTGATTTATAGTCAGTGTGATTATCCAAAGTCCTCTCATATATTGATTGTACCAAAATACAGTTGGCGGGTGTACTGTACGAATGGTGTGGAGGTACAGAGGGGACATTTCGTCATTCTAAGGCAGAATTTTAGAAAATCTAAAATGGCAGCCGTTTTGAACTGAGGTGTTGATATGTCCATCTTAATAGACACGGCAAAGTCATAAAGCATCACTTTAGACCAATGACTGGGGTTTGTCCTTCAATTAAGCCCATGCAACCACTCCATCTTGTGTTTGTTCCTTGCTGTGTGTTGTCAGAAAGAGAGAAACCATCTGAGTGTGCCTTAACCAGACCAGATGATGTACAGACAAACTACCATGGATGGTGCTGCCGCATGCGTGTACTAAAAGTCTGTTACAATGAACAAGGATTTGCTTCAGATGAATAACAAACCAATTTAACAATCCAAATAATCAATCACTTTGGTTATTGATGAGATTGATCAGAACGCAGTGCCGACATGCCAATGCTATGATTCTAGATGCTTTTGAGTAGAGCGAATCAATGCCTGGCTACAACAGACATTGTGCATTGTATGTACTTCATTTGCACAGAACCTGTTTTTATACATGAATCTTGCTCAAGTTCCTATTAATTTGCATTGTTATTCTTTATGCATCCGAACACTAGTCCCAACATTTACAAAATGTTCAGTGCATCTACGATCACAACTACTATCCCCTTGCCTCATGCAGATCATTTTCATTTTCCTTAATTCCCTCAAAAACCCTGTTCCTCATTGTTTTCACCCCCTTAAAGCTAATAATGAAATGTAGGCACTGGCAACACGAGCGATTAATCAGAGCAGATGTGTATCTAGGTGAGTACCAGAGCCAGGTCTCTGGAGCACAGCCATGCGGCTCGCTCCGCTTAGTCTGGCTTCAGGAAAAACTTTGAGTGAGAGGAGCCTGAGCGCAAAGCAGTGCTTCTCACCCACCGCTGTCACCAACACACGCGCCAGGCTCATTACAATTAATTAGCCGCCGCCAAAAGGTCCTCACACTTCAAGAGCCATCACGTCTCATCTCCCCCAATGCAATAAGCCACTGCCAGGCTGTTGTCACGTTTGTTGGCCTGGTAAATCCAGGATGACACTGGCGCACCTTTTGCAGCCTCCATTGAAAAATAGATTTGGTCTGGTGTGTTCTCGTTGGCTTTGCTTACCTTCTAATACAGGCTAAAACTAAATGTGTAGGCCTAGCCCTAGACAAGGGTTGTCTCACCGATGACGATGAGACAGCCTATATGGAGGAGGTCAGAGACCTGGCAGTGTGGTGCCAGGACAGCAACCTTTTCCTCAACATCAGCAAGACAAAGGAGCTGATCGTGGACTACAGGAAACAGAGGGCCGAGCACGCCCCCCTTCACATCGACTGGGCTGTAGTGGAGTGGGTCGAGAGCTTCAAGTTCTTCTTCTTCCACATCACTAAGGATATATCCTGGTCCACACACATCCACACAGTCGTGTAGAGGGCACGACAAAGCCTCTTCCCCCTCAGGAGGCTGAAAAGATTTGGCATGGGCCCTCAGATCCTCAAAAAGTTCTACAGCTGCACCATTGAGAGCATCTTAACTGGCTGAATCAACTCTTGGTATGGCAACTGCTTGGCATCCGACCGCTAGGCTCTACAGAGTGTAATCACTGGGGCTGAGCTCCCTGCCCTCCAGGACCTCTATATGAGGCGATGTTAGAGTAAGGCCCTACAAATTGTCAAAGACTCCAACCACCCAAGTCATAGAAAGTTCTCTCTACTACCACACGGCAATGTTACCGATGCCACAAGTCTGAAACCAACAGGACCCTGAACAGCTTCTACCCCAAGCAAAAAGACTGCTAAGTAGTTAGTTAAATATTTAACCAAATAGCTACCAGACAATCTGCATTGACACTTTTTGCACAAACTTTTTTGACTCATCACATACGCTGCTGCTACTGTTTACTATCTGTCACTTTATCCCTAGTTATATGTACCTACCTACCTCATTTACCTCTGTACATCGACTCGATACTGGTACCCAATGTGTATAGCCAAGTTATTGTTACTCATTGTGTATTTATTATTACTTTTATTATTACGTGTTATTACTTTTCCATAATTTCTCTATTTCTTTCTCTCTGCATTGTTGGGACGGGCCTGTAAGTAAGCATTTCATTATTAGTCTACACCTGTTTTTTACAAAGCATGTGAAAATAACATTGTATTTTATTTGATAGTGCTTTAAGTCTAAGCCATGGGGGGGTTCATACTATAGATAATGTAGCTATTCAATGTTTTATTTTGGGACCTCTTTAGGAATCATTAAAATATATATATACATATATTTGATAAAATATATAATTTGGCCTTTACTACTATAGCCCATAGAAACACATTGAATAACATTCATAAATGTGACTCACCACCTGGATTCGGTCTTATGTTGGCAAAATTGTAACTGTTTGTTTTACATTGGATAAAAGTAGAGACTCAGAGCTACATAATGGTATATCATACACAGCATTTTTGAGGAACAATGGGAAAGTAATTCTACTTTGAAAGTAAACTCACTTTTGAGAAAAGGGCCTTTGAATGCTTTGGTAGCTACTGGAGAGCTCTCTTTTGTCTAAACCCATTAAGCATTGTTCACACCCTCTTAAGCCAGCCCCACCCATCTCTTTAAGGATTCACATGAGGTCATGTGCTAAAGCCTAAAAGTGGTAATAGCCCACAATTTGGAAAAATTCCAGGTAAACAGAAAGTGTCCAGATAAAAATATTTTATACATATTAGATGGTGGTTATCCAGATACACTTGTCTGAATTGATGGGTCATGTGAAATAAATGCTAGAACCCCCAGCCACATCCAGTGGTGGAAAAAGTATTACATTGTCATGCTTGAGTAAAAGTATAAATATTTTTTAATTCCTTATATTAATCCAGCCGGCACAATTGTATTTAAAACAAAATTGACGGATAGCCAGGGGCACAATATACTTAAGTATAAAGGAAAAAAGAAACCATTTCAACTTCCTCATATTAAGCAAACCAGATGGCACAACTGTATAATTTTTTATTGATGGATAGCCAGGGGCTCACTCCAACACTCAGACATAATTTACAAATGAAGCATTTGTGTTTAGTGAGTCTGCCAGATCTGAGGCAGTAGGGATGACCAGGGACGTTCTCTTGATAATTGTTTGAATTGGACAATTTTCCTGTCAAAATGTAACAAGTACTTTTGGGTGTCAAGGAAAATGTATGGAGTAAAAAGTACATTTACTTTACGACTGTAGTGAAGTAAAAGTTGCCAAAAATATAAATAGTAAATATACCACAAAAAATACTTAAGTACTTAAGTAGATTATTTATGCAGCTCATTTTGTAGACACAAGATGCAACACCGCAGACCAATCCAAACTCATCTCTCGGGAATGTCCAGCCCACTCATTATCTCAGCCAATCATGGCCAGCGGGAAGTTTGCCCTGTTTTTCTGTGGCTAAACCAACTAGGCTCGTAATTTAACAATTTTATTTTGTATTTACAGATGACATACACATTTGACATTAAGGCACATGAAAGTTCACATGTTCCCGAAGGCATTTCTGCCCAAAAACGCACTTTGATATAAAAAAAAGATTACCTTCAAATGGCTCTCGTGTGAAGTAGTGACCCACGACATATGTCTAGTTTCCTGAAACAGGTCACATTTGAGAATAGGGCTGTAACGTAACAAAAAGTGGAAAAGATCAGGGGGTTTGAATACTTCCGAATGCACTGTATATAAGAATAACGTTTTTTGGAATAAATATTACAGACTTAAGCCACACAGTTGCGTTCCCATACCTTTCTCATGGGAAGATACCTCTATTGTGTAGGCATCAAATGTTCACATGTTCGAGAAGGCATGCTTGCCTAGAAACGCATTTTGATTTAAAAAAAAATATTACATTCACAAGTCTCTCCTGTGAAGTCGTGACTTGCGACATACGCCTAGTTTTCTGAATCGGGCAAAAAATACAGTAAAAAAAGAAATCATGAAATCATTTATTGTACCCGTTACCTTCAGACGAGTTCCGTGACACTTGTGGGGGTCGTAGAGCAAAATGGAGAACGCCATCGTTTCGTGAGAGTCTCCCCTTTCCGTAATAGTTTGTAGGCCAAACCGTTCGGATGCTACGGACGTTTTTGTGAGAAGACTGATTTTCGGGATATCTCATGGTCTGACAAACACTGCTGTATCTCCGCCACTTTCCACCTCAGCCCACGCAAAAAAAAACTGATACGGTACAATATCTCTAGCTTAAACTGATGGATTTGGATGAGGATTTTTTGAATATGTCTCCGGTGCATCAATAGATTCTATTGGTTTTTAATATGAATTAAAATGGACAGATACCACAGTTTACAAGCGCTTTATGTTGAATAACCAGACATTTTAGTTTGATATACAGATAAATTGCTATTTGACTGAGAGCCTATCTAAATGGAATCAGTCAAACCCATCCCACTGGGCACAGACATCATTTCAACATCTATTTTTGATTTACTTTTGGTTGAGTTGTCAATTAAAGTGAAATCAACAAAACATTTCACCATGTCATAGGATTTAGGTTAAAAGTTTGCTGAAAAATACATAATTCCTTACGTTAATTACTTTTTTCAAATTCAATCAGTATCCAGGTTGATTCAACATCACATGTCATTTTTGATTTTTTTTTAAATGATGTGGACACAATGTTGATTCAACCACTTTTTGCCCAGTGGGATGTTTGTCAATGCCTTACCACATGAATGCTATATACTGTATACTATGACTCACCCAGAAACAACAGGCCAAGTTATTATATATTCATTCCCATTCCTCCAAAGTTACACCCCCTGTGCCCTGCCGACTGGGGCTGCTCTCCACAATCAAAGGCGATTCCCCAGTGAGGTTGAAAAGATGGATGGTCTCAAGGCCGGCGGTTGTCATGAAAGGTAAGATCAAAAACACAATAGACTCATACACCCACCTCTCTGCCCATAGAACTGGGCGGGAGTGGTTGATCTTTGTGGGGGGAAAGCTGACAGGCTTCATTTGTCTGACCAGCGAGCGCTGCCCCTGGTGTCACGTCATATCTCCACATCATTCTGTCACCTCGCCAGGCAGACAGCAGGCAGAGTGTGTTATTGCCAGCCATGTTGTCGACTCCATGACATAGTTACCCATGCACACACACGCACACCCACGTAACTGATGTGAAATGGCTAGCAAGTAAATGGTGCGCTAGCAGCGTTCAATCGCTCGCTCTAAGATCTTGAAATAGTTGTTTTCCTTGCTCTACAAGAGCCGCTGCATTTGTGGAGTGATAGGTAGCAATGCTTGATGGTTGACTGTTGTCAATGTGTTCAGAGGGTCCTTGGTTTGAGCCCAGAATGGGGCAAGGGGAGGTATAGAAGCAACACTGTTACACACAGATTACATTGAGTATAGGGATGTGTTTGTGCTGGATAAGATTGACGTTGTGTCTACTGCTGTTGAGGATTGTATTTGATTTGCCCAACCATTGAATCAAGTCGTTATTCAAGAAAGGTATAGTTATCTAGGTCTATCTGTCACAGATGTAAGGGATGAAGTGTGTGAATGAAAGTGCTGTGACTCATGCGCTCGTGTGTTGAATGACCCTTTCTATTGTAATGCCTAACCAAGCTCAAAAGGGGTTCTCTCTTAATTGCAATTTCATGTTGGATTGAAAGTCAAAGCTATTAAGGTGTAAAGGCAGTCCGTTACTTGGAGTATTTTATGTTAGTCGCTGGCGCGCTGGTCCATAGTTTTGCATGTCTCGTCAAACCTCAGGACCTGTCCACAGTTGGTATAAAATAAATCACTCCAACGTTGTCAAAGCAGTTATTAATGGGGGTATGTATTACTCTCCTAATCAGCTGTGACAATGAACATTTCAGCTAGATCATGATTAAATGTATGACAAACACTACACTCTGATAAATAGATGCTACTATGACACTTTGACTTGGCCAGAACTAAATCACAGATTTCAGGTTTTGAATTTGTATATGTTTTTTCCACTTATTCATTTTGCGTCTGGGCTTATCGTTAGGTTAATCATATGTTTGGTCAAGGTTACATTTTATCGGACAATTGCTATTATTCTTCAGGCAGCAGTCATGTATTTATTCATTTTTCTTGAAATAAACACACCAATAAGGCACATTGCTTTACCCTGCCAAAAGTATATATATTACTGTCCATTGTGTGAAATCCCTTGGCTCTGAGGCTAAAACAGATAACATAAACCCTTGGGCTCTGTTAGTGCTCAGCCGATATGCATTACACACGGATGCATCTGGCTCTAGAATCAGTTACACAAAAGCTGATAGTTTTCGAAGCCACCAAGTGTGAGTAGCATGTACATGGTGCCCTACATTCTCAGTACATCACCTTCACTGTCACTTTACAGGGCACGCTTACCTGGAAGGGCTGCGTTAACAGAGACAAGCACAAACTATCCTATTTGAAGCCTGCTCAGTGGATTTTTGTCACGTTTAAAATTCAAATAATTTACTGGAATGTCAGGACAAGAGAGACGCTTAATATAAAACCCAAATCCCATTAGAGATGGACCCAGAGAAATGAGGGGTGGCTTAATGTCGCCTTAACACAAGACACGAGGAGAGGACTCTTTGATGGGGGTCAGAGATGATGTCCCACAGTGTGCACATTTTTGTTTCCTCGTTTCTGGCCATCACCCGAAAATCGCCTAAAGTGAAATGTATCATTATAGGATCTCTGTCCACAGAGGAGTGAGGCTAGAAGGAGCAAGTGACTTATCTGCCTCCGACGGTCGTCTTTGGGGTAATATAGCATGCATGAGAAGCTGTTCCCACCTTTGAATGGGGTACGTGTCATTCAGTCCCTCTGTAGCCTGCAGACTCTCTGAAGCTGTGGCATGGCAGAGGCAGATAATTAGTCTCCCGCTCCATGTTGGAAGTGTTTTATTAGAGTACCTTGATGGCTTTACCACTTTACCTATCTCTCTATGTCTTTCTCTCTCACTCTCTCTCTGATTCACTCTATTTGTTTCTTTGAATCACTTTTTTTTTTCTCTCTCTCTCTCTCTCTCTCTCTCTCTCTCTCTCTCTCTCTCTCTCTCTCTCTCTCTCTCTCTCTCTCTCTCTCTCTCTCTCTCTCTCTCTCTCTCTCTCTCTCCTTTTGTAGTTATTGACCTTCAGCTTTAGAGGGCAAGAACAGATGTGCTCTACATGGTGTGTTATTGGGATGGTACACTCCAAGCTGGGTTTCGAATACTCTATAGTGATTGCACTGTGTGCAGTGCATTTTCACGCTGTTTACTTAAAAGCCTTGTTAAATAATAGACACAACCTCACTAGTCTCAATGCCGCACCACAGCATAGTGTAGTCACAGAATACCGGTACACTTTCCTCATTCAATTAAGAAATAAATGAAAGTGGCATGGGAGGGGGCAAAGTGGTTTTGCTTGCCTGCCTCGTTAAAGAAAGGATTAATTAGAGGACATGCACCAATATATCAGGAGAACATGTCAGCTTGGAATATGTGGAGTGATTACCAATCGCAAACCAGCAGTGTTACAGTTAGACATTATTACTGCCCTCAAAATAAATTACTCTAGTTTTAGGGATACTGCGATTTCCCTTACAACATAAACAAATTCATGAACATGAATTGATTCCATTTTTCAACATTCCATCAGAAAAAGTCAATTGAAAAGATAACTGTAGCATACATTGGAGGTTCATGCCAAGTACCTTAGTAAGAGCTCTGTTCTACCTCATTGATCAGAACCATTGCTCAACAGCTCACCAAGCGTGTGTCCATACATGTTTAGCTGTGACCGCTTATCCTAAGCATACATATTACAAGTTTTCCATTTTCTAATTCCTCCATATAATTTTACGTGGCATATGGTGATATCATTGTCAACATTTACCAATTCAATTGAAACTTTCATTAATGTACATAGTGCATTCATTTTAAAAACATTTAAAATCATTTTGAGGTTTTCCACAAGTGCTACCGGTTCCTTTCCTGAACTTATTCAATGTGTTTAAGACACGGAGTCCTATCTTACTTTTTAATTAATTCCATAAATCATGATTAATAACCTTTAAAGCTCCCCATCTGCATGCCTATAATCGCCATAGTCAATCGTTGGTGTCAATTTTGATTGCCAATCCATGTCCTCCTTCAATTGACCTTGTCCACTGAGGAAAGAGCGTACAATATTGCCTTTCCCTTTGGCAGTCCATTCATTTCTACTCCAAATTGAGAGTGCAGAGAGTTTGTTCAGGAGATTGAATTCAATCACTGTACTTTTTATGGCTGACATTACCAGAGCAATTTCATCGCATTGAACATATGGGTACAGAGATGTGGTAGAAGCAATAACGGTCTAATATGGAGCTGTCTATTTGTGAAGAATGTGTTTAACTGATTATGCAGCTAACCATTATGTTTATCTGCTCCCTCTGTCGATACAAAGAGAGACAGGTCCTTAGGATAGTGCTTCAACCCATGGTGTAGCCTGCGTCTGGCATGCTACGTAGTTACACAGAGGCCTATGTTTTTGTATGGATTCCTCGGACTCCTTCAGTGTATTTTCTTTTTTTTTAACAGTAAAAGGAAGGTTGAAGTGTACCACCTGTGTACCCCAGTGGTTCTGCAGCTGAGCTTTGAGTTCAGGTTAGGCCTATGGAGACTCCTGTCATTGCCATAACTGTGCTGGGCTGAGAGGAGAACAAGATGTGAGCTGTGTGATTGATTTAAGGAGAAAGGCTCCGATTCTTAAAACGCCATTTAGTGGAAATGGCAGCCGGTAATAAATCCTCGTCAAACCTGGTGCCTCCTGTTGGCTCGACCCTGCATAGCGACAGCTTTTTAATAAGCACTGTGCGGTCTTCTATGTGTGGATCAGGCACCCCTCTATCTACCCATGCAAATGATGTAAGCAGGCTGTACGTGCATAGAACGAGAATGTGTAGCCTAACCATACCATGTCTACTTTTCAAGGTGTATGGTAATTTGTTGATGTAATTGATTTATTTTAAAGTGCAAATGATATTTTACTTGTATGGAAATAATATAGCATTACAGGTACAGAGAGTTATCCTCACCGCCTGCTGAAGTCACGTCCTCTAGGGGAAACTCCTTTGTCGCGGTTTGCTGTTTTACTGAATCTGTCAGCAAAAATTAATTGGTGTCCATTTTAGCTCCCCTGGAGCTTTAATTTCTGTAAGCAGAAAGATACCCAGGCCCAATTAGATGGTGTAAATAACATTTGCTCCATAATTGCTTCAATAATGATTAATCACCTCTTTTCCATTGTCCTCATGTGAAGGTACAGTGAGGCCAACACATTGGAGACTGGCAGAGGGAAAACAAGTACTGTAGACTTGACCAGATGAACTCTCTCTGGAGGAACTTTGATTGTCAGACAAATTTGATTGGTAGAAAAAATTGGTTTGTTAGGCATGTGCACACCCTGAATAAACTCGTTTCTCACAGTTGCATGTATAATGATACTGTTCACTACTCAGAACTGATTTGCCCACATATTGTTAATTGACCTTTTAATTGATTTACATCTCTCTTTTTACAGTATAATTATTTGTCGTTTTTTCACACTGCTCTTTGAACCGCAAGTTTATCAGTTTACTGCCTTTTCGTTGCCATTTTAAGAGGTCTAGTGTTGTTTTCATATGTTTTCCACCTCCTTTCAAAACAAACATGAAGTATTCTCTTGCCCGGTGAATTTGGGGTTGAACCCCTCCCCCCCTCCTTGTATTAATAGCTCCTCTGGAGAGGTCCTGTACGTCTGCGTGTATCTCAGGAGGAGAAGAGTAAAGCTAAATGAAGCCTGAACTTGAGAACAGGCCTACCTAGCCTCCTCAAGGGGATGCTTGGAGCACATTAAGTGAAACATCAGTAATGTGAAAAACAAATGGAGGGATGTGAAAACCCCCAGTGACTTTCACCACCAGCTATGCTCAGCTCCTGCCATAAATCTCACAACCCCTATGCACACCAGTATCTAGACTAAAAAAAAAGATTAAGCAGTAGCAGGATTTCTCCTGCTGGTTTTCTACTGAGTAGAAGGACACTAACATCAGAATGAAACATCTCATTTGAGCATTTAGCTCTGGCTTAGGCTTGTCTCAGAGCCCAGTGGCTTTTTCAACCGTCAGCTAACTTACGTGCTATTTATCCAGTTATTCTGTTCTTCCGAGTATTGTAGTGACAGTAGATTGGGTTTGTACGTTTGGATAAAGCACAGGAGTGATTTAATTGGAGTAATGAAGATGTATTACTGTAAGACAATTAACAAACTCCTTGGCATGGTATCCTACCAGGGTACTGCTGGGTAAGGTGGGTGCCAGCAGTGTTTCCAAAACAAGTCTTACATTGCTCCCTTGAAACCAGTCATATAAAAAAACTGTAAACCCCAATGTTCTGTCTGAGTAAATCAGATCAGGCTGAGTGTCAGAGAGACTCTTTTTATTCAGGTAAATCCCTGATATCATCTGTAGCTGTACTTTCCTCTGTCTTCACACTGGTCTTCCAAACGCTATAGGCTGCATTTGAATAAATATCACACACACACTGGCATTGGCGAGTCATTTTTATTCAATCAACTGGAACAAATAAACATGAGTATATTATGAATGGAAGACATAGCTGTCCACATTGCTTATCCAAAATACCCAGAAATAAAATTAATATATAGAGATTTGATATAAAACCTTTGCATACACAAATCAATGGCAGTTACAATGTCACATGTCATTTGTCTGCTCAATAAAGTTGACTGAGCAGTTTGCAGATTGTGTATGATTTAGCGGTTTACTTGTCCCCTGTGGTCGTTGCCCGTGCCGATTGGTCAGAGTGGTTTGACTGGCCTCATTTGCTTGTTAATTGCATTTTAGAGTTGAGCTAAAGACCTGTCATCTGTTTCTGTGGTTTCATTTATCTTACAAATAACCTAGAGAAGGTGGATTAAAGTGGCCTACCTGCTGAGGCCAAATAAGCTTTTGTGTGCATGCCTTGCATACAGGTGGTACAACTTTACACTTCAGTTATTAGTTTTCCTTATTTTGTTAGCCCCAAAAAGTACATGATGTAATATGTGCTAATTCAATACTTTTTTATTTGTATATACTATGTGATATGGTGGAGAAAGTTTAAATCAATATCTCATACAGAAGTAAAGTACATAAACTCCACATTGAATCTTTGATATGTATAACATACTGATACCATTTTGCCACCCATGAAGAGTGGATCTATCGACACGCTGCGTTTTTGTACAGTGCAAAATAGTATTCCGCAGGCGTATACACAGACTCCTTTGCCTGTCCATCTTTCAAGTGTTCGAACTGGTGTCGCTCTTTTTTCACAGCCTACACATTGTGTGCTGTATTACAGTATATTTCAATACAAAAGCTCCAAACTCCCCAAAATATGTACTGTGCAACAGCCTATGGAATATTTTTTCTCTTGTTCCAGACAGTGTGTCGTCCTACTGTGCACACTGTCCCATTCCTTGTAATTATGTAAATTACACATTAATGAGGTGTAATTGTGAATTCATAAAACAGCAGGGATAATCTGTAAAAAGAAGCCACGTCTTAATAATGGGGAATGGGAGCTTCATCATTGAGTGGCGGCAGTGCTAATTGTTTACCCACCACTGTTCCTTAAACACAACACATTCATTCGCAGGTCAGGGGTGTATTTATGACTCTTTGTATTATTTAATGAACTAGGTTAAGTGCTTACCACGGTGAGCGTTATTCATATTGGACTTTTTAAAAAGACATTAAGCAACCACAGTGCAGTGGCCAGGCACTAAATGGCCAATACAGCAACCCCTGATTTAATTAACATGTTCGTAGAGAGTATACTTTTTCGTTTTAGAGTGTTGCAAGAGAGTTGAAATCGTAATTGCCTCGCTCCACTGTGAAAGAACCCAAGGTGGGAGAGATCCCAAGATCATGCCATGGACCTTAGATCACTTGGATTATAGTGTACAGGTAGAGGCATACTGAATTCTCATTTTGAGCTTCACCACACTTGGCCACTGTGTTTCAAAGTTCTAACTTTGAGCAAAATCTGTAACCTGTAAATGTACATAATTGTGTTGCCATTGTATTGGAAGTATTGCTATTACTTATTTAATAAACATGTAACCTAGTGTAATGCCAAGCTTCCTTTGGGTCTCACCAATGATAAAATATAAACACGACAAGCTAGAACAGGTAACATATTTGTAGGTGCCCCTCAATCGATGAAAACACACACATTTTGTGCATGTTGTTTACCCTCTTCTGTATTCACCAAGAAACATAGATAACTGACACCAAGTGACAGGCAGGCATGGTATGTTTATGCATTCTTGACACATACAGATGTCCAAAATCAACTACACGTCATGGCTTTAATTACTTTCTACACTAAATCGATGGGGGCTGATTAATAAGACAGAGGTGGGTGCTAAGGTTGAACCGGGTTACTGAAACAAGAGAGCTTGCTTAGGGAGAAAAACTAATTGTATGAATTATTGAGCAAGCTGTCTGTCTTGAGCAATGATGCAATAGGATGTTACATACAGCTAGTGGTCTTTAATTTACTTTTTCTTGAAAGAAAAAGAACCACGCCTGAAGAGTTACAGGAAGGATAACTATATAATCGATGTTAATAACAGTATAATACTATTACTAGGCTAATTACATTGTCACATGTATACAAGTATAAACAACTTAATGTAATAAGTAATAACTAATGTAATGCATGCGTAGGCTACCATATATACCATTATCCCTTGTGCTGCCTGTACATAATGATAAATGGACATTAGTAGGCAAATGCCTACAGTATGTCACCATTTTTATACACTCCACTTCTTTAATCAATTACAGGTATGTTCTAATTTGTCATTGTATAAAAGCAGTCCTATATTAGTCCTGTCTTCCAGTGACGACTTTAGACTCTAATTAGACAGGGTTAACAAAAGGAGAATGACCCGTACTCTTCACCCCTCCAAAGGATGTTTTCACTAGCCAGCTTAATGGCCATTCTCTCATTTGATTAATGTGTCCATGTCCATGTCCATGGGTAATTTTGGCAGGGTCTTGTCTAACATGTCATGAAAGTTCAATTGTATTCATGGCAAGCAGCATTTAATTTAAATGAGCACATTACAATTGCAAATGGTACAGCTATTTTAGAAGTTCATAGTCCAAGAACAGTGTGTTATTAGGATATGCTTAGGAAAAAGAAAGGTGTGTGTGTGGTGTGTGTGTGTGTGTGTGTGTGTGTGTGTGTGTGTGTGTGTGTGTGTGTGTGTGTGTGTGTGTGTGTGTGTGTGTGTGTGTGTGTGTGTGTGTGTGTGTGTGTGTGTGTGTGTGTGTGTGTGTGTGCGTGTGTGTGTGTGTGTGTCCTGCAGGAAGATTACATTATAACCATGTTTAGTGGTTGACATTAGAATGACTATTCCAGATATTGGCCCGTATGAACAGGTGAATATCAAAATGCTTAAAACTTCAAACAAATAGTCATTTAAATGATTGTACAATTCAGTTCACCTGTAACTTAAGGCATGCACTTTCTCTGCTGTGTACTTAACTGTGTTATGTATCATAGAAATAGACACTTTCAGTGTAGATTGTTAATCACTTTAGCATTTTTCTCCCTGTGCACCAAATATTTCTTAGTGTTTAGAACTTTCATTTGCATGTTAATGAAGGTTAAGGGCAGAAGCCACTAATTACAATCCAGTAAAGTCCTGCCTAATGGTCCACTAAAGACATAGCATGGCTCCCATAATTCCATTATGCAAATTCTATTCAGGAGTGACCAGACTGTTGCTAGAATCTTGCCTTTTAGTAAGTGTACAATGCTAGCAAACAGGACTCTAATATCTATTAGCCTCAACAGAGAACCAAGCCACCACAAATTAGCTCTTCATAGCATGCAAACATCTAAACAGTATTTTGGGGGCAGGTTATCAGCATTCCCCAAAAATATTGTATTCAGCTCCAAAGCCAAATGTGTCCAATCACATCATTTGCAGGGTGGATGGCTGGTGTTGCGTCACTGTGCAACTTATGTTTTTATTGTTGTTGTTGGTCAAATGACTTGAGCTACGTAATGTAAGGTGGCACTGCCAGGGACGGATGGCAATGCCTCCACAGTCAAAAAGGCCACACATTAACCCTGCACATCTGCCTTTAGCGAAAGAGGAAAACAATCAACCAGATGAACAAGTCCATCTGGCCAATTATAAGTGAAATCCTTGGGGAATTCAACCTTAATTATTTTGATACTTCTTACTATGAACAAATCATCTCTGCGTAAAGGACATCTACTCCATGGGAAGTGAAATCCTACTATATCTGGAGAGTTGTTGCCCTCGCTGATCAAGACAACTTTCCAACTGTAAATATTCAAGCTTTAACCTTGCCAATAGGGGCTATGAGTGGAAAAATAGCCTTTGGGCTTGATGAGAAAGCTACTGTTGCAATGCGTTATGACTGAATAACCTCGCTGTCAAATTTGATCCCTTTGGGTGATTTAGAAAGCAGCTTCTTGATATTAACAAACGGTCCTTAGTATTGGCATAGAAAACAGGACCCTGCAGCTAATGTTCACTCATCCCTCTCAAAAACAAGCAACCAACTTAGTACTGCTCTTGTGTTGCATGTTGTTCACAATATCTATTGTATTTGAACTACACAAAGGGATACAAAGCACAGTTTTTTACTTAACACTTTCCCTGGTATATTCTTAATTTTGGTCCAAACTTAGTGCTAGCTTAATTTAAAGGATGATACGTTCCAGTCCATGTCAAAACAGAGATAAAGTCTTACCTCAAATGCTGTGGGTCTCAACTTGTTCAATCTGAAATGCAATGCTTTGTGCAAAGCAATGGCCTTACATTCAGAAAGTGCTGCTGCCTATAATTTTGTCATTCTTCATTATCGTAGAGGTAGAGATGCTCATCCTCTCACTTTGTTTTTTTGTCTGTAGGTCTGGCAGACAACTTGTCTTTGGCTTGTTTTTCTGTTCTTCGTCTTTTTCATTTTCTGTTCAGTTTCTTCATAATACCAATGAGTCCTTTAATAATTGATTATTTAGGAGATTAGATTGGAAGAAAATAGGCCTTGGGCTAATATTTCGCCAGCTGATCCTTGGAAGGGCTTACATTTTGCATGTTCTACAGCTAGGTTTGGAAAGCTACCAGCAGTTTACCAAAGTTACTGGAATCTTCAGTATTTTTTGTAGTTAACAGAAAATCTATGGCAATCTATCATAACTTTGGTAATTTATACTTGGATAACTGTAAAATATATATATATTAATATATAGTATTTATTTATTTATTATATCTGTGTCCATATTGTCCATGATTTTCTAGTAGATAAGCCATATGGTTAGAGAGAAAATAGCCTAATTAATTAAAAAAACATATAATCAACAATGGCATTATTTTCAGTATTAACTTTTTTCAAAATGGCCACCAGTTTAACGCCAAAACATTGACAAAAAATACATAGTGTATACATGATTTGGAAAGGCACACACCTAACGATATAAGGTCCCATAGTTGACAGTGCATGTCAGAGCAAAAATCAAGCCATGAGGTCGAAGGAATTGTCCGAAGAGCTCCGAGACAAGATTGTGTTGAGGCACAGATCTGGGGAAGGGTACCATAAAATGTCTGCAGCATTGAAGGTCCCAAAGAACACAGTGGCCTCCATCACTCTTAAATGGAACAAGTTTGGAACCACCAAGACTCCTCTTAGAGCTGGCCGCCCGGCCAAACTGAGCAGGCAGGGGAGAAGAATCTTGGTCAAAGAGATGACCAAGAACCCGATGGTCACTCTGACAGAGCTCTAAAGTTCCTCTGTGGAGATGGGAGAACCTTCCAGAAGGACAACCATCTCTGCAGCACTCCACCAATTAGGCCTTTATAATAGAGTGGCGAGGCAGAAGCCACTCCTCAGTAAAAGGCACATGACAGCCCGCTTGGAGTTTGCCAAAAGGCCCCTATAGGACTCTCAGACCATGAGAAACAAGATTCTCTGGTCTGATGTAATCAAGATGGGAATCTTTGGCCTGAATGCCAAGCTTCACTTCTGGAGGAAACCTGGAACCATTCCTATGGTGAAACATGGTGGTGGCAGCATCATGAAGTGGGGATATCTTCCAGTGGCAGGGACTGGGAGAGTAGTCAGGATTGGAGGAAAGATTAACAGAGCAAAGTACAGAGAGATCCTTGATGAAAACCTGCTCCAGAGAGCTCAGGATCTCAGACTGGGCGAAGGTTCACCTTCCAACAGAACAATGACCCTAAGCACACAGCCAAGACATCGTAGGAGTGGCTTTGGGATAAGTCTCTGAATGTCCTTGAGTGGCCCAGCCAGAGCCCGGACTTGAACCCGATCTAACATTTCTTGAGAGACCTGAAAATAGCTGTGCAGTGATGCTCCCCATCCAACCTGACAGAGCTTGAGAGGATCTGAGGAGAAGAATAAGAGAAACTCCCCTATTTAAAGGTGTGCCAATCTTGTAGTGTCATACCCAAGAAGACGCAAGGCTGTAATCACTGCCAAAGGCGCTTCAACAAAGAATTGAGAAAGGGTCTGAATACTTATGTAAATATGATATTTCCGTTTTTTATTTTCAATACATTTGCAAAAAAATCTAAACCTGTTTTTGCTTTGTCATTATGGGGTTTTGTGTGTAGATTGATGAGAATAAAAAATACATATTTTTTTTTTAGAATAAGGCTGTAACGTAACAACATATGGAAAAAGTCAAGAGGTCTGAATACTTTCCGAATGCACTGTATTAACATAGTAAAAGTTTGTAAAATGTTTTATAATATATTTCATGCTGAAACCCTCAAATTTAACACCAATCGTATACACTAAATCGATGGCTTATATTTAGGATAATATTTCACTGTTTTTTCTTCTTTTTTTTTGTAACTAGGTGTTTTGTGATAAATTGCATTAAAACCTTGAAAGATACCGAAATTCTGGTAGTTTACTGGTAAACTTTGAACGTTTCCAGTAATATACCTTCCCTTTGCAACCCTTCCTACAGCAATGCATACTCTTGATGCAACTCTAAAGCAAATCAACAAGTCAATACTTACGTAAATAATTATATATAATTTATAAATAATGAGGCTCCCGAGTGGCACAGTGGTCTAAGTCACTGCGTCTCAGTGCTAGAGGCGTCACTACAGACCCTGCTTCGACCTTGCCCAGATGGACAGCATCAATCAATGAGAGCTGTAGTATTTCTCAGTTGATTGCTTCCTGTTTGGACCACAATGTCTACTTGAATGTATTACTTATATTGTTTCAGATGGCGTGAGACTAATACGCTAATGGCATGGAATTAACTGATCCGCTGCTTCAAGCTATTCTTGTGTCATGATTTTCACGACATGTGCTGACATTCTGTCTGCTCCAAAAAGCTCTCACAGTAGTCAAATTACGACCAAAGCAAGCATTACATTTAACATACATGGATGGGCACAACCCACCTGTAGAAATAAAATAACATTCGTATTTTTCAGTTAGAAATGGATCTGTGGAGTTTCTGTTATTGTTTGATAACTGAAACCGTGAAGAGATTAAAGGCTCTGGGCTGACACAGGTTGGATTAGACCACGGTTGAACTGCCTCTTGAGTGTCTAAACGTCTTATTCAAATTCCATATGCTGCACCTGAAATGGTTGAAAAAGGTATTTATTGCTTTCTTCTGTTATCTACGGTACAAGACGGTGTTTTCACAGCTTGACAAAGTTTGGTAAATGGTATTCATTTTTGGCATTGGGAAATGAGAGTGCTATTTGGTGGGGACGAGTGAACATACAGTAGTTAAACTTTTTGAGTTCGACTTTAAATTACTACCCGATCCAACTTTAAGTGGGGAACCAATGCCATTTTGTAAGACAATAGTCAATGTCATCCAGCTCCCCTACGCTGAATGTCTAATACAGTACAAAGGAACCACTCGGTTGGGTAGCAGTGCTGATGAGAATCAGCTTAAACAGTTGTCGTGTGGCCAGGGGTGAGCGACAGTCACTCACCGACTGACACTCCCCAACCTCAGTGACGGCTTAATGGTGTCAACAAGAGAGAAAGGGTCCAGAGTCCTGTATCTTAACAAAATCTTAGACCCATAACACTCAGTAATTGGAGAAGTGATGTTGGCAGTATGGAAGCTCAGCTTCACTCCACTTGACCGAACGGGTCAACGGAAATAAATGACTTTCCCCAGACCAGGCATGGATCTGCCTCATCTTCTGTGTCACTGCCATATCCGTTGGTCAAGGACAGGGAGGCTCATTCTGCTGCGCTGAAGCACAGATAAAACAGACTGATGTTAAAACCACCTTTTTACTCTGTCTCTCAACCCAGCTGTCTTACCTCTCTGTAGCCATCCATCTGTGCTCCCCCACCCACCACACATAAAGTATATGCAGTGATTAGCATAGCTGTGAAAACACATGAGGTGAAGAGTTAGTCCTATCAGCCATAAGGTTTGTTTATTCTTACACAGGTCTCTGCACATCTGGCAATATAAATGTTGAGAGACATTTGGGGTATTTGTTTGGGTGTGTAGTGTTCACACCACGCTTTAAAAAGCCCTTCCACATCCCACCTGAGAAATAGGAGGCAGGCGGAGGTGCTGGCACAAGCAGACATGGCAAGTGGCACAGCAGATGGCCTCCCGCTTACCATAATTTCCTCTCCCATAATGCTTTCGGGAGTGCAACACACACACATAGCAGCATCCCTTGGGATGAAGTAGCTACAGGCCACTCAGTTTTATGGACTGAACAAGGCCCAAACACTACAGAGAGACTAATTATTTACCAAAATACCCAGATCTGGTGCCCCATAGACTTCTGAGAGTGACACAGGACAAGTTGGAATAAAAAACACTGAGTGAGTAGACCGGTGCGATGATGCCTTATTCCTGCCGCCACCTGCCTCGTTATCCGCCTTGCCCTGTGCCAGAGAACTGGATGACATATCCAGTTTGAGCTTTTCATGATGTTCCCCTTCTCTCTGGCTCCCACAATCACTGTTCTTTTCATGAGCTGCCCGAGAGGCAGATGGAACACTTCATTTCTGCTCCACCTAGCCTCTGTTTTTCCTTTTGAACAGGTAGAGCGTGACCTACTTGTACCGCCTGGCCAACTCCGAATGTATTCAGTGACTAGCGAACTTAGCTGGATTGTAAAGATTGGCAGAAATGAGTACTTACAATGTGTTAGGGATTTTCTATGAGTTGTCTGAGTTTATTTATAATTTTCCCTATGGTATTTCTGTTATTAATCTGTTTATCACACTGAACTGGCTCCATGCTTGTCAAGGCTGCCACCACAGTCATATTGACTCCAGATGGTGGTCATCTGCTAGTGCTACTCTCATTCATCTGCTGTCCCACTTCTAATGAATCTATTGAAGGGCAGCAGTGTGCCTGTGTATTTGCAATTTATTCATACATAGCCTACACATGCATCTCATGAAAGGTATTGATGTCAACAATCTAAAATTAAAGACATCCTTTGCTTGTAGAATGTTTGTAAATGTTCCATACCGTTCGAAATGGAATAGAAAGGAACTGTGAAGATGACCTTCTCTATTAATGCAAGCATCTGAACATCACGAGGGAATCTGGTAAATTCTAATAAAACATTATAGTGCTGTATTCAATCAATCTGTAGTGCCGAAGATCAGCGTTGTAGCGCAGATTAAATCTACAGGCAATTTTCGACTGAGCCGACATATGCAGCGTTTACCGTGAATGCAGTCTCCGCAAATGTGGAAATATTGCCTTTACATTTCAATTAACCTACGATGCTGATCCTCTGCACTACAGATTGAATCCAGCCCTTTGTGTTTGGAACCATTGTTTCCCCTCTGTGATTGGCTTTACGATTACAAATCCTCTCAAAGGGAGGGGCAAGAGAGTCAAGGATTTCACACTTCTCAGTTCTCTAATGTTGTTAACGTGCTTGGCAAAGTTCTCACTCACAATGCGAGCCAATGTGGGCTGAAAGGATAGTTAAGTATTTTGTTATTTCTGCTTTATTTGCTTAGAGGCGAAGAGAGGGAGAGAGGATCTGTATGAGGAGTGCGTACTGTGTAAAGTACATTGTCACACGAGAGCTCCGTCTGTTCATCCTACTGTAAGGTATTAATATAGCTGAGCTCAGAGGTACTGCAGCAAGAGCTCTCCTGGTAGTCCCTTTAGTTGTCTGTAGACGGCATAGAAGAATGGACTAAGTTACTGTATGGTATAGCAGAGGCAGCGCATGGACATTTCTTCTTATGGCACTTAAGTGTGAGCAGTACACTCCTCTGTGGAAAAGGTTCTACATGGAACCAAGAAAGGTTTTACATGGAACCAAAAAGGGTTCTACCTGAAACCAAAAAGGGCTTCTTTAAAGGGTTTATTTTCAGAGGCATATATTGAGAGTTAGGCCAGGTTCTAGAACGGCCGCCATCTTAGCTCCCATATATAACTTTTTTTCTTAAAATGTTGGTGATGTAATAGTACTTGAGCGCCTCCGACAGTTCCCTATGAAATTACCTGCTGTAAACAAGCAAAACAGAGCAGTGCATTTAATAGACGTTTTTAATGACTGGCATTCGGGATAATGTGTATCCAAGTTTTACTGTGTTGTAGTCTTAATAAATTGGATATCTGCTTTCACTGGTTTCGAAAACCGTAAGAAACAAACAGCACAACGCATGAAGCATTAATTATCATTTAGCAATGGCTATGGAGGAGAAAGTGGCGCTCGCGGAACATTCAACAGCGTTAGCCTAACTCTCTATATACAGTGCATTCGGAAAGTATTCAGACCCCTTGACTTTTTCCACATTTTGTTACGTTACAACCTTATTCTAAAATGTATTAAATAAAACATTTTCCTCAGCAATCTACACTCAATACCCCATCATGACAAAGCGAAAACAGGTTTTTAGAAATGTATGCAAATTCATAAAAAAACAGAAATACCTTATTTACATAAGAATTCAGACCCTTTGCTATGAGACTCGAAATTGATCTCAGATGCATTCTGTTTCCATTGATCATCCTTGAGATGTTTCTACAACTTGATTGGAGTCCACCTGTGGTAAATTCAATTAATTGGACATGATTTGGAAAGGCACACGCCTGTCTCCATGAGGTCCCACAGGTGACAGTGCATGTCAGAGCAAAAACCAAGCCGTGAGGTCTAAGGAATTGTCTGTAGAGCTCCGAGACAGGACCGTGTTTCGAGGTGCAGATCTGGGGAAGGGATTTAAAAAATGTCTGCAGCACTGAAGGTCCCCAAGAACACAGTGGCCTCCATCATTCTTAAATGGAGGAAGTTTGGAACCACCAAGACTCTTCCTAGAGCTGGCCGCCCGGCCAAATTGAGAAATTGTCCAAACTGAAATGAATGTCGTTTTTGTTATGTTATTCAAAGTTAAATGACGACGTTATAACGAAAACATTGTAACTTGAAGAGTTTTCATAATATTTACATAATGTTTGCATACTGTGTGTTGTGTGGAAAATGTCCAGATCAAAGTTAATCTTTTTTTTAAAGTGAATTGACAACTATTTTAGTTGTCTAACGAGATCAAAGTACATTGTGATACCTTGCCTAGAAACTAGATACGCCGCAGAGAACTTGCCATAAAGATGGAAACGCCCCTTTCTGACACGAGGGTATAAAACTTGTGAGTTAGGAATTTACAATTCAGACTAGATGACCACGCGCTGCAGCCAAGGTCTATGATTTGACGGAACGCCAAACGCAACAGGAGGTTGAAGAAGACAAAGGAACCTCTTTAACAATCAACGGTTGAGTAGCTGTATCTGTATCTAAGAAGGTGAATTCAAGCAGGACCACCCAGTTATTCTCTCCAAGGAATCGTGTGTCTCCACTGCTATCTTTCCCACGCTAGAACAATCTACATGGTGGATTAGCCGTCCTCAGAAGACCCCTCTTACAGAACAAGGGCAAGGAAACAGACCACTAAGAAAAGGACACTGGCATTGCATGGACCATCAGAGATTTACACCCGGTAACGAAAGAGGTGCCGCCATCAGAGGAGAAGGGATACCCCAACGGAGACCTTTGACAAGTAGTGACATCATTATAATTCTGATCCATAACGGCAGCAGTGTTAGGGCTAAACTAAGTATAGTTTACAAATGTATCCAATTGTGCTTTTCTCTCGTGCAGTCTCTCTCTCTCTCTCTCTCTCTCTTTCTAAATCCCCATCTTGTGTAACACGTGGCATAATGTGTTGATCCGCCAGGGACCTGTTTCATTGTACTAAGTCCTAATCAATAGCCTAGACTGTGTGTTTGTGTATCTTATAGACTCGGCAAGAAAATAAATGTCCTCTCACTGTCATCTGCGTTTATTTTCAGCAAACTTAACATGTAAATATTTGTATGAACATAACAAGATTCAACAACTGAGACATAAACTGAACAAGTTCCACAGACATGTGACTAACAGAATTGGAACAATGTGTCCCTGAACAAAGGGGTGGTCAAAATCAAAAGTAACAGTCAGTATCTGGTGTGGCCACCAGCTGCATTAAGTGCTGTAGTGCATCTCCTCATGGACTGCACCAGATTTGTCAGTTCTTGCTGTGAGATGTTACCCCACTCTTCCACCAAGGCATTTCTGGGGGAATGGCCTTAGCCCTCACCCTCCGATCCAACAGAACCCAGACGTGCTCAATAGGATTGAGATCCGGGCTCTTCGCTGGCCATGGCAGAACACTGACATTCCTGTCTTGCAGGAAATCACGCACAGAACGAGCAGTATGGCTGGTGGCATTGTTATGCTCTAGGGTCATGACAGGATGAGCCTGCAGGAAGGGTACCACATGAGGGAGGAGGATGTCATCCATGTAACGCACAGCGTTGAGATTGCCTGCAATGACAACAAGCTCAGTCCGATGATGCTGTGACACACTGCCCCAGACCATGACGGACCCTCCACCTCCAAATCGATCCCGGTCCAGAGTACAGGCCTCAGTGTAACGCTTATTCCTTCGACAATAAATGCGAATCCGACCATCACCCCTGGTGAGACAAAACTGAAACTCGTCAGTGAAGAGCACTTTTTGCCAGTCCTGTCTGGTCCAGCGACTGTGGGTTTGTGCCCATAGGCGACATTGTTACCGGTGATGTCTGGTGAGGATCTGCCTTACAACAGGCCTACAAGCACTCAGTCCAGCCTCTCTCAGGCTATTGCGGACAGTCTGAGCACTGATGGAGGGATTGTGTATTCCTGGTGTAACTCGGGCAGTTGTTGTTGCCATCCTGTACCTGTCCCGCAGGTGTGATGTTCGGATGTACCGATCCTGTGCAGGTGTTGTTACACGTGGTCTGCCACTGTGAGGACGACCAGCTGTCCGTACTGTCTCCCTGTAGCTCTGTCTTAGGCGTCTCACAGTACGGACATTGCAATTTATTGCCCTGGCCACTTCTTGCAGCATGTCTAAAGCACGTTCACGCAGATTAGCTGGGATCCTGGGCATCTTTCTTTTGGTGTTTTTTAGAGTTAGTAGAAAGGCCTCTTTACTGTCCTAAGTTTTCATAACTTTTACCTTAATTGCCTACCATCTGAAAGCTGTTAGTGTCTTGACGACGTTCCACAGGTGCATGTTCATTCATTGTTTATGGCATGGGAAACAGTGTTTAAACCCTTTACAATGAAGATCTGTGAAGTTATTTGGATTTTTACAAATTATCTTTGAAAGACAGGGTCCTGAAAAAGGGACGTTTCTATTTTTGCTGAGTTTATTATCATTTAGCTTGTTCGTAAAATAAATAATCAACTCAATTGGTGTGGTACGGAATGATTTAGTGAGACCCGGGTTTGTGCAGATTTACGAATTATGCGACGTTCAGAATGAGACTGTAAGAGGAAGTTGATGAATTAGCGACTGCTGTAAAATCGATATTTGGATATTCCTTGAGTTATTTTGGGAAACGGAAACTCATTAAAGCAAACTTTTCCCATGGTGCCCCAGGTTACTGAGTTAATGATTATCTGATTAATTTAATCATGGAATTATAAACATAATTAATCGTTTGATAAACAGCAGTCGTCACATTAATCAATACAACGTCACGACAACAGTGAGCTCCAAAAGTATTGGGACAGTGACACATTTTTTGTTGTTTTGGCTCTGTTCTCCAGCACTTCGGATTTGAAATTATACAATGACTTTTGTACCTAGCCCCCTTCAAAAAGAAGGACATTTCCAAGTGACCCCAACTTATGAACTGTAGTGTATATGTGTATTAAAGTAGTAAAAATAAATTGTATTTGGGCTCATATTCACAGCACTCAATGACTACACCAAGCTTGTGACTCAAAAAATGTGTTGGATGTATTTGCTGTTTGTTTTGGTTGTGTTTCAGATTATTTTGTGCCCAATAAAAATGAATGGTAAATAATGTATTGTGTAATTTTGGAGTTACTTTTATTGCAAATAATAATAGAATATGTTTCTAAACACTTTCACAATGTGGATGCTACCATGATTACAGATAATCAGGAATGAATCGTGAAGGACATGTGAATCTGTCCCTATACCTTTGGTCCCATAAAAGGGGGGGACTATGTACGAAAAGTGCTGTATTTTCTAAATGGTTCACCCGATGCAGATGAAAATACCCTCAGATTAAGGCTGACAGTCTGCACTTTAACCTCAAGGTCATTGTATCATTTCAATGTGGTGGAGAACAGAGCCAAAACATAAAAAAATGTGTCACTGTCCCAATACTTTTTGAGCTCACTGTATATGGCTCTAGGTTCTCCTATGGAGAGAGCCAAAGAACCCTTTTTTGGTTTTGTGTTTAGGTGTCTCCTGCTTTGAGGTGATAATTCAACAAGGTTTATTGATTCTAGTAGGAAACGTCTGTAGTGAAACTGGTTACCGCAGAAGACAGCACAATTGTTTGCCATAAATGTATATGTATATGACAACAGACAGTGAGAAACTTCAATTATAATTCACTACGCCAAAGTGTAAGTCAATTGCAAATACATGTAAATCATCCACCACACAACCCTTGCAAACACTACGCAAGAGCAAATAAGTGTTTGTTTTTTACTTCTAATGTTCACCAGAAGATACATTGTTCCCTGAAGCCATGTCTATTCCACCCCGTACTCCTCACAGTTCACTGTGGGAGCACAATGTTCTTTCCAGAGTTGTGCTAAAGGGCTAAACCAGATATACCGAGGAAGAGTGGAACCCTCTATCCATCAATATTTTACAAACACTATGATTACAGAGTCCATGATTGTATGGCATAAATCAGGAAGAGCTGAGGTCGTTGAATAAATCACGAAATATTAGAGGGGGCTCTTCATTTTTTATATAATGACGATAGGTTTATAATCATCCCACATTTATCACAATATAAAATGCCCAAATCAACTGTCTTTTTTTTCATGTTCTCATTAACTAGCCTGGGATGTTGAGCAGTAAATAATAATATTGTATGAATCTTTTCTTTCCAGTCAGGTCAGAAGAGTTCAATCGTTCCTCTGCAACAGATCTGTGTGACGTTCCATGTGAGATATCGCTGGATTGACGGTCATACCACACCGCGTAATTGGGTTTGTGTGGAAAGGCAGCAGTAAACATGAATGTGGCGATGCGAAGTGCGGTTGGGATTGACCTTCAGAGCTGATGCCTTAGGCACCTTGCTGTACAGGCTGTCATCGGCCACTCTGACACCAAGTATTTTTTTAGGAGAGTAATTCGATTTTGGTTCCCACAGTGCTTTGCGTGGGGGGCACCTTACCACGAGATCACAGGTTCCTTGTTTAATCAGGGTCATCCTTATTTCTCCCACAGATAAGGCCAGGTGAGCAGTGCCTATGGAATGCACCACACACAGGAACATTGATTACTTAACATGTCCAGGAAGGATAAAATATTCAGCCTACTGGGCCATTTTTGAGGCAGGTACAGAAGATGTGGAATATGTTCAGATACGTGATGGGCACTGAAGAGACAACCCAGAGACAATTCCATGGCATATCAGTTCACTGTCAAATTCGGGGCTTGAACCTTTCACACACTGTGTGTGCATATGGAGGATGATTGTGGATTTTTTTAGGTAGAAAGGTGTCAAATAACTGACAATGTAATACAGAGCCATATATTTAGAGAGACAAACTTTTTGAATTTGCAATCTGTTCTAATTCTAGACATTCACTTACATCAAATCAAATTTTATTGGTCATATACACATGGTTAGCAGATGTTGTTGTGAGTTTAGCGAAATGCTTGTGCTTCTAGTTCCAACAGTGCTGTCACGACTTCCGCCGAAGTCGGTCCCTCTCCTTGCTCGGGCGGCGTTCGGCGGTCGACATCACCGGTTTTCTAGCCATCGCCCGATCCACTTTTCATTTTTTCCATTGGTTTTGTCTTGTTTTACACACCTGGTTTGAATCCCACAATTACTTGTTCGTTATTTAACTCTCTGTTCCCCCATGTTTGTTTGTGAGTGATTGTTTTATTGTATTGCGGTCTGTAATTGTGGGCTTGGATATTTTTGACGTTTATTATTTATCTTGAGTAAAATTTGCTATATTTACTCATATCTGCTGTCCTGCGCCTGACTCCTCTACACCAGCTACACACAGACGCTTTACAAGTGCAGCAATATCTAACAAGTAATCTAACAATTCCACAACTACCTAATACACACAAATCTAAGTAAAGGAATGGAAAACATATAAATATATGGATGACCAATGATAGAGTGGCATAGGCAAGATGCAATAGATGGTATAAAATACAGTATATACATATGAGATGAGTAATGCAAGATATGTAAACATTATTAAAGTGGCATTATTAAAGTGACTAGTGATCCATTTATTAAAGTGGTCAATGACTTCAAGTCTGTATGTAGGCAGAAGCCTCTCTGTGTTAGTGATGGCTGTTTAACAGTCTGATGGCCTTGAGGTGGAAGCTGTTTTTCAGTCTCTTTGACCCAGCTTTGATGTACCTGTAGTGACCTCGCCTTCTGGATGGTAGCGGGGTGAACAGGCAGTGGCTCGGGTGGTTGTTGTCCTTGATGTTGGACTTCCTGTGACATCGACTGCTGTAGGTGTCCTAGAGGGCACAGAATTGTTTAAATATTCCCCATGAAATGTTAATGGGGAGCTAACATGGCTGCCATATAATGTTGACGTGTCATGTAAATGCATCATAATACAGAAACCACATTGGCCCAACTCTCTAAATAAACTCTATGGCTCTGAAGTAATATAATTCAATATATCTCATATATATATATATTCCTGAATCGATCAAGAAATCAATCGGATCCCTTTTAACCGCCATTTTGAGCATTTTCTGTGCAAATGTGGATGTAACATGGGCGTCTGTGACTCTTGCCCATTGCACCAAACCTCCACTCCATCTCCATCAGCCTAGATGTGGAGTATTAATAGGACACTTTAATGGGCCTTATGCATGGTTTACAATGACACTTTATGATGGATGTTAGGGGACTTAATTGGGAATAATGAGGCTGTTATTGGGACATCACTCTCTACCATGCCAATGAAATGAGATAGCGCCACATAGACCCATAGCATTTCAAAATGTGTGTCAGAGGTGTTACGGTACTGTATCTCCCCCTGTTACAAGTCACACTTACTGTAGAGCCGCGATATTAAATGGAATGCAATCTTTGTATCCCATGCATAGAACAATTTACGATTGCATCTTCGCTTTGCACCCACTACCGATCTTTTAAAATGTATGATATGTAGACAAATGAATTGTTAGATGACAGTTCGATAAAAATATAAATTGCCTTTGCCTACTTCGTAATATGTACACTATGTAATTTAGTGTTGTATAGATCACATCATAGCGGTTGTTCCTGTACACTGATTACTTTCACCCGCTCAATCTTAACTAGGAACCTGAGATGGTTCCAAGGGTTTTATGAGGTCAAATGTATTGATTTCCCACCCAGCAGGGAGTTTTCACACATCTCTCTTAGTATTGACACTTGGGGATAATCACATCGGTGACCTCTTCTGCTCTTCACTGTGTACCCCCACTGTTGATCTCTGATGGAAAGCATTCTTCCCCTTTGCTTGCTCTGGAGAGGCATCGAGGATCTTGTACAGCTAAAGCTGTCAACAATGTTTATCTGGCAATGTCAATCTGACAACGTCAACAATGTCTATCTGACAAGTAGGAAGCATCAAGCATGACAATCATTTTGGGCTAGTAATCTAATGCCCCGGCTCAGAAAAAAAAGAAGATACAATTATATAGATACATTTATGCAGCAATATGAAACACAATAATCAAATAATCGATCATGAGAACAGGCTATGCTGAAGTAAAACAGTACTCTAGTGCTGCTTTCGTTGGCTACATTGGTTAACGTATTCCATTACCTTAATGTCTCATACCATTCTATCCCTAGTCACTGTACCTAAAACCTCCTGGACACTTCAACCTCCCTTCCCCGCAGGGCCAGTATGCAGAGGGACAGCTTGATGGAGTGGAGCGGAATGGGAGAGAGACAAACCAAACGGCTGAGAGACTTCAAGTGTGACACATTACCCTTAGAGCTGGAGCAGGGGCAGTCACATGAAACCTATTAGCAGAGCCATCTACAGTGCACAGCTCAGCAGCATGACCACCCCCATGCTCTTCCTCCAGCCCTCCACCAGCGGTCCTTGTCACCCCGTTCCCACCGATTAGGTAAAAGGAGCGCATGGACTCCATGAGGATAATCCACTACGTCAAGTTGGGTCGCGCTCCATTACCGACACCATCATCTTACATATGTCGATTTTACGAACATCAGTGTTTTTGGAGTGGATGTGTTAGATTCAAACATCAGACTGTGATGACAAAAATATAGATAATTTCCTTTAACTTTTTAATACATACGGTATTGCTAGAAACGGATACGGATCATAGCCTAACCCTTATTGCAGAAATATTGCTTGAATCAATGTGTTGTGATTTTATGATCTTTACTGTGTATTGTGCTGCAGGTGGGAGCCGGCACTCCTAAAAGGGAACCAGGAGAAAAGTTTGTTTTGCTGCCCTCATGTGGATTTTGCAAAAGCGATGGAGTTGTGTGTGGATTTACATACATGTATTGTGAACAGTAAGGTGTGAAGAGATTATGCCTCTCCTGAAATGTTGGTTGATTCGTGTGAGCTGTTTTTTGTTCCCCACTACCCATCTCAAGAGTGTCAAAACACTCTCATAGGAACTATAGGGGTTATTCTTGTCTAATGAATGAATCACTCTGTCACCTGCACAATGACTAGTGTAGTGTTTGAGGGTGGACTACACCACGCTGCCCTAGACGAAGTTCACACTAATATCATAATCATGGATTGAGATGGCGGCCTACCTTGACACATGACCAAACTCAGCTACAGTACATCTCATGCATATAAACCTGTAGCATACTTCATGAAGTCTCTTATAGTACGGTGATACCTGGTGTAGGGATGACTAATCGGCTTACTCATATCTGTTGTAGGGGAAGTCTCTAATCTGCAGCTTTCTGCTCTGACTGTCGGCGTGGTGGTATGTGTGTGGTTAATCTCTAATGGTGACAGGCTTCAGATAATTGGGGAGGGAGGCAGATCACGGTGCCATTTATGGATCACGCTTTTACGGAGAGACATGGCAAATTAACACTTGAATCATTAAAGCAGTAATTTGTACTGCCCATGAATAATTTTTATTACTCTGCCATTTTTTAAGTCATGCCCCCCATCGTCCTTGACTTTTCCTAAAAAAGTGTATATAATCTTAACAACACAAACAGAAATATAGCTATAACCAGAGTGGTATACTACGAAGCAACCTAGATCTACACAGGCTTTTATAAAGAAAGCCAGCTTCAATTAACTTCACATTCCAGCTCAGGTGGTTACTGCTTATTCGCCAGCCTCTAACTCTAGCAGGCTTGCAACTGTGTGTGCATGTTGCACATGGCTAGTCGAACACCGAACTGTTCCTTGTGACAATGCTGAACCATCAATCCGTGGGTGAGTCAGTGCCACATTTTCATTTTTGCCGAAATGAACATGAAAGAAACGTTATCTTGCAAATCCAGCAGACCATACATTCGAAATAGCCTATTAGAATTGCCATTTTTATTTTATTAAGTATCGTTAATGCCGTCTTTGATGTGCTTTGGTGTGCTTATCAAATGCACAAGCACCTTTTTTCCCATCGCTAAAATAAAGTATAAAGTCATGCAAAAGTTAGTAACACTTTACCTGAAAGTCATACAAAAGTTGGTGGCACTTTACTTGACACCCAGCGTCATAACACATGAATACACAGTCATAACCATGTCATATGTCATAACATCACCAAAGCACATCAAAGAAGGCATTAACGATACGTAATAAAATAAAAATGGCACTTCTAATAGGCTATTTCACAGCACAGTCGGCTGAATTTGCAAGATAACTTTCCTTTCATGTTCATTTCAGCAAAAATGAAAATGTGACACCGACTCACCCATGGATTGATGGCTCAACATCGTCACAAGGAATAGTTTGGCGTTCGACTAGCCGTGTGCAACATGCAAGCCTGCTAGAGTTAGCGGCTGGCGGATGAGCAGTAACCACCGTGGTAGTATGGACGAAGCCTGGTCACAACAACGTCATGACACAAAAATGTTGACCTGTTGTGACATACAGTATACAGCGTTATTTTATGGCTGGTTATGACACCGACATAAGAGAGTTAAAATCCACAAAACCTACCACACAAGGCAAAACATTCCTTTACACTATAACCTATGTGTCAACAGTATTTTCATGTTTTATATATTTTTATTTTATTTACCATATTAAATTAATTGTAATTGTGCACACATTGATGTCAGACATGCACCTACCCCAATGCTCTGTTGCTGATTACTGCAATGAATGCAAGAGCAGATTTCAGGACCAAGACACACAATTCTTTACTGATGATTGATATAAGGGCATGTACAGTACCAGTCAAAAGTTTGGACACACCTACTCATTCAAGGGTTTTTCTTAATTTTTACTGTTTTCTATATTGTAGAATAATAGTGAAGACATCAGAACTACGAAATAACACATGGAATCATGTAGTAACCAAAAAAGTGTTAAACAAATGAAAATGTATTTTAGATTCTTCTAAATCCTGTCGTTTTCATTCCTTCTCTCTGGTCTCCCTACTGCTCTCCAGCTCGCTGAGGCACTATTACAGCATTAGGGACTTCCGGAGGACGTCGTCTCCGACCGTGGGCTCAAATTCACATCACAGGTATGGAGAGCCTTTAAGGAGAAGCTCATGGTCACGGTCAGCCTCAATTCTTGGTATAGGCCTCAGTCCAACAGGCAGGTGGAGAGGATGAACCAGGAGCTGGGGAGTCACTGTAGGGCCGGCAGGGAGAGTGGGCCCGATTCCTTCCATGGGCGGAGTAGGCCCAGAATTCGTTACGTCACTCCCTTCCAGTGTTCTGTGTTTTCAGCCGGCTCTGCCTCCGTGTACCCCAGGGCAGCAGAAGCTCCTGCGGTTGATGAGTGGTTCAGGCGCTGAGACTCCAGCGCACCGTCCACCGTCAGAAGGAGCAGGCAGACCGCCACCATAGTGAGACTCCCATGTTCCTTCCTGGGCATCGCGTCTGGCTCTACCAGGAACCAACCATTCTGTCTGCCCTGCAAGAAGCTGAGACCCCGGTTTGTGGGGCCGTTCAAGGTTCAGGTTACAGCTTCCCAGTGACTACCGTATCTCACCTTCTTTTCATGTCTCCCTTCTCAGGCAGGTGGTTCCTGGACGTCGAGGGAGCTCCCGCCTATGCCGTCAGATCCCTACTGGACTCCCGAAGTCGTGGAGGTCGGCTCCAGTACCTGGTGGACTGATTCTGGGGGGAGGACATTCTGGATCCCATCATAATTCGTGATTTACATCTTCGCCCCCCGGACCGGCCCGCTCCTCGTCCTTCGGGGCCGTTCCTCTGGCCGGCGTCGTCCTGCGGCTGGTGCCTCGCGTCAGGGTGGGGGTACTGTCACGTCAACTCCCGCTCCTCCCCTCCGGCGTTCGACGTCGCTGGTTTACCAACCACCGGTGCTGGAAACTATCATTACGTGCACCTGCTCTTCATCAACAAGCACATCTAGACTCCATTACCTCCCCTTTATCTGGCACTCCCTTAGGTTCCTTCCCCAGGCAGTGTTGTTTCTGTTGTTCATGTCTAGACAGTACTCCTGCGTTGTATCGTTCCATGTTATTTGTTATATTAAACTTACCAACTGCACCTGCTTCTCGACTCCCAGCGTCTACGTTACAGGTTACTACATGATTCCATATGTGTTATTTCATCGATTTTGCTGTCTTCACTATTATTCTACGATGTAGGAAATAGTACAAAAAATAAAGAAACCCTTCAATGAGTAGATGGGTCCAAACCTTTCACTGGTACTGTACGTGACAGGCCTATCTGGCTTATGTAACAGTGATAAAAAGTGCATTTTCTACATGTCATAACAAATATGATGAGAATATGACTGTAAAGAATGAATTACAACAAAGGATTTCAGAAACATACTTTAAAACGAGGAAACTTTCAAACGAATGGGCGCTCTTATGTAGGTGTCATAATCAGCCCAAAAAATAACACTACGTATGTCACAGGTGTAAATATATGGGTCATTACAGTGTTATGACCATATGAAAGGTATATATCAGCTGGGTGTCAAGTAAGTGTTATCCAAAAGCATTACTGTGCATGAACTTTCTAATGCATTCTGTCATTACTAAATGTGTAATATGATGCATGTTAACAAAAAACATTTGATTAAGAAAATATTTAATCAGTTGGCTTCAAATGAATGGATATTTGCAAGAGGGAGGGAATTTGATTTCATTGGTCCTCAACTCGAGGCTCAGTCATTTAATTCAGGGTAATTGGAGTTAACCGTGTGTTAGCCTGGCTTAGAGCAGGTTAGTTCTGAAGGATTCGTTGCCAGAGAAATTTACCTGGCTAAAAGGTGAACCACTTTCATATGACCGGTTACCATGAGTTGAACTCAAAGTTGACCAAAGTTATCTCACTAACTCCTCAAACCCAGTATACAGTATACCCCTCTGTTTCTAGTGTTAACCCGTTCTTTCTTTCAGTCTGAATAAGATGAATGATATTCAAGTGTTCATGAGCTCCTTGACTTACTGTGCCTGTATGTTTTTGTCAAGATGGTAACACTTTACTTTTAATTGGTTTTATACCTGTGTGGTAATACTGTAATTAAATTGTTACATAATATTTTACGGAACTGTGTACTTTGTTTTTTGTTCTCTTTTACTGTGATATATTCACACAGTTTTACTGTGTTCAGTAGCTTTTGCATTTGGAGAATGTTTGGATTCATGATGGACCACATTTTGTCATAGCATTTACATTGGACTTCTATTGCTATAAACTGGGTAAGGTGTTTGTTTACTGTTGACAGAACAGTGATTAACAAGTATTTACACTAATCCTTGAATTACACTGGAATAACATAAAGGTAGCACTGTGATAGTATTAATAAACGGAGTAAACATTATGTAAGACGGCGATGAACCCTACATCTGTACACGAATGATATGTCATTTTCTTCTTCTAAAAGCATTCTATTGAAAGGTTTATGTCTGTTCTTGAAAAAGCGTCTTGAAGCTGTCAGGGCCTTGTGCAGCGATTAAAAACCTGAGGAGGAGAATGACACCTTCACAGTGTCATATGAAAGAAATCAAATTCTCCCAGGCCCACTGTATGGAACAGATAGGCTTCCATTTCTCCCCCCACAAACATTCCACCATATTAACTTATTCAAATAAGAAGTCAAGTCATAGCGTTTGAGCCTAGACCTGTCCAAAAGAGCACAGCTCAATGAAAGAAAATCGCTTTTTTTATCTCCTCCTCCTCGCCATTGATTCATTATGAAAAAGTTAGAAAAGGGGACAGAGAAAGAGGAAAGAGTCTGCAAAGAGACTGAATGTGCTCATAGAAGTGAACGACTGACTTATTGACCTGATCTAATGATATTGAAGGACAGCCTGTCTCCTAGAGGGAGTCTTTATGCAACTGTCAGAGTTTGTGGCCTTTCCACTTTCCTTTCTCCGTTTTTCCTCGCCATTTCTTTTCAGCAATCAGGACCCCAATCAGAGAGGTGAAAGGTCACCTGCTGATCTCTGTTTCACCTGAATATCATTGTCAGCTCTGTACAGTATGTGCGGATATGCCATTTCAGTGCTCCCATTTAACGTAGCTCAGACTTGATGACAATATATCATGTATTATTCTGAGCCTGACTGATTGGGAGTCATGGCAGAGGTTAACAGCGGGAGTCAGAGCACCAGCATACTAGTAAGCAATGGTCTACCCTTTAATACTGCAAGATAATGAAAGCTGTGTGACTCATCCAATGTAGACCTTTTCTGATTACTTTTAATAGTTTCTTGTGTTGGAGACATTATTTTATTTCTTAGAAAACAGCCTCTTTTTCATTCCCTTGAGAAGAGAGATCCCACGCTGTGCGGCAGATTGAAGACAACACATTTTAAAATCAACTGCTTGGCTAGGTAATTTGGCTAATGGACTAATCTTAGCTCAACTTTGTAAATGAGGGTTTTATGAGGTGACTCAGAGAAAACATTCCACCAATGTCATGGATGATGAACATGAAATTGAGCAATCACATTGAGAGAGAAACTCTACAGTGCCTGAGGAGAAAGAAGCGCCTGGCTTGTGCCACTTTTAATAATGACACAGTACTAAATGTAATGTATGGATATGGTAGAATCTCACTTTGGCGCTTCAATAATGGATTTCAGAGAGAAAAGTGTGACCGAGATGATGAGCAGGTAAGCTGTAGATCAGCTTATTTTATTATATTCTATTATATAATGCGTATAGCATACAGATGCATTGTAAAACATAGAATGACATAGCATTTCTTTTGAGAATGTGTTTTATGTGCATTGTTTAATTTTAGACCAAAGTTGGGTCTTGGTGATTAATGATTGCTCCAATGCTCCAATTGTCCTTCCAGGACAATCTGAACCCAAAGCCTTTGTCCCCCAAGGGTTTGCAGCTGCTATAAACTACCAATGCCAACCAATGTACTATTAATGTTAGCGTACTATACTATTGTATAGTGGAAGTGGGTGCACCTTTGTTTTTTAAAGCAAATTTACATTTAGGAACAATGTAAAGTTAGAACGTTTCTGACAAAAACAAACGTAAAAAACATTTGACCAATAATCACCAATCAGTCTTCATTACAAATTACAAACCTGCTAGCAAGAGCACATACATCCTTCACACAGTCAAACTCTCTTCTGTTGCTGCAATCTCTTGAGATCAAATTTGAAGAAAACCCTTCTGTATAACACCCTGTTACACTGGGCAAAGCGGCAGAGAACAATATGTCTGTTTTTATTTAGAACTAAACAGCAATCTGATGCATGAGGGCAGGCCCGGTGGCTGCAGTGGTATTTCCAATCTCAGGGCTTGAAGAAAGACCCAAATTGTCTCATCTGGAGGTCGAAGCACTCTCAATGTAAAGCCCCGTATATGCTTTGTTTACCTGCTGACTCTGGATATTGAAGATCCGTGTCCAGTCTTTTAGCGATCAGCTGGTGATTGGCAGGTAAGTGGTTCCTCTGTGTACATGGCTGTCAAATCAAGGACACACTGTCCTTGACCTCAAGTCTACCTGAGTTGCATACATTTGGTAGTTGTGCCCTCAGTATCAAAGATGTTCAGAGGACTACTGGCTTTTGTTTTATCAAGGCAACATACTCTGCAAGAATGGGAATAGGAAAATAATGACTCCTAACATAAAGATAGTTCTGTACAATGGGTAATGACAATTTAATGTCGAATGTTCAAACAAATCACTGCAAATTGATGTAAGTGTCTGTTCTTTCCTACATTAGTTGAAATGCCATTTCTATTATCTTGAAGCATTTTTGTTATGCAGGAACTTTTTAATGATAATTGAATTATTCTGTTGAGTTTTGATACTCTTACTGTAGTTCATTATATGCATTGAATGTAGTTGATGTCTTACTGTTTTTTACTGCTGAATGCATTATTGAATGCATCTGCAATTCCTATCAGTCATTCGAATCAGGTATTCAAAGGGATTCAAATACAAGCCTTGAAAGAATAGCCAAGGTGTGTTTTAAACCAATGGGTTGTTTTCCCCACTTGAATATCCATGAACACCCTTTCTAAGTGTTAACTTTGTAAACAGCCAAGTGACTCTTTGTTCTGCAGCCAGGAAGGTTGCTGAATGGTGTGGAACGGGAGATTGACAACCTGGGGAGAGTCCCCTGGGGAGGGCAGAGTGGGGAAGGGGGGATTGGATGCTGCAGGTGTTGCTCTGATGGCAGCCGGACTGCAGTTTCCTGCCACTCAAGCGCCTGCTTGCCCCTGGGGTGGGCCTTGAGTGTTTTCTGGTGCCCCTATACCTCGGGCACACGCCCACCTCCTCTCACGAGTCAGAGTGCCACCTGCAGCTAAGGCATGAGCCCTAACTGTCAAACACATCTTATTAGCACTGGCAGAAATCAACAGACTGTTCTGTGTTTGTTGAGACAATCCTGTCTACTTCCCTGCTGTTATTCAAAGTGAGTGTTGGTATGGTTGTGTTTGAGTCTGAAAGCCTGTGTACAGTATTTTTTCTATGTATATTTATAAGGTTTATTTACTGTTCTGTATTTCAGCATTTTTTTCTATATTGCATTTGTATGAATTTAATATATAGGAATGTATTTAAATGTATGTATTTTGTATATTTTGTTTTCTTGTATGTCTGTGCCAACTAAACTGTGTGCTTCCCATTCCCTAATAGCATTTGTCATCTTTGAGGCCAGACTGAGGTATCACATTCTACCCATGCCATACCTGACCACAATACTAAAACACTCTAATTTGCATTTAGAGTGAATGCCATCCTGCCAGTGGTTCTGTGCTGCTTGGACAAAGCCTCTTCTTGCAGTTGTCGTAGCTGGGAATGAAACAATTGTAATTTGCATTTGGTGTGAATCTTGACATCCTCATTTGGAAATAATTTGGCTGCATTTCTGGGCTAATAACCGTTTATTGTTAAAGCTGGTATCCATAGCAGTAAAACTGCCATGTCCGTTTACAATATTACAACAACAAAGACGCTACTTAGAAGAAAAAAAAAGAACCCTTGGACATCATTGCACATTGTTGCACGTGCGATAAACAGCAGAGTATGTAAAACACTTTTCCTAAAAACAAAAACAATAACAAATGTGCCTGCGGCGGCTAGTATCGTTGTTTCGCCTGTCGCGGATCTCAGCATTAAGTGGACATACAAGTTTAGGTAATTCTAAAATCATCAACTCAGTAAGACTAACCTGGAAGTCCCTAAATTGAAGCAACATAACCTGATGAAAACAAAACATTCATACAAAAGAAGAAATATCGTACATTTGAAACCAAACGGCATATCAATAATAAGTACAGTATCTTAAAACATTTCATTTTGCAGGTTGGGTTATTTCACCTGTTCTGTTTTGGCCATGCTGGGTCCTAAACAGCAGTAACACCTGGCACACCTGGCGTCATGCAGAATGACTGCCGTCCTGTCTCTCACAGATGAAATAGAAATTACTCCAATGAAATCAACCCGTCAATCTGTCACTCTAGAGGGATTGGAAAGAATAGACAAGTACTACATATTTGCACATGTTGTAGGACAGCAGTCTGTACCATTGACAGGGCAGATAACAGAATGTGAATAATTTATTGTAGGTGCCATCATCGCTATGGCATTTACTGTTAGCCCCTCTGGTCTTACTGTGACTTTAGTTGTGTAACTGAATAAAAGATTTAGGGTGGTTTGTTGTGGCAGGATACACAAATTACACCTCTAAGTGGTAACAACGTCTATCGTTAGAGGGTTTTAATTTTCCTGAGGGATATGATTTAAATATGGTGTGGGACTAGATCATCAATTGTAAGTGTCACAGATTAAATTGTACACATCATTCCAACAAGTCCCTTGAGACAGATGCGGTAAAAACACCTTACTACTGTGGATAGTAATGAGGAAATTGCCCCTCCATCTGATCCATGCAGACTGCTTAGTCGATGTGTGTCAGGACTCGGTAGAATGTACAGCACATACAAATAGAGCCACGTAATAGAAATTCACCATTAATTGATGTACCATAAAGAGCCACTGAACACGCTGACTGGCACGTGTTTTTCTATTGCTCATTAGAAAAACGAGAGTTCAGTCTTGGAGGTGTGTTTCCTGACCGATTCCGCGTTTGGTTAATTATGTGTGTCCCCCGTGAGACACTGTAGACACGGAAGTCTATTTCACTTCCTCAAAATCCCCAGAATGAATCTAAGATAACTCAAGAAACCTGTCATTAATTTTGACATTTTTGCCAAGGATGTTTAGTTGCAGAATTTTACATCTAACTAAAGTGTTTGGTTTAGTATTTCTCAAGTAGAACAATTAGCGAGTTGTCTTAGGGATGGATAGAAATGCACAGAATTGGTACCTGCAGGAAAATAAGGGGTGGTCATGCTTTTTCAATTTTAGTCAAGGGGAGGGTTTAGTATTTTTTAAATCTAGTCCAGGGGAGGATTATGTTAATTGTGTTTTAGAATTTGTTGCTTATTAGGCTTTATATCGATGTGTGCCCGATGCCACCCCTCATCTCTGATTCTCCGCTGGGCACGCAATATCAAGTGTGCCTAAAGGCTATTTAGTGTTGTCTCAATCAAATGATCCATAGCCTATAGGCTACAGTCTACAAAGTGCATGCTCGGAGAAGCACAAAGCAAAGTTAAGAATATATATATTTTAAGCCTAGTCCAAAAAGCATATGTTCTGTTCAGTTTGAGAAAGAGAGCACAGAGATGAGAAGGAAGTCTAGAGGTCAACATTGATAGCTTGCTACTACATCAATATACAAGTGTTGCATAGTCATCAAAAGCTCTGATTCTTTGCAATATCACAGCGTTGTCAGATTTCAAAAAGGCTTTACGGCGAAAGCACAATATTTGATTGTTTGAGGATAGTCCCTCTCATATTTTATGCATTAGCATAAATCCATAACCAAAGCGGGTCTCATAAAACGCATAAAATCGCTAATATAAAATCCCGCAGGACGCCAACTTCTGCTGAGGGCTTCCCAAGTGTCCAACGAAGACATCCAATGGTTATTTATTATATCCATAAATCTCTGTTTGTTTGGCGCGTTATGTTCATAAAATACAGCGTCCACTCGCCCATTGAACCGTGAAGAGAACACGTTCAACCTATACCTATACACTTGTCCAAGAACAATCAAACATCATTGATAATGTATCCTTAGGAACACTCTTATGAATATTTACTATAATATTTCAACCAGATTATAAACTGGACGAAAGGAAAAAACCACAGCGCACGCGAGCCCGTGAACGCGCCTCCTCTTCTGTTTACATCCGGTGACTAGTTCAAAATTCTTCTTCTGTTACAATCCAGAGCAACCTAACATCACCAAACACTGTCTAGAGACTGTTGACATCCAGTGGAAGCAATAGGTACTACAATCTTACTCCCATATATGGCTGTTTTCAATAGGGAGGGGTTCAAAATGAGGCAATGTGTCAAAAACACTTTTTACAGGACAGAAATTCCTCGGGTTTTCGCCTGCTATATCAGTTTTGTTATACTCACAGACAATATTTTAACACTCTTAGAAACTTCAGTGTTTCCTATCCAATAGTACTAATTATGTGCATATCCTAGTTTCTAGGCCTGAGTGGCAGGTCTTTTACTTTGGGCATGCCAGACTCTCCAAAACCGACACCTCAGCTGCCGCTCCCTAAGAAGTTAAGAAATAAGAGGTAGGCCTACCTGTTTTACAGACAAAATTAGGCTATAGGCTGCTATATCCATATATTTGTCCGCCAATTCCTCCACCCACCATGCACTCTTTAAATAGTCTACCTCCATGTCAGTGAAGGGCCTACCCCTTATTAGTTTAAGATTTTGAAGAAAATAAAACGGACCCGATTTATATAAAGTGATCTATAACAGCGCTTTGGTCTGCAATGCTTTTACAAACATGCTGTAAAATACCTGGGAAAGACGTGACTGATGCATATGGGGATATCATTGTTTCGTTTCTTTGACATTCAGAGGCTGAGCTACAACCTTCTATAGCCGAGGAGACAAAAAATGTACTTTGCTTGGGAAGTAATCTAATTCTGTCACTATCACTAAGTTATTCACTTTCTGTACAATTAAACCCAGACAGCTTTTAGGGAAACACTTGTGACCTTCTCTCGTTGGGTTAAGCCACGGAAGAAGGGTAGCCAGCAGTTAAAGCTTACATTTTTCAGTGTCTGTAGGTCTACTCTGTCTAGGGTGGAAAGGTAGGCCTAACTTTAGAAATTACCATTCTCAGATCCCTAATGACGTCTTAGTTTAAATTATTTGCAAACAGGGACAGTTTTGCTGCAAACAAGACATACTGATTTGGAATTGGAGAAATATGATAAGATGAACACATAGGCATATCTCTCTGTCCATTCTCTATTTCGGTAATGTCTGAAATATCAATAAATATTCTGCCAACATGTAAAATTACCCAGAATTGCATGAAATGTTTATAAAATTATATATTTTTCTCAGACCTGCAAATACAATGCAATGCTTTTACTGTAAAGAATATCTTTTCACCCCTACTCTTGTCCACGGTGGTTTGTGAATGTGAACCCACAACCTTCTGGCTCACATCCCTCTGCGCTATCAAAATTCCTGCTTTGCCTTTTTTTTATATTTAATCTTTATTTAACTAGGCAAGTCAGTTAAAAACAAATTCTTATTTACAATGACGGCCTACACCGGCCAAAACCAGACGACGCTGGGCCAATTGTGCACCGCCTTATGGGACTCCCAATCACAGCCGGTTGTGATACAACCTGGATTCAAACCAGGGTGTCTGTAGTGACATCTCAAGCACTAAGATGCAGTGCCTTAGACAGCTGCGCCACTCGGGAGCCCATGTAATGCTTATAGGACACAGGTTCTAAAACTGCATATCTAAGGCTCTGGTCTGTCCAAGAAGTGAGGGTAACGGTAGACATGTTCTCTGCTATCCACTTTATGTTTTAATTATTATTTAGGGTATAGGGGAGGGTCACTTGTTTGTTTTTTTCAATTGTTCAGTGAGGGTTTTAGGTAAAACATATTTTGCTGAAGGGAGGGCAATCCATTTTAATTTCAGAGAGGTCTGATTTTCTCCATGAAAACCTTATTATGAATAATGTTCACTCCCTTATTTAAACAAATTTGGGCTGCTGGGCATGTCTATCTCACTGTCTCTGTAATTGGATAGAGAGCAATCAGTGCAGCTCTTCACCCATATTAGTGGGCAAATGTACATCATCAAATCAAAACCCAACCTTCATTTACCAGTTGTGAAGCATGGATGTTCCAAACTTTGTCCTATTTACAATTCAAATAGGCCGTTTTCAAAGTGATTTGTTGCTTTTTAAAGGCAGTCGCTCTTTAAAATGTATTATGTCCCCAACTGAAGGACATACTATATAAATATGAGGATACCATTGATATTCCCCATACACCATGTGAAGTGTTGAATAACTCTCCTTGATATTGCTTTAAACCATTGTTCAACACCTGTTTGGAGCTGAGACACCAGAATGTGATTATTTGGCTTACAGAACAAACATCTGATTATCTTCTACGTGTTTGTCAATTTTGATTTGGACTTTACAGAGGAACTGAAACCTGAGTTGAATAGATAATCTGATTAAATTATTCGTTAAGGCTGTTACTTTGAGTCAGTGGTTTATTAAATGCAAAGGGAGAAAATGTGTACCGCTCTGTTTAAGTACTTAAAAGGAAGACATCTGTTCACAAGCATTAGCATTCTACAAAAAACAGTCATTACAATTAAATGTTCTGGTATAATCATTAAATTGATTACGCAGGGTCAAAATAGTGTCCAGGATACAATAATGATTTATGTAAATCTTTTGTGCTTTGGTCTAGTGCTTTTAAGTGCTTTGATTGTTGAGTTTCCCATTTACACAGTGCATTCGGAAAGTATTCAGACCCCTTGACTTTTCTAGACACGAAACTCCAAAATGTATTTTTGCATATTTATTACAAATATTAAACAGATACCTTATTTACATAAGTAGAGACGCCTGACCCTTTGCTATGAGACAAAAAAAAGCTCAGCTCAGGTGCTTCCTTTCCATTGATCATTTTTGAGATGTTTCTACAAATTGATTGGAGTCCACCTGTTGTAATGTAACAATGTGCGCTGAGAGTCGGGAAGCAAGTTCAGGGAGTGAGTGTTTTAATAAATAAACACAACATAATACAAAAAATAAGAAACACGAACAATGCACAGACATGACAAAGGAACAGAGACAATGACGCCTGGGGAAGGAACCAAAGGGGCAAGTAATCAAGGAGTTGATGGAGTCCAGGTGAGTGTCATAATGCGCTGATGCGGGTAACGATGGTGACAGGTGTGCGCCATAACGAGCAGCCTGGTGACCTAGAGGCCGGGGAGGGGGCACATGTGACAGTACCCTCTCCGACGCGCGGCTCCAGCCGCAGGACGCTGCCCAACATGATGATCCCGGGGATCAGGAGCAGACCGGTCACCTCTGCTAAGGCACGGGAACCTTTCGATCCAGCTGAGCATGGCGACCTAGATCGCCGGAGAGGGAGCATACGTGACAGTACCCCTTCCCCGGCGAGTTCGGCTCCAGCCGCAGGACGCCAACCACAGGGACGATCCCAGGGATCAGGAGCGGACCGGTCACCTCTGCTGAGGCGCAGAAACCTGATGAACTGGCTGAGACATGAGAGCCTGATGAGCCGGCTAAGACCTTCCGGTTGCATCGGTTGAGGCACGGGAACCTGATCACCCAGCTGAGGCATGGGAGCCTATCGAACCCACTGATGCATGGCAGCCTGTCGAGACAGCTGAGGCATGGGAGCCTATCGATCCCGGTGAGGTATGGAAACCGGTCGAGCCAGCTGAGGCAGGGGAACCCGTCGAACCGGCCGAGGCATGGGAATCTGACAAACCGGCTGAGGCCTCCCAGATAGCTCCGGTTCTGACACCCAGACCCGACATCACCTCCAAAGCACACATAAAAGCACTCCCTGATGCTTCCCTTTGGTGAGACGTCATTCTTTTCACAATGGTAAGTGTGACTCGCGCTGGTTATGAATTTATGCTAATGCATAAATATGAGAGGTGCTATCCTCAAACAATCAAATGTTGTGCTTTCGCCGTAAAGCCTTTTTGAAATCTGACACCGCTGTGATATTGCCAAGAATCAGAGGTTTTCAACACTTGTCAGAGCTATGCAATCAGAGCTATGCAACACTTGTATATTGATGAATGTTTAATAATTACACTTTTGGATTTAGAATTTGGGCCTTACATTTCACTGGGTAGTGTCGGGACAACAAAACCAAGAACACGACACTAACATAAGGCAGAACGACGATACACAAGAACAATACCAACCGGTGAGTGAACCTTGGAGAGTGACATATAAAGGGGTAATGATGAATCCCAGGACCAGTGGTTAGTACTCTGGTGAGAGGAGGAGCAGGAGCAGACGTAACAGGTAAATACAATTGATTGGAAAGGCACACGCCTACAGTATCCATATCAGGTCCCACAGTTGACATTACATTTCAGAGCAAAAACCAAGCCATGAGTTCGAAGGAATTGTCCGTAGAGCTATGGGACAGGATTGTGTCAAGGCACAGATCTGGGGAAGGGTACCAAAACATTTCTGCAGCATTGAATGTCCCCAAGAATGCAGTGGCCTCCATCATTCTTAAATGGAAGAAGATTGGAACCACCAAGACTCTTCCTAGAGCTGGCCGCCCGGACAAACTGAGTAATCAGGGGAGAAGGGCCTAGGTCAGGGAGGTGACCAAGAACCCGATTGTCACTCTGACAGAAGTGCAACCATCTCTGCAGCACTCCAGTAATCAGGCCTTTGTGGTAGAGTGGCCAGATAGAAGCCACTCCTCAGTAAAAGGCACATGACAGACCGCTTGGAGTTAGCCAAAAGGCACCTAAAGACTCTCAGACCATGAGAAACAAGATTCTCTGGTCTGATGAAACCAAGACTGAACTCTTTGGCCTGAATGCCAAGCCTCACGTCTGGAGGAAACCGGACACCATCTCTACAGTGAAGCAAGGTGGTGGCAGCATCATGCTGTGGGGATGTTTTTCAGCAGCAGGAATTGGGAGGGTAGTCAGGATCGAGGGAAAGATGAACGGAGCAAAGTGCAGAGAGATCCTTGATGAAAACCTGCTCCAGAGCGCTCAGGACCTCAGACTGGGAAGAAGGTTCACCTTCGAACAAGACAACAACCCTAAGCACACAGCCAAGGCAATGCAGGAGTGGCCCACCCAGAGCCTGGACTTGAACCCGATCAAACATCTCTGGAGAGAACTAAAAATAGCTGTGCAGCGACGCTCCCCATCCAACCTGACAGAGTTTGAGAGGATCTGCATAGAAGAATGGGAGAAACTCCCCAAATACAGGTGTGCCAAGCTTGTAGTGTCATACCCAAGAAGACTTAAGGCTATAATTGCTGCCAAAGGTTCTATAACAAAATATTGAGTAAAGGGTCTGAATACTTATATAAATATATTTCATAACCAGTTTGTGCTTTGTCGTTGTGGGGTATTGTGTGTAGATTGATGAGGGGGACTATTGAATTAATTTGTAACCAGCCGCCTTGATTCAGTCTTATGTAGCAAAATGTGTTACATTGGATAAAAGCAGAGACACAGGGCTACTCAATGGTATACCGTACACTGCATTTGAGGAACACTGGGAAAGTAATTCTGCTTTGAAAGTTGAAACCTCACTTTTAAAAAAATCGCCTTTGAATGGAGAGCTTTTCTTTCTCTACACCCATTCAGCATGGTTCACACATTCTTAAGCTTTTGCCCGACCCAGCTCTTTAAAACTACTTAGGGAGCAGTGGGGCGCCACTCCCGACACTACCCGGTGAAATGTAAGGCGCCAAATTCAAAATCCAAAAGTTGAATTATTAAACATTAATATACAAGTGTTGCATAGTCATCAAAAGCTCTGCTTCTTGGCAATATCACAGCGTTGTCAGATTTCAAAAAGGCTTTACGGCGAAAGCACAACATTTGATTGTTTGAGGGTAGCACCTCCAATGTTTCTGCATAAGCATAAATTCATAAACCATCGCGGTTCACACAAAACACATTTCACAGCGAAAACAAATCCCTTACCTTTTGAAGAGCTTCTGCTGAGGGCTTCCCAAGTGTCCAACGAAGACATCCAATGGTTCTTTTGTTAGAAAAAGTCATTTATTATATCCATAAATCTCCGTTTGGAGATTCCAGAAAATCCAACGTCGAATCGCCCATTGAAACGTGAAGAGAACGCGTTCAAATATACCTATAAACCTTTCCTAAACAAAATCAAATACCAGGTATAATGCATCCTTAGCTATCCTTTTATGAATATTAGAGATAATATTTCACTCAGATGGTCACCTAAACGTTATATAAGTAAAATAAAGTGGGGCTCGCATCCAGTCTCGCGCCCGAGAAAACTTGTTGACATTTCAGGTCCCCTTACCATTTCCTGTTCCTATCCGTTCCTCTTTCTTCAATCACTCCAAGTCTTTGTATATAGACTGCTGACATCTAGTGGAAGCCATAGGTACTGCAATCCAGGTGCTGGAATGCCTTGAAGTCAATGAGGAGAGTGTCAAACAGAGCAAAGGTCTCCAAAAACTGCATTTCCGGATGGATTTTCCTCAAGTTTTCACCTGCTATATCAGTTCTATTATACTCACAGACACCATGTTAACACTTTTAGAAACTTCAGAGTGTTTCCTATCCAATAGTACTAATTATGTGCATATCCTATTTTCTGAGCCTGAGTGGCAGGCGTTTTACTTTGGGCACGCCAGACTCTCCAAAACCGTCACCTCTGCTGCCGCTCCCTAAAAAGTTTAAGGGTTGATCATAGCGTTCTGTACTAACAACAGCAGTCAAGCACCTAAGCTAACTGGCTAACTTGCTGTCTACAGTTGAAGTCGGAAGTTTACATACACCTTAGCCAAATACATTTATCTTCCTGACTGATGTCTTGAGATGTCTTCAATCTATCCGCATAATTTTCCTCCCTCATGATGCCATCTATTTTGTGAAGTGCACCAGTCCCTCCTGCAGCAAAGCTCCCCCACAACATGATGCTGCCACCCCTGTGCTTCACGGTTGGGATGGTGTTCTTCGGCTTGCAAGCCTCCCCCTTTTTCCTCCAAACATAACAATGGTCATTATGGCCAAACAGTTATATTTTTGTTTCATCAGACTAAAGGACATTTCTCCAAAAAGTACGATCTTTGTCCCCATGTGCAGTTGCAAACCGTAGTCTGGCTTTTTTATGGCGGTTTTGGAGCAGTGTCTACCTTGCTGAGTGGCCTTTCAGGTTATGTCGATATAGGACTTGTTTTACTGTGGATATAGATACTTTTGTACCTGTTTCCTCCAGCATCTTCACAAGGTCCTTTGCTGTTGTTCTGGAATTGATTTGCGCTTTTCACACCAAAGTACGTTCATCTCTACGAGACAAAACGCGTCTCTTTCCTCTTTCAATCACAGGAAAAACGTATAATTTGGAATGAAAATGCCTACTGCTGAAAAGAGAAGAGTAATCTGTCTGTAGAACCAATAGAACATATTTTTTTCAACAAATCCCAATTTAGAGCAAACAGCAGCAATGTTTTCCAAAGTACAGTCGTGGCCAAAATTTTTGAGAATGACACAAATATTAATTTCCACAAAATTTGCTGCTTCAGTGTCTTTAGACATTTTTGTCAGATGTTACTATGGAATATTGAAGTATAATTACAAGCATTTCACAAGTGTCAAAGGCTTCATTGACAATTACATTAAGTTGATGCAAAGAGTCAATATTTGCAGTGTTGACCCTTCTTTTTCAAGACCTCTGCAATTCGCCCTGGCATGCTGTCAATTAACTTGTTAGGGAGTGGCAGCTGAGGGGTCGGTTTTGGAGAGCCTGGCGTGCCCAAAGTAAAATGCCTCCCATTCAGGCCCGGAAAATAGGATATGCACATATTTAGTACCATTGGATAGGAAACACTCTGAATTTTCCAAAACTGTTAACCATTTGTCTGTGAGTAAAACAGAACGCATATAGCAGGCGAAACCCCGAGGAATTTCTGTCCTGGAAAAAGTGATTTTGACACATTGCTCATTTGGGCACCCCTCCCTCATGAAAATGACCATATAAGGGCATATGAATGCAGTACCCATCGCTTCCTTTAGATGTCAACAGCCTCGAGACAGTGTATTTTTTTTCATTTTGGATGAATTAGACCAGAGAAGAAGAGCAAAACAGGAAGTCACTCTTTTGGGTAAACAGAATGGAACGCGCGCTCCCGAGAAGTCACGCAGTGTCTTTTTTACCGTCGTTATCGATCAGTTTATATTCCGGTTGATTTATAATAGTAAATATACGTAAAAGTGTTCCTAAGGATACATTTAAAACTATGTTTGATTGTTCTTGGACAAGTTTATAGGTATAAGATGAACGAGTTCGCGTCATGTTTCAATGGAGTAGTGGAAGCTGTCGTTTCTGATTATGCGCGCGAACCAAATGGAGGATTTATGGATAAAATACATTACTTTTTCTAACAAAAGAACCATGGATTGTCTTCGTTGGACACTTAGGATGACCTCAGCAGAAGTTCTTCAACAGGTAATTGATTTGTTTTTGCTGTGAAATGTGTTATGTGTGTGCCATGATGGCTAATCGATTCATGGCTATGGGAGAAATATGTGAGGTGCTACTCTCAAACAATTTAAAATGTGCTGCTTTCGCCGTAAAGCCTTTTTGAAATCTGACAACGCTGTGATATTGCCAAGAAACAGAGCTTTTGATGAGTATGGAACACTTGTATATTGGTGGATGTTTAATAATAATTTTACCTGGTAGTGTCGGGAGCAGCCCGCTAGCGCCCCAGTGATCCCTGAGAAGTTAACTTCTGGGCCACATCCTGATTGATGGCAGCTCATTCTTGCATAATCAATGCTTGGAGTTTGTCAGAATTTGTGGGTTTTTGTTTGTCCACCCGCCTCTTGAGGATTGACCACAAGTTCTCAATGGGATTAAGGTCTGGGGCGTTTCCTGGCCATGGATCCAAAATATCGATGTTTTGTTCCCCGAGCCACTTAGTTATCACTTTTGCCTCATGGCAAGGTGCTCCATCATGCTGGAAAAGGCATTGTTCTTGACCAAACTGTTCCTGGATGGTTGGAAGAAGTTGCTCTCGGAGGATGTGTTGGTACCATTCTTTATTCATGGCTGTGTTCTTAGGCAAAATTGTGAGTAAGCCCACTCCCTTGGCTGAGAAGCAACCCCACACATGAATGGTCTCAGGATGCTTTACTGTTGGCATGACACAGGACTGATGGTAGCGCTCACCTTGCCTTCTCCGGACAAGCTTTTTCCGACGCCCCAAACAATCGGAAAGGGTATTCATCAGAGAAAATTACTTTACCCCAGCCCTCAGCAGTCCAATCCCTGTACCTTTTGCAGAATATCAGTCTGTCCCTGATATTTTTCCTGGAGAGAAGTGGCTTCTTTGCTGCCCTTCTTGACACCAGGCCATCCTCCAAAAGTATTCGCCTCACAGTGCGTGCAGATGCACTCACACCTGCCTGCTGCCATTCCTGAGCAAGCTCTGTACTGGTGGTGCCCTGATCCCGCAGCTGAATCAACTTTAGGATATGTCCTGGCGCTTGCTGGACTTTCTTGGGCGCCCTGAAGCCTTCTTCACAACAAGTGAACCGCTCTCCTTGAAGTTCTTGATGGTCTGATAAATGGTTGATTTAGGTGCAATCTTACTGGCAGCAATGTCCTTGCCTGTGAAGCCCTTTTTGTGCAACGCAATGATGACGGCACGTGTTTCCTTTCAGGTAACCATGGTTGACAGCGGAAGAACAATGATTCCAAGCACCACCCTCCTTTTGAAGCTTCCAGTCTGTTATTCAAACTCAATCAGCATGACAGAGTGATCTCCAGCCTTGTCCTCGTCAACACTCACACCTGTGTTAATGATAGAATCACTGACATGATGTCAGCTGGTCCTTTTGTGGCCGGGCTGAAATGCAGTGGAAATGTTTTTTGGGGATTCAGTTCATTTGCATGGCAAAAAGGGACTTCATGATCACTCTTCATGACATTCTGGAGTATATGCAAATTGCCATCATACAAACTGAGGCAGCAGACTTTGTGAAAATGTATATTTGTGTCATTCTCAAAACTTTTGGCCACAACTGTACAGTAGCTTATCTTGAGATAGGCTATTGCCACGAAGAGTAAGTCGGCAATCACCGGGGAATAGGCTATGGCTTCATCTTCATCATTGTGTTGGTCAGAGGGCCACTGGAAAGTTAATTTAGTATATATATGCAGTACCAGTCAACAGTTTGGACACACCTACCCATTACAGTTGTGAAAAGTAATCATCAAGGCAAAGGGTGGATACTTTTGAAGAATCTCAAATGTTTAACACATTTTTGGTTACTACTTGATTGTTATTTCATAGTTTTGATGTCTTCACTATTATTCTACAATATAAAAAATAGTAAAACAAAGTAAAACCTTGAATGAGTAGGTGTGTCCACACTTTTGACTGATTCTTTATATATACACAGTGCCTTCAGAAAGTATTCAGACTCATTAACTTGTTCCCAATGTTGTTACGTTACAGCCTTATTCTAAAAATATACACACAATACCCCATAATGACAAAGCAAAAACTTAAATATCACGTTTACATTAGTATTCAGACCCTTTGTTCAGTACTTTGATGAAGCACTTTTGGCAGCAATTACAGCCTCAAGTCTTTTTGGGCATGACGACACAAGCTTGGCACACCTGTATTTGGGGAGTTTCTCCCATTCTTCTCTGCAGATCCTCTCAAGCTTTGTCAGGTTGGATTGGGAGCGATGCTGCACGGTTATTTTCAGGTCTCTCCAGAGATGTTCGATCGGGTTAAACTCTGGGCTCTGGCTGGACATTCAGACACTTGTCCTGAAGCCACACCTGCATTGTCTTGGCTGTGTGTTTAGGGTCGTTGTCCTGTTGGAAGGTAAACCTTCGACCCAGTCTGAGGTCCTGAGTGCTCTGGAGCAGGTTATCATCAAGGATCTTTTTGTACTTTGCTCCGTTCATCTTTCCCTCGATCCTGACTAGTCTCCCAGTCCCTGCTGCTGAAAAACATCCCCACAGCAAGATGCTGCCACCAAAATGCTTCACTGTAGGGATGGTGCCAGATTTCCTCCAGACATGACGCTTGGCATTCAGGCCAAAGTTCAAAGAGTTGGTTGTTTGTTACGTTACGTTGCAATTTTTGGTAATTCGGCCTCTTTGTTATGTCATGCATAAATAAGTTCAAGAGTGAAAATGTGCATAACTAGTGTGCTTAGCATGGACTCACTTAGTCTGATGACGTGCAGGTGTGCGTAACAATGGTGACAGGTGTGCGCCATAACGAGCAGCCGCGGGTCACAAACCAAAATGACGATCCCGGACCGGTCACCTCTGCTGAGGTGAGGGAAACCTGTCAGTCCAGCTGAGACGCGGGAGCATGGCGACCTAGAGCACCGGAGAAAAAGCATACGTGATGGTACCCCTTCCCGGGCTCCAGCTCCAGACTTCCTTGTTTGGTCTTTTTCTCTGGTCTTACTCATCCAAAATGAAAAAAATACACTGTCTCGAGACTGTTGACATCATAAGGAAGCGACGAGTACTGCATTCATATGCCCTTATATGGTCATTTTCATTAGGGAGGCGTTCCCAAATGAGCAATGTGTCAAAATCACTTTTTCCAGGACAGAAATTCCTTGGGGTTTCGCCTGCTATATGCGTTCTGTTTTACTCACAGACAAATGGTTAACAGTTTTGGAAAATTCAGAGTGTTTCCTATCCAATGGTACCAAATATATGCATATCCTATTTTCTGGGCCTGAATGGAAGGCATTTTACTTTGGGCACGCCAGGCTCTCCAAAACCGACCCCTCAGCTGCCTCTCCCTAACAAGTAACACTATACACACGTACACATGGATTTTGTGTTGTAGTTATGTGGTAGTAGAGTAGGGGCCTGAGGTCACACACTTAATGTGTTGTGAAATAACGTATTTTAGCCACTTTAAACATAGGAATTGGATGTAACAGATGTATCACTAGCCACTTTAAACAATTTTGTATATAATGTTTACGTATCCGACATACTCATATCAAATGTATACACTGTACTCTAAACCATCTACTGTATCTTGCCTATGCCGTTCGGCCATCGACCCAAATCTCTAGCCACTTTAATAATTATAACTGGATGAAATAATGTATCACTAGCCACTTTAAACAATGCCATTTATATAATGTTTACATATCCTACACTACTCATCTCATATATATATATATGTGTATATACTGTACTCCATACCATCTACTGCATCTTGCCTATGCCGGTCAGCCATCGCTCATCCATATATTTATATGTACATACTCGTATTCATTCCTTTACTCTTGTGTGTATAAGGTAGTTGTTGTGAATTTGTTAGATTACTTGTTAGATACTACTGCATGGTCGGAACTAGAAGCACAAGCATTTCGCTACACTCGCATTAACATCTGCTAACCATGTGTATGTGACAAATAAAATTTGATTTGATTTGATTTGAAATTGTATAACTGCCTTAAAACTACTTAAGGATCATTGGCGCTAGCGCCCCAATCCCGACACTACCCGGAGAAATTTTAAAGCGGCAAATTCAAAATCCAAAAGTAGAATTATAAAGCATTCATCAATATACAAATGTTGCATACTCTTCAAAAGCTTAGACTCTTGGCAATCTCACTTAAATCTGCTTGAAAATATATGGCAAGATTTGAAAATAAAAATGGGCAAATATTGTACAATCCAGGTGTGCAAAGCTCTTAGAGACTTACCCAGAACAACTCACAGCTGTATTCGTTGCAAAGGTGATTCTAACATGTATTGACTCAGGGGTGTGAATACTTATGTAAATGAGATATTTCTGTACTTTCTTTCCAATACATTTCCAAAGATTTCTAAAATTATGTTTTCACTTTGTCGTTATGCGGTATTGTGCGTAGATGGGTGAGAATGTTTAATTTTTTTATCCATTTTGAATTCAGGCTGTAACACAACAACATTTGGAATAAGTCAAGGGGGATGAATACTTTCTGACGGCACTGTATTTATATATACAGCCGGAATTCAAAATGGATAAAAAACATTGTATATATACAGTACTTCAGTAAAAATACTGAATATAAAAGTACTACTTCAGTAGTTTTTTGGGGTATCTGTACTTTACTAAACTATTTATATTTTTGACAACTTTTACTAATACTTCACTACATTCCTAAATAATATAATGTTCTTTTTGCTCCAATTCACACACTTATCAAGAGAAAAAAAGAGATAACATCTATTTTTCAAGACAGACCTGGTCCAATAGCAGCAGGGGGAACAAACTTTCTGACAAAACAACTTACATACACTAACACAACCTTAAGCAAAATTACAGACACACATACAGTACAACAATTACATATTACGTTAAAAAACACTAATGTCTTGACAAAAAAACAGCTGTCCTAAAGACAATAACACTCTTCTATGATATTGACATCAATCAAGTGTTTAAACTCCACCAACAAGACTAGATCAGGAGAGAATTCCAGGTCCACGGAGCTGAGTAACTAAAACGTTTTCTACCATGACCTGTTCTAATTCGTGGTACTGTTAAAAGCAAACGAGAATGGGACCGTAATTTATTTATTTACCAACCTGATTAAAAAAGAACAGAGATAAAATTGCATTTTACCCAGTATGGCCTTATAAATCAGTGTATACCAGTGTTTAAGCCTAAGCAAGTTCAATGACAACCAGCTAACAGCTTTGTAGAGATCACAATGATTTGTTAGATGTTTTGGATTTGTAATGGACCTAAGGGCCGCATGATACACTGAATCAAGTGCTCTCAGGGTAGTGGTTGAGGCCTGCATATATATATATATATATATATATACATATAAAACATGACAAAAATCTAAACCGGCAGTAATGTACATCGAACCAGCTCCTTCCTGGCCTCCAAAGAAAAACAAGCCTAATGCCGGTAATAAAACCTATTCTCAGCTTGAGCTTTCTTATCAAGTTATTCACATGCACAGTGAAGCTCAGCTTATCATCAACCCACACACCCACACATGCATGGCATTTGAAAATACCATGCATTTGTTTTACCCGAATTCAGAACGAGCTTTAGATCATACAGATTCTGTTGTATGATGTTAAATGCTCATTGGGCATTTTCAAAAGCTAAAGATAAACTAAAACCCATGGAATAAAGAACAGTATCATCTGCATAAAAATTAACATCTGCTGTTTCAATTTGACCCCCACTTGGTCATCCCTTCTGCCTCTGATCTGGCACTCACTAAGCACAAATGCTTTGTAAATCATGACTGAGTGTTTGAGTCTTCCCCTGGCTATCCGTAAATTGAAAAAACAAGAAAATTGTGTCGTCTGGTTTGCTTAATATAAGGAGTATCATACTTTTCTGAAGTATATTATAGTAATTACATTTACTTTTGATGTTCAAGAATATTTAAATCCAAATCTTACTAGACTTTTACTTAAGTAGTATATTTCACTTTTAATTTAGGTATTTTCTATTATGGTATCTTAACTTTACTTAAGTATGAAAATTGGGTACTTTTTCCACCACTATGTACAGTTGAAGTCGGAAGTTTACATACACTTTAGGTTGGAGTCATTAAAACTCGTTTTTCAACCACTCCACACATTTCTTGTTAACAAACTATAGTTTTTGCAAGTCGGTTAGGACATCTACTTTGTGCATGACACAAGTAATTTTTCCAACAACTGTTTACAGGAAGATTATTTCACTTATAGTTCACTGTATCTAAATTCCAGTGGGTCAGAAGTTTACATTGAAACAGCTTGGAGAATTATGGCATGGCTTTAGAAGCTTCTGATAGGCCAATTGACATCATTTGAGTCAATTGGAGGTGTACCTGTGGATGTATTTCAAGGCCTACCTTCAAACTCAGGGCCTCTTTGCTTGACATCATGGGAAAATCAAAAGAAATAAGCCAAGACCTCAGAAAAAAACATTGTAAGTCTGGTTCATCCCTGGGAGCAATTTCCAAATGCCTGAAGGTACCACGTTCATCTGTACAAACAATAGTACGCAAGTATAAACACCATGGGACCACACAGCCGTCATACCGCTCAGGAAGGAGACGTGTTCTGTCTCATAGAGATGAACATACTTTGGTGTGAAAAGAGCAAATCAATCCCAGAACAACAGCAAAGGACCTTGTGAAGATGCTGGAGGAAACAGGTACAAAAGTATCTATATCCACAGTAAAACGAGTCCTATATCGACAAAACCTGAAAGGCCGCTCAGCAAGGAAGAAGCCATTGCTCCAAAACCGCCATAAAAAAGCCAGACTACGGTTTGCAACGCGGACAAGGATCCTACTTTTTGTAGAAATGTTCTCTGGTCTGATGAAACACAAATATAACTGTTTGGCCATAATGACCATCATTATGTTTGGAGGAGAAAGGGGGAGGCTTGCAAGCCAAAGAACACCAAACCGTGAAGCATGGGGGTGGCAGCATCATGTTGTGGGGGTGCTTTGCTGCAAGAAGGACTGGTGGACTTCACAAAATAGATGGCATCATGAGGAAGGAAAATTATGTGGCTGTCTTGAATCAACATCTCAAGACATCAGTCAGGAAGTTAAAGCTTGGTCGCAAAAGGGTCTTCCAAATGGTTGTGGCAAAATTGTGGCAAAATTGCTTAAGGACAACAAAGTCAAGGTTTTGGAGTGGCCATAACAAAGCCCTGACCTCAATCCTATAGGCCTACAAACCTGATTTAGTTACACCAGCTCTGTCGGGAGGACTTATTGTGGGAAGCTTGTGGAAGGCTACCCAAAACATTTGACCCAAGTTAAACAATTTAAAGGCAATGCTACCAAATACTAATGGAGTGTATGTAAACTTCTGACCCACTGGGAATGTGATGAAGGAAATAAAAGCTGAAATTAATCATTCTCTCTACTATTATTCTGACATTTCACATTCTTAAAATAAAGTGGTGATCCTAACTGACCTAAGACATGGATGTTTTACTAGGATTGAATGTCAGGAATTGTGAAACTGAGTTTAAATGTATTTGGCTAAGGTGTATGTAAACTTCCGACTTCAACTGTATGTTTCCTCCTAATTTTGTGTTTCGATTCATTTGCCTGGGCTATTGTTTGAATTTAAGACCAGATCGTTTTTATTGATCTCAGTTTCTTGGTGTCAGAGTAGCCACTAATTTCTGTAATTTGTGTGGTATAAATAAAAAATTTGCTAATGCATTCTTTCATGTAAATGATGTTGTACTGTAGAATTGCATGAAATGCATATATAAAAGGCACATTTTTTATGGACCCTGCATGTGTGGACATTCCCAGAAACGCCTCTGCTCAGCTGTAGCCTATGCCACATCACAAATGTTATTATGGTGTTATTATAAAAGGGCTTTTTCTTCCAGAATAAATCACCGGGACCTTTACTCTACCCTGAAGATACCTTTCTAGGTAATAGACTATGTTAGAGTTTACACTTCCTCTTCCAATGAACGGGGAAGTCAAAATAATTAAACTGTCCACCAAATCTATTCATTTTAAAATGTTGATTACTACTACTTGCTATTATCGATTACCTGATGATAAGACAAGACGTTCGTTTTTTTTTTGGTAACATATGATGGGGATCCGTGGGTCGCCGGTTTGCCTAGCTGGGGGTCCCTGGGCAAGAAAAGGTTGAAGACCCCTTGTCTAGAGAGACCCTAATGGAGTGGCTTCATGTTCTTCGTCTGTGAAGTGTATATTGTATGTACATACATGTAGAGAGGAGGAAAGCTGCATATGTAATAGTTCTAAAACACCGGATTCTTCCTCAGACATAGCAGAAGAAAAAAGCCCTACATCAGTTTAGACACGAGTGGATGCTCAATGTCTGTGGCCCACTGCTTCCCTCCTTTTCAGAGCGAGGGGCACTTTTCCCTTTTTTCAAGACTGTGTGTCTATGAAGGAGCAGTACAGCTTTCAAAAGCCAGCATGAGAGCATTTGATATTCATAGAACAAAAGCGGAGAAAGTGAAACAACAGCAGAGACGATGCTTTACGCGTGATATTACACTGTAATTATGATATTGATGCAGTCATAGAGAAATCATGAAACACACTTAGTGAGGCAATAACCGTGGACATTACTTGGGTGGAGGCACTTCAAAGCCCACCGCCTATGTGCCTGCTCACCATTTGGCATAATGTAGGATCAGACACACAGTGATGCATCTCTCATTTCTGTTAGAAAAAAAGAGACTCTGTCTATAAGGAGCCTCGTACTGCATATTGACAGATACATTTTGATTTGTTTGTTTACCATCAATATTACCTGATCAGAGAAAGGGATTTTTCAGTGGGATGTTCAGAGAAACTATCAGAAATAGCAATCCATCACCCTCTCAATATGCAGAGAGAGAAAGAGAGGAGGTTGGGTGGTAGATACAGAGACCTTCATGCCGACAGAGCAGTATGCTGGCGGATCTACTCTGCCTCTTTTATCAAAGATAAGCAGTATTGATTTACTTCAAGTCTGAAAAAGTATTGGTTTTAAGAGCTGACATTTAATAATCTCCACCTAATCCATGTTTTGCTGGGAGCTACTTGAGATCTTGGTGAGTCCTCAATTGTTTCTCTCTTCTCCTCCATGTGCACTGTGTATGAATGATTACAGTGGCATACATACACCTCTCAGTGGGTTATAATAGTGGGAGCCAGCAGTAAATGGTGCTTTACTTAATCTACAATAGCTACATAAGAAATGATATTGCCAGTACTAAGTTTTATAACTTGACAACATATAGTGAAATACACATATCCTAATGTGTTCACCTAGGTATCCTGGCCTACTGTGAGGTTTCATGGCAGGGATTGTGAATTCAGGCCCTGCGCCTGTCCATTAACGAGGTGCAGCCTTCTCGCTACCGCCCTCTGTGCCCAGTGTCTCAGTGGAGGCGCACTGAAATACAACACACCAAATGAGATGTGACTTGCACCGTGATACTGTTCTATTTATACTGGACGACATTGAGCAAGATGCAAAAGCGCTCACCTGCTGCTTGATTAGGTTTGGTGTCTATCCAGCCCGTGGAGGACTGCACAATTTTCACCCTCAGATTCAAGGGTAGGAGTCATGCATCCCTCCCCCAAAACGGAACCAAAACAATAGATCATTATCTAGTGTGAAATTCCATCTCTCATATGTGAGTTGGGAGCGTAGCAAAAAACATGTTAGAATCTGTGTTTGAGTGTGTGTCTTGGCTTTTATTTTCACTGCAGGCTTGCTCCCCAGGGTTTGAGCAGAGGCCCCTCAAATAGGTTGCAAGGGGAAATCACAGCAGCCAGTCTCCATCACTCAGCCCTTGTTGAAGCTGTTTTTGTTCCCCTTCAATTGACACAGGTTAAGAAAAAACACAGAAAGCGTGAGTTTTTAAGAGAATGGCTGCAGCAGGATTAATGATCAGAGCAGCAAACTTGGCTTTTGCTTGCATCAGGTAATCAATGACGCTCAGACAGGCAGATGGGAGGCCAGTATAGGGGCTCGGTGATAGCACGCAGAGCAGTAGCAGTGACTAACCTCACTTTATTTCTCACTAAGACAGAGGGCCTGGGCTAACCGAACAGACAAGGTTAAACACTGCTGATACCAGAGTAGAATCACGGGGGCTTTACACAACCTAATGATTATATTATATTCCTTTCTGGTCCTTATTGTGGAATGTAGCATAACAATTATTGTATTGTCTTATTGTTTATGATGAAAAAGATCAACCCTTAACTACCTATATTTTGGTATGATATGATAAGATATATGATATGATCTGACTGTACAAATCATCTAAAACTGTCAATGTATGACAACAAACAGACATCATGTGTAAATTGTTGTAACACTGCCTGCATTGTTTGTGGAAAAGTACTGCTCGGTATCTCAAAGTGGAGCATCTGGTGCATGTAATTGGGTTATAAAAACTTAAAAGTCAATTGAAATATTTCAATCATAGAAAGTTTCTAGAATTTCAAACGCACTGGGCTTTGATTGACATGACGGTTTGTTCAATGTCTAATTGCATTTTCATAGATCTCCTGTCATGTTGACTAGATGTTGTGTTTATTGATGGTTCCTTTCTTAGCTTTACTTTACTCTTACTTGTGATGTTCTGGAAAGGTGCCTGCTTTCATTTTCCAATTGCAGTCAAATCCCAATTTAAATTAATACAAATAAAAGTTACAGCTTCAAGGCTTTTTTTTCGGCTACAGAGTATACAGTATGTATGAATAATGTTCACATAATGACTGTCATTAGCTACATTTGTGTCATTATACGTTCATTTAGAACCGGCTGCAGGTGGAAAACATTAAAGAAATGTATATATACTGTATTAGTCCTGAAAATGAAGTGAATCTTCGCTTGAATAACAATGTATTTATATGACTAGGCCTGGAATTACATGAACATTTTCTCCTGGCATGTATATGAGGTCATCTGAACTATTAGTTTTCACATCAGTTGAACCTGGAGTTCCATCCAGGAGTTTATGTACGCGAAGGCAGCTCACATTACTGTGATGAAGCGGCCATTCATTTGAAAATGCTGACCTTACAAAGGAAAACTGTCTCAAATCTCAGAAGTATCATAGGATCAATCGAGCTGACTCAAGTGTTTTACCAGTGTGATTCTCAGTCAAGGGTGTCAGTGCATGATAATACCGCCATCTATCATGGTGATGACACTAAGTATTGGCTCCCTGTGACAGACGCTGAAGAATGGGACTCCTCTAAGACAGACTTCACTAGATCAGCAGCCTGGCTCTCTCACAAGAGGACGCAATCCCCCCCAAATCCATTCAAGAACTGGAATGTATAGCCAGACCTCGTTAACGCTTTTTTTATTTTCATGCATGACGTTATATTGCTGATTTCAACTGAGAACGATAAATCATATTTTTGACATTGATAATACATCGACACTGCTCATAACTTTGTCTCGTGTTTTGTATTAGCTGATATGGTGGTGACGTAATGAAATACAGTGGAACAGAGGACCTCTCACAATGCTGGATTGGTAGTGCTGTCACTACCTTCAGTAGTTGAAAGTTACGATGAGAACTCAATGAAGCTGTTCCTTATGTATTGTCATTCCTTGCCTGTTTCCCCATAATTAGTAATTAAGAAGGAATCGACATAATGACTAGTTAAACAAGACATGTTTTCTGATATAGATTGTTGTAAGAAAAGCCTAATTGGTGTAGACTGAGAGCAGAATTCTCGATAATAAGCAATGAAACAACTTAATGCTTGCAATCCCTCTGGTAGTATATCTATGCGGAGAACTGCTACTCCACACTAGCTACCACATACGGCAATTTGAGACACAAAAATAACTAACCGTACGATTCACCATAGGTATATTGTCTGTTATCTTGTCACTTCAGTTCTGAATTATATCACCCTTGAAATTATGTCAAAACACATGAACTTGTAACTTTGAATAGTTAGCGAAGAAAAGGTTGAATATTGTACTCTTAACCATAATAGATTAAATTTCAAAACAACTGATTTTTACCTTGTTAGCTCTAGGATTCCATCCAGCAACCTTTTAGTTACTGGCCCAACCATCTAACCACTAGGCTATCTGCCACCACAATTTAGCCGACTTACACAATTTTTTATATGCAAACCAGGGTCCAAAAGTGTCAAGAATAATTTATGCATTGAAGGGGGAAATTGAACGTACAGTACCAATCAAAAGTTTGGACACACCTACTCATTCAAGGGGTTTTCTTTATTTCTTTATTTTCTACATTGTAGAATAATAGTGAAGACATCAAAACTATGAAATAACACATTATGAAATAATGTAGTAACCAAACAAGTGTTAAACAGATTCTTCAAAGTAGCTACCCTTTGCCTTGATGACAGCTTTGCACACTCTTGGCATTCTCTCAACCAGCTTCACCTGGAATGCTTTTCCAACAATCTCGAAGGAGTTCCCACATATGCTGAGCACTTGTTGGCTGCTTTTCCTTCATTGGGTCCAACTCATCCCAAACCATCTCAATTGGGTTGAGGTCAGGTGATTGTGGAGGCCAGGTCATCTGATGTAGCACTCCATCACTCCACTTCTTGGTCAAATATCCCTTACCGAGCCTGGAGGTGTGTTGGGTCAATGTCCTGTTGAAAAACAAATTATAGTCGCACTAAGCGCAAACCAGATGGGATGGCGTATCGCTGCAGAATTCTGTGGTAGCCATGCTGGTTAAGTGTGCCTTGAATTCAAAATAAATAACCGACAGCGGCACCTGGAAAGCACCCCCACACCATCACACCTCCTCCTCCATTCTTCATGGCGAGAACCACACATGCAGAGATTATCCGTTCACCTACTCTAAGTCTCACGAATACACAGCGGTTCGAACCAAAAATCTCACATTTGGACTCATCAGACCAAAGGACAGATTTCCACCGGTCTAATGTCCATTGCTCGTGTTTCTTGGCCCAAGCAAGTCTCTTCTTCTTAGTGGTGTCCTTTAGTAGTGAATCTTTGCAGAAATTCAACGTTGAAGGCCTGATTAACGCAGTCTCCTCTGACAGTTGCTGTTGAGATGTGTCTGTTACTTGAACTCTGTGAGGCATTTATTTGGGCTTCAATTTCTGAGGTGTAGTTAACTCTAATTAACTTATCCTCTGCAGCAGAGGTAACTCTGGGTCTTCCTTTCCCGTGGCAGTCCTCATGAGAGCCAGTTTCATCATAGCGCTTGATGGTTTTTGCGACTGCACTTGAAGAAACTTTCAAAGTTCTTGAAATGTTCTGGATTGACTGACCTTCATGTCTTAAAGTAATGATGGACTGTCATTTCTCTTTGCTCATTTGAGCTGTTCTTGCCATAATATGGACTCTGGCTTTTACCAAATAGGGCTATCTTCTGTATACCACCCCTGCCTTGTCACAACACAACTGATTGGTTCAAACGCATTAAGAAGGAAAGAAATTCTACAAATTAACTTTTACCAAGGCACACATGTTAATTGAAATGCATTCCAGGTGACTACCACATTAAGGTGGTAGAGAGAATGCCAAGAGTGTGCAAAGCTGTAATCAAAGCAAAGGGTAGCTACTTTGAAGAATATATTTGGATATAAAGTGATTGAAAATGTTTTGGTTACTAAAAAATTCCATATGTGTTTTCATAGTTTTGATGTCTTTATTATTATTCTACAATGTAGAAAATAGTAAAAGAAAGAAAGAAAAACCCTGGTATGAGTAGGTGTGTCCAAACTTTTGACTTGTACTGTATGTTAACCAAAGACGTGTTTACCATTTCACCAATTCAATGATGTTAACAGACGAATACCGCTTTAATACCTCTATCATGAAATCATTTTACACTTGCATTGCGACTGATAACAACCATTTATACCACCATAATTACACAATCCCAGTTAAAGGTAAAAGGTCATATAATCATTTCAGTTATCATGTGCTGTTAGATTATTGCCTAAATTCTGCAATCAGTGCTAATTTATCAAGCTAAGTGATTTATCATATTTAGTCCCCTCACAGTTTGAATGTATCTTGTCATAATTCATTATTTGTGCGATAAATTGTTGCCGTAATAATAGTGATGACAGAAGAGACCCGTGCCACAGATGAAGATTGATGACAGATTTAAGCATCGGACATGACAGTCGGATTGGATCCGTAACCCTTGGAGCAGATAATAAATTATCTCTCTCAAATGAAATGATTGATTTGCAGGGGTAGCTGTTGCACCTGGAATGGGTTTTCCTACCCTTGTATTTTACTGCGAAGGATGCAAAACCCCTCGTCCACTCCGAGAGAAAACCAACCTGCATGATGAGCAGAGGAAGGAGCCATGGCGTTAGCTCAACAATCTGAACAGGTCAACAGTCAGACTCCTACTACCATCAGAACTGTCATTCACAGTAGGTAGCCCTGACTATCTCTCCCCTCAAGCTTGCCAACCTGTCCCTCTGCCCTCCTGGCCACACACAGAAGTGACTGAGGTGAAACTCCAGGGGGTTGATGGAAAGTTGTGACATCAGAGCGCGGTTCAACTTCAGACAAATGGAGTCTGTCAGCTTTCCCCTCAAAGACTGTCTGCTGTTTTTTATTGCTGCTTGAATCTGCCTTTTACCAAACATCTACTGTTTACTTCTGTTGCTTCAGTCTCACCTCTCATGACAAGCGGTCCCAGGAGAGTCTTGGCTTCCTTCCTTTCACAGGTTCTTTCCCGGCTACTAGGCTTTCATTAAACGTGGTGGGCCTCCGTTCTCTCATTACTAACTGAAAGTTCACAGTTTTGTAATTAAGCTAGGCAAAGCTATTTGGACGACTCCTGGGAATACTGATCTGGTTGAATCTTTCTGTATAACACTGTCAGCTCCCATAATCCCATCATGTGTTAAATCTGAAAACTTGGTGGATTATCTCACCGTATACTTAATTTGTGACAGTATATTCATAAGAGATTAGTTTGGACTGGATTATACCATGAATAGATGTCAATGACTGTCTTTGTTTTCGCATGAACACAAGAGATTATCATTGTGATCTATGACACTTCCCAACACTTCTGATGTGTATTTGTTATCTTTCAGCACATTACCCAAAATGCATTTGTTCACTTACGCCATAACTCAACTTGTTGATTCTATTAGGTGTCAAAGAATAGCATAAACTGGCACATGTTCACTCACAGTACGCCTAAATAAATGTACAAAGTAAATAACATTAATAGGACAAACTTTTCTTAATACTCAGAATTTAAACGCACATATAACCATCATGTTTAATGTGCTTGCAGTGCCACATAATCGTCTCCTGAACGATTATCATTATTTGACTGCAATCTAGTCTAATCCATCACTGTCATGTGCCAGTTACATCATCAATTAGATCAAATAAATCCACAAATCACAACACTGATGACTAAACTAATCTAAATCTAATAAATGATGGACCATAGCAGTGATTCTACTTAATCCATTTTCTTGTAATTTACTGTTGATGTAGGATGCACCCAATACTCGTATGGATAAAGTGATTCCTCTCAAAAACTCCCAGCGCACAAGTTACAGCACATTAAGTAATTATAATCCCGTTGGTCCCTTTGCTCAAAAGTATCAAAAGAAAGTATGTAATATTATGCTATTGATAATAAGTGATGGTCAGTGGTGTACAAATGCTTTAAAGTAATACTTAAGTAGTTTTTCTGGGTATCTGTATATTGCTATTCATAACTTTTACTTTTACTCCACTACATTCCTAAAGAAAGTAATTTACTTTTGACTCCATACATTTTCCCTGACACCCAGAAGTACTTGTTACATTTCGAATGCTTAGCAGGACAGGAAAATTGTCCAATTCAAACACTTATTAAGAGAACATCCCTGGTCATCCCTACTGCCTCTGATCTGGCGGACTCACTAAACGCAAATGCTTCATTTGTAAATTATGTCTGAGTGTTGGAGTGTGCCCCTGGTTATCTGCAAGTTGTAAAAAACAAGAAAATTGTGCCATCTGGTTTGCTTAATGTAAGGAATGTGAAATGATTCATAGTTTAACTTTAACTGTTGATACTTATGTATATTTTGGCAATAACATTTACTTTTAAAACCAAATACTTTTAGACGTATACTAAAGTAATATTTTGCTGGGTGACTTTCACTTTTACTTGAGTCATTTTCTATTAAGGTATCTTTACTTTTACTCAAGTATGACAATTGGGTACTTTTCCCCCACTGGTGATAGCCTTAAATGGAGCTCTAGATCCTTGTAGCTATACATCATTAAGTGCCCTGATGGCCAGTTAACAGAATGTCATTGAACCTAAAGATGTGTATTGATTGCAACTAAGCCCTTGGACAAACAAACCTTTCATGTCCAAATTTCAATAGATTGTAAGGAATCAGACAAACCAAATGCTACGATAATCTTCCTCGTATCAATTTTCTGAAACTCAACAAAGTCACAATCTAAATTGGCTGCATCTGCTTGATCTGATAAACAGTATGTGAACGACACATCCAAACACACACACACACAAATACACACACACACACACACTGTAGACTCCTGAAGAAAATCTGAATGCACCAACTCGGTGTCCCAGAAGAAAGGAGAAGCTAATATCAGCTGCAGTTGTTGGTGACAATTAGTGTCAGTAGTATGATATGTCCGGGATCAGGGGAGGAGGTTGGAGGTGAGCGGTCCCGATCTGGAGACAGTGCTCTGTCCCGCGGCTGAGAGCTGTGGACCACAGCCAAACTCTCCATTAGAGAGACGCACAAGGTCACTCCACTGAGCTCTCCCAGTGCTAAGCTGCCCTGGCTCAGGCCTCTGCTAGAGAGACGTGGGCTATGCTCCAGCCCATCTGGGACAGGCTCCATGGACAGTGCCAGAGGTCACTGGACAGACCTAACCTAACCATTGTCCAAAGTCTGGAGGTCGCCTGGGAGAAAGTAATAAAAACGAATACCAATATTCCCTGTCTATGCAGGAAGGGTCCAGCTGTGCAATAAACAGGTGGCCATGGAGGTCAAAGAAGCCATTGGAAATACATCTCTTGGCTCTTGCGCATGCCCAGAAAGACAAATAATACTGCCAAAATTCTATTTGTTAGCCTCTCACTAGTGGTTCTCTTATGTATTTATTGAAAGAAGAGCCCCTGTATGACCTTACCCAGACCAGACCTATATGCCATGCAGGCTTTCTGCCAAAGGCTCCATAATTGAGTCTGGAATAATTCCATAAGGATAGCTGATAGTTCAAAGACCAAGTTCACTGCCACTTGGACCCCTTCTTAATGAGGAGATCACAGCCTTTGGACATGAGTATAAGGCACAGCCCTTTCTATTTAAAGAGAGGAATAGCTGGCTGTACATTAGCTTGGATTCAGACTATTCTACAATATATTAAGCTTGGGTTCACACATTTATGATTTAATACTGGCTGGCAGTGCCTGTTTCAGTAGATTGACTCTTCAACACTGAAAACAAGTCTATTTTAGAGAAAGTGAAAACATCGTCGTGGTGTATGCGTGATGTTCACTGTATTCATTGTAGCTCACAGTCCCAAGAAATCTAGTTCTCCAGCCTTTAACTGTAATATGATAGGGTTCATCTGCATAACTACGGCGGTGAATTATTAAGCTCTTCGCTGTGGATGAGTGAGTCTCATTATGGTTCCCTCAGTACTGCAGAAAGATAAGCATGGCTGATTATTCTAGAATTTCCCTGGCTTCGGATATGCAATGGAATGGGGAATTCACTTGTACGACTTGAGACAGATAAGATGGAGAATGTGTACTTCGATGTTCTTTCAGGCTCGGGGAACGGATGCAGAAGAATAGGTAAGCAGTGTGATTCAACATTTTATTCTATGCAGACCTTACAGGCTATATAGTGATAACTTTTCAAAGTGAACAAAGACATCAAAAGGCTGAGGAGACCCAGGGATTATTTAAATACTAGCTGTATTAGAAGCCCTGGTGTGCCTTCCATCCCTTAAGTCATCAACAAAACCTGCTCTACTTCTTTTCTCTATCTGAGCAGTGTGTATACCACTGACAAACAGGAGAGAAAAAGATGAAGAGCACCCTCACTCAACCAGGCTTAAACAGTATTACTGCATGTTATACAAGACAATCATGGAGGGAAAGGCACCATTCGAAGATAGTTCTGCCATTCCAAAGTTGATGTAACAAAAGCTTGCTACACTAATAGATTTGATGATACCATTTGTTTCAATCAGTGACTGAGCAGACCCTGAAGTGTGTGAACCAAATATCTAATAACGTCTTATTTTTGGGCTTTCAATGTTTTAAGGTGGACAAAATAACTTGTTTACTTTGAAATTTGAACATAAAAGTGAAAGACAGATTGCTTGTTTTTATAAGTTGTTGACTCATTATTATTGAAAAAAGTTAATGAACATCAATAATGGATGTTGCTAAAAAAATGATATTGCATGATAAATCATTACATTTGATTGATTAGGATTAGGATCATTAGCATAATTGATTACCATGATAATAAAAACGTAAATCCATCAGTGAACAGTTTCACATATACACGACGGGTTCATCTGATGTGTTCTCCTCTGTCTCGGGGGGATGTTTTTATTCTGACCTCCTCCAGCTAAATGAACGATCGTCCTTGATCGGGTATGCATGGGAAATGGATGCATAAAGTGTATTAAAAAAAGAATCATGCTAAATCCTGGAGGTTAATTTAGTCTTAACTCTTAGTAAGTATGCTTCTGTGGGGACTTCATTATGTGGACATGCTAGTTGCACTCGACGACCAGATTAACCTTGTGGAGGAGGCGCGTTTCCTTTCGCAACCTCCATCTATCCTCATACCAACACAATCGTCATGGGGTGTCTGACGCACGTGCTCGCCAAACATCTGTAGCAGACAAAGCGACTAGAATAATGGGAGAGTGTATCAGCGTACAGAAAATGGGATGTATGCTACCATTGTGGTTACAGTATGGATTTATAGCTTTACACTGAACGATATCTTTCGTAGAAAAATATAGCAATAGAGATCATTTAGTTGTAGAATTACCCATAAATGTTTGCTATTGCTGAATACTCATGTTTCTGCATAAGTGTAAAATTCCCTTGACATAGATTGCCTTGATTAATCAAGGTTGTGTCTTTACAACTGCCAGTGTACAGTATAATACAATAACAAATGATAGTGGTTTTAACAAGTGCTGAGTCTAGATTTACCCAGTGGGTCTGTCTGTCTTTCCCACACTTATGGGGACAGTTATAGCAAGGTTTTGCATTTTAAAACAATTGATTAATCCATTGATTAACCATTTATCAGTCAGCAATGCAGTTTGGTTCTCTTGCAACATGCATACCAACCAACTGGATTCCCCATGATAGTGAGAAATGAACACCATTTCATCCACAAACTGATAGCAGTGGAATATTGGCATTGAGGCTTTGCTGCAGGGTAACAAAAACAACCCCTTTTTCAACCATTAGGAAAGGTGCTGATGCTTCAAAGTGTCGAAGTGAGTTTCTGTTGATGTAGCTTAAGGTTATGGTTTGGTCCCAGGGGAGGTCAAGATCAGATTATTGAAATAATGTGTTTGTTCAGGATGGGAAGTTATAGCCACAAACCGTCCATATTCATTTCTGAGCCCAGAAATCCGTTTCCATTTAGTGTGAAAACGATGTGCATTCTGCAGTAACAGAGATATAATTGACCCAGGCTCTGCAGGAGACAAAGAGAAATGGGATTGACGTCCCACAGAGAAAATGAAACCTCCTATGGGGTTTCCCCCCAGACTAAATACACCCCTCCCCCCATTCCTTCTCCATCACCATCTATCATATTATTTAGCTCCAAACATTGTGTAAATGCAGTAGCTCTGCAGTGTACACTGTCTGAAATCCTTGGAACGACTTTGCCCTAAAAATGTGTGCGTTTCCATTATCCTTGTGGGTAATGGCTTTCAGTGTTGCCTCACCTTCATTTTATCATGTTCAATGTTATCTAATGCTGCGATGTGTCATCTACTAAGGGTTAATAACCCTGCCCACTTATGTAACCCTTATGAGTATTTTATAAAGTTGGGATATGTTAGCCAAACCTAAAAATACTATTTGATGAGCGCTCAAGTTGCATGACATGGACAGTGATCACTTCTGAAATAAATGATGAAGGTGGCGTTTTGCTCTTGGGGGAAGTCTGTCATGTGAGCTGAGCTCTGAGCACTGTTACAGAAAGGATGCAGACACTTACACCAAGTGACTTGCTTCCACTACACAGGTACCATTGTAACTATTAATATGCATATGGGAAATGATTAAATGCTGCATGGATAAAATGTGACACGCTATAATACATTTATTTTTACCATATATGTTCCACACTATTAATCATTTAATGCTGTATTAATGACACATTTATCAGATGGATGCAAAAAAATCAAAGAAGTAATGAAATATTAAGCCGGTGGACCAACATTGCATAACTAAGTCATAGATTAAGGCAATCACTACAACTTTACAGAGACAGTAAACAGGCAACTTTATAGTGTAACATGACCTAGCCCCCTAAGTGACTCTTATCAATTGTATGCAAGGAATTTCTTTTTACGTTATCTTAGGAATTCAGCCTTCTCTGTGTTGCTGGCCAGATCACCCATTCTGTCACACTTCTGTGAAGCATAGGATTTGTTTTGATGACATCCTATAGGTCTGATAACTGATTGGAAGTTAACTCAAAAGGAATCCTGTTGGTCAACAACTCCGATTTTGAATCTTAACATAGTCAAATGGTTATAAAAGGCTCTTAGCTTCATTGTCACTCTCTCCTTGTTCCTGACCTGCGGTGGGGAGATACCTAGACTCTCTCTCTCTCTCTCTCTCTCTCTCTCTCTCTCTCTCTCTCTCTCTCTCTCTCTCTCTCTCTCTCTCTCTCTCTCTCTCTCTCTCTCTCTCTCTCTCTCTCTCTCTCTCTCTCTCTCTCTCTCTCTCTCTCTCTCTCTCCCGCTCTGATCATGCCTATAATAATGCCTTGTAATGCTTGTTAATGTTTTGTTGCTTAAGCTTTATGTCTTGTATAATGTTATCATTCATTTTACAATGATATTAAATACCTGCCTTCGATATAGACAATCCTCAGACCGTTCTTGATAGCCAATTCCTGTAACTCAACTATAGTCTCTTGCAGCAGATAGCCTAGCGGTTAAGAGCATTGGGCCTGTAACCGAAAAGTCACAGGTTTGAATCCCAGCGCTGACTAGGTCAAAAATCTGTTGATGTGCCCTTGAGCAATGAGCTTAATCCTAATTGCTCCTGTAAATCACTCTGGATAAGCAACAGTGGAGTAAGTACCCAATTGTCATACTTGAGTATAAGTATTCATAGAAAATGACTCAAGTGAAAACCTACCAGTAAAATACTACTTGAGCAAAAGTACTTGTTTTGAAATATACTTAAGTATCAAAAGTACATGTAAATGTTAGAATATACTTAAATATCAAAGTAAAACTGTAAATCATTTCGCATTCCTTGTATTAAACAAACCAGATGGCATGATCTTCTATTATTTATTTTTTTGTTTATAGATAGCCAGGGGCACACTCCAACACTCAGACATAATTTACAAACGATGCGTTTGTGTTTAGTGAGTCTGCCAAATCGGAGGCAGTAAAGATGACCAGGGATGTTATTGTGACGCCCAGGCCTGGGTTTACAGGCTAGAGCGTTTTGGGTTCATTTTGGTTTAGGGGTTTTCACAGTTCTATGGTGTCTAGTTCTATGTTGGGTTAATGGCTCCCAATTAGAGGCAGCTGAGTCTCGTTGTCTCTAGTGGGAACCATTTATATGTTTAGGAATTGCACCTTAGTTTCGTGGGTTATTGTATGTTCATGTCATGATTATGTTAGGTTCATCAGGTTCTTGTCTAGTTAGGTTTCTCCGTTCGAGGTTTAGTTAGGTTTCTTCCGTCGTGGTTAGGTTTAGTTCTCTTTGTGTTAGTTTAGCATTTAGCGTTAGGGCTCTCGTCTTGTTCATCGTTTTCTTGTTTTGTTCCGTCTCGTCTAGTCTGTGAATAAATCATGTATTCTGGCTACATCGCTGCGTCTTGGTCTGTCCGTCCGGAGGAAGATAATCGTGACAGAATAACCCACCAACAAAAAGACCAAGCAGCGAGAGACCGGGAGCTTAGCTCTTGGGAAAAAGGGACAGCGCAGGTGTGCGAGGACTGAGCGTGGGAGCTATGAGGACTTATATGGCGTATGGACCGGAGAGAAAAGTTCATTGGAACTGCGCCTGGCACGAAGCCGTAAGGCAGCTTCCCAAGAAACTTTTTGGGGGGGCACACGAGGGGGTTGGCGGTTCAGGAGGGACTCCTGAGCCAACTCCTCGTGCTTTATGGAGGCGTGGGGAGAGCGTCATGGCGAAGGGAGGCCGTGCTATGCAGTGTTGCGCGCCGCGGTTTCCCTATAGGGATTCAGAGGCGGTGCGCAGTGATTCCCGCTCCACTCATCAGTCGGGGAAAATAAGGGTGCAGCCAGAAAGAGTGGTGCCATCGCTGCGCACTAAGTCCCGATGCGTCTCCTGGGACCCGGATATCCTGCTCCAGTTCCGTGTGCGGTGTCTCCGATGCGTGTCCGCAGCCCAGTGCTGAAGAGATCCCAGCGCCACTCATAGGTCGGGCCGAGGTCTGTGTGCTACCTGGGAGAGTGGTGCCAGCTCTGCGACCAGGCCTCCAGTGCGCCTTTGGGACAAGCTATCCTGTGGTCCTGCACGGGCAGAATCTCCGCACGCATCCACAGCCCAGTCCGAGAGATTCGGCTCCACTCACCCGTAAGGCCAAGGGTTAGTGAGCTAGCTGGAGAGTATGTCGGCTCTCCGTGTCAGGTCCCAGGTCCGGGTGGAGGTTTCTACACGTCAGTCCGGTTCCACGTTCCCAAGATCCCTGTTCACGTTCCAGATCCCTGTTCCGTTCCAAGATCCCTGTTCCACGTTCCAAGATCCCTGTTCCACGTTCCAAGATCCTGTTCTGCGTTCCAAGATCCCAGTCCGTGTAGTTGTTTCTACCGTCCTGTCGACTCCAGCGCCTCAGCTCCCGTGCGCTCCGAGTCCAGCACGTCCTGCTCCGGCCCAGCGCTGCAAGCTCCCGTGCGCTCCGAGAGTCAGCGCGTCCTGTCCGGCTCCGGCGCGCCAAGCTCCCGTGCGCTCCGAGTCCAGCACGTCCTGTCGGCTCCGGCGCACCCAGCTCCCGTGCGCTCAGGGAGTCCAGCACGTCCTGTCGGCTCGCGCACCCAGCTCCCCGTGCGCTCAGAGAGTCCAGCACGTCCTGTCCGGCTCCGCGCACCAGTTCCCTGTGCGCTCAGAGAGTCCAAAAGCACGTCCTGTTCGGCTCCGCGCACCAAGCTCCCGTGCGCTCCAGAGAGCCCAGTTCGGCCTGTTCCGCTCCCGCACCAGAGTGCGCGTCCCGAGCCAGTTCGGCCTGTTCCCGCTCCCGCGACCAGAGTGCGGCGTCCGAGCCCAGTTCGGCCTGTTCCCGCTCCCGCGCAGAGTGCGCGTCGAGCCCAGTTCGGCCTATTCCCGCTCCCGCACCAGAGTGCGGCGTCCCGAGCCCAGTTCGGCCTGTTCCGCTCCGCACCAGAGTGCGCGTCCGAGCCCAGTTCGGCCTGTTCCTGCTCACGCACCAGAGTTCCAGTGAGCATCACGAGTCAATACGACCAGTTCCTGCTCCACGCACCAGAGTCCCAGTGAGCATCTTGAGTCGGTACTGCCAGTTCCTGCTCCACGCACCAGAGTTCCAGTGAGCATCACGAGTCAATGCGACCAGTTCCTGCTCCACGCACCAGAGTCCCAGTGAGCATCATGAGTCGGTGCTGCCAGTTCCTGCTCCACGCACCAGAGTTCCAGTGAGCATCACGGAGTCAATCACGACCAGTTCCTGCTCCACGCGCAGAGTCCCAGTGAGCATCACGAGTCGGTACTGCCAGTTCCTGCTCACGCACCAGAGTTCCAGTGAGCATCACAAGTCCAAATCGACCAGTTCCTGCTCCACGCACCAGAGTTCAGTGAACATCACAAGTCCAGTACTGCCAGTTCCTGCTCCACGCACCCAGAGTCCCAGTGAGCATCACGAGTCCGGTAGGGCCAGCTTCTGCTCCACGCGCAGAGTTCCAAGAAAGGGTCAGGGCCTCCGGTGCGTGACATCAGACCAGCACGGCCAGCACCGGAGCCCCACCTGGGACAAAGGAACCCACCCTAGATCCCCGCGAGACTTTTGGGGCGCGTCCAGTCGGCGCGCTTTGGGGGAGTACTGTCAACGCCACTTGAGCCTGGGTTTACAGGCTGAGCGTTTTGGGTTCATTTTGGTTTAGGGTTTTCACAGTTCTATGGTGTCTAGTTCTATGTTGGGTTAATGGCTCCCAATTAGAGGCAGCTAGTCTGGGTTGTCTCTAATTGGGAACCATTATATGTTTGGGAATTGCACCTTAGTTTAGGTAGGTTGTGTATGTTCATGTCATGATTATATGTTAGGTTCATCAGGTTCTTGTCTGGTTAGGTTTCTCCGTTCGAGGTTTAGTTAGGTTTCTTCCGTCGTGGTTAGAGTTTAGTTCTCTTTGTGTTAGTTTAGCATTTAGCGTTAGGGCTCTCGTCTTGTTCATCGTTTTCTTGTTTTGTTCCGTCTCGTCTCGTCTGTGAATAAATCATGTATTCTGGCTACATCGCTGCGTCTTGGTCTGTCCGTCCGGAAGATAATCGTGACAGTTATCTTGATAAGTGTGTGAATTGGACCATTTTCCTGTCCTGCTGAGCATTCGAAATGTAACGAGTACTTTTGGGTGTCACGGAAAATGTATGGAGTAAAAAGTACATTATTTTCTATAGGATTGTAGTGGAGTAAAGTAAAAGTTGTCAAAAATATAAATAGTAAAGTACAGATACCCCAAAAAACGACTTAAGTAGTACTTTAAAGTATTTTTACTTAAGATCTTTACACCACTATGGATAAGAGCTAAATTACGTAAATGTAAAAATATTGGAGTCAGATATTCAATTCAATAGACATTGATCATATTAACTGCATAGTCTTGTTACGGGTCCCATGTGATTTACATTATATACAATACCTAGATTATCAATATTACCGCACTACAATAGCTTCAAATTAAGTACAATTTTAAACATTTCGCAGATTGACATCTTCAATAATCACTTAAATATGAGTTTTTTAAGCATAGGCCTACTGAGAAAAAAACACGTGTGAAAAGTTAAACTGTGCCAAAAAGGTAAGGAAACCAAAAATGTTTTATCTCTGCATCACAACTCAATGCACACATTTTTATGAAAAGACTAATCAATCAATCTCAAACATCAATATCTGTTTGCACTCCTTTAACCGCACGCGTTTGCCAACTAATGAAATCTGTGCATGGCTCCCCTCTTATCGATTTCAGAGAGCTCTAATTTGCCGCTTGAGATCAGGCAGCTTCAGCTTTCTCTCTCTCTCACACACACACACACACACACACACACACACACACACACACACACACACACACACACACACACACACACACACACACACACACACACACACACACACAGAGTAGACTAGCGTTGGGCAGCATATTGAATGGCAGCTGTTACAGTGTGGTTAATACCGTACTTAGGGCTACTTAAAATTGTAACAAAGCATGTGATCCTGTCTGGAGCTCATTTTCTATTTACAAACAGTATATACAATTCTTACTTCACTATCACATTGGCCATCAGCATACCACCCAGAATTCCAGTGCTGGCTTGCCTCTGAAGCTAACCAGGGTTGGTCCTGGTTAGTCCCTGGATGGCATACCAGATGCTACTGAAAGTGGTGTTGGAGGGCCAGTAGGAGGATCTCTTTCCTCTGTTCTAAAGAGATCCCAATGCCCCAGGGCAGTGATTGGGGACATAGCACTGTGTAGGGTACCGTCTTTCGGATTGGATGTTAATCGGGTATCTTGACTCTCTGTGGTCACTAAAGATCCCGTGGCACTTATTGGGTAGGCGTGTTAAGAGTAAGGGTATTAACTATTCTCCAGGTTGTTGCTGTAAATGAGAATCTGTTCTCAGTCAACTTAAAATAAGCATGGCAATCCACTTGCATTGTGCAACAAATACCCACCATGTCTCTCTTGCTATCTTACATACCGAACCGTAGAGGATGTTAGTGAACCCTCCAGCCTCAACGACAACTCAAGTCTCAACTCGCACAGTTCAAGTGTCCCTCCTGCCTTATTCCTCACCCTTGCATCACCCGGGTATCACCCGACTGCTTCACGTCTCACCCTTGAATTAACAACTTGTTTTTCATATTGACCTCATATATCAAAAGCTTTTCCCAAAGAAATCAGGCTGAAAAGCCTTTAGTCAATGGGGCTTGCAGTAATGAAAGAGAGAGAGAGAGAGATTTAAGCCACACAAAAACAACAGTAGGCACACCGAGCAGGAGGAAACATAAACCCTCACGTCCTTAGCTAAGGTGGGCCACCAGTATTTCTCACTAAGACAGCGCACTGTTCGGCCGATGCCTGGATGACCAGAGGAGGGTGATGTGTGAGCCCAAACAATCAGTACGGAACGTACTATGGAACACAAAGCTTTTACTATCTCATCCTGGAATATAAGAGGTCATCTGCCTTTGGCCTAAAGCGCAGGAACCGACTTCATCAAATAAATTGGAAATACAGACATTGTCATCCTAAAAGAAACAATGTGTAAAGGAGACAAACCCATTGGTTGCCCTCTAGGTTACAGAGAGCTGGCAGTCCCATCCACCAAAATACCAGGTGTGAAACAGGGAAGAGACTCAGGGGGTATGATAATTTGATATAAAGCAGACCTAACCCACTCTATTAAATTAGTCAAAACAGGAACATTTTACATCTGGCTGAAAATTAATAAGGAAAGTGAAGAAAAAAATCGCAACAGAGAAAGAAATCCTTGTGTGTGCTACCTAAATCCCCCCAATTGAATTCCTATACTTTAACGATGACAGCTTCTGCATCCTAGAGGGGGAGATCAACAATTTCCAGGCCATGGACATGTACTAGTCTGTGGCGACCTAAATGCCAGAACTGGACAAGACCCTGACACCCTCAGCACACAGGAGGACAAACACATACCTACGACAACATAACCAACAAAAATGGGTCACCACTCCTGCAGCTCTGTCGGACGCTGGGTATGTACTTAGTCAATGATATGCTTGGAGGGGACTCCTATGGTAGGTACACCTATAGTTCATCTCTTGGCAGTAGTATTGTAAACTACTTTATCACTGACCTCAACCCAGAGTTCACAGTCAGTCCACTGACACCCCTATCAGATCACAGCAAAATCACACTCTTCTTGAACTCTTCTTGCTCAATCATGAGGCATCAATAATATTAAGAAATGCTATAGATGGAAGGAAAGTAAAGTGGAAATCTACCAAAAAACAATTAGGCAACAACAAATTCAATCCCTTCTAGACAATTTCCTGGTCAAAAAGGTTTCACTGTAATAGTGAAGGTGTAAACTTGGCAGTAGAAAACCTAAACAGCATATTTCACCTCTCAGCTTCCCTATCAAATATAAACATTTCAAGCAGATGACATAAAAATGTATAACAATGACAAATGGTTTGATGAAGAATGCAAAAACCTAAGAAAGAAATTGAGAAACCTATCAACCTATCCAACCAAAAACATAGGGACCCAGAAAACCTGACCCTCCGCCTTCACTACGGTGAATCACTAAAACAATACAGAAATACAGAAGGAACAGCACGTCAGAAATCATCTCAATGTAATTAAAGAATCCATAGAATCGAACCACTTCTGAGAAAATTGAAAAACTCTAAACAAACAACAACACAAAGAGTTATCTATCCAAAACAGAGATGTACGGATAAACCACTTCTCCAACTTTTTGGCTCTATAACAAAGAACAAAGAACAAACAGCAAAAACATGTACATGATCAAATACAAATCTTAGTCTCATATCTCTGGAAGACTGAAACAGGTTTCCCTCAAGAATTTCCCTGTATTTAGCACCACCCATTATTTCTTCAACTCTGACCAGTTTCCCAGTCCCTGCTGTTCTCGGGGTGATGAGAGGTGTTGGGTTTGCGTCAGACATAGCGTTTTCCTTGATTCACCCACGTCTTCCTTGATGTCCATCTTACCAGAGTACCTTCCATATGTTTGGGGAGTCTCACAAATGCCTTTTGTCGAACACCAAACGTGTTTGCTTATTTTTTTCTTTAAGCAATGGCTTTTTTCTGTCCACTCTTTTGTAAAGCCCATCTCCGTGGAGTGTATGGCTTAAAGTGGTCCTATGGACAGATACTCCAATCTTTGGTCTCTTTGTTGCCTCTCTGATTAATGCCCTCCTTGCCTGGTCCGAGAGTTTTGGTGGGCGGCCCTCTCTTGGTTAGGTTTGTTGTGGTGCCATTATTTAATGGTGCTTCGTGGGATGTTCAAAGTTTCGGATACTTATTTATTACCCATCCCTGATCTGTACTTCTCCACAACGTTGTCCCTGACCTGTTTGGAGAGCTCCTTGGTCTTCATGGTGCCGCTTGCTTGGTGGTGCCCCTTGCTTAGTGGCGTTTCAGACCCTGGGGCCTTTCAGAACAGGTGTATATATACACTGAGATCATGTGACAGATCATGTGACACTTATATTGCACACAGGTGGACTTCATTTAACAAATTATGTGACTTCTGAAGGTAATTGATTGCACTAGATCTTATTTAGAGGCTTCATAGGGAAGGGGGTGAATATACAGTGGGGGAAAAAGTATTTAGTCAGCCACCAATTGTGCAAGTTCTCTCACTTAAAAAGATGAGAGAGGCCTGTAATTTTCATCATAGGTACACTTTAACTATGACAGACAAAAGGAGGAAAACAAATCCAGAAAATCACATTGTAGGATTTTTTATGAATTTATTTGCAAATTATGGTGGAAAATAAGTATTTGGTCACATACAAACAAGCAAGATTTCTGGCTCTCACAGACCTGTAACTTCTTCTTTAAGAGGCTCCTCTGTCCTCCACTCATTACCTGTATTAATGGCACCTGTTTGAACTTGTTATCAGTATAAAAGACACCTGTCCACAACCTCAAACAGTCACACTCCAAACTCCACTATGGCCAAGACCAAAGAGCTGTCAAAGGACACCAGAAACCAAATTGTAGACCTGCACCAGGTTGGGAAGACTGAATCTGCAATAGGTAAGCAGCTTGGTTAGAAGAAATCAACTGTGGGAGCAATTATTAGGAAATGGAAGACATACAAGACCACTGATAATCTTCCTTGATCTGGGGCTCCACGCAAGATCTCACCCGTGGGGTCAAAATGATCACAAGAACGGTGAGCAAAAATCCCAGAACCACACGGGGACCTAGTGAATGACCTGCAGAGAGCTGGGACCAAAGTAACAAAGCCTACCATCAGTAACACACTACGCCGCCAGGGACTCAAATCCTGCAGTGCCAGACGTGTCCCCCTGCTTAAGCCAGTACATGTTCAGGCCCGTCTAAAGTTTGCTAGAGAGCATTTGGATGATCCAGATGAGGATTGGGAGAATGTCAGATGAAACCAAAATATAACTTTTTGGTAAAAACTCAACTCGTCGTGTTTGGAGGACAAAGAATGCTGAGTTGCATCCAAAGAACACCATACCTACTGTGAAGCATGGGGGTGGAAACATCATGCTTTGGGGCTGTTTTTCTGCAAAGGGACCAGGACGACTGATCCGTGTAAAGGAAAGAATGAATGGGGCCATGTATCGTGAGATTTTGAGTGAAAACCTCCTTCCATCAGCAAGGGCATTGAAGATGAAACGTGGCTGGGTCTTTCAGCATGACAATGATCCCAAACACACCGCCCGGGCAACGAAGGAGTGGCTTCAGAAGAAGCATTTCAAGGTCCTGGAGTGGCCTAGCCAGTCTCCAGATCTCAACCCCATAGAAAATCTTTGAAAGTCCGTGTTGCCCAGCGACAGCCCCAAAACATCACTGCTCTAGAGGAGATCTGCATGGAGGAATGGGCCAAAATACCAGCAACAGTGTGTGAAAACCTTGTGAAGACTTACAGAAAACGTTTGACCTCTGTCATTGCCAACAAAGGGTATATAACAAAGTATTGAGATAAACTTTTGTTATTGACCAAATACTTATTTCCCACCATAATTTGCAAATAAATTCATAAAAAATCCTACAATGTGATTTTCTGGATTTTGCGTGGAGCCCCAGATCAAGGAAGATTATCAGTGGTCTTGTATGTCTTCCATTTCCTAATAATTGCTCCCACAGTTGATTTCTTCTAACCAAGCTGCTTACCTATTGCAGATTCAGTCTTCCCAACCTGGTGCAGGTCTACAATTTGGTTTCTGGTGTCCTTTGACAGCTCTTTGGTCTTGGCCATAGTGGAGTTTGGAGTGTGACTGTTTGAGGTTGTGGACAGGTGTCTTTTATACTGATAACAAGTTCAAACAGGTGCCATTAATACAGGTAATGAGTGGAGGACAGAGGAGCCTCTTAAAGAAGAAGTTACAGGTCTGTGAGAGCCAGAAATCTTGCTTGTTTGTATGTGACCAAATACTTATTTTCCACCATAATTTGCAAATAAATTCATAAAAAATCCTACAATGTGATTTTCTGGATTTGTTTTCCTCCTTTTGTCTGTCATAGTTGAAGTGTACCTATGATGAAAATTACAGGCCTCTCTCATCTTTTTAAGTGAGAGAACTTGCACAATTGGTGGCTGACTAAATACTTTTTTTCCCCACTGTATGCATGCACCACTTTTCCATTTTCTTTTTTTATTTTATTTGTTGAAACAAGTAATTTGTTTCATTTCACTTCACTTCACCAATTTGGACAATTTTGCATATATCCATTACATGAAATCCAAAATTACAGGTTGTAATGCAACAAAATAGGAAAAACACCAAGAGGAATGAATTATTTTGCAAGGCACTGTATCAACGAATTGGTGAGAGCCCCAGAACAGTCTGCAGCACTCAGACTCACCTTACTAGAATCTGAAGTCAAATGTCTACTGTTTGCTGATGATCTGGTGCTTCTGTCCCCAACCTAGTGCGGCCTACAGCAGCACCTAGATTTTTTGCACAGATTCTGTCAGACCTGGGCCCTGACAGCAAATCTCAGTAAGACAAAAATAATGTTATTACAAAAGCGGTCCAATTCCCAGGACCATGAATACAAATTCCATCTAGACACCGTTGACCTGGAGCACACAAAAAACGATACATACCTCGGCCTAAACATCAGCGCCATAGGCAACTTCCACAAAGCTGTGAACAATCTGAGAGACAAAGCAAAAAGGGCCTTCTATGCCATCAAAAGGAATATAAAATATAGGAATATAGAATATACAATTAGGATCTGGCAAAAAAAAACTAAATCAGTTAAAGAACCCATTGCCCTTTATGGTTGTGATGTCTGGGGTCCGCTCACCAACCAAGTATTCACAAAATGGGACAAACAACAAATTGAAACTCTGCATGCAGAATTCTGCCCAAAATATTGTCTGTGTGCAGTGTAAAACATCAAATAATGCATGCAGAGCAGAAATAGGCCGATACACGCCAATTATCAAAATCCAGAAAAGAGCCGTTACTCTGCTCACAACCACAACAGAGCCAACACATACAGCGAAACAATCACGGACAAAAAAACAGGGGGGAACAGAGGAATAAATAACACATGTAATTAAGGAAATGGGAACCAGGTGTGGAAGAGACAAAACAAACAGAAAATGAGAAATGGATTGGTGGTGGCTAGAACTCCGGTGACGTCGACCGCCGGTAGCCACCCGAACTAGGAGAGGGACCGACTTCAGTGGAAGTCGTGACAGTACCCCCCCCCTTTACGCGCGGCTCCAGCAGCGCGCCGACACCGGTCTCGGGGACGACCCGGAGGACGAGGCGCAGGGCAATCCGGGTGGAGGCGGTGAAATTCCCAGCAGCGAAGGATCCAGGATGTCCTCCACCCGTACCCAGCTTTTCTCCCCCGGACCGTACCCCTCCCACTCCACGAGGTACTGAAGGCCCCTTGCCCGACGCCTTGAGTCCATGATAGCTCGAACTGCATCCACCGGGGCCCCCACGATGCCCAGAGGGGGCTGAGGGACCTCCAGAACCTCAGGTCCCTGGAGCGGACCAGCCACCACCGGCCTGAGGAGAGACACATGGAACGAGGGGTTAATACGGTAGTCTGGGGGAAGCTGTAACGTATAACAAACCTCGTTCAGTCTCCTCAGGACTTTGAAAGGCACCACAAACCGCAGCCCCAGCTTCCGGCAGGGCAGGCGGAGGGGCAGGTTTCGGGTCGAGAGCCAGACCCGGTCCTCACTGCGGTGGAGGTCGGCGCTCGCCTTCTGCCGCCTCACGGCTCATTGCAGGTGCACGTGGGCGGCTTCCCAGGTCTCAACCAAGCGCCTAAACCATTTGCCCACCGCAGGAGCCTCGGTCTGGCTCTGATGCCACGGTGCCAGAACCGGCTGTTACCCTAGCACACATTGAAATGGGGACAGGTTAGTAGAGGAGTGGCGGAGTGAGTTCTGGGCCATCTCTGCCCAGGGAATGAACACCGCCCACTCCCCCGGCCTGTCCTGGCAATACGACCTCAGAAACCTACCCACATCTTGGTTGACTCGTTCCACCTGCCCGTTGCTCTCGGGGTGAAACCCTGAGGTAAGGCCGACCGAGACCCCCAGATGCTCCATGAAGGCCTTCCACACCCTAGATGTGAACTGGGGACCCCGATCAGACACTATGTCCTTAGGCACCCCGTAGTGCCGGAAGACGTGGGTGAACAGAGCCTCCGCGGTCTGTAGAGCCATAGGGAAACCGGGCAAAGGAAGGAGGCGACAGGACTTAGAAAACCAATCCACAACAATCAGGATCGTTGTTTTACCTTGTGACGGTGGAAGATCCGTCACAAAATCCACCGACAGGTGTGACCACGGCCGCTGTGGAACGGGTAGGGGTTGTAATTTCCCTCTGGGCAGGTGCCTAGGCGCCTTGTACTGAGCGCACACCGAGCAGGAGGAAACATAAACCCTCATGTCCTTAGCTAAGGTGGGCCACCAGTATTTCTCACCTAGACAGCGCACTGTCCGGCCGATGCCTGGATGACCAGAGGAGGGTGATGTGTGAGCCCAAACGATCAGACGGTCACGGACAGTGGACGGAACGTACATAACGCCCAGCGGGACACTGAGGGGGAGTGGGCTCTGTACGCACCGCCTGCTCGATATCCGCGTCCAGCTCCCAGGCAAGAGGCAGGAAGTATGGGAGTGGGATCGATGGACCGCTCCTCTGTGTCATACAACCGGGACAGTGCATCTGCCTTCACGTTCTGGGAACCTGGTCGGAAGGATAGCGTAAAATCAAAACGGGTGAAAAACATGGCCCACCTTGCCTGGCAAGGGTTCTGTCTCCTCGCCGCCCGGATGTACTCCAGATTACGGTGGTCAGTCCAGATGAGAAAAGGGTGTTTAGCCCCCTCAAGCCAATGCCTCCACGCCTTCAGAGCCTTCACGACAGCCAACGTCTCCCTGTCCCCCACATCATAGTTTCGCTTTGCCGGGCTGAGCTTCTTAAAAATAAAGCACAGGGGCGGAGTTTTGGTGGCGTTCCCGAGCACTGAGACAGCACATCCCAGCCTCGGATGCGTCCACCTCAACTATGAATGCCAGAGAGGGATCCGGATGAGCCAGTACGGGGGCCGAGGTAAACAGAGCCTTCAGGTGACCAAAAGCCCTGTCCGCCTCAGCTGACCAACGCAGTCGCACCAGTCCCCCCTTCAGCAGTGAGGTAATGGGAGCCGCTACCTGCCTCAGATAGTAGTTGGCAAACCCTAGGAACCGCTGCACCTCCTTTACCGTGGTTGGAGTCGGCCAATTACTCACGGCGGGAATGCGGTCACTCTCCATCTCCACCCCGGACGTGGAAATGCGATATCCTAGGAAAGAGACGAACGGTTGGAAGAACAGACACTTCTCAGCCTTGACGTACAGGTCATGCTCCAACAGTCGACCAAGCACCCTGCGCACCAGAGACACATGCTCGGCGCGTGTAGCGGAGTATATCAATATGTTGTCGATATACACCACTACACCCTGCCCGAGCAGGTCCCTGAAGATCTCGTCTACAAAGAATTGGAAGACTGATGGAGCATTCTTCAACCCGTACGGCATGACGAGATACTCATAGTGCCCAGAGGTGGTACTAAATGCTGTGTTCCACCTCGCGGCTCCGCACCAGATTGTAAGCTCTCCTGAGATACAGTTTTGTGAAGAAGCGCGCCCCGTGTATTGACTCGATCGCAATGGCTATGAGAGGCAGCGGGTAGCTGTACCTCACAGTGATCTGATTGATACCTTGATAGTCAATACATGGGCGTAGACCTCCATCCTTCTTCTTCACAAAAAAGAAACTTGAGGAGGCAGGTGAAGTGGAAGGCCGAATGTATCCCTGTCCCAGAGATTCGGCAACATATGTCTCCATAGCTGCCGTCTCCTCCTATGACAGAGGATACATGTGACTCCTGGGAAATGCTGCGTCTACCAGGAGATTTATCGCACAATCCCCTCGTCAATGGGGTGGTAATTGAGTCGCCCTCTTCTTACAGAAGGCGAGAGCCAAATCGGCATATTCTGAGGGGATGTGCACGGTGGAGACCTGGTCTGGACTCTCCACCGTAGTTGCACCGATGGAAACACCTACACACCTCCCCGAGCACCCTCGTGACCACCCCTTGAGAGCCCAATGTTGCCACGAAATATTGGGTTATGATAGGCCAACCAGGGTATGCCCAGCACCACGGGAAACGCAGGAGAATCAATAAGGAGATGAGTCAAATCTTCCTTTTAATATAAGGAAATCAAATTTCTCACGACAATAATGAGAATACTCTGCTCACAACCACAACGGAGCCAACACATACAGCGAAACAATCACGGACAAAAACCCAGGGGGGAACAGAGGAATAAATAACACATGTAATTAAGGAAATGAGAACCAGGTGTGGAAGAGACAAGACAAACAGAAAATAAGAAATGGATCGGTGGTGGCTAGAACTCCGGTGACGTCGACTGCCGGTAGCTGCCCGAACTAGGAGAGGGACCGACTTCAGTGGAAGTCGTGACACTATGTGCACACTGCCCACAAAATAGGTGGAAACGGAGCTACTCTTCCTAACCTCCTGCCAAATGTATGCTCATATTAGAGACACATATTTCCCTCAGATTACACAGACCCACAAAGAATTTGAAAACATATCCACTTTTGATAAACTCCCAAATCTGTTAGGTGAAATATCACAGTGTGCAATGACAGCAAGATTTGTGATCTGTTGCCACAAGAAAAGGGCAACCAGAGAAGAACAAACACCATTGTAAATACATGTATATTCTTTTCCCTTTTGTGCTTTAACTATTTGCACATCATTGCAACACTGTATATAGACATGATATGACATTTGAAATGTCTTCATTCTTTTGGAACTTTTGTAAGTGTAATGTTTTATTTTTTATTTCACTTTTGTTTTTTATATCTATTTCACTTGCTTTGGTAATGTAAACATATGTTTCCCATGCCAATAAAGACTTTTAAATTTAAATTGGAATTGAAAGAGAGAGAGAGAGAGAGAGAGAGAGAGAGAGAGAGAGAGAGAGAGAGAGAGAGAGAGAGTGAGAGATCCAACAGCCAAGATCAGAGGGGATTAGACCACAGGGAAATGTTATTAAATAAACGCAGCGTAATAAACCACTGTCTTCTTTCATTAAGGTGGCTTTAAAAGCATTTTGCAGTGTAGTTCTAAGTCCTTAAAAGGTGGCTCAATGCAATGTGGAAGCATCACTAACTGCCAGCTGTTTGGCATTCAAGGAAGGAAAAGCTCCTCCTGCTGGGTCTTATTCAGGTGGTTTCCAAATAAGACATAATACTGTAACATGTAAATTGGACTATGTCAAGTATGATATTTCTATAATGAATAATCTATTGCAATCTTTAACATTATTTCTGATTTTGTACCCCCTCTATTTTTGTGCCCTATGCTTTGATGTACAGTATGTGTTAGGATATATTTTCGAGAGTATTGTAGTAACTCCACCTGCTATTATATCATCTGAAGCCGTGGCCTGTGGGCTTTATGAGAGAGTGCCTGGGGGTCCCTCTTGGCCATGCTATGCCATAATTAAAGTCTTGGCCTCTGTTAATACATTCAAATAAAGAAAGAGGTGGATTTACAGCCGCTCCATTCTCATCATGCTAGCATGTGCTCACCATGCTCCTATGTGCTGCTATACTTTTCAATGTAAAGTGTCATATTAAATGGTTTGTACCATCCCCAAGGTTTTTTATTTATACTAAAGTGGACATGCCTCTATGTTTTACAATGGACTGGAATGACTGAGAGTAATGGAGTGCAATGGAAGGGGGTGGGATATCATTCTTCGAACCTCGGATTGGCAGGAATGTTACATTAGGGAAAAAGAAGAGAGTGGTCACATTGCCATTCACAGGTGGGTGATAATTGATAGTGGAGGTCACAAACACTAGCCCTGTTCCAACAGGAAACCACAAATAGACGTTGGTACAGTTATGTACATGGGAATTTTTGCTGCTGCTGTTGTTAATCTGCAAATACTGTAACCGGCAGTGTTTACGTGCTATACATGTTTGGTAAGTGGGTCAGTGAGTCAGACGGTTCTTTTTCACCTGTCTGCATGACATACAGCACAGGGGAAATAGAACATGGGGAGGACAAGAGGAAAACCAGCACTTGTGAAAAGGGAGTTGTGAAAAAACGGATCGTTTTGGCTCAATTACATTCCCACCTTGGCTGTTACAACCGCTGGTTAGGTGCAACGGCTGTGTTAATTACGTGTCAATTCTGAGCCTAGAGCTGTTATCAGCTATTCTCTATAAATTAGCAGAGACAGTGATGATGGGTTTGGGGAGGTAGCAGCAGGAAAAAACAGGAGGCCCGAAGCGTTGAGATATTAGCAGGCCTGAAACTGTTGCTTGTGTGGGCATGCTTTTCACCTTTTACAGTTTCGTAACTTTTCTTTTTTCCATTTGTGTGAATTGTTGTTACCCCCATTCTAGTATCTGATAAGTAGAAAACAGATGGGTGGTGGCATAGTTGGTCTTAAACTAATAAACTGTCTTGTTTACTGCTAGTTTCAAGGGCAAAGAAGGGTCATACCTAATATAAATATAACATGTCACTATTAATAGTACTCTCAATAGCAATAATTGCATAAGGCGTGATGTGTTACGCTGGACATGAGTTGTTGAGTGTGGCCAATACTGATAGGCAGAATATGTAAATAGGGCTGGGATAGGTTCAAAGGGTTATTTGTTATTTGTGGGCTGAACTGTAGTGTCCCTTCTCTCCTCTCACATTCATATGATCTGTTTGGTAATTCCCTGCCACTCAAGCTCCTATAAGGTCTAAAGAGGAGAGAGAGAAAGAGAGAGAGAGAGAGAGAGAGAGAGAGAGAGAGAGAGAGAGAGAGAGAGAGAGAGAGAGAGAGAGAGAGAGAGAGAGAGAGAGAGAGAGAGAGAGAGAGTTGGAATCAGTGGAGATGATTGCAAATTGTCTGTCTAATGCAGCTGTCTAGGAAGCCATTACAGGTGACTTGTTATCAGTCACGTGACGTGAGGCACAGACCTGCCAGGAGAGTTCCTCATCTCACTTCTCTCGCAGTATGAGACTCAATTTAAGAGCTTCAGGCGATCACATGTGACCTCACCACTTAAAACTCCTCTGTCTCCCATTTTTTCCCCCTCCTCAATGTATTAGTTTCTTCTTTTTTTCTCATCTTCCCTGCAGTGCGGCGCTCTGGCTCCTGCACAGCAGCTGTTGTTTAGTGATAGATCAGTGAAGCAAAAAATGATGCGGGCATAAGAAATAGATCTTGAAGCAGCACTGCCTCCCCATTCTCTCCCCTTTTGTTCTGCATTAGCAGTGCAACCTCTGGGATTCATTTAGCGGTAATCATTTGTTACTGAGGGGCAGGGTGTCTTTCAGGCACCAATGATGAAGTCACCTTTGAATGGGATGTAAATGAGAGAGAAATCATTTCCTATCTCCTCTCTCTGGATAAAAATTGATTAACCTGCGCACATTAGGAAAGAAATGTAAAAACACGGAAGACAGTATTCAATTTATCTTCATTTCCCATCATGTTGCATCAGTTTTAGTATTGTCGAGTCGACTTGCGTTAGTGTGACAATTATGTGTATTTTTATAAATAATATACCAGGTAACCACTGAAATTTGAGTGGTGTCATGCTCACACGTTCAAACTGCTACAGGTGAATTCGGAAGTTTACATACACTTAGGTTGGAGTCATTAAAACTCATTTTTCAACCACTCCAAATTTCTTGTTAACAAACTATAGTTTTGGCAAGTCGGTTAGGACATCTACTTTGTGCATGACACAAGTCATTTTTCCAACAATTGTTTACAGACTTATAGACTTATAATTCACTGTATCACAATTCCAGTGGGTCATAAGTTTACATACACTAAGTTGAATTGTGCCTTTAAACAGATTTCCAGAAAATGATGTAATGGCTTTAGAAGCTTCTGATAGGCTAATTGACATAATTTGAGTTAATTGGAGGTGTACCTGTGGATGTACTTCAAGGCCTACCTTCAAACTCAGTGCCTCTTTGCTTGACATCATGAGAAAATCAAAAGAAATCAGCCAAGACCTCAGTAAAAAAAATTGCAGATCTCCACAAGTCTGCTTCATCCTTGGGAGCAATTTCCAAATGCCTGAAGGTACCACATTCATCTGTACAAACAATAGTACGCAAGTATAAACACCATGGGACCACACAGCCGTCATACCGCTCAGGAAGGAGACGCGTTCTGTCACCTAGAGATGAACGTACTTTGGTGTGAAAAGTGCAAATCAATCCCAGAACAACAGCAAAGGACCTTGTGAAGATGCTGGAGGAAATTGGTCCTACATCGACATAACCTGAAAGGCCGCTCAGCATAGAAGAAGCCCCTGCTCCAAAAACACCATAAAAAAGCCAGACTACGGTTTGCTACTGCACATGCACAACTGCACAACTGACAAAGATCGTACTTTTTGGAGAAATGTCCTCTAGTCTGATGAAACAAAAATAGAACTGTTTGGCCATCATGACCATCGTTATGTTTGGAGGAAAAAGGGGGAGGCTTGTAAGCTGAAGAACACCATCCCAACTGTGGAGCACGGGGAAAGCAGCATCATGTTGTGGGGGTGCTTTGCTGCAGGAGGGCCTGGTGCATTTCACAAAACAGATGACATCATGAGGATGGAAAATTATGTAGATATATTGAAGCAACATCTCAAGACATCAGTCAGGAAGTTAAAGCTTGGTCGCAAGTGGGTCTTCCAAATGGACAATGACCCCATCATACTTCCAAAGTTGTGGCAAAATGGCCTGAGGACAACAAAGGCAAGGTATTGGAGTGGCCATCACAAGCCCTGACCTCAATCCTATAGAACATTTGTGGGCAGAACTGAAAAAGCGTGTGCGAGCAAGGAGGCCTACAAACCTGAATCAGTTACACCAGCTCTGTCAGGAGGAATGGGCCAAAATTCACCCAACTTATTGTGGGAAGTTTGTGGAAGGCTACCTGAAACGTTTGACCCAAGTTAAATCATTTAAAGGCAATGCTACCAAATACTAATTAAGGGGATGTAAACTTCTGACCCACTGGGAATGTGATGAAAGAAATAAAAGCTGAAATAAATAATTCTCTCTAATATTATTCGGACATTTCACATTCTTAAAATAAAGTGGTGATTCCAACTGAAGTAAGACAAGGAATTTTTATTAGGATTAAATGTCAGGAATTGTGAAACACTGAGTTTAAATGTATTTGGCTAAGGTGTATGTAAACCTCCGACTTCAACTGTATATGCTAATTGACAAATGCCCCAATGATAAAACAACAAGATCAAACGGAGCTTATAGGTACAGGTATAGTAGTTTCTGTCCCTGCAGGTAATTTCTACTGTCATGTGAACCACGTGCCCTCTGAATCTGTATGTGCTGTATGATGTGTATCCAGACTCGAAGACACTTAGCATTAAAAGAGCCCCTCAAGCAAAATGTGCGACTCAAACTCCCTGTCATTAGTTTGACATATCTTGTGACCCGTGAACTGAAGTCTTGTCATGCACTGGTCGTTTTCTGGGCTCTCTGCACAGGTGTGACGGCTCCTTCATAGGCTTTCTTTCTTTTAAAAAAAATCGCCCTGTAGATGTGTTCACTGCTTTTTGAGCACAGCAGGAGGCACTGATTGCTCCCTGACACATCCTTCACTTGTCGGTCGTCTCTCAGAGTGCTCAAGGACTGACCAAGGAAACTCAGCATTAGCTACAATGACTACCAATAAGCAAGAGATGATGAAAAAAGGAAAAGCTGGATTGCCACTTATCTCTGACCATGAGTTCTGATTTTGAGGATAATTATGCTGGTGATTGTAGTGAGTTCTCTCTAATGTTTTCTGATGTATTCCTAGTCATTCCCTTCTCTGGCAGTATGCTTACATCTCCGATACACACACAGATGACTAAAAGGAAGAGCAACAATAAAGCAATATCACCACAAGGGACACCCTATAGTTTAACATAATGAAAGACATCAAATGGTTTCAGACCAAGGTACCCACAACCCTCTTTTCAAACTGGTTGCTGGGAATCCCAGGGGATAGTTGGAGCATGTTTTTGATTATTTTGGGATCTCCAGGCATCAAACATGGGGTGTTTGATTGCCTTGCAGCTCCTCACAGGGGAGAAAATGAGGTTGAGGTGGACCACTCTGTATCACAGACCCATTCTGGTTGAAGTGGAACTGACCTCCAGCTGATTTCTAATGGATTTCAGGAGTCACCAGCAAACACGCAGCTGGTGTCCAAACAAACTCATCAGCACACTCTGGATTTGCCCTCTCTTTCTCCACTTTTTCTTTTTGACTGCTACCGCCTTTAACCAAAAGATCAACAATATTGCTATATATCCCCCCAAAAATGGGAGGGGTGGGGGGGTTTGAACTGAGCCCTTTTCAAGTTTTCTGCAGATGTGTTTTCAGATAATATTTAAAAAAATTCTTATAGCTTAGGCACTATCTTTGAAACTATAGGCTATTTTTGCAAAACTCTACACAATAACCACAAAACCTTACACCAAACCAGCAAAGCATTATACATCTCTTGCAAAAGCAAAAAAAAATTGCAAAACGCTTCAAACTCGTTTAAAACATTGTGCTTTTGCATCAATACAATACACACAAACCATCATTTGAATAAGCACACAAAGCACCCACTAAGCACTGATAGTATAAATGAAAAACACTTGTGGCTTTAGCTTTCTCTGTGTGCAGGGCATAGCAGTTTGCAATAAAGTTTTGTCATACATGTAGTAAACACACATACACACAGGTATCAAAATGTGTAAAGTATGGATGTTTATTCAGAACATAACACACTATCAATTCAAATAAGGGAAAAAAGTACATTTTAGTTTTTTCTCAAAATGTTCTAACACTCAAACAACAAAAGTGCAGTAGATTAAAGCAAAAACATTTGTGCTAGAAAAAAATAGAACAGAAAAAATGTGGCTACATCTCGCTTTCTTTGTGGGTCTGGCCATAAGACACTTCCTCCACATCTCATGCGATGTTGTCTTGAGCTAGGCAGCATGGAAAACATGTCAATGTCTCCACAAGCCTCCTCCATTGCCATTGCCTGTAGAAGGGATATGCATTGGTGGGGCTGGCGATCATACACCTTCCAACGCCATACAGAGAAGAATTCTTCAGTGGGATTCAAGAACGAAGAGTATGGGGGGAGATTGAGTGTGATGAAAGTGGGTGTCCTATGAACCAATTGCGGACCACAGCAGCCTGGTGGAAACTAACATTGTCCCAGATGATAACGTACCTGGCCCTTGGTCATTAGGGATTAGTCTGTTGTAGAGGGTGTCCAGAAATGTGATAATGTGTACAGTGTTGTATGGACCTAGGATTGCATGATGGTGAAGGATGCTGTTTTGACTAATAACCACCACATTGTTATGTTTCCACCACGTTGTCCCAGGACGTTGATGGTGGCACGGTGTCCAAAGATATTTCAGCCGCGGCCCCATATATTAGCTCATGATGCACTGCATCTGCTTCTAGCTCCATGACTCTCTGAAAGAGACAAGACAAAACAATGTAGCGCAGTACGAAAACATGGGGATCAGTCAATATGATCCAGATCCAGTACCAATGATAGGATAGTATAGCTTACCTGCACATATTCATATCGAATTTGTTTTACACAGTCTGAGTTTCTTTCGAAAGGGACTCTGCACAGCTGCTTCATCGTAATTCTATTGTGTTTCAGCAGACAAGAAAGTGCAGAGAGACTCACTCTGTTGACGTTTTGGAATAAGGTGTTATCTGCCATTATGTGGTCCTGCAGTTCTGAGTCTGATGCAGTTATTTGCAATGACCATATTGACAATGTAGGTCTCCTGCTCTGGGGTGAACAGTCAACCTCTTCCACCAGATACTGGCTTTCTTGCAGTTCTGTAAAAAGATTTGAATTGTTTTAGTGATAGATATTACTCATTATGAAAGTACAATACATATTACTGTACCAGTAAGACTACAGCACTTACAGTTACTTACCGGTTCTCATTAAGAAATATCCGGATGATACCTGCAACAGTATAGCGGCTCATATTTGGTTGAACCCGTTGCCCAGGCTCCCTCATGCTCATCGCATGGTTGAAAACATGGTCAACCACAGTCGCTCGTATTTCATCAGTTATTGTGTCCCTGACTCCCCTTCCTTTTCCTCTTCTTCTCCCCTGTCCTACTTCACCTCCTCCTCCTCCTCCTCTTACTTCTTCACCTCCTCGTCCTCATCCTCTTCATCCTCCTCATTCTCCTCTAGTGCTCACCTCTCTAACTCTCTGTCCAATATTGGCCTCCAATGTTGTCCAAACCAAATCTTTACCTGTGGCCTGTTTATAGTGCTCAAGCTCTGATTTGTAAGTGAACTCATTATCTAAAAGTGTTTCCACGTGTCAATGCCGAACGGCAATTGGTGAAATAGTGTAGCAATGTTGAAACTAATGTTTACAGTTTTGCTAGAAGTGTGTTATTAAATTGCAAACTGAGTGTAAAGCAGAGAATGTGCATTCAGATTGGCACACTTGGTAAATGCATTGGCTATAAGTGTTAATGGTTTCAGAGATACAGTTGAAGTCGGAAGTTTACATACACTTATATTGGAGTCATTAAAACTCGTTTTTCAGCTACTCCACAAACTTCTTGTTAACAAACTATAGTTTTGGCAAGTCGATTAGGACGTCTACTTTGTGCATGACACAAGTCATTTTTACAACAATTGTTTACAGACATATTTTTTCACTTATAATTCACTGTATCACAATTCCAGTGGGTCAGAAGTTTACATACACAACTCAGTGCCTCTTTGCTTGACATCGTGGGAAAATCAAAATAAATCAGTAAAGACCACAGTAAAATAATTGCAGACCTCCACAAGTCTGCTTCATCCTTGGGAGCAATTTCCAAACGCCTGAAGGTACCACGTTCATCTGTACAAACAATAGTACACAAGTATAAACACCATGGGACCACACAGCCGCAGTTTACATTGAAACAGCTTGGAAAATTCCAGAAAATTATGTCATGGCTTTAGAAGCTTCTCATAGGCCAATTGACATCATTTGAGTCAATTGGAGGTGTACCTGTGGATGTATTTCAAGGCCTAGCTTCAAACTCAGGGCCTCTTTGCTTAAAATCATGGGAAAATCAAGAGAAATAAGCCAAGACCTCAGAAAAAAGATTGTAAGTCTGGTTCATCCTTGGGAGCAGTTTCCAAATGCCTGAAGGTACCACGTTCATCTGTACAAACAATAGTACGCAAGTATAAACACCATGGGACCACACAGCCGTCATACCGCTCAGGAAGGAGACGTGTTCTGTCTCATAGAGATGAACATACTTTGGTGTGAAAAGAGCAAATCAATCCCAGAACAACAGCAAAGGACCTTGTGAAGATGCTGGAGGAAACAGGTACAAAAGTATTTATATCCACAGTAAAACGAGTCCTATATCGACATAACCTGAAAGGCCGCTAAGCATAGAAGAAGCCACTGCTCCAAAACCACCACAAAAAAGCCAGACTACGGTTTGCAACTGCACATGGGGACAAAGATCGTACTTTTTGGAGAAATGTCCTCTAGTGTGATGAAACAAAAATAGAACTGTTTGGCCATCATGACCATTGTTATGTTTGGAGGAAAAAGGGGGAGGCTTGCAAGCCGAAGAACACCATCCCAACTGTGGAGCACGGGGGTGGCAGCATCATGTTGTGGGGGTGCTTTGCTGCAGGAGGGACTGGTGCACTTCACAAAATAGATGGCATCATGAGGGAGGAAAATTGTGTAGATATATTGAAGCAACATCTCAAGACATCAGTCAGGAAGTTAAGCTTGGTCGCAAATGGGTCTTCCAAACGGACATTGACCCCAAGCATACTTGGGGTCAATGGCTTAAGGACAACAAAGTCAAGGTATTGGAGTGGCCATCACAAAGCCCTGACCTCAGAAAATAGAAAATGTGTGGGCAGAACTGAAAAAGCGTGTGCGAGCAAGGAGGCCTACAAACCAGACTCAGTTACACCAGCTCTGTCAGGAGGAATTGGCCAAAATTCACCCAACTTATTGTGGGAAGCTTGTGGAAGGCTACCCAAAACTTTGACCCAAGTTAAACAATTTAAAGTCAATGCCACCAAATACTAATTGAGTGTATGTAAACTTCTGACCCACTGGGAATGTGATGAAAGAAAGAAAAGCTGAAATAATACATTCTCACTACTATTATTCTGACATTTCACATTCTGAAAATAAAGTGGTGATCCTAACTGAGTTAATACAGGGAATTTTTACTAGGATTAAATGTCAGGAATTGTGAAGAACTGAGTTTAAATGTATTTGGCTAAGGTTTAACTAAAACTTCCGACTTTTACTCTAGTGCTTCAATCACTGTTAGTGTTTAAGCATTCAGAAAAAACTGTAACGCTAATGACAAACACAACTGCACTACTGTGTGGGTCCAGTGCCCATTTCCAGACAATTGACGTAGTGTCACACATGAAAATGGGCTTGTATAACGTATATCTTTTTGTCACGCTTCTCAATTCTTATTTTAAATAGTAGCTGATTAGATACATTTAAGTAATCCTTAATAAGCTTAACCTTTCTGGATTGCTAAATCATGCATTTACCTGTCTTGAATCATTACAGTGGTGGATATGGAATGTATTTCACTTTGTGCTAAAAAACCAGGACAGGAGTTCTCCCTCTCTACTTTATGATTAGTGGTCCTCATCAATCACTGTCCAGAGGGGTAGCAAGGCTATTTCAAAGCCTCACTGGAAAGAGGTTTTGGACTGTTACTTTTCTACTTTTTAAATGTTCCTCTTGTAACTGAGAATGTTTGATTCCACTAGTTGACCTCTTATACAGTAGGTTATATTTTCGGGTATCTCAAATGTATGTTACTTCAATGAATAATTAATGCCATTACTTATTAAAGGACGGCTGCACCCGAACGTCAACGCTGACATCTGGAGAGACGTACAGTAAACGCGCAGAATGCAGATTATACATTTCTGATAAAAAAATATCAAACCCCTGCAATATATCGGCAATATATTTACATGCTTGAACATCAATCAGTCTATGAGGTAAGGAGTTGTACCCCTATGCCCTCCACAGCAGTAATGATATGACAAGGCCTTGCCTTGCCAACCCAAGGGTGTATTGACTCATTCTGGAGGGGTTTGCTCGCCTCTAAAGATTGCTACACTCAGATGGTATTATCTTGAGTTGGATGTATTCATGGAGTACTGTACTGCGAGAGGATGATGCAGCCAGATTGCTATGCATGACTTTGCTGCTTATCCCAGAAGCAGTGGAGTGCTGTGGGTTACAGTACCATTATCCTTTGAGGGTATCGAGGAGGCTTCTTCAGCCCAAACAGTCAGATATGCCCTTTCTTATTTTTCTTCAAGCAAGACCCCTAAATTCATTGGACCTGCATTGACATCAGTTGTAAATGTTATTTAGTCAGCTCCTGAGTGCTGGTTTGTCATCTCTTGATTTTTAACCCCGTTTAGACAGAAAATGGGGCCCTCTCATATTGTTGTTCTTGCATGTTGCGAATTGACTAGTTTAATCAAAATATATACATATATTCTTATTCTGGAAACTTGAACAGCGGTTTTGATCGACTAGTGCCCTAGGTGTTTCAACCAACCTGACATCAACACACTAGCATGGATAGAGATCTCAAAGTGCAACATCACCATAGAAACAGATGGACTGCTCAAGGTTTTTTTCTCAAAACACATGAAGTGAAACAATGCCGGGTGGAGGTGAAGGGACAAAGACCTATTCTGCAGCACAAAACTTGCTACGATGTCTGCATACAGAGAGCTTCAATTACTTCCACACATTCCCTAGCAGAAGTATTCACGAGCCACAAATCCAAGACTTCCAGGCATTTCATGTGGGAGGGCACTTTGTAAAGGTAAATATGCCAGTTGTTCAGGAGTGTTGCAATATACAGACATTAGTATATTTCCCAAGTCCATAATATTATGGTCAATTCATGGCATGGCAGATTAATTATTTTTGGAGATTAATTTTTTTTTTTAAATTGGACAATAGACATGAATCCTTTCCCATCTTGAAGTATGAAGTTTTCCTTTGTAATTTTAGTGGAAAAAGAAGGTAAAGGAATGAAGGACATTTGGTGGATAATGCAGACAAACAACAATGTGTGCTTTGCAGCATACTGTACACTGAAACCTTGAACAATATGTGAACCTTAAGAGCTCAATCCCCATATACTGCAAAGTGCTTTCAATCGTGGTTTATGCAGTCTTTAACCCATATCCCAGGGACCCCCTGCAGATCAGGGAAAATAAGGACTCAAGAGCCTACCGTCCGTTTCCTATCTCTACGTCAAATGGAAATGGAGATAAAAGCCTGTCAGAATGCACTTCAGCACCACTTTCTCCAGTCAGACAGGGAGGATGTCAATATTGCATTTCTATCTGGTCCTTGCAATGTAGCAAGCTGACAACCAGTGCCCCTTTTGTCACATTATTTATGAGAATTATATTTATTTTCATGTATTCTCTTTTTCACGCTACCTTTTAGTAGTTGTGTTGCAGCTATAATTATTATATATATATATATTTAAGTCTACACCAATAACAGGATTTCAAGCTTTTAAAAATGATCTCTTAGGGAGAAAACTTGTTTGTTTCATTTTTCCTACAAAAACCACACTCCATCCATCCATGTGGTTTCAAACTCGTCGGCATACCAAGCAATTCTACACTCCAAAAAGTCCAGAAATGTAACAAAAACATAGCTCTGTGTGCATGTGTGTGTGTTTGTGGACGTGTTTAACTATACTTGTGGGGACCAGAAGTCCCCACAAGAATAGTAAATTATAAAAAATTTGACCAACTGGGGACAATTTGTTGGTCCCCCAAGGTCAAATGCAATTTCGAGGGGGTTTAGGGTAAAGGTTAGAATTAGTGTTAGGGTTATAAATAGGTTTAGGGTTAGGATATAGGGTTAGTTTTAGGATTAGGAACTAGGGTTGGGGTTAGGTTTAGGGTTAGGGTTAGGGTTAGGTTTTTGGGCTAGGGTTAGGTTTAAGAGGGTTTCTGTTTATGCTGGTATCAAACCTTGGGTTGCACGGGCCAATTGCAACTTTCTGCCCTGTTTCTATATTGTACATCCAACCGATCTGGGGTTAGAGTAAGGGTAAGGGTAGGGTTAGGGTTAGGTTTATGGATAGGGGAAAATAGGAATTTTAATTAATGGGACTGTATTTTGTGTCCCCAAAACGTTAATTGTACAAGACAGTGTGTGTGTGTGTGCCTGCCTGCGTGTTTGTTATGACTGGAGTGATATAGCATGACGTTGAGGCATTAAGATGATACTTCCTGCCCTTTCACAGTATTCCCAGCATTCTCCCAAGGACGGACAGCGACAGAAAGCAATTGCTATTAGTGCGCATATATAGTGCTAGTGGAAAAGAATAGGCGGCTTTTAGCAGATGAGACACAGCGCCATCAATTAAGATTAGGGCAAGTGCTATCACAGTGTCATAAAGAATAAGATGATGGCGCTCCTTCATTGTCAAAGGTAAGATGGACGGTCATTTTCGAAAATCAAACAAACCAAACAGCTCATATACATAATACATTGCAGTGATAAACAGCTCTGTCTACTCCTCTGTGGCTTGATCATAGTGAGTGACAGAGCTCACATAGCAGAAAAGAAATGTAACAAAATAGTGCCTTGACATGAATCGGCATCATTTATTTAGATTGACCAACCAATCCTCTTCTCATAAAGCAATCAACATACAAAATGTCCGAAAACTCCTTTATAGTCTCTAGGACAGCCATTGTCCCTTTCATCCTGTCCTGTTTTCAGGCTGCTTGGAGACACAGAATGGCAGTAATCCCTATGCCAGGCAAGTGGGACCAGGACAATGTTCAGCCCCACATGTCTCTGGCGGATTCCAAGTAAAGGCCATCACTCTCCTTAATTAGGTCTTCTCTTTTGGGCTGTGACTAAAATCACCTCTGTGGCGCCTTCTTCCGTCAGATCACACCTAATTTTAATTAGACCCCTTGGAATATTAGCCGGGGTCTTTGTTCCGCTTCCTCTCATTAAGGAACCAGACAAATGAGTCTTTAACTTTATTATACATTTTCTCTCTTCTCTCACTCCTCCCTCCACTACTTTACCCAACTAGGAGGAGGGAGGGGGAGGAATCCCCTCAAATGAGGCTGAGAAGGAGAGAGTGATATACGATCAGCCTCTGTTCTCCTTAACCTAGGGTAATTAGACATGTCAACACTGATCATACCCCTCAACATTGGTACAAAACTCCATCCGTATCCCTCTAGCTAGAACCTATAGTTGGACGCCATGTCACCTGTTAAATACAGACTTCTGTAACCGCATTTCTCTGATATGACTGAGCCAGCATCAGAATGCAGGGGGAAATAGTTTATATGGGCCGAATACTAATTCAGGATCTCTCCTTAGTTTCACGTAAAATTATGTATTGGTGTCAATGAGGGATTTGCCAGAAATCCTAGTTGCATGTAAGTCTCAACTTGGGATCATTTCTAAAATATTCCATGCTGCATTGTGTGTATATGTGTAGGCCTATATATTCCCACAAATAAATGTGTAAGTTGACATTGCAAGAAATACAGATTCTTATTTTGGAATTCTACATTTTATCTTGGTGATTGTGTAGGGTACCCCAAAGTTCTTGTGTAAGGTTTGTGTTTGTGTATGTATGAGCGTGTGTGTGTGGGGGGGCGAGGGTACACGAGGTGGGTGTTTGAGAAATAGATGCTGGTGTTCTGCCAGGATTGTACCCTGGTGTTCATGAATTATAAAGCTACAAGCAATTACGGCTTTTACTGAAATTAACCAAAGGAAGCTGTATGTGTATCGAAATTGGGTCAGTGGTTATTTTCTGCAACACACCTGGGCTTACAGTACGCGTTGGGTGTCAATAATTAATACCACCTGTCCTGCAGAGGGTGTACAGTGACTCTGCCCTAACACAGCAGATCTGTGTACATTAGCATACCCATGATGATAGTCATAATCTCTATGATAACAGTTGAGTGCCACTTAGCCTCCTTTACTTATGCGTTTCAGCATGGATTTGGGGGTCAAAACAGGATGGAATGCATCCCTCTTAATCTCTTTATTTATTCATTTTCAATCATGAACAGTGGGGGAACATCCCTGGCATTTTCATTACAGCTTATTTTTGCTGGGAATTATTTTTGAGGGAATTTCAAATAATGTAAATGTAATCTTATAATATGGATTTGAAAAGTGCCAAAGGCGCCAGAACTGTCTGCTAAGAAACATAATATTGGCAACCAAAAAAAGACTGTACTACTCGCAATACTTGCAGCTGAATGTACTTCAAGATCTTTATGTTTATGTCGTCCATGAGATGGCAGAAATACGTTAAAGGGATAGTTCACACCAAATTACAAAATTACATTTGTTTTCCTTACCCTCTAAGAAGGAAAAGGAGAGACCTTGGCAATGCAATGGTTGTTTAGCCAACGTGGTCTCAGAGCATTTCGTATTATTCTGTACGAAAATCCTAGACACTCCATTAGATATGATATGTTGCATTACGTATGGTATGTATTCATTTGTGGCTATCCATTTCCCATTTCATATGATATGTTATGAATTACAATTCCTATTATATGTTACGAATACACTAAATGTACATTACATTATAAATTTACTAAGCATACGATATGTTATGAATTCAAAACAAATCAAATGCGCCAAATACAACAGGTGCAGACCTTACCGTGAAATGCTTACTTACAAGCCCTTGCTTACTTACAAGCACTTCTTCGGGATTGGGACGGTTGAGCTAACGTAGGCTAATGCGATCAGCATGAGGTGGTAAGTAACAAGAACATTTCCCAGGACAGAAACATATCTGATATCAGCAGAAATCTTAAATTCTTGTTAATCTAACTGCATTGTCCAATTTACAGTAGCTATTACAGTGAAATAATACCATGCTATTGGAGAATGCACAATTTTGAACATGAAAAGTTATTAATAAACAAATTAGGCATATTTCGGCAGTTTTGATACAAAATTTGGAACAGAAATGCAATGGTTCACTGGATCAGTTAATATTTTTGCACATGCACTGCTGCCATCTAGTGGCCAAAATCAAAATTGCACCTGGGCTGGAATAATACATTATGGCCTTTTTCTTGCATTTCAAAGATGATGGTACACAAAAAATACAAAAGAACGGTTGTTTTTTTCTTTGTATTATCTTTTACTAGATCTATTGTGTTATATTCTCCTACATTCCTTTCACATTTCCACAAATTTCAAAGTGTTTCCTTTCAAACGGTACCAAGAATATGCATATCCTTAATTCAGGGCCTGAGCTACAGAGCTCATTTTAGGCAAATATTGAAAAAAAGGTGCAGATCCTTAAGAGGTTAAAGGGCCCCTGTGTTGAGGATCAGCGTGGCAGATTTGCTGTTGCCTACCCTTACCACCTGGGGGTTGCCCATCAGGAAGTTGAGGATCCAGTTGCAAAGGGAGATGCTTAGTGATGAGCTTTATGGACAATATGGTGTTGAACGCTGAGCTGTAGTCAATGAACAGCATTCTCTCATAGGTGTTCCTTTTTTTGAGGTGGGAAAGGGCAGTGTGGAGTGCAATTGACATTGCGTCATCTGTGGACCTGTTGGTGCGGTTTGCGAATTGGAGTGAGTCTAGGGTTTCCAGGATGATGGTGTTAATATGAGCCATGACCAGCCTTTCAAAGCACCTCATGGCTACAGACGTGAGTGCTACGGATGGTAGTCATTTAGGCAGATTACCTTGCCATTCTTGGGCACAGGGACTATGGTGGTCTGCTTGAAACATGCAGGTATTAATTAAAGACTCGGTCAGGGAGAGGTTGAAAATGTCATTGAAGACACTAGCCAGTTGGTCTGTGCATGCTCTGAGTATACAACCTGGTAATCCATCTGGCCCCATGGCCTTTTGAATGTTGATCTATTTTAAGGTCTTGCTCACATCGGCTATGGAGAGCGTGATCACACAGTCGTCTGGAACAGCTGGATCTCTCATGCAGTGTTGCTTGCCTCGAAGCGAGCATAAAAGGCATTTAGCCTGTCTGGCAGGCTTGCTTTCACTGGGCAGCTCGTGGCTGGGTTTCCTTTTGTTGTCTGTAATAGTTTTCAAGCGGCAGCTCTAGCCTTTAGCTCGGTGCGAATGTTACCTGTAATCCATGGCTTCTGGTTGGGATATGTACGTACAGTGGTTGCTCAACTAAAGGTTGTGAGATTATGCTGTGGGATTTAGAGGTAATGTGTGGTTTAGTATGGTATCCTGCATCACTGCTTCATTGCTCCAAACCAGTGCAAGGGGGAGTTAGAGCACTGATTATGCTTTTGGGTCCCAAGGAGCTAATGTGTCTCTAACTGACAATGAATGGGCGACATGAACCAAATAGAAATTGATAATTGTGCACAACTTCGAAATTGAATTTCAATTAACTGAATGATAAGGATGAAGAAAGTGATTGAATTTAGAACAGTAGTGTAAGAATTGCTATTCCTCTGTCCTGCACGCGCACACCAAGAAAAATACACATATTTTTTTTGTTTCTACTCGTCATTATTACTTACTAAAACTGTTTTTTACACTAAGGTTTTTATTCTAAGAGAAACAAAAATATTCAATTGTATTCCAAGATATTCTTATTAAGATGTATGTGTTGATAAGCAAGTGATGTCTGCTGTCTGCAAGTGATGTCTGCTAAATAATCAAGTTGAGGGTGCAGTAATATAGCCTCGGCACTTACATAAAGCTGAGAGACTCCATCATTCATGGCTTTGGATCAAAATAAATAAGTACCAACATTCTTTATGATACTTTTTTATAAAGAAAAGTTTTGGTTATCCTAACCTGGACACCATGTATCATAGTCTCTAACAGGAAAAATATTACCACCATCTCTTGCGCATGTCATTTTCCATATGGATCCATAACAAATTACTATGGGAATAAATATCACTGAATGACAGAAAAAGTGTTTTTGACACATTGCCTACTTTTGAACCCCTCCCTATTGAAAACAGACATATATAGGAGTAAGATTGCAGTACCTATTGCTTCCACTGGATGTCAACAGTCTCTAGGCAGTGTTTGATGATGTTTAGTTGCTCTGGATGGTAATAGAAGAAGAATTTCGAAGTGGTCATCGGATGTAAACAGAAGAGGAAGCGTGTTCACCGGCTCGCGCACTGTGTTTTTTTCCTTTCCTATCGTCCAATTTATAATCCGGTTGAAATATTATAGTAAATAAACATAAAAGTGTTCCTAAGGATACATTATCAACAATGTTTGATTGTTCTTGGACAAGTGTATAGGTGTAGGTTGAACGAGTTCTCTTCACGGTTCAATGGGCAAGTGGACGCTGTATTTTATGAACATAATGTGCCAACCAAACAGAGATTTATGGATATAATAAATGACTTTTTCTAACAAAAGAACCATTGGATATCTTCGTTGGACACTTGGGAAGCCCTCAGTAGAAGTTCTTCAAAAGGTAAGGGATTTGTTTTCGCTGTGAAATGTGCTTTGTGTGAACCGCGATGGTTTATGAATTTATGCTAATGAAAAAATTGGAGGTGCTACCCTCAAACAATCAAATGTTGTGCTTTCGCAGTAAAGCCTTTTTGAAATCTGACAATGCTGTGATTTTGCCAAGAAGCAGAGCTATTGATGACTATGCAACACTTGTATATTGATGAATGTTTAACCTCTTAAGGAGCAGCAAGGTGTGCCGGGGTGCTAGCGCCCCACTCCAAACACTACCCGGTGAAATGCAAGGCGCAAAATTCAAAATCCAAAAGTTGAATTATTAAACATTCATCAATATACAAGTGTTGCATAGTCATCAAAAGCTCTGTTTCTTGGCAATATCACAGCATTGTCAGATTTCAAAAAGGCTTTACGGCGAAAGCACTACATTTGATTGTTTGAGGGTAGCACCTTCAATATTTTTCCCATTACCATAAATTCATAAGCTAGGAACACTTTTATGTTTATTTTGTATAATATTTCAACCGGAATATAAACTGGGCGATAAGAAAGGAAAAAAACACAAGCCGGGAACGCGCGTTCTCCTCTGTTGACATTCTGTGAGGCCACTTCCTAATTCCTCTTCTTCTACCATCTAAAGCAACTAAACAGAATCAAAACACTTTCTCGATACTGTTAACATCCAGAGGAAGCAATAGGTACTGCATTCATATGCCCTTATATGGGCATTTTCATAAGGGAGGGGTTCCAAATGAGGCAATGTGTCAAAATCACTTTTTTCGGGACAGAAATTCCTCGGGTTTTCGCCTGCCATATCCGTTCTGTTATACTCACAGACAAAATGTTAACACTTTTAGAAACTTCAGAGTGTTTCCTATCCAATGGTACTAAATATGCATATCCTATTTTCTGGGCCAGAATGGGATGCATTTTACTTTTACTATTTTACTATTCTACTTTTGGGCACGCCAGGCTCTCCAAAACCGTCACCTCGGGAGCTGCTCCCTAAGAAGTTAATAATTCAACTTTTGGATTTTGAATTTGGTGCCTTGCATTTCACCAGGTAGTGTCAGGAGTGGGGCGCAAGCACCCCACTGCTCCCTAAGTATTTAATCTAACTGCGTTGTCCGATTTACAATAGGCTTTACAGCGAAAGCATACCATGCGATTGTCTGAGGATGGCGCCCCACATCAACATATTTTTCAACCAGCACAGGTTTCACAAAATCACAAATAGCGATTAAATAAATCACTTACTTTTGAAAGTCCTCTGTTTGCAATCCCTAGGGTCCCAGCTAATCCATGAATGTTCGTATTGTTAGATAAAATCCTTCTTTGTATCCCAAAAAGTCTGTTTAGTTGGTGCTATCGATTTCAGTAATCCACTCGTTCAACATGCAGACAAAGAAATCCAAAAAGCTACCGCTAAACTGTTCAAACAAGTCAAACTACGTTTCTAATTAATCCTCAGGTACCCTGAAATGTAAATAAACTATCATATTTAATACAGAAAGAAGTATGTTCAACAGGAAAGTAAAATTAGTAAGCGTGCGTCCTCTCTGTCGCATGCCGACAGACTGATTTTGTTCCAGTAGTTGTTGTGCAAAAACTCCAAATTCTTCCACGTTTATGAAGAAACAAGCCTGAAACCTTGAACAAAGACCGTTGACATCTAGTGAAAGCCATGGGAATTGCAATCTGGGAGCCGGAATTACATAGATTTCCATTATAAGAGCCTGGGACCGAAAAAAAATATATCTATTTTAACATTTCTAGAAACTTCAAAGTGTTTTCTATCCTTTGGGCACGTCAGTCAGGCGGACATTTAGGAAAATAGACCTTAGCCCTATGAAGTTTTAAATAAAGGTCACGTTGTACAGCACCATATTTTCCTAACAGAAACCCAGAGGGTTTTGTTTTTAAATTTTCTTGAAATAGAAACTCCATAAAATTAGTCTAATTAATTAAGCTACATGTCTTAAAATCAATCCCATATACTATGTTCTTCCAAAAAAAGGTTTTAAATTATCTAGTATAGCCAATAACTTTTGGTTATTTGAAAACAAAATAATATTGGTAGGACACGCAAACCTACAAATGTCTGTGGGCTTCATCACTCACAGGGAAGGATTTTCAACTATGATAACAGTTGAGAATGTTGACTTTTGACTTTTTTTGAAAGAATGTTTATAAAATGAACAAGAACACTTGTACAAGTACAACATTACGGATTAATGTTTTCAGTTGATGCCAAACAAGTTTGATTGGGTTTAAATCAGGTGACCTATACATGTAGAGTTTAAATGTATTTTACTACATAAAGGTCTACTTACTGTGTTGGCCTCTTGACCCAGTTTATGCCCTCATTTGCAATGCAAACCTGTGCGGCAGGGTGTTTTGTGTAATTGTCTGCATTTGGAGAAGAAAAAAATAAATTTAGCCTAACAGCCAACATTAGGTACAATACTAGAAATAGACATGTAAATAGCCCTAAACATAACAAAATATTTGTATAATCCTACCTTGAAAGAAACAATGTGGTGCCCTGATGCCGAGCGCTCATCATCTTCATCCATTAGTGAGTCGATCGCTTGAATAGTCATACAGTAAAGACCAGCAGTCGATTTATTTAAACATAATTTTTACAATAATTTACAGAATGGTAGCCTACTGTACCTGTTCATTTTCCCGGGCTATCGTGTTTGGCGTAACACAGGCATCTGATGATAGTGTTTGCGAAAAGCAATGGCCGTGACCAAAATCCCCAAGTCTACCAGTATTTTTGAAATGTCTCCAGTAGATTTTCCGTTCCTCCTGAAAGCCCTCATCTGCTCACTTAAATTTATAGAGATCCTGGTCATGGTGCTACAGTATGTTGTTACAGCATAATCAAAGTGAGGACAATCGGCAATCTGCTGTATACTTATGGCCTATTGTAACCTGAAAGTCACACTTTTCCAGTACTCATCACCCCTCCCCAAACTCCACCCTTAACACTTTTACCATTCAAAAACGAGCTGTTTATCTAAAAAAAATGACATTGCGACCAAAGAGAACAGACGAAATGGACATCGTTTTCATCGAGCCAGCTTCTTTCTATGGTGCTACCCAATCGCTCACTTTCAGTTATTTGAAAACAAATGTTTCTCTTAAATATCGTAATTTTTTAAACAAGCCATAGAAAGTTGGTTGCAATTTCAGTTTAATCCACCAGAAAAGACAGAACAAATAATACAACAAAATATTTTGATTAAACTCAAATATACTGATAAAAAAACTTTATCAATTGGAACCTTTAACAAGTGGTATTATTATTGTTATTATTAACCCTGCATAAAATTATACAAAAGCCTCCATGTTTTTATTTACAGTAGTGATGGACAGCTGGGGGCATTTTGTTAAATAAAGGTTATATTAACATTTAAAAAACCTCATCCAGCGAAGGTATTAGCAAAGGAGGAGAATTCTCCACCTGGGCGGACTGTGAGAGTATCACGTACAAACGCAATGATATCCTTGGGCATGCTGTAATCTTCAAATCTGGTGGATAAGTTGTCCCTCAGCTGCTTGATGAAATCTTCCATCACCTCTGTGACAATGCTGTGGCCTTGTCCCTCTGCCTGTCGTTTCTTCATTGTGCTGAAGTGTAGTAGCCTTCCAGATGATATGTCCAAATCGAACAACTCAAGCTTCCTAGTAAAGGCCTCAAATTTCTTCACCTTGTCCGTGACTTTTTCCCTCTTCCTTGTAACTGAAGATTTAACCTGTTCAAGTTACAGGTTAAACTGCAAGCTGTGTGCAGCTTGCAGTTAACAATTCAATGCTTCTGCGTCAGGCCTCTACATGAGGCGGGAAGGCCACTGAAGTTCTATGTTCAGATGTATAATTAGTCTGAGATTGAATTATTTGCCAACAGCGATATTTTCATTGCAAATAAGACACACTGGCTTGGCATTGGGAAAATATATAGAGATGAATGCATATCTCTCTGTACATTCTTATCTGAATGTCACGACTTCAGCCGACGAAGTCGACTCCTCTCTTTGTTCGGGCGGCGTTCGGCGGTCGACGTCACCGGCATTCTAGCCATCGCCGCTCCATTTTTCATTGATTCATTTGTTTTGTCTTGTTCCCTGCACACCTGGTTTTCATTTCCCAATCACACTGCATGTATTTATTTCTCTGTTCCCCATCATGTCTTGTGTCGAATTCTTTTGTGTTACGTATCATTTTGGTTTTGACGCGCTATACTAGTGTGCTAAATCTTCCCTGTGTTTGCACGAAGTTGGTTATTTTTTTACACTGTGTTTGGTGTGACTGGTTTGCACCTTTTACCATTTTTATGGAGGTATTTAACGCAGCTGCGTTCATTTGTTTGTTCCTGTTCACAACACTCTGCTCTCCTGCACCTGACTTCGCTCCAGTACGCAGCGCCCTGAGATTGAAACTTCGATTTTCATTATCCAGCTTTCTTCTTGATACTGTTTGAGAGCAACATTTTATCTCGCTATCAAGCAAATTGTTCTGAACAAATGTTGACGTAAAAAAAAAATAGAACATATTCCAGTCTGTGCTAGCACTACAGTCCTGTAGCTTAGCATCCACGTCATCTGACCACTTCTGTATTGAGCGAGTCACTGGTACATCCTGCTTTAGTTTTTGCTTGTAAGCAGGAATCAGAAGGATAGAATTATGGTCAGATTTGCAAAATGGAGGGCGAGGTAGAGCTTTGTAAACATCTCTGTGTGTGGAGTAAAGGTGGTCTAGAGTTTGTGACATGCTGGTAGAAATTAGGTAAAATGGATTTAATTTTGCCTGCAATAAAGTATCCAGCCACTAGGAGCGCCACTTCTGGATGAGCATTTTCTTGTTTGCTTATGGCCTTACACAGCTTGTTGAGTTCGGTCTTAGTGCCAGCATTGGTTTGGGGTGGTAAATAGACAGCTACGAAAAATATAGACGAAAACTCTCTTGGCAGATAGTGTGGTCTACAGCTTATCGTAAGGTACTCTACCTCAAGCAAAACCTTGAGGCTTCCTTAATATTAAACATTGCGCACCAGCTGTTATTGACAAATAGACACAGACCACCACCCCTCGTCTTGCTGGAGGTAGCCGTTCTGTCTTGCCGATGCATGGAAAATCCAGCCTACTGTATATTCTCCATGTCATCGTTCAGCCATGACTCATGAAACATAATATATTATAGTTTTTAATGTCCCGTTGGTAGGATAGTCTAGTTGACTAATTTTAGCTTGGCTAGGGGTTACAGTTAAGGTTAGGGTTAAGTTTAGGAGTTAGGTTAAAGGGTTAAGTTTAGTGTTAGGGGAAGGGTTAGCTGAAATGGTTAAGGTTAGGGTTAGGGGAAGGGTTAACTAAAAGGGTTAAGGTTAGGGTTAGGGGAAGGGTAACATGCTAAATAGTTGCAAAGTAGCTAACAAGTACTAAGTAGTTGAATAGTTGCTAATTAGCTCAAATGCTATAGTTGTCCAAGAGCGATTAAAACTCGCAACCTTTGGGTTGCTAGATGTTCACATTATACGCTCACCCATCCACCCCAACCAACCATCTACTTTAGTTTCTGCCTTAATGTCTTATGTAACCATACCAAACCTAACATATCATACTATTTTGAATGTCCCGGATTTAAATTACTATATTATGTCTAGTCTATGAGACTAGGCTGGTTTAGAAGACAGAAAGTGTTGCCCTGAGAGTTAGAGCACTGGCATTCATCAATTTCTAGAAATTACATCTTCAATGTAGTTTGCATATACAGGTAACTGCCTTAACAAAGGAAACACCAACATGAAGTGTCTTAATTGGGCGTTTGCACACCACAAGCCGCCAGAACAGATTCAATGTGCCATGGCATAGATTCAACAAGTATCTCAAACTCTATCGGAGGGATGGAACACCAGTCTTCCACGAGAAATTCTATAATTTGGTGTTTTTTTAATAAGGGTGGAAAATGCTGTCTCAGGCGCCACTCCAGAATTTCCCATAAGTGTTCAATTAGGTTGAGATCTGTTGAATGAGACACACACACACACACACACACACACACACACAAACATCCATGTAGGATGAAAGGAGATCAGGTTTATACTAGCTTATGGCCATTCTCACTCACACATGAAAATTCTCACACTTACTAATAAATAAATCTGTCCAGCCAAAAGCTTTTTGAAAAAAGGGATTTAAATCAGATTTGTACCAACCATCAATTTAGTTGATGGTTGGTCCAAAACTCAAGGTTTGGTATTTCCTTAGGTTCTGCTTCTGTACAATACCTTGAATGATTTACCAATTACTGTCACACTTTCTGAAGCATTGCACAATGAAAACACCAATGTTTCCCAGATGTGCATGGAAATACCAAATTATAAGACAGCAAACTGAGCAATACATTTCAAAGTCTGAATGACTGCTGGGGTCCGATCCAGGCTGTTGACAGCTGCAGTTATTGTTTTGAAGTTACAGTAGATTGATCTCAGTAAAGCCCTGCCCTAAAACCACTCATGTGTGACTTAATATACTCAATGTCTGTGATCTGTCAACCTTCGAGGGTTACAACATTTTACAAAGACTTCAAATGAGAAATTGATCTGACAACCATGCAATGATAAATCATTTCCACAAGTTAATTGCATTGAACAATTTACATGCATGAAACTCTGAAGCATCTGTGCTGTGCGGTGGAGCCAGGTTTCTAAAGATCAAAGAGCTCGTGAGAGTAAATGTTTCTCTATTTGCCTCTGTTAAAGTATGGAATCATGTCTCAAACAATCCTCACGTTAACCACATAGTCAAACATAGCTAATATAATTAGGATGATACAGAGCCAAACTGACTAACTTATAGATTTTTTTTGTCCAATTCGGCAATCTTGGTGGATCAATTTACAGTCCATTTTTCATTTGATTTGTGTGGTTTAATTACACTGAAGATAAATATGGAAATACCCTGCAAGTGGCTTTAATCTGATAAAATTGTTATATTTGTGGCATCCTTGAGAACAATCCAGAGAGAGGTATGAGTTATGTATAGCTAGTCAATAACATCAGCATGCGCTCCTCTTCTTGGCTGGGATCCAACCTGTTAATACCATTAAAACAATATTGGTAAAAGGCTCTGTGCTGGCAGTGGAGAAAATCTATCAACTCTGTGTGATCAGATTGGATTCCCTGTGTATATGGGAACATGTGTTTCAACACTCCCCTGGAGTAGCTGTCACTTTCCAGACATGATGGTTCTCCCTGGGCGAAGAGCACCCATGGCTGCTTACAAAACATTTATTGTTTTTTTGTGGAAGGCAGTCAGAACCCCATCCCTCTATCCTCCAACCCCCATTAATCAGTGACAAAGCTTTATTTAAGTGCTTCTTGTTGTGACCTATTCATGACTGACACTGGCATTTAAGAAATACAATGAAATGTGCACAGTATCGTCAGGGTGGAGTGGAAGAGTGGCGCGTGACATTTTAGTCTGAGAGTGCCACTAATATTTCCTCCCAGAACATGCTGTCACCCACATGCCAGCCCCCATCTCAATGTCGTCAGTCGTGGGTGAAGTAGTTCATTCACAGTGGGTGGTCACCTGGTCCAATGAGAGAGACTGATAATGAGAACCAGAGGTCCTATAGCAGAATGCTGCGTAAGAGGCTGGCAGAGCAGTGCTGTTGTAAAGGTCAGCCCTTCACGAATTGGCCTCATGACATCTATATCAGTGCACTTCAGTCAATGTGGTTCTATCATTAACACATCGCTGCCAGGCCTTTATGAAGGGGTCAAGTCAAATGATGTTCTTACAAACAAAAGCTCAACTCACCAGTTAGTAAGAACAGTGATGGAAAGCAAAATTTAAGCATGGACTCAGATGAGGGAGAGAGGGAGAGAGGGAGAGATGGAGAAAGAGAGAGAGAGAGAGAGAGAGAGTTGTACTTAACGCAAAATACAAGTGTTCTTGTTCATTTTATAAACATTCTTTCGAAAAAAGTTATCATAGTTGAAAATCCTTCCCTGTGAGTGATGAAGCCCACAGACATTTGTAGGTTTGCGTGTCCTACCAATATTCTACTCGTCACGTGAAGCCCCTTTTTTCCCCTAAACCAATAATCCCGCCCTTTCCCGCTGGGTTCACTTCCCCCTCTTTCCCACGGATCAGTACATCCCACATGTTGGTATTTGGAAACCTTTTTTTTCTTCTAAGATCTATCAGAGCAAGTCAAGTCTTCCAGCAAGAAATGAATATTAAAAAGACATATGCAGGGGAGAAAGTGGAAGAAACTATGCAATGAAAAAGACAGGGGAGGGGTGAGTAAGGGGAGAGAATAGTTGTGTTGATGCTTCTTGTGTCAGATTCAATGGGGATTTTCCCATTATGATTCTGTAACAGTGTGTTGTATATTTCAAAGACCTTATTACAACTCCAAATTAGCATTCACATGCCATTCAAATGTAAGTCCAACACCTGCATGGGTAACAGGACAGAATTTGTAATGAGGGGAGTAGCAACCGTTCACAAAACAAAGGTAGACTTCTTTGGAAAGGAATTTGGGGCCCCAGAAGAAAATAACATAATTAATGCCACTGAAGCTTTCCACTTGTATTTAACGTCAGTTAAAGAGAGTCACAAACACAAGTGTTTGTTCGAACATTTGTATTAAAAAATTATACAGATTAAGCATACAAATAAGTCTTGGAGAAGTTTAGTTCAGATTAGAGATGTTTCTGAACAGATCATGTATCACTACTTGGATGGTGTGTGTATTTTATGGCATCTTGTTTCTTTACTTATTTGTTGTTATTTTACTCTTTGACTCATATTCATAGCAATGGATTTTGTCTATTTTCACCCTCAGGATGTAGTTTGTTCACTTAAGCATGCGGCAGCTTCCGATGGCGGGCTTTGATGCAACTGTGCTCGCCTGGTACGCCCCACAAGCTGTTTGTGGTGCTTCATTAGCTTTTTGTTGAGTTCACTGTTACGAGTTTATATTGTTGCGGGCTGTGCGTTCCACCCATCTTCATGTGCTGCCGATGGCTGAACACAGTCAGAGCTGGCTATGGTGACGCACGTACAGTACCACTCAACTCTGGATGGTGAAATCGGCAGTCCGGAGATGTGCATGTCTACTTACCTGCAGCAACTGTCCTCAAAATAAGACCAAATGTCTGTGTCCTTGTGTACATTTGTGTGAGTGAAAAAGAAAATGTGTCAGAAAGAGAAAGAGAGAGAGAGAGAGAATATACTCTCGATGTTAGGGCAAATGACTTATGTAATTACCATGTACAGTAAATCTGAGGAATATCTGAGGAATTAATGATATACAAACCATGCATTCATATTTAAAAAACAATCCAGCCACCATGTAAGTGGTAACCACAGACCTGGATTTCCATACCAACCAGCACCATCCACCAGTAACAGATATTTAGCCCGGCACCTGGAACAAACAGAGGGAGGATGCTGACAGTTGACTGGATCAATAAGGTAGGTAAGAAGAAGTGGGTATAATACAGATTGCATTCCTAAATGTAGGTGATATGCTTCTGCTCCAATCCCTTTCAGTGACAGTCAGTTTGGCTGAGATTGGGGTAAGAGTCTCTCATTATGCCATTCATATTAAACCCCACCACTAAGCCTTGGGTGCAAACTATGCAATTCAGAGAAAATTGGTCTGTTTATCTACAGTTTACTCTGTTGATGAAAACTCGTGTCTTATTGCAAAATAATGGCTTTTTGTAAAGCTCATTAGTTGTTTAGCATTACCTTGCAAATAAAAATACAATACATCCTTAAGAATTTTTTCTGAAATATTGCAGGAAATGTCCTTTAGGCTACTTGAGTGTCATTACACAGTTGAAAAACAAACCAGGATAATGTACCACTGTTGTTGTTGAACTCTTTATTCTGAACCCGAAAGAATACACCAAACAAAAATATAAATTCAAGATTTAAAGTTTCGTCCCATGTTTCATGAGCTGAAATAAAATATCCCAGAAACGTTCCATAGGAACAAAAATCATATTTCTCTAAAGTTTTGTGCACACATTTGTTTACATCACTGTTAGTGAGCATTTCTCCTTTGCCAAGACAATCCATTCACCTAACATGTGTGGCATATCAAGAAACAAATTATTTAACAGCATGATCATTACACAGGTGTACCTTGTGCTGGGGACAATAAAAGGCCACTCTAAAATGTGCACTTTTGTCACACACACAATGACAGAGATGTCTCAAGTTTTGAGGGACCATGCAATTGGCATGCTGACTGCAGAAATGTCCACCAGAGCCTTTGCCAAATAATTTAATGTTACTTTCTATGCCATAAGCCACATCCAACGTTGTTTTAGAGAATCTGTCCTCACAACCGCAGACCACGTGTGACCGCACCAGTCCAGGACCTCCACATCCAGCTTCTTCACCTGCGGGATCTTTTGAGACCATCCTCCCGAACAGCTTATGAAACTGTTGGTTTGCACAACTGAATAATTTCTGCACAAACTGTCAGAAACCGTCTCAGGGAAGCTCAACTGCATGCTCGTTGTCCTCACCACGGTCTTGACCTGACTGCAGTTCAACGTCGTAACTGACTTCAGTGTGTATATGCTCACCTTCAATGCACACTGGCACGCTGGAAAAATGTTCTCTTCACGGATGAATCCCGGTTTCAACGAGCGGTTTGGTGATGTCAACATTGTGAACAGAATGCCCCATGGTGGCGGTGGGGTTGTGGCATAGGCAGTCATAAGCTATGGACAACAAACACAATTGCATTTTATCGATGGCAATTTGAATGTGCAGAGATATCTTAACGAGATCCTGAGGCCCGTTGTAGTGCCATTCATCTGCCGCCTTCACCTCATGTTTCAGCATGATAATGCACGGCCCCATGTCACAAGGATCTGTACACACTTCCTGGATGCTGAAAATGTCCCAGTTCTTCCATGGCCTGCATACTCACCAGACATTTCACCCAGTGAGCACGATTGGGTTGCTCTGGATCGACGTGTACAACAGCGTGTTCCAGTTCCCACCAATATCCAATAACTTTGCAAAGCCATTGAAGACGAGTGAGACAACATTCCACAGGCCGATATCAACAGCCTAAAATAATAGAAAAGTTACAGTTTTTTTATAAAACTTTACTATGCATATTCACGTCACCAAACAATGTATTAAAATACACTCTTTTGCAATTAATGCACCATGGTGTATCCGGAGGATAGCTAGTTTCTGTCCTCTGGGTACATTGACTTCAGCACAAAACCTAGGAGGCTTTGGGTTCTCACCCCCTTCCATAGACTTACACAGTAATTATGACAGCTTCCAGAGGACGGCCTCCAACCGATCAGAGCTGGTGAGCAGTTGACTCAAAGATAGAGAAGGACAAGAGTTTTGAACACATTAATTTCGTAAAGCATGAAGGAGAAGCAAGAGAGGGTAAGAACAACATTTTTATTGTACTTTTTATACTTTCGCTCGCTTGGATTTCATGTAATGGACATACACAAAAGAGTCAAAATTGGTGAAGTGAAATGAAAAAAATTACTCGTTTAAAAAAAAGAAGAAGAAATATATGGAAAAGTTGTGCATGCATGTGTATTCATTTCCTTTGCTATGAAGCCCCTAAATAAGATCTGGTGCAACCAATTACCTTCAGAAGTCAAATAATTAACTAAATTTAGTCCACCTGTGTGCAATCTAATTGTCACATGATCTGTCACATGATCTCAGTATATATTCACCTGTTCTGAAAGGCCCCAGAGTCTGCAACACCACTAAGCAAGGGGCACCACCAAGCAAGCGACACAATGAAGACCAAGGAGCTCGCCAAACAGGTCAGTGACAAAGTTGTGGAGAAGTACAGATCAGAGTTGGGTTATAAAAAAATATCAGAAACTTAAAAAATCCCACGGAGCACCATTTAATTCAATTATTAAAAGATGGAAGGAATATGGCACAACAACAAACCTGCCAAGAGAGGGCCGCCCACCAAAACTCACAGACCAGACAAGGAGGACATTAATCTGAAAAGGCAACAAAGAGACCAAAGATAATCCTGAAGGAGATGCAAAGCTCCACAGTGGAGATTGGAGTATCTGTCCATAGGACCACTTTAAGCCGTACACTGCACAGAGCTGGGCTTTATGGAAGAGTGTCCAGAAAAAAGCCATCGCTTAATTATAGAAAAAAAAATCTAACACGTTTGGTGTTCGCCAAAAGGCATGTGGGAGACTCCCCAAACATATGGAAGAAGGTACTCTGGTCAGATGAGATTAACATTGAGCTTTTTGGCCATCAAGGTAAATGCTATGTCTGGCACAAACCCAACACCCAGAGAGCACCATCCCACAGTGAAGCATGGCAGCATCATGCTGTGAGGATGTTTTTCATCAACAGGAACTGCGAAACTGGTCAGAATTGAAGGAATGATGGATGATGTTAAATACAGGGAAATTCTTGAGGGAAACCTGTTTCAGTCTTCCAGAGATTTGAGACTGGGACAGAGGTTCATCGTCCAGCAGGACAATGACCATAAGCATACTGCTAAAGCAACACTTGAGTGGTTTAAGGGGAAACATTTAAATGTCTTGGAATGGCCTAGTCAAAGCCCAGACCTCAATCCAATTGAGAATCTGTGGTGTGACTTAGAGATTGCTGTAAACCAGCAGTACCCATCCAACTTGAAGGAGCTGGAGCAGTTTTGCCTTGAAGAATGGCCAAAAATCCCAGTGGGTAGATGTGCCAAGCTTATAGAGACATACCCCAAGAGACTTGCAGCTGTATTTGCTGCAAAAGGTGGCTCTACAAAGTATTGACTTTGGGGGGGTGAATAGTTATGCGCGCTCAAGTTTTCTGTTTTTCTTGTTATTTCTTGTTTGTTTCACAATAAAAGTGGTAGGCATGTTGTGTAAATCAAATGATACAAACCTCCCCAAAAAATATTGTTTAATTCCAGGTTGTAAGGCAACAGAATAGGAAAAATGCCAAAGGGGGTGAATACTTTGGCAAGCCATTGTAACTGCTAAACTGCTGACTGTACTTCATTGCATATTTGTTCTTATTTTACCAGTTAAGTTGACTGAGAACACATTCTCATTTACAGCCACGGGAGAGATGAATGAGCCAATTGTAAACTGTAGATGATTAGGTGGCCATGATGGTATGAGGGCCAGAATGGGAATTTATCCAGGACACCATGGTTAACACCCCTACTCTTACAATAAGTGCCATGGGATCTTTAGCAACCACAGAGAGTCAGGACACCCGTTTAACATCCCACCCGAAAGACGGCACCCTGCTCCGGGGAATTGGGATATTTTTTTAGACCAGAGGAAAGAATGCCTCCTACTGACCCTCCAACACCACTTCCAGCAGCATCTGGTCTCCCATCCAGGGACCGGCCAGGACCAACCGCGCTTAGCTTCAGAAGCAAGCAAGCAGTGGGATGCAGGGTGGTGTGCTGCTGGTCTATGCTGCTGCATGATTGTGGGGGGTTTACTAACGCGTTAGTAGTAGCTATGTTAACTATGAGGTTAATATGGTGACAACTATGTAGGCTGTGTGTAGTGGTTATGATATGAAGGTTTGGTAAAAAAAATATGTTTTTGCTTGTTCACAAAAAGATGATATGTTGTGCACTGAAGTCCACAAACAAAGGAAAGAAGTGAGAGCAGGGCGTGTAGATTTGAGAAGTAATACAACGAACAAGGGATCATGCTTTTTATATGTGGCTCCTATGAAAGTGAACTCTGTTTGATCAGGGGTATAATCATTCCGCCGATTCTGTTGAAAAAAAGTGTCGGAAGCAAATGGAACGAAACGAGGATAAACATACCTGAATTTGTCCAATAGAAACTCTCATTTACAACTGTTGGACGATTACACACTAGATCAGCTAGATGCAGGCTAGTGTACAAGGCAGTATTGAATGTGTCAATGTCTGTGACCTTGATTACTCAAATTTCTCTTGACCTGTGCACCTACATTTTAAACTTTCATTCATAGGCTAGGTTGTAGCAACCTCATGATGGGAATAGGGGAAATTTGAGTATCATGTAACTTAAACCTATCAATGTTATATTGAGCTGGGTGAATGGAATATGAATGACAGCCATCCATTATGCTGTAATAGAAATAAGACGATGGTCATTAGAAATGTTGTCCTACCTCATCCTAAGCGGCACCAACCGCCACTGATTGTAACCCATTGATATTGTAATGTTATGGTAGATATTATCAGCAATCATGGGTGATTCAGTGCGAGAGGAGCTTTGGACCTCAAAAGTTTAACCATGAGTGGTTGAACAACAGTGTCCTTGATGTTCACTGTGATCAGAGAGCATGAGACAACTCAACATGGAGAGGAAAGCAAGATAAACAGTGATCAAAGTGAAGAGGAAGAAAACAACCTGAACGTTAACACAGGATGTACTGCAAATGAGAGTGCTCTTAATTAGTGCCAGAGGAAATTGATAGTTACCCCCCAGTCTCAATTTTCCAAACCTGGTCTCAGAGCATTACTTATTATTCTATATTTAAATCCAAGACCTTCCTTTCGTATGGCACGTATTAATTTGTTAATTACATCATCCATTTTTTGATAGGCTACGAAATACAATTCGTAAAATATGTTTGCAAAACGTACAATATGTTACATATTTGCTAAATGTATGATATGTTATGAATTCCTATTGGTTGTTGATAACGCTGTTATTCTTAAGGTTAGGGTTAAGGTTAGGAGTAAGGTTAAAGAGTTAAGGTTAGGGTCAGGGGAAGGGTTAGCTAAAAGGGTTAAGGTTAGGGGAAGGGTTAGCTAACATGCTAGTTGAAAAGTTGCTAATTAGCTAAAAGGCTAAACATTTGGGTTGCTACAAGATTGCGTTATACACCCACCCATCCACCCTGAACAACCCCCTTTCGTTATTGCCTTAAGTAACCTTCTGTCTTATGTAACCATACCAAACGTAACGTATCATACAAATTTGAGGTTCCCGGATTTACTTTTACTATGTTATGTCTAGTCTATGAGACCAGGCTGCAAAGGGTTGTCATTAACACATGAGCAGATAGACAGCCCTTGGGACCTGTGCTGAATATCTGCTTTCTGTGGCCTCAATAGAAGACCACATAACTGTGTGCGTGTGTGTACTTTTGTACCTGTGTGAGTGTGTGCGTGTGTGTGTGTGTGTGTGTGTGTGTGTGTGCTTGTGCCTGTCGTTGCACTTGTATGTGTGTTGCTCTGGTACCTATTAAACACAGCTGTAACCAAGGTTCCATGGTTCCTTGAGCAGTAGGCTTTGCCCCGGTCACTCCATCTGGCCACATCTATAGTGCACTTCCTGGTCAGTGAAATAGGGAGTACTGTAGGTGTGTCAGGAAGAGAGAAGCGACCTTTACTGCATGTTTTGGTCAGAAATGTATGGTAACTAGGAAATTGTTTCTAGTTGAAGAACCTAGGTCTTATTCCATACATGTTTAAACTGTCTCAAAGACTTTAAAAGGATGATCTGCAGTTGAAACAATAACAAAGCATACTCTTCGCCCCTGTTTCGCTACATTTTCAAGTTTCAATGTTTATTTGTCACATGCGCAGGATAAAGCAGGGATAAGCTGTTTCTCTACAATGCAGTATTCAATATCAAGGTGAGAGGAAAAATATGAGCTAAATAAAATGAAGTAACAATATAAAATAAGAAAACATGAAAATACGAAGCAAAAAAGCATGCAAATGCAACCTATATATAGAGGGTCAGTGCCAGTACCATAATTACAATGTGCAGGGGTACTGGAGTAACTGAAGTAGATTTGTACATGTAAACAGGGGTAAAAAGTGACGGGTAGCAGGATAGATAATAATGGTATAATAATCCATTATAATCAATATAGCAGCAGTGTAAGTGGGGAGTGGGTGTGTGAGTGTAAAAAAAAATATGGGAGAAATGGAACCACTCTCAAATTCATAAACAAAGGTATGGATGCAATGACTGACCATCCATGATATCAAAAGTATAGCTCAGTTGAGTGCAGGCTTAACTGAATGAACAATAGAGACAGAATGCAATATGGAATGTTATTAAATAGTTTGGGGTATGGCCTCGTCTCCGAGGAATGCTTGTCGATGCCAGATGCCAATGACAGGTAGCCTTTTGCTTGGCAGCTGGCATATATTGTATTGTTTATCAGAATAAGTTTCATTTTTTATCCTAATGCAGGAATGCATAAATGCCCATGAATTAGATATATAAAACCGCAAAAGGGAACATAGCTGAAATGTAGAGTGCTAGACCATCGTCTCCCATAACCACAGCTGCTTAGAACGCTTTTACATACATCACTAATTTAGACTCCATGGCATGTTTAGGGACACTACCCGGTGAAATGTAAGGAGCCAAATTCAAAATCCAAAGGTTGAATTATTAAACATTCATCAATATACAAGTGTTGCATAGTCATCAAAATCTCTGATTCTTGGCAATATCACAGCGTTGTCAGATTTCAAAAAGGCTTGATGGCGAAAACACAACATTTGATTGTTTGAGGATAGCACCTCTCATATTTATGCATTAGCATAAATTCCTATCCAGCTCGGGTCACACAAAACCCATAATAGAGCTAAAATAAATCACTTACCTTTCGAAGAACTTCTGCTGAGGGCATCCCAAGTGTCCAAACAAGAGAATCCATGGTTCTTTTGTTAGAAAAAGTAATTTATTATATCCATAAATCTCCGTTTGGTTGGCGCGTTATGTTCAGAAAATCCACTGTTGAGTCGCCCGTTGTACAGTGAAGAGAAAGCGTTCAAATCATACCTATCAACTTTGCCCAAACAAATCAAACATCATTTATAATGCATCCTTAGGTACCCGTTTATGAATATTAACGATTATATTTTACATGGATGATATCCTAAACGATATAAAAGGAAAATAGAGGGGCGCGCTCACGGTCTCGCGCCCAGGAAAAGTTAATGACATCTGTGGTCCCTTCACTATTTCTTCTTCTATTCGGTTCTGTTCAATGATAAAGCCTTGAAACTATGTCTAAAGACTGTTAACATCTAGTGGAAGCCATAGGTACTGCAATCTGGGAGCTATTTTACATGGATTTCAATAGGAAGCCTATCAAACTGAGGAAATGTCACACACAAAAAAAATCTGGACAGAAATTCCTCTGGTTTTTGCCTGCTATATCAGTTCTGTTATACTCACAGACATTATTGTAACAGTGTTAGAAACTTCAGAGTGTTTCCTATCCGATAGTACTAATTACGTGCATATCGTAGTTTCTGGGCCTGAGTGGCAGGCATTTTACTTTGGGTACGCCAGACTCTCCAAAACCGTCACCACTGCTGATGATGCCTAAAGAGTTAATGAATGTCTCCTACTTTGAACTTCAACATAAAACATGAATCTCAAAATAAGGAAGAATAATTTCTTTACCTGAGGCAACCCTAAAGTTAATTATTATTGACTATTAGCAATTGTAAGGATATGTTAGTTTCTCAGGTGAGAGTGATACAGTTGAAATGTTTTGAGTTTTCATCTTTTTCACTGGACACATATCCCTTTGCAATTGACACAATATCAAGGGGGTTAGCAGGAATGTGTTTCATTCTAAGCAATATGGGGTCCATGCAGTAGAATAACTCCCCTTCTTTCTTACATTATGTCAAGCGTTAATGTTTTAGCTTGTGATTAGAAGATTTGGTTAAAGCATTTCAAGTCAATGTCACACTTATTTTGGCAATGATAAATTGGAGTAAAAATTGCTTTTCATTAGAGCAGTCTTTCAAAGTATATCAGTAGACATGCTTTAGTAGTTATTTTTACTGTTTGCCATATCTGTCTGTTTGGATGTGATCATTTTGGCTTGCTAGTGCTTGATGGAACATGAGTTTCAGAGGGGACAAGCCCTCTGACTTTGATGGACTTTATTTATCACAGAGCATGTATACTTATAAGCTGTGGTGGAACTGATCGAGGTTGACCAAATAATCTGCCAATTCCCTCCACAGAAATGCTGAGCCAACAAAAAAAGCTAAGTCTCCCGACCTCTCATCCCCAAGAGCTGGATCAGCAGTTAACAGTAACACTGTTGGAGAGGAAGATGAGAAGTTTAAGAGGTAGCAAGTGAGGAGTGACTGCTTGCATTGGCATACGTGCCTGCTCTTAATGTTTCGCTATGTAATCATTTTTCTCTTCACATTTAAATCCAATAAAGTGGTATCATTCATGTGATTAATTAACTATGACCCATAGTCTATAGCATCCTTCAGTTGAGTGGTTATGGTAGAACACTGATTTACTGCAAAACCGTTCAATTTTATATAATTGTGGAGCAGGTAGAACCATGGGAGGTCCATCACTGTGTGGCAATATTCCATATGCTGGATCCTTTCCATGCCAACCATACAGTATGAACAACTCTCTTGTTAAAAGCATTAGAGTTGTTTCCAGTACAAATCAATTTATGGATTGCTTTCCTGCTTTGGGAGCAGCCATACTAACAAGTGTGGTTGTCTGTCAGGAAAGAAATTGAGTTAATCCAAGTGCAGGACTTGAACGTGTCTCTACTTCAAACACAAGCTGTCCGTTCCAACAGCATGGAAGAATCTGCTGCTCGTTGCCGCTTTACTCACATCTAAACTCGACACTTCTAATAAGCACAAGCTTCTCCCTTTCCCCCCACCTGGCTTCAATGGCTCACAGTCATGGCCAATGTGTTGTTCTGGACACTAACAGCACATGGAAGGACAATAATCTCTGAACACAGATTTTCGGATTATCTCCCCTTTTAATTTATATTCATAGTTTCCCTTCTCTCCACTCTCTTGCAACTCCAATGAGACATCACCCATCAAACTTAATTTGAATAAAGGGTGGGGTACTTGGGCTGATCACTCATCAAGCACAGAGCTTTCATTGGTTCGTGAGCGAGTTGTGTGTGTTGATGTGCATGCAAGCATGTCTGCTACCCTTATTTCCCGATTCTAACCTTCCCCTCATCCTGCTGCCGATTTGACTGAGACACCAAGTGCAGGCTGGGAAGTGTTCAAGGAACCTTTCTAAAGCACCTGAATATTCATCTTCGTTACAGCATCATCATCCCCAGCACGCTCCATTGCTTATTCCTTTTAACATGGAGCAAGTAGTCCAAACGTAGGAGGTCAGACACAGAGAGGACAGGGATAGGTTAAGGTGCATATTTCTAACCTGGTCTCAGAGCAGGTATTATTCTGTACGTAAAAACTAAAGAGTAACAGAGAGGGTGGTGTGTTAGATGGATAATAAGTGGTGTCTCTGTTATAATGAACAACACAGACCCCGCTCTTCACATTGAGAGAGAGGGGTGGCTGAAGGGTTGATGTAACTTAGTAGGTGAGGAGAAGTAATGGTCGGAGAGGGTTAGCGGTCAATATGAATATAGACGTGATCTCATTGTGGAGAGAGCCAGGTTCTCTCCTTTTTAATTAATTGTACTATTGACTGAACAACTTCGAACATATAGTTGGGGTTCAGGACAGAATATATGGAGATCTTATATGTGTCTCTACATGTTGGTTAAGCTTAGATGAGTGAAGAAGAAGGGATGAGGAGGAAGAAAAATATTTCAGTGTTTGGTTTACCTTTTCCTCTAGATGACAAATCTAAATGTCAGTTAGTTGTTTGTCTTTTCAGTTTATAGGCAAATCATGATCAGGAATGAAATAGACAGCTGGAAACAGTCAGATAATGGCATCTCATCAAATTGAGATATCAATATACATTTCCACAATCAACACATCTGTAAAAAGGAGACCGTTTAACTAAGTTGAGAACATGTTGGTAGGTGGAAACAGGTGGTTTAAGGGGTGAAAACAGCCTATCTTAAGGCATACAGTACATATACCTATGGGTGAAAATGTCGCATGAGCAAGAGATAATTCCATGCAATATTTCCTGACTCAAAGCAGGCTATTCTAAAGTTGGCGCTGAATGTGAGCAGTACATTAACAACCTCCACAGAAAAAGGGCCTCGGAAGCAAAACACTTACAGCCAATTACAACATCCATTTCTTCTGTATTATGTCTAGGAGGCATTGGCATGGTGAGCTCAAATTCAGTGATGCCTGTCAGATTGTATGTAGGGTGCTTAATCAAATGTTCCAGCGGGGTATTGCGATTTGTTTACAGTTTGTTTTCGCTGCATTTTCCATTATACAGGAATAATAAAATAAATAATGTTAGGCTAAATATCCAAAAAAGTACTACCATTAGCACAGTGTGTACTTTTCATAATGTGTGGGAGTAGCCATCTGCATATGAACAGGGTAGTGTAGGTTACTTTCTAAATGTAATCCGTTACAGTTACTAGTTACCTGTCAAAAATTGTAATCAGTAACATAACTTTTGGATTACCCAAACTCAGTAACAGAATCTGATTACATTCAGATTACATTCAATCATCTAGTTTTTCTGTAATCTGATTACAACATTTTTGCTAGTAACGTAACGGATTACAGTTACCTTTTATAGTTTTAATCCCTAACATGTAACTGACTACATGTACTCCGTTTACTCCCCAACCATGCGTATGAATATGTGGCCGACCTGCTCGACATGCTTGATTTGGGATTATGTAGCAACATTTGAAATTGTGTTTTTTAGATTGGATAAAATCAGAGACACAGAGCTACAAAATAGTATATCACACAGCATTTGAGGAAGAAAAGGAAAGTAATTCTGTTTTGAAAGTTGATTAACTTGTAACCTCACTTTTGAGAAAACGTCCTTTGAATATTTTTGGTACCTACTGGAGAGTTCTTTTTTTTAGGTTTGTTCACATCGCCATTTGCTAAACATAGTGAGTACGGTAGTGTCCTAAACAATCAAAGATTTCAGGACTAAAGGCTGGTTTATACTACGACTATCGACATGTCTGTAGACATTTGTCGCTTTCACAACCTGAACATTCTATTGTCATACGACATCAAACTTGTCATTGTCGTTATGAAATAGTATAAACACAAAAAGCTTTGGTCCAAAATAGCATAACTGGTGTATTTTAACACCAATTAACCATACCCTTTAAAAATTAAAGTTAGTATATGTCAATCTAGAAAACCAGGCCACTAAAAGCTACTTTCTTAACATTGTTTTGGTTCGTTTCTAGCTCGTTAGCGAGTTAATTAATGTTAAGTTAGCTGGCTAGCCAGTTCAAATAATGACCATATCATATAGCTGACAACATCTTAACATTTGCAAATTTGTATGAATTTATTTTATTTAACCTTTATTTGTATTCATTATTACAGGAAAATAAACTCACAACAAGATCGTTATTAAAAGTTAATGGTGAGCAAGTCACAGAAAATAGCTTACTGTTATGAATGTGACTAAATAAAAGCAGGGCATTCTACTGGATATTTTTTTTCTTGGACACTGTCTCGTTGGCCTAACGTTATATATCCTAATTTGACTTTGGTGCAGGTCATGTTGTTCTTCACATTACCGTCTCTGGTAAATACACACTATATGAAATATAATCAAAGTTTATTTGTCACATGCACAGGATAAAGAAGGTGTAAACGGTACACTGCAGGTAGCTAAAGCTAACCAACTAGGTTCAATGTTAGCGAGTTAGGTAACATTAGGCTTTAACTAGCAATGCAATTGGCTCTGTAATATTAATAATATTACTGCACAGATCATACACAAAACATTAGCAAGCGAGCCAGCCAGCCAGCTAACGTTAGCTAGCTAGCAGTTATGTAAGGTACTTAAGTAAAAATACTTTACTACTTAAGTACTACTTAAGTACTACTTAAGTAGCTTTTTTGGGTATCTGTACTCTACTTTACTATTTATCTTTTTGACAACTTTTACTTTTACTTCACTACATTCCTACAGAAAATAATGTACTTTTTACTCAATATATTTTTCCCTGACACCCAAAAGTACTTATTACATTTTGAATGCTTAGCAGGACAGGAAAATGGTCCAATTCACACACTTATCAAGAGAACATCCATGGTCATCTGATCTGGCGGACTCACTAAATACAAATGCTTCATGTGTAAATGATGTCTGAGTGTTGGAATGTGCCTCTGGCTATCCATAAATAAAAACTAGAAAATGGTGCTGATTGGTTTGCTTAATATAAGGAATTATAAATAATTTATACTCTTACTTTTAATACTTAAGTATATTTTAGCAATTACATTTACTTTTGAAACTTAACTATATTTAAAACCGAATTCTATTTTGACTTTTACTCAAGTAGTAATTTACTGGGTGACTTTCACTTTTTTACTTGAGTCATTTCCTATTTAGGTATCTTTACTTTTACTCAAGTATGACAATTGCATACTTTTTTCACCACTGCTAGCTAGCGAAATAGTACGCTTTAACTTGCAATGACACATTTTTTTTTATGTATAATATCTGAAAATGCAGCTAGCTAGACTCTCTTACCCATATACATGGATGAACGCTCCTCCCTCTCTGTCATGGATGACATGGTTGCCCTTAGTTGGAAGATGTAATTTCAGAGACAGGTGTTTTATACAACAGCCTTCTGTGTGTTCTCATTTTGACCTCCTCTGCATATTTGAAATCAAACACCAGCATTTTCTCCATCTCCTTAGCTATCATACTCTGTTTCCACCAGGCATTCCACTGATTTCAATACTCTGTTCTCCAGAAAATGGAGAGCATTAGCAACACTTTTGCAGTTCTTTAAAATATCTTTCAAAAAAGCTGCGTTACAAAGGATTACCTATACATACAGAGGAGCTCATGTTATAGACAGAAGCGAGCTACATGGCAGACCAATCCGAACTCATCTCATGGCATGTCCATCCCAGCCATTATCTCAGCCAATCACGGCTAGCGGGAGGGTTCCTGTCTTTTCTGTCCCTAAACCAACTAGGCTCGTAATTGTATTTGTATTTACAGATGGCATACAAGTTTGTTATTAAGGCACATGAAAGTTCACATGTTCCAGAAGGCATTTCTGCCAAAAAATGCATTTTGATAAAAAAATGTATGTTTATGTTCAAATGCCTCTCTTGTGAAGTAGTGATGCGCGACAAACAAGTCGCATATGTTAGCTGTGGTTGTACACTAGGTTAAATATAGTATGTGTGTATCGCAAACTGTTGCACAGTCATGATACTTTATATCCCTGACTTTAAATTAATGCAGAAGCAAGGAAGCATGAGGAATATATAAAACAGGATTTTACAATATTAACTTGGTGTGGCAGGAGAAATTAGGAATTATACATCCATATGGATTACAGTTGCTATTCTAAATGTTTCTCTAACAAAAGCATTGTCCCCTCAAAGTATTTTTTTTCATAATTTTTTATAAAAGTATGATTTATATTGTCTGTGACAACCGCCACTCAAACTGAGCAGGCCATAAACTTGGACAAAAAGACAAGAACTAAGTCCAGACACATTATCTATAAACCTCAGAAATGGCCAGTTTTGCAGTAAAGTGTGAAGGAATAAGGGAGAGTGGATTTTACCCTAAAGCCTCTTATGACCTCAATGTCCATCCATTCTAAACAACATAGCCTGAATCCAAATGTAACATTCTCCATAACCTAAACAAGCATGTATTTCAATCATTGTCACAAGAAATCTAAAGAAACATACATTGGAATGGTAGTATAACCGATTCTTTGAAAACAGTACCCTACGGTACATTTTTGTACATCTTATCCAGAGCGACATACTAATTAGTGCATTTATATTAAGGTAGCTAAGAGAGACAACCGGAAATCACAGTCATACAGTAGTAAGCAAAAAATCTTCCTCAATAAGTAGCTATCAGCAATATCAGTGCTAGTAAGACAAGAAAGGCAAGATTTATTTTTCAGTTTTTTTATTTTATTCTTTGTATTCCGTGGTTAATTGGGATTATGTGGGTGGTTGAACTAGCCACACATGTATTTCCCATGGTTGCTTCTACAGTAATTTAAATTCTACGAAATGATTACTACTGTTTGTGGTCTCCATTCTTCAGATGATGGAATTTGTTCTTCATAAATTTAACCCCTTGCTGTACTGACTATTTGAAGAAAACATTTTGAATTTAAATAGCCCTGTTCTAAAATCCCAAAGGATTAACACGATTACTGAATACAGATAGCTAAGTGACAGTTTAATAAAGATAAATTATGCAAGATGTAATAATTATGCATTATAGTCGGTACGTTGGTCAACAATAATTGCACCATTTACTCTCAAATGACCAGATTGAGGAACAGTTTAACAGCTGTCAAGGATGATCAACATGACAGTGTGGCCTGCAGTGTGAGCTGTGTTATTACTGGATCTGATATAGCCTTGACACCCAGATAACATATTATGTAAGGAATCCAATGAATAAGTGCCCACATCACGATGCCCATGTCATTCTCTTAATTTTCTTTATAAAAAGTTTAATATAAAAAACAAAGTTGATGATTTTTTGTTGTTGCTTATCTTACACTGTACTTCACAACGTAAAGGGCTCAATTAAAAATGTCAACAACACACGCTTACCTTAGAAGATTATAGATATAGGAGGGGTCTAGATTTGCAGTGAGAGTCCATTTACTTGATCAGTTATGAGTTGTTTTACAATTCTAAGACAAAAAACTTTTAAACACTTGTCTTCAAAACCTTGTTAGCAACCAGGTGTTAACAGTATAAGTTGTAACATCAAAGGGTTTGATGATTAGTTAAATCAGGTGCAACACCATGAATAGTACGGATGTAACCAATGATAACAAGGCAATACATACATGGATCAAGATAAAGGATTTTACAAAAAAACACTACTAAATACTTGGCCAAGATTAAACACATTAACTAGTTATCTACCTAGCGTCCATTCTTCTTTTTGAGCAATACTCTGAGTTGCCACTGGCACTGCAGTTAAATCCCTTAGAGTTAAGAATGATAGAAAATGTAAGAAAATTAAGAAGGATAATTTACGTTTGTTAGATATGTTATGCTCAATCAGTGAAAGGCCTCCAGAGTGCATTCCCTTAGTATTACACTTCCCCTGAAAACCTGCCGCTGCCTCAATTACTTTATGCCTTTACAATAAAAGATTAATGGATGAAGTAGATTTTGGTTCACAGGGATTAATTATGTCTCATTTTCCTGCTCCCCCTAACAGATGAGATATTTACAGCCGTAAACCTGGTGGCAATTTTTGTCAACACACAGGGAAATTAATAGACTTTCAACAAGCAATCTCCCCGGAGAAGATGTCTCTGGACTTGGGCAGAGGAAGGAGATGGTCAGAATCTGGTCTATTTTAGCTCTGAGATATTCAATGTTTTTTTTTCTTCACATTTTGTTACTGTGGTGACAGTGTGTCAGTGTGTATACGTACATAGATGCTAGTTGTCTGACTGCCCCAAAGCAATACATGCCCCCTGATGCCTTATGCATGGTCTACTGTTTATAAAGGAGTTTTCTGAGGAGATGTAGCTACCACAGCTAGCATTTAAATTCATATTCGGCATTAATGTAAATATTCATTAGCATTTACTGTATATTCATATTATTCATACTTCCTACCATAACTTCATTTGGTAAATATCATACTGTTTGTATTATTCAACCTTTACTTGGTTAGAGAGAACAAGCAGAGAGGTCACTAGAGAACTAATTCTCATTTGCAATGACAACTTCGCCAAGAGGCAAAAACACAACAAAGATAAAATACACAAAAGACACATGTATGTGCCTCTATCTCAGCAGATATGCTGTACACATGTACGTGAAGTTACCGATGTGTTGAATCACAAAATCATATAGTTTTGAGTGCATATTTCTCTTTTATAATCAAACTTGTTTTATAATAAAACAGTACACTATCAAAGGCACACAAGGTTGAATGGACAGTGTCCTTGGCATAACTCAATCTCGCTTCTGTGAAAGATACCATATTGTGTTGGTTACAGCCTATGGGTGCAAATCTGCCTGCGTCTGTAGTTGAGACCATCAGGTTCCCACCTCTTCATATGCCCACTACTTGTTCATTAGTGTGGTGGATTGTCAAGGGCCATTCTAACCATTTTGAATTTTCAGTGATGGATATTGGCAAACAGCTTGCCTCTGTGAGTAAGGATAACCTTCCATTTGATCAATCTTGCACCCGTCACAAAGACTATACCCCCAATAAATCAATATCTAGGATTTGTTTGTCCTAGTGCTTTCTATTCTTCTCAAGCTATCTAAATGTGTTCACATAGTAAACTCCTATCTCTTCCCATCCGTCTCTAGCTATAAATATTGGTTTATGCATCAAACATTGCACAGGCGTAGATGTGATATAATGGCCACAGTAAAGATTATCACTTATTTCCATTTGTTTATAAAGGAATATTTTACTTGGACACACTGGGATTTCATGTCCAATATGTATCATGATGGAATGAATTCATATTGTTAGTTAAACAGTTATTGTTCCTCAAGGAATTTCATTATAAGTACAGTGTGTACAGACACATCATATGCCTAAATTATTTCATACATTTTGGTTGCATGGTTCCTCTTGGAAATGTTTGTCTATGATTCTTGCTGCTGAAAACTACAATATAAGTTTAAATGCAGGCAAGGATGAATTGCATTCAAAGAGAACACTTGCAGAAAGCAAAACTGAGGTGCTGATGGCATTTGAGTGAAAGTCAAGACCCGTGTTTCTTTTTTTATCATCAAACAATTTATATAAGACTCAAAGTAAAGCAGGACTATAAGCTTTATAATGTTGATCCATTAATATTATCTCAACTCAAAGAAAAGCTTTTTCCATTTAATTTCATTTTAGAACAGAATCATTATATTGTAATACTCACTGGAACATGTTTGTAGATGGTGCCATTACATTTCCAGAACAAAACACTTTTGGTGCAGTGGTGCAATCTCCCTAGACCCTTGGGCTCCTTCATGCTAGCTGTATTTGAGATGGAGGGCGTATTTTCGAATGACATTTCAAAAAATCTTATGGGGTGTCATCCACATACACCAATTATTAATTAGAGTGGTGGAATGTGCAATCCCCCAGATACCAAGCAAATATATGTTTAATCTTCAAGTACAGGATTTGGCTTAAGCACCACCATGAGCTTGCCATACAAACATGTTGTGGTTTAATACATCATAAGTAATAGTGTGTTGTTGAGTGCAACCTTGACCTATCTTTGAACTTGTCTTCAACTGCATTTTGATTGTAGATCAAGCATGCACTTAAACAGGGTCAAAGACTTGGACGTTGTTTATGTGAGCTAGTAGGTAGCTAGCTAAACTCATCAAAAAAAGAAGTGTCCTCTCACTGTCAACTGTGTTTATTTTCAGCAAACTTAACATGTGTAAATATTTGTATGAACATAACAAGATTCAACAACTGAGACATAAACTGAACAAGTTCCACAGACATGTGACTAACAGAAATGTAATAATGTGTCCCTGAACAAAGGGGGGGGTCAAATCAAAAGTAACAGTCAGTATCTGGTGTGGCCACCAGCTGCATTAAGTACTGCAGTGCATCTCCTCCTCATGGACTGCACCAGATTTGCCAGTTCTTGCTGTGAGATGTTACCCCACTCTTCCACCAAGGCACCTGCAAGTTCCCGGACATTTCTGGGGGGAATGGCCCTCACCCTCTGATCCAACAGGTCCCAGACGTGCTCAATGGGATTGAGATCCGGGCTCTTCGCTGGCCATGGCAGAACACTGACATTCCTGTCTTGAAGGAATCACGCACAGAACGAGCAGTATGGCTGGTGGCATTGTCATGCTGGAGGGTCATGTCAGGATGAGCCTGCAGGAAGGTTACCACATGAGGGAGGAGGATGTCTTCCCTGTAACGCACAGCATTGAGATTGCCTGCAATGACAACAAGCTCAGTTCGATAATGCTGTGACACACCACCCGAGACCATGACGGACACTCCACCTCCAAATCGATCCCGTTCCAGAGTACAGGCCTCGGTGTAACGCTCATTCCTTTGACGATAAACGCAAATCTAACCATCACCCCTGGTGAGACAAAACTCAAGAGCACTTTTTTCCAGTCCTGTCTGGTCCTGCGACGGTGGTTTGTGCCCATAGGCGACGTTGTTGCTGGTGATGTCTGGTGAGGACCTGCCTTACATACAACAGGCCTACAAGCCCTCAGTCCAGACTCTTTTCAGCCTACTGCGGACAGTCTGAGCATTGATGGAGGGATTGTGCGTTCCTGGTGTTACTCAGGCAGTTGTTGCCATCCTGTACCTGTCCCGCAGGTGTGATGTTCGGATGTACCGATCCTGTGCAGGTGTTGTTACACGTGGTCTGCCACTGCGAGGATGAACATCTGTCCGTCCTGTCTCCCTGTAGCGCTGTTTTAGGCGTCTCACAGTACGGACATTGCAATTTATTGCCCTTGCCGCATCTGCAGTCCTCATGCTTCCTTGCAGCATGCCTAAGGCACGTTCACGCAGATGTGCAGGGATCCTGGGCATCTTTCTTTTGGTCTTTTTCAGAGTCAGTAGAAAGGCCTCTTTAGTGTTCTAAGTTTTCATAACTGTGACCTTAATTGCCTACTGTCTGTAAGCTGTTAGTGCCTTAACGACCGTTCCTCAGGTGCATGTTCATTAATTGTTCATTGAACAGGCATGGGAAGCAGTGTTTAAACCCTTTACAATGAAGATCTGTGAAGTTATTTGGATTTGTACGAATTACAGGGTCCTGAAAAAGGGATGTTTTTTTTGTTGTTGCTGAGTTTAGATTAGTTTAGTTTGTAAATAATAACAATGTTACAGAATTTCAACCAAATTGGACATTATACATTTGAGGCTTTTTTGTTAACATCTGTGCCATATTTTGTCACTGTTCATATTGCTTTGAAAAAAAGCTTCACCATATTCTACACCTTTCATTTTCAGCTTTTGTCCACAAAATAAATTGACAATAGTCTCCCACTTTGCCTGAAGACACGTCCCATCCTCCATAATTGAGTGACTGTCTCTCTTAATGAGTGCTATTAAAGGTAACGCAAGCCATTATTACAGTACCTCTTCTATTTATTACGACCATCAATGTCTACTTTTAGAACAAATCTCAACACTCAGTGTCACATAAAACCCCATTAACATATATGAATGTCCAATTACTTCATAAGTCCTAAATCTGACTTCTGTAACTGTAGGCTGTACAGTAGGTTGTCATATTCATCAAAAGACAGAATTTAACATGGATATGTACCTCTAAGGCCCACTTTAACTAATCTGATTCAAACCAAAGCACTGTGTGTTTCGGTTTTAGGTTTGGTCTAATACAGCTCTTACACTGCACCTAGATAGAAACCATTTTATGGTTAACAGTTTGTGTGCATGATAGTATGCAACTACATATTAGTTATTGTGCAACACACGATTTTCTTCATAATGCATTCGTGTCCAGTAAAAAAAAATTGTGCCCACCACACCATCTTCTTCTGAACGCATTCGTGTCCAGGACACAATTTTCTTGTTGTGGCTAACATTACCTATGTTAGCTAAGTTGCTAATTTTAGCTAGGCTAGGGGTAAGGTTAGGGTTTGGTGTTAAGATTAGGTATGAGGTTTAGGGGTAGAGGTTAGGGTTAAGGTAAGGGTTGGCTAACATGCTAGCTAAGTAGTTAAAAAGTAGTAAGTAGTTGCTAATTAGCTAAATGCTAAAGTTGTCCATCATGTGATTCAAACACGTAACGTTTTAATTGCTACACCTTCGCGTTATACACCCACCCATCCTCCCCAACCAACCTCCCTCCTATCATTTCTGTCTTAAGTAACCTACTGCTTTCATCTGTCATTGAAATGCACTGTATACAAAATCGTGTGGAGACATTAATTATAAAACATGTTTGTGTGTCTGTCACAAATTTCGTGACAGATCTTTTTTTTCAATCTCTTTTCTATTTCATGATAATTTGCGATAGTGGGTTGTTAATGTTATGACAGTGGGTACACATGTCACCTCATTGCCACAATAGCGTACACTCACTGATGAGAGATAGGAAAGTCAATGTTGGCCACATAATTGGGAAATAAGTGAATAGATATGTGGATATTAATAAATAAGGGACATGTAATTAATATGGGGACCAATCTAAAACCCATGATAATTAAATTTGCTGTGTTTTTCAATTTGCATGATTAAGATGTTAGTTATGTTGATCATTTACATTACAGGTAGTTCATTCTGAAAATGTCAACTTATCAAGAATCTCAACACTGCACTTAATTATCTGTGGGGCTTTACAACCATCAACGCAAAAGCAATTAACTTGAATTTGCTATCAATTAAAATGTGACTTTTAAGAATGTTAATAAGCCAAGCATTATGCTATACCAATGCAGCTTTTTTTTAAACATGTATGTCACCCAAAAGCCCTCTGTGTGAGAATGCAGATATGTGTGTAGGAGGGAGGCACTTCAACTAGCATAAATATTACTCTCATGCGGTGTTCCCTTTCTTTTGTATCTTGTTTTGGGTCAGGTGGAATAGAGAGTACATTTGGCACTATGCACTGGTAGGTTAATGGGTAAAATGATGTGAGTGATTTGAGTGGGACTTGTTGAGCACATTGTGACATGTTTACTAATAAGAGTTTCAAAAGCGGTTTCACATTTCACACTCAATATTCGAAGTTGCAGTGCTGGGAACTGACAAGTACGGACAAATAAGTAGAAAATATCTAAAGAACCAGGGTAAGGTAGGTAGGAAACATACATGGTTTATCAACAACCTGCAAGCAACATGTTGGAGTATTACATTAGTTAGCAATGCAGGGTGACAACATTTTTACACGCTGATCTTAATGTTTTTTGTACATGATGTTTCCAGTGGTGTACTTATGTCAAGTTGCTTTAAAGTACCACGTAAGTCGTTTTTGGGGGTATCTGTACTTACCTATTTACATTTTCTACAACTTTTACTTCACTACATTCCTAATGAAAATAATGTACTTTTTACTCCATCAATTTTCCCTGACACTCAAAAGTACTTGTTGCTTAGCAGAACAGGAAAATTGTCAAATTCATGCACTTATTAAGAGAACATCCCTGGTCATGCCTAATGCCTCTGATCTGGCGGACTCACTAAACACACATGCTTCGTTTGTAAAGTTTGTGTTGGAGTGTGCCCCTGGCTATTTGTAAGTAAAAAATGTTATGGTGCCATCTGGTTTGCTTAATATACAGAATTTTTTTATAATTTATACTTTCACTTTTACTTTAGATACTTAAAGATTAACTTTCATGAAGATAAAAATAAATAATTGAAAACCAGATGTGAAACACATCAATTCTGGTATTCTTTTGACAGTTTGTTGCAAAAGTGATATACCCTGAGATTACAAAACATTATGAACACCTTCCTAATATTGAGTTACACCCTCCCCCACACAAGGTGTCAAAAGCGTTCCAAAGAAATGCTGGTCCATGTTGACTCCAATGCTTCCCACAGTTGGCTGGTTATCCTTTGGGTGGTGGACCATTCTTGATACACACAGGAAACTGTTGAGAGTGAAAAACCCAGCAGCGTTGCAGTTTTTGACACACTCAAACCGGTGCACCTGGCATCTCCCTACCGCGTTCAAATGCACTGAACCATTTTGTCTTGCCCATTCACCCTGTGACTGGCACACTGGCACACATACACAATCCATGTCTCAATGCTTTAAAAAATCCTGTCTCCTCCCCTTCATTTACAGTGGTTTTAGTGGATTTAGCAGGTGACATCAATTAGGGATCATAGGTTTCACCTGGATTTGCCTGGTCAGTCTGTCATGGAAAGAGCAGTTGTTCCTAATGTTTTGTACACTCAGTGCATGTTAGTAGTAAATCTAGCTCTTTTTATCCCTAGTGGTTCAACTCTACCATTGAAATTGTGATGAACTGTACAGGCACCTCTACGTCGTCTCAATGGAGGGGTTCGGTATAACATACAGTCCCTTTTATATGTCCTGGGTGGTGCCACCTAAATACTTACAATAAAAGCAGGTGACAGCACGCCTTATTTGGCAATGGTCTTGGTAATTGGAGTGTACCAATATATTTAGCATGATGCTTCCTTGACTACTAACGTTACACAAAATTCAAAATGCAGTCAAGTACATATCCGCATATTACCAAATTCAACGTTTTCATTGTTTCATACAAATCTATGTGCTTTTATGAAGAAAACAAAACATGTAGACTATGAGGGATATTCATACATATTCGTAGCTACATCCATCACTATTTAGTGATGACAATGGTGGTCAAGTCAACTCTGTAGTTTAACCCAACCGCTATGAATCGTTGGCAGCGGAGTCGAGAAGGATGCAATTGCAGCCTGCAATTTGGGACATTCCTGTATGTGGAAATTCCTGCATCTGCAGGAACCCCTCTTTATACTTCTATTGGTGCATTTTTAAGCTAGGAGGTGGGGGCGCTCCAGTACAGTAGGTGGCGTTAATGCAGAATAACGTTGGATTCCAGCCGCCAATGAACTACACAGAAGAAGGGGCGAGGGCGATAGGGTAGCTAGCTAGCCGTACACCGGTAGACAGTGTCCTTCGTCCCTGCTCGTTGGGCACTGTTTTCCCACAGTTATGTTAACGACGGCGAGGGCAGGTGTTCAAAAGGTGGGAGTGAAGGACACTGTGTGCTAGCTTAACCAGCTAGTCCGGTACACAGTCGGCGGGAGGCGGGGGTGACACCATGTGCTCGACCTAGCCTCCCACTTGCTGTGCTAGCTGGAGGCGGGGGTGACCGGTAGAGAGTGTCGGACATGGTTTTCTCTGGTACACAGCAGGTCGGGAGCAACGCCATGTGCTAGCTAACTAGCAAGCTAGCACACATTGTCGTTTAACAAGCTAACTAGTTAACTGGCACAGGTTGCCTCCCTAGCCTCCCACCTGCTGTGCTAGCGACCAGTAGACAACGTCCTTCTCCCCCGCCTGTCGGGCACTGTTCTCCCTCAATTCTGTTAACGATGGTGAGAGCAGGTGCTCTCCCAGGCGAGAGCGAATGACACTGTCTACCGCTGTCTAGCTAGCTAGAAAGACTCTGGGATGAGGGGACGAAAAAACTCAGATAATAATTGTATTTCCCTTTTGACCCAAATTCAAACGTGTCACAAGCATGATGATGTTGTGCGTTCTTGCAGGAACCAATGCGGTGCTCGAGGGGGGTCTTCCTGCAGATGCAAGAATACCCACATGCATGAACGCCTCGAATTGCAGGCAAGTGGTACCGGAGCGCCAAGTCTAGGTCCAAATGGCTTCTTAACAGCTTCTTCCCCCAAGCAATAAGACTGCTGAACAGGTAGTCAAATTACTTCTTCCCCCAAGCTATGAGTGTGCTGAACAGCTAATCAAACTTATCTTCCAAGATGGCGTAGCAGTGCAGACGTGGTTTGTCGTCAACTCGTTTACTTTTTGTATTTTTCGTCTTTTTTTGTATATATTTCAATTTATTTTTCAATCTCTTTTCTATTTTTAAATTAAGTGTACCTTCCGGTAACCCGCCTCACTCAATGTGAAACATATATTTTTTTGACTTTATAGCCACCTTAGTTATCAGAAATTAACCAGGTAATTAGCCACTAGCTATTTAGTCATTGTTAGCCATTGCTAGCGGCCTTTACCTTCTCAACAGGCACCAACCGTTTGTCTAGCCTGGATAATACCTACCAACCTTGGACTGTTTTTCTCCACTATAATGCCAGATAAGCTTGGATAATACCTACCAGCCTCAAACTGTTTTTCTCCACTACAACGCCGGATTCCTGCCGTAAACCCTGGACCAGTACTCCTGATCGTCACAGCTAGCTAGCTGCCACCGAGTGACCTAGTTCCGAAGCTAGCCCTGAGCCGGCCTACTCTGTGATCACCTGGCTACCCAGCCGATGCCTCCCGGACACGGCTTGAATCCACTACTCCACCGGCTACTTGCCGTAAGCTCTGGAACTTTGCAGCGGATCATCGCTGCTAGCTAGCTACTACCGAGTGGCTATAGTGGCTAACACCCCTGCCCTGAAGCTAGCACAAGTTAGCCGCGAGCCAGGCGCATATCCCAGGCTAGCAATTGACATTACAACAACAATACCTCTTTCGCCATCTGCCCGGGACCCTTTGTTGACGCGACGCCCTGCCGTACCACCACGACTGGTCCGCAGACGAAATTCCACCCGCTGTGCCCTAACTGATCCTCTGCCCATTCATCGCCATTTTACCTGTTGTTGTTGTCCTAGCTGATTAGCTGTTGTTATCTTACCCGTTGTTGTCTTAGCTAGCTCTCCCAATCAACACCTGTGATTGCTTTATGTCTCCCTCAATTGTCAATATGCCTTGTATACTGTTGTTAAGGATAGTTATCATTGTTTTAGCTTACAGTGGAGCCCCTAGCCCCGCTCAACATGCCTCAGATACCTATTTTGTCCCACCTACCACACATGCGATGACCTCACCCAGTATAACCTGCAAGTCTAGAGATGCAACCCCTCTTATCATCACTCAGTGCCTGGGCTTACCTCCACAGTACCCGCACCCACCATACCCCTGTTCCCACATTATGCCCTGAATCTATTCTATCACGCCCAGAAATCTGCTCCTTTTATTCTATGTCCACAACACACTAGACGACCTGTTCTGACAGCCTTTAGCCGTACCCTCATCCTACTACTCCTCTGTTCCTCGGGTGATGTGGAGGTTAACCCAGGCCCTGCGTGTCCCCAGGCACTCTCATTTGTTGACTTCTGTAATCGAAAAAGCCTTAGTTTCATGCATTTTAACATCAGAAGCCTCTATCAAACATGCCTCTATCAAAAATTGTAGAACTAAGAACAGATACAGCCCTTGGTTCACTCCAGACCTGACTGCCCTTGACCAGCACAAAAACATCCTGTGGTGGACTGCAATAGCTTGGAATAGTCCCCGTGATATGCAACTGTTCAGGGAAGTCAGGAACCAATACACGCAGTCAGTCAGGAAAGCAAAGGCTAGCTTTTTCAAACAGAAATTTGTATCCTGCAGCTCTAACTCCACAAAGTTTTGGGACACTGTAAAGTCCATGGAGAACAAGAGCACCTCCTCCCAGCTGCCCAGTGCACTGAAGCTAGGTAACACGGTCACCACCAATAAATCCATGATAATCGAACATTTCAATAAGCATTTCTCTACGGCTGGCCATGCTTTCCTCCTGGCTACCCCAACCCTGGCCAACTGGATGCAGTCTATCACAGTGCCATCCGTTTCGTTACCAAAGCCCCTTATACCACCCACCACTGCGACCTGTATGCTCTAGTCGGCTGGCACTCACTACATATCCGTCGCCAGACCCACTGGCTCCAGGTCATCTATAAGTCTATGCTAGGTAAAGCTCCACCTTATCTCAGCTCACTGGTCACGATAACAACACCCACCCGTAGCACGCGCTCCAGCTTGTATATTTCACTGGTCATCCCCAAAGCCAACGCCTCCTTTGGCCGCCTTTCCTTCCAGTTCTCTGCTGCCAGTGACTGGAACGAATTGCAAAAATCGCTGAAGCTGGAGACTTATATCTCCCTCACTAACTTTAAACACCAGTTATCTGAGCAGCTAACCGTTCGCCTCAGCTGTACATAGTCCGTCTGTAAATAGTCCACCCAATCTAACTACCTCATCCCCATACTGTTTTTTATTTATTTTTCTGCACTTTTGCACACTAGTATTTCTACTTGCACATCATCATCTGCTAAATTGTAATTCACCTCGCTACTATAGCCTATGTATTGCCTACCTCCCCACGCCATTTGCACACACTGTATATAGACTTTCATTTTTTTTATTGTGTTATTGACTGTACGCTTGTTTATTCCATGTGCAACTCTGTGTTGTTGTTTGTGTCGCACTGCTGTGCTTTATCTTGGCCAGGTCACAGTTGTAAATGAGAACTTGTTCTCAACTAGCTTATCTGGTTAAATAAAGGTGAAATAAAAATGTTTTAAAAAATAAAATAAAAAATGACTACACGGTCAATTTGAATTGACCCCCCATTTTTTTACGCTGCTACTACTCGCTGTTTATTATCTATGCATAGTCACGTTACCCCTACCTACATGTACATATAACCTCAATTACCTCAACTAACCTGTACCCCTGCACATTGACTCAGTACCGGTACCCCCTGTGTATAGCCTCGTTATTGTTATTTTATTGTTACTTTTTTCTTTTTATTACTTTAGTTTATTTAGGCAATTTATTTATTAGCCAACATAATTTTGCCAGGGTGCCCACATGTCGGCCTCTCTTACTCCATCTTCTCCTTTTCCATGTCTCTGGGATTATGTCCTGGTCCGGGGTGAGCATAGTGTCATGCGCTACTGACTTGTTTAAGTAGAAATCTTCATCCAAATCGATGATAGCAATTGCTGCTCTGATGTCCAGAAGCTCTTTTTGGTCATAGGAAACGATAGCGGATAGTGGATGGTGGTGGAAAAAGTATCCAATTGTCATGCTTGAGTAAAACTAAAGATACCTTAATAGAAAATGACTCAAGTAAAAGTGAAAGTCACCCAGTAAAATACTACTTGAGTAAAAGTCTAAATGTAATTGTTCAAATATACTTAAAGGGTAACTCTCAACCCCAATTTCAGCCTTTAACCAACCCCTTCAAATAACATAAAAAATACATTAAGGTGAGAAGTTGTGGGTGGGGGGAATTGCTCATCAATTTTTATTGTGTGGGTGGGTAAACCTAGTTGTACCTGATCCCAACACGTTCTCACTAAAGAATTCTTGCCAGAAGTCCACTGACATACTTGGATAACAGAAGTGGTCCAATGAAGCAGATGCTAAGCTGCAGGACTGTTTCGCTAGTACAGACTGGAATATGTTCTGGGAATTATCCGATGGCATTGAGGAGTTTAGCACATCAGTCCCTGGCTTCATTAATACTAAAAGTGTATTGATGATGTCTTCCCTATGGTGACTGTACGTACATATCCCAACCAGAAGCCATGGATTACAGTCAACACCCGCACTGAGCGGGACACTAATCCGGGTGTCATAAGAAATCCCGCTACAATCTCTAATAAGCCATCAAACAGGCAAAGAATCAATACAGGAATAAGATCGATTTCCTACTTACGCTCGTATGAAGCTAAATGCCTTCTATGATCGCTTCGAGGCAAGCAACACTGAACCATGCATGAGAGCACCAGCTGTTCCAGATGACTGCATGATCACACTCTCCATAGACGATGTGAGAAAGACCTGTGAAGAGGTTACATTCACAAAGCCGCAGGGCCATATGCATTACCAGGATGCGTACTCAGAGCAGCTGGCTAGTGTTTTTACTGACATTTTCAACCTTTCCCTGACCAAGTCTGAATGTCCCTTGTTTCAAGCAGACCTCCATAGTCCCTGTCCCCAAGAACGCCAAGGTAACATGTCTAAATTACTATCACCTCGTAGCACTCATATCTGTATACATGAAATGCTTTGAAAGGCTGGTCATTGCTCACAAACACCAACACTCTGGATCCACTCCAATTCACATACCACCCCAACAGATCCACAGATGATTCAAGCTCTATTGCGCTCCACACTGCACTTTCCCATTTGGACAAATATAACATGTACGTGAGAATGCTGTTCATTAAACTAACCACCTCCCTCTGCAACTGGATCATGGACTTCCTGATGGGCCGACCCCCAGGTAGTGAGGGAAAGCAACAACACATCCTCCATGGGGACGTTCAACACGGGGTCCCCTCGGGGGGGGGGTGCTTAGTCCCCTCCTGTACTCTCTGTTCACTCACGACTGTGTGGCCGCCCACAACTCCAACACCATCATTACGCTTGCTGATCACCTACGATAGGGAAGAGATCAGATACTTGACAGTGTGATGCCAGGACAACAACCTCTCCCTCCATGTCAGCATGTAGTGAAGCGGGTTGAGAGCTTCAGATTTGTCATGGGTCCTCAGATCCTAAGAAAGTTATGCAGTTGCATCACTGAGAGCATCTTAGCTGGCTGCGTCACCACTTGGTATGGAAACTGCTTGCCATCTCAAGGCGCTATAGAGGGTACCTCAATTACCTCGTACCCCTGCACAACGACTCGGTACTGGTACCACGTGTATATAGGCAAGTTATTGTTACTAATTGTGCATTTATTATTACTTTAATTATTACATGTTATTACTTTCTACCATTTCACTATTTCTTTCTCTCTGCATTGTTGGGAAGGGCCCCACATGTAAGCATTTCACTGTTAGTCTACACCTGTTGTTTACAAAGCTTGTGACAAATAAAAATGTATTTGATTTGATAATAAAAGAATGGTTTGTTTCCTGTGTGCTAATGGAGCCTCCCAATAAAGGCCTGCATTGGTGATATGCTGAAGTCCCAGGCTAGGATACCAGTAGTGCACACAGCAATGGCTCTGTGATTAATTCCTCTGACAAAGCAGTAACTAATGATCGATTGAGGATGCCCGTGTGCTAAAGACCATTTCCCCTTCACTTACTTTGCCTTTTTCAAAGCCATCTGATATTTTGATCACCAGTTAGGGCCATGTCAGTACAATTAATCAAATATTTAAAGCCAAGCAAGAGCCTGTCCTCATTTAGATAGTACACAGCGTTTTAGTGATTTCTGAGATGATGTTCACTTATTTCATTGTATTTCATTTTATCTGTAAAAAATTGTAGGATGTTAATCTTATTTAAAACCATCATGACCTTCACTCAAAGTGTGGAGAAAAATATTGGGTAAATGCCAAGTACTTAAGTAAAAATACTTTGAAATACTACTTAAGTCATTTTGGGGGTGTCTGTATTTTACTTTACTATTTATAGTTTGACTACTTTTACTTCACTACATTCCTAAAGAAAATAATGTACTTTTTAATCCACAACCAAAAGTATTCGTTACATTAAAAATGCTTAGCAGGACAGGAAAATGGTCCAATTCACATGTTCATCAAGAGAACATCTCTAGTCATACTGCCTCTGATCTGGCGGACTCACTAAACACACATGCTTTGTTTGTAAATTATGTCTGAGTGTTGAAGTGTGCCCCTGGTTATCCATAAATAAAACAAAAAACAAGAAAATGGTGCCGTCTAGTTTGACATTTTTTATACTTATACTTGTGATAGTTAAGTATATTTAAAACCAAATACTTTTAGACTTTTACTCAAGTAGTATTTTACTGGGTGACTTTCACTTTTACTTTAGTCATATTTTCTAATAAGGTATCTTTACTTGTACTCGAGTATGACAGTTCGGTACTTTTCCCACCACCGGTATACAGTACATTCGGGAAAGACCCCTTGATTTTGTCCACATTTTGTTACATTACAGTCTTATTCTAAAATCTATTCAATTGTTTTTTTCCATCATCAATCTACACACAATACCCCATAATGGAAAAGCAAAACAGGTTTGTAGAAATGTTTGCACATTTATAAAAAAATAACAAATGGAAATATAACATTTACATGAGTACTCAGACCCTTTATTCAGTACTTTGTTGAAGCACCTTTGGCAGCGATTACAGCTTCTTGGGTATGACACTACAAGCTTGGCACACCTGTATTTGGGTAGTTTCTCCCATTCTTTCTCTGCAGATCCTCTCAAGCTCTGTCAGGTTGGACGGGGAGCATCGATGCTCAGCCATTTTCAGGTCTCTTCAGAGATGTTAGATCGGGTTCAAGTCTGGGCTCTGGCTGGGACACTCAATTAAATTCAGAGATTTGTCCCGAAGCCAGTCCTGCGCTGTCTTGTCTGTGTGCTTAGGGTCGTTGTCTTGTTGGAAGGTGAACCTTCGCCCCAGTCAGAGATCCCGAGCGCTCTGGAGCAGGTTTTCATCAAGGATCTCTCTGTACTTTGCTCTGTTCATCTTTCCCTCGATCCTGACTAGTCTCCCAGTCGCTCCCGCTGAAAAACATCCCCACAGCATGATGCTGCCGCCACCATGATTCACAGTAGGGATGGTGCCAGGTTTCGTCCCGACGTGACGCTTGGCATTCAGCCCAAATAGTTCAATCTTGGTTACATCAGACCAAAGAATCTTGTTTCTAATTGTTTGAAAGTCCTTTTGACAAACTCCAAGTAGACTGTGCCTTTTACTGAGGATTGCCTTCCGTCTGGCCACTCTACCATAAAGGCCTGATTGGTGGAGTTCTGCAGAGATGGTTGTCCTTCTGGAAGGTTCTCCCATCTCCACAGAGGAACTCTTGATCTCTGTCAGAGTGACCATCGGGTTCTTGGTCACCTCTCTGACCAAGGCCCTTCTCCCCTGATTGCTCAGTTTGGCCAGGTCTAGGGTCTTGGTGGTTCCAAAACTCTTCCATTTAAGAATGATGGAAGCCACTGTGTTCTTGCAGACCTTCAATGCTGCAGACATTTTTTGGTACCCTTCCCCAGATCTGTGCCTCGACACAATCCTGTCTCAGAGCTTTATGGACATTTCCCTAGACCTAATGGCTTGGTTTTTGATCTGACATGCACTGTCAACTGTGGGACCTTATATAGACAGGTGTGTGCCTTTCCAAATGATGTCCAATCAATTGAATTTACCACAGGTGGACTCCAGTCAAGTTGTAGAAACATCTCAATGATGATCAATGGAAACAGGATGCACCTGAGCTCCATTTCAAGTCTCATAGCAAAGGGGCTGAATACTTTTGAAAATATTTTTTATAAATGAGCAAGAATTTCAGAAAACCTGTTTTCACTTTGTCATTATAGGGTATTGTGTGTAGATTGATGAGGAGTTTTATTGTTTTTATACATTTTAGAATATGGCTGTAACGTAACAAAATTTGGAAGTCAAGGGGTCTGAATATTTTCTGAATTCACTGTATGCACAAAAACCCTTATCAAGATTATTTAAGAAGACTGAGTGTAAACATGAAAACTTCATCCTCTCACTGGTTCCAAACAAGTTACATCAGTCTAAAGTTCTGCTTAGCAAGAAAATGAAGAAATAACTTTGGATAAGCATAAAGATGTTTACTCTTAATTTATTTTAAATGGACACTCCAATGTTTAGTTACATACTGTAGCATAAGCAGATGAAATGCAAATGGATTGAACATAAAATAAGGAAAACATTCTTACATAGCAGAGGCTCTTAAAAATATAATTTTTGAATTCCCATCTGAAATATGCTGCAACATCAAAGTGGGTGGGAAATTAAATGGCTCAGAAAAAATAATAGTAGAGTTGATATCTTTGCTAATTGGGATCTATGGCATCTCGGTCAAAGGCCCTAAGTAGTGAGTCAGGGGAAACATTTTTAGTGGATAAGGAGAAATTATGTGGTGTAAAACGTTTTTGGAGTTAATGTCTGGTAAAAGATACATTGACTTCTACCACTATTACTGCTGCTATTCCATCTACTATTATTATTAAGTATGAACCAATAATATTGATAAATGACATTGAATGAGACTGGGAAATAGGGTTAATGTAATCCCAGTCCTGACATGAATATCAGAGGAACAGTAGGGCCTATGCAGCATTAATGCATTATGTGCAGCACAGATTTTAATAAGGAGGTCTCACAATTGAAAAACACAAAATGTGCTCCTGAGAGTCTGTTGAACCTGACCATCCTCTCTGACTAATAAAGCCCATTCCCTGAAGGCCTGAAGGACTGATCAGTCTGTCTCTCTGTCAAGGCTGCAGTTTAACATGCTGCTGAACACTAGAGGGCTCTCGCCTTAACAGCACTGCACTCACTGTTAATGTGCTTCACTGAGACACTACACTGCAGACCTATTCTGCTGGTGAACTGGCCTTTAACTCACATTGAACATGGAGCATTCGTATATTATAATCTACAGCATTACCACAACCAGTAATCATGGAAGTTGTGGATAAGTTAGCAGTGGTAGTAGTTGATCTGTTGTTTTACACTTCAGCTATTGTCTCCATGCGACAATAGCTTTGCACGAAACACAAATTGCAGCACTATCCCTTGTGTGTTGCGTTGTGTGAGAACAGTGACTATTTCATCCTTAGTCAAGAAAATAGAGGGCCCTTTCAGTGAAAACATACTCTTTGACACTATATTTATGCGTATACCTTTTATTATAGCCTGCTCATATCATCTAGATCAAGTTATTTTTTTGATAATCATTGTTTATGTTATTTTGATGAAGGACTTTTTGCAACAGAATATAAGAAATCTTGTTTTCTCTCCATCATTTCAGCACCTCTGGCTACAAATAATTGAGAGTGAGTAACCTTTCTTCTGAAGCGAACAGTGTTTTTAGTCAAAGGAAAGTGTGGCTTAGACATGAATTAGCATTTTAAGTAAATTGTCTGTATAAACACATTTCTATATAATCAGCTATAACTGAGGCTAAACACAGCAGTAAGCCCACATTATGGAAAATACAAACGTGTCCCTGGAAATGGTTTCCATTAAATTAAAAAGTATAAGTATTTGGCTAAATGCATTTTCACCATAGACTTGGCAAATTTGCAAAGTGCGTTTCTCACAGTCCCTCGATTTTACTGTTTGGGTATCAGGTGACCTTGTAGGCCTACCTAAATGAGTAGCCAGGTTAATTGATATATTTCATTTCACTAATGAAATGTATGGGGGAAGGAAAACTCAACAACAAATGATTTGAAAGCTCATATAACGAGTAAAGCAACTAATTGTTGTCCATTTGTTTATATTGCTTTGTTCGACTAAAGACAGTGTAGGATACAGATACACTATATATACACAAGTATGTGGACACCCTTTCGATTAGTGGATTTGGCTATTTCCGCCACACCCGTTTCTGACGGGTGTATAAAAACAAGCACACAGCCATGCAATGTCCATAGACAAACTGGCAGTAGAATGGCGTTACTGAAGTGCTCAGTGACTTAAAACTTAGCACCATCATGGGATGCCACCATTCCAATAAGTCAGTTCATCAAATTTCTGCCCTGTTAGAGCTGCCCTGGTCAACTGTACATGCTGTTATTGTGAAGTAAAACGTTTATGAGCAACAGCGGCTTGGCTGAGAAGTGGTAGGCCACACAAGCTCACAGAACGGGACGCCGAGTACTGAAGCGCGTAGCGTGTAAAAATCGTCTATCCTTGGGTTGAAACACTCACTACCGAGTTCCAAACTGCCTTTGGAAGCAACGTAAGCACAAGAACTGTTCATCAGGAGCTTCATGAAATGGGGATCCATGGACAGACAGCCGCACACAAGCCTAAGATCACCATGCGCAATGCCAAGCTTTGGCTGGAGTGGTGTAAAGCTCGCTGCCATTGGACTCTGGAGCAGTGGAAACGTGTTCTCTGGAGTGATGAATCACACTTCACCATCTGGCAGTCCGACGGATGAATCTGGGTTTGGCGGATGCAAGGAGAACACTACCTGCCCCAATGCATAGTGCCAACTGTAAAGTTTGGTGGAGGAGATATAATGGTCTGGGGCTGTTTTTCATGGTTCAGGCTAGGCCCCTTAGTTCCAGTAAAGGAAAATCTTAACGCTACAGCATACAATGACATTCTATACGATGCTGTGCTTCTAACTTTGTGGCAATGAATTGGAACGAGGAATTGAGCCAGGCCTGATCGCCCAACATCAGTGCCCGACCTCACTAATGGTCCTGAAGCAAGTAACTGCAGCAATGTTTCAACATCTAGCGGAAAGCCTTCCCAGAAGAGTGACGGCTGTTATAGCAGCAAAGGGGGGACCAACTCCATATTAATGCCTATGATTTTGGAATGAGATTTTCGAGACCAGGTGTCCACATACCTTTGGTTATGGAGAGTATCTTTGAAACAATACTCTACCACTTCCGACCATTACAGTAGTGTAGTGTCTGATCGCGTGCATTAATTTCCGAGGCTGTTGACCTGCCTCTTCATCAGTCCAATGAGCGCGGTAAAAGGGGAGGCTCTTCACACCGAACATTTCTCCTCCATCTCCTCACTTTTCTAGTCAGCAAGCAAGCCTGTCGGAGCTACAATAAGTAGTGCCACTGCGGTGTTACTAAACTGTAAGGATTTCCACCTTGTCTTCACACTTTTTGTTCTATTTTTTTCATTTGTAAACGTCTCTCCTCGAATGAAAAGAGAAAAGCAATTGCAATGATTTTAATACATTTTTGAAAGGGTGAAATGGTGGAAGCACAAGGATGCGAGATACTGTAGTAAGTAACATAGAAATGTATTAACAGGTGCATGAACATGTTTGGGAGAGAACGGGGCTTTTGTTTGATCTTCTATTGCATGTTTACATCTCGTTTTGCATATCAAAATCACTCAGAGATTAGCTTGTGCACGAGGAAAGAAAGGTTGGCAACTGACCGGCTAACTATCTAACGTTATGTGAAAACTATTTAGGAAGTGCAGCTTTCCAATGTCGTAGCCTATTTTCAGCTCCGTGTTTTTTCCCTCGCTTTGATGGATAGAAAAGGAAACTGCATTTGTTGAATGCTTAACTTCCTACAAGGCAGTGCAATTGAGACGACATGCTGTCCATTTTCAGTGAAGCCATAGCATGTAAGTAGTTTAATTATCAACTTGTCTTCGTTTTTTTGTGGTTGCCAAACATTTCAAATGAATGAGAAAATCATACATTGTTAACCAGGCGTTATGTTGTCACTTTGGACACTTATTCTGAATTGTTTATTGCCTACGTGTTGTAGCCTAATCTGTTCCTCGACGATGCAAGCTACGTGTAGGCTACTGGTTGTAGCCCAACGTTACCTCATGTGGAGCTATCCACTCCGAGTGGTGCTGAAACAGCCGGCTACGAGCTAATACGGCACGGGTCTCCATGTAGTTCAATGCAGTTTCAGTCATCATTAAGCATGATTTAAATGTTTGGATCTTTTTGATGTTTCTATTCCTTTATTCCAATAACAGGAAGTGAACGTTATTAGGCAGCAGTCATAGCGATGCATTGTTAGGCTTCTCGGGTGAATAATTATCATAACCATAGCATGTTTCAATGTAGACGACATGGCAAGTTTGTTTATGCAGTATATATATATATATATATATATATATTCAACTGTAATAACCACGGTTGACTATTTTCAATTATTATTTGGCACTGGGTATGTTGTCATGTTTTGCTTGGCACTAACAGTAGGTATATGACATTTATCCAGTTCATAGAAGGATTATGTCTGTCTACTGTCTGTGAAAGTCGTTATTTGACTCAGCATTGCTTTTATGCCTGACTTGTTTATTTTAGTAATATCTAATAGCTATGTCGTACATAGACCTTTATCAACAAATCAGTATGAACTCCAATGCTGTCACTTGACCAACTTTGATAAATGGATAGATCGTGTTTGAAGTTGTGCATTTACCCGTGCGATTTTTACAATTATTTTATTAATGAGGAGAATGATTGCTCTTTTACCATTTCATATTCTTTAATTTCAATTGACATAATGTGGAATATTCCCTCATTGGTCTGTATAGGCTATTTAAAATCCTATTAATTCTATAATTGCAGGACTAAAATTGGCATCTGTATGCACATTGCAACATGCCACTCTTTTACTTTTTCTAGTAAATTAACATCAAGTTCAGTAGATGTTTCTTGTATATTAGATGTAATTACTATGAATGGTACATTTGTAATACAGTTTGTGTACCACAATGCTAACACAGATTTCTCTCCTTACAGTCAGAATAATAGTTGATTTTCATTCAATCACTGGTTCTATAGAAGTAGTAGATGAGTTGATAAACAAGATTATATCACATTACTCCAATCATGATCTCATCAGGGATATAAGTACTTGCAGCATTGCTGAAATAGCATACCTGGTCTGTGGGATCTTTCCAAGCCTCAATTACAGTGCCATGTGGGACATTTGCTTCATATGGCTAGGGTATTTGCTGAAAAGCATATTAGTAAATACATTTATCCAAAGTAATATGAAAACATTAATCATAACCAACATGGAATTGCTCAAAATCTTTCTAGGATCATCTCCAGAACATCAGATTAAAGATAGGCAATCTCATGTATCAGACTAGACCAGATGTATTAGACCAGAGACACAATCATTTACCCTACATTGTAGCAGTCGAATAGGCTCACAGGATCACATAGGGTAATGCTTTCTGCTGCTTCATACCATTTGTAATGAAGAGGACTGACTCTTCAGCTCCTCCTGCTCCTGTCAAAATCACATAGAGATGACAGACAGCAATGTATTTATTTTCTTTGGTTCATAAACGGTTGATATCATCGTTTTGATCCATTGATTATCATCAACTAGATCTAGTGATTGTTTGTATGAGTTGGCTCCTTAAATATTGCTTTAAAAGTCAGGTACCACTGATCTAAAGTGAGGACCTTGATTTGCTCTCTCAGGTTCCTTCCTTTGAATTCTGCAGTTGGCTTGTCATTTATACGATTAAAACTGATCACCTCTGTTTGCTCCCTTTTAGATCTTTCACACTGCTGGAACACCGAATGGATGGTGTATTGAGTACTACATCCCCTCACCATCTGCAATGGAGGCAAACGAAGCAATGTGAGTGACCTTTATCGCACAATGAATGCAAGCTCTGACGTTCAAAGAAGTAAGAAGTAATCTCTGTTTATCATCTAAGGGAGAGCTGTTGATCTTGGGAAAATAAGTGTCATAACAATGCCCAAACGATCTGAGGAGATGCTGACAGACGTGTGGACTTCCTTGTTGCTTGTGTGGATTACGTGTGTTCCTTATACATCCATGACCCCCATCATCAGCCAGTCCAAAAGTTTACAAACCGGTTCCACTGCGCTCCTACGTGGCCTCGTCGAAGGACAAAGAATACTTAGTCGAGCCAAGAGAGGATGGGTTTGGAATCAAATGTTTGTGTTGGAGGAGTTCTCTGGACCAGATCCAATTCTAGTTGGCAGGGTGAGTACTGTAATTGTCAGCTGTATATTAAGCTTGCTTATCGTTTGGAAACATTAATTCAGCCATTTGAATGCTCCACCATTTTTTACAACATTTATGTGTTCTAGTTTTAGTGTTGGAGAGAGAGACAGACACTGGCCTGATCTCATGCAGGGTTTTGGAGAGAAAAATAAATCCTCAGCTACCAAATTCTGCGCTGAGGCGCTTTGTGTAGTGTCGCTGAAATATGGAATAACAGAGTGAAAATGAATAACTAATGATGCGTTACATTGCAGTGGAATGACCTACAGTACAACCATATATACAGTAGAAATATCTACGCTTTGTTTTTATTCTATCCTTTCTTTTCTATTTTCAGTTTTCTTTATTTTGTTGGCCAGGGTATTGGGTGTGGTTTCCCTTTGAAGTATTTGTCATAGGAACACAAGGATAAAAAGGGGTATTTTTGGCTACGTTTCATTGTTGAGTATTTGATAGAGCCCTATAATCCAAAGGACAAGGGACACCTGGTACCTGGCCTGTGTAGACGTGGCAGGGCCAAGGCCCAGGGCCCAGTGAGGGTTGTTGATAAGGCAAGCCAAAGCAGCTTGTTCACAGCTCATTGCAAGAACGCACCTGGGGAGTCTCAACCTGGCAGCAACTACCTCTGACCATTACCCAACCACTCAGGCACATGCACCAGAATATGCCATCAAAGATAATATTTGACCCCACAGTAGCATGATTTACACATACTGAACAACAGTTATCTATTTATTGATGAGGTTATTTCTTGCTGTATATTTTGCAGCTTAATGCTGTCATGATATTTACTACTAGTAGTTGGAAGCAAGCTGAAATGACAAGGCAGCTATTATATTATTTGAATGATTGCTGCACCTATATCTCAATCCCTATCCCACCATTGCAGAATGAAAAACACATCATTTTATGTTCAATCATTGCCAAACATAACAGACATAACATAAAGAAGGAATTCATGCTGATCGTAATTTATAGCACCATGGGACTGTAAAGCGTGGTTAGGTAGAAGTCTCTAAATATTCATGAGGTGGAAAATGGAGCTCTACAGTAGTGTCTGAAAGCCCAAAGTTTGGCAGGATGTCACCTAACTTAGCACTCTAACTTGATTTCTTTGGGGGATTATTGTCACATAGGTATATCAATAAATCACGTGCTCTCGTGCAGTGTTTACACCTGTGTTTTCCAAATACCATACGAACACACAAATGTCGTTAAATGCAGCATTCATATTTCACGAGTCTCAATTAAACAGAGTCGGATCCTCCAATGGCTCTTCGTCAGAGAGCCGAAATAAACAAACACACTGTATCCCTGTAATGATCTCCTAGGTGTATCTTTGAGTTAGACTGATGTAGCTTTTGGCATGCAAATAGAGTTGGTCTCACTGCTGGAGAGAAATTGCCAGGAGGGTTCCTGGCAAATAAGGATAGCACTCAAATCTGTTTGGTTTTAGGTGTGCATGAAGCCTCTGTTCTTGGTCGGGGATTGTTTTAAGCATATTTAGCCGTTGTCACTCAAAATAATTAGCATGTGTAGGTTGAAGGACATTGCAAGGATTGTAGGAGTTAGTTTGGTTGAGGATGGATTTGTCTCGCATTTGAGAGACAGTGTTGATGAGTTGCATTATTATTCACAAGGTTAAGTACTCATGAGCATGGCTGGCAGAGCAAAGATAAGTTCGATGTTGCAGTAAGATACAGGTGTAGGATCTTAATTTGATCACCCTGTTGTTGCAAGAAATGCTAACTTGTAGTGTATTCAAGGTTTAAAAAGGTTTTAATTTCCTAACGGAAAATGTATCATCCTCCACAAAGATTTCCGTTTTATACACACAAGAATTCACATTGGAGCCTGTTGCTGCAGGATTATTTTCCTGTTGTGAGAAACTGGTCAAATTAAGATCCTACATCTGTATGATGTCTTTCTCTCTCTCTCTCTCTCTCTCTCACTCGCACTTGGTCTCACGCTTAATTAAAAAAATGTATCAAATGGAAGTGGGAGGAGTGATTCAAATGGGTCATACAGATCTCAGTTATTCAGTGCAGCCTGTGTTTGTGGGTTGATTATCGAGGAACCCCAGGCCAAGATTAGACTCATTCCATCCTTTACATTTTATTGTGTTGCGGCACTCTGATGTTTAATTATACATAGATCTCCTGTTGTGTCAGCGACCGAGCTCCTCTTGAGTTCCTGCTGCCATTGGAAGGAGACTATTATCATAAATGTAAAAGTGAGCATGGCGGTGTGGGAGTGTGAGATGGTCACAATCTGTGACAGCGTCATCCTTGCTGTTCTTTACAGCACCGCCATTCTGACATTGTGATTCACTGAGCTGGATCTGCGTCACCCTGTGTCACTCCCATTTGAAGGAAATGCAGTACCTGTAAAACTGAAGCTGACGAGACAGCTGTGAAAGCTTGTTGCTCCAATGTAGAAGTGATGTGCGGGGGATTTTAAGATTAACCGTGACTGAGCAATGTCTCCAAAAATAACGACTCATTAAGAGCAATGTGAGTGCGGGTGTGAGATTAGATGTAGAATTCTAGAATGTCATATTAACGCCATAAAGTGTATATTCTGGCATGACGTTTTATTTTTTTGTTATTTTCCTAAATCTTCTTCAGACTACTGCCTGAATTTATCACAAATCCCAGTCTAAGGCAAGTACGTTTTCATGATTACTTTTTAAACTTTCCATCCTTAGTTTTAACTCTCTGTGAGTTGAATAATTTAATGTTACAGAGTGCACACTAATTTTCATCCACAAAACAAAACAAAACATTACACTGAAAGGAGAGATACATATTCAACAAATCAACATTTTTCCCAACCTAAGCAAAATTAGATTCTGTTTGTAAAGAGTCAAATAGATTTTAGTCTGTGTCACAGTGTGTTGTATCTCACATAGCACTGATGCAATTTTCCTTTTCTTCTGATCTCATGTATTATAATGTTTTTACGAATGGACTCCATTCTTCCCATTGAGGTGCAGATGTATCCAAATGAAACAGATCCTGATGCTTTTATCTCTGATAAATTGTATGTGTTTTGCACAAAGAGAATTGATAATAAGTCATTAATATTCCGCAATTCATACTGAACTACAAGATTGTGAGGACTGACAGTATTAAAGAGAGTAATTGGCTTTGATTATTAATGAAGAAAATCTAATTTAATATATTTGTGGCGGTAGAAAACGTTTCCTTTTGCTGTTCGAAACAAGATATCTGACACCATAAGATGGATAGCATGCAAGGCCTGCGATAGTGTGGGCTTGGATATAAATCCCGTACCGCTCACATCCCTGCTACCTTTTCTTTGGTTAGATGGAGACTGATCTTTATCACCAATAAACAATACAATAGCAACTGATTTGATTAATATCTCCCATATACAGTGGTTGCTCCACTAAAAGTTTTGTGATTATGCTGCAGGACTTAGAGGTAATTTGAGGTCTATTACGGTCCCCTGCGTCACTACTTCATTGCTCCAGACCAGCACAAGGGGGAGTTAGAGCACTGATTATGCTTTTGGGACCCAAGGTGCTACTGTGTCTCTCAAACTGAAAATGAATGAGCGACATAAACCACATGGAAACTGATAATAAATAATTCTAAATAACAAACTGGCTTTATTTACAAATTAGTAACAATGTCTCACCCCATGTTCAAGAATGTCCCTTTTCTCGCTCACTTTACGTTATTCGAAAATGAAATAATCTACAAAATATCATTATTTTTAAAACAAAGCTATTATTATTATGAATTAATTAATTTAGAATTATATAAAAAAAACGTAGATATTCTCACAGATATATTATTTTAACACTGTTTTTCACAAGCGTAGCAGGCTGTGAATTCTGCAAACAGCGTTTCTAGCAGGACAATATATATTGGTCATATTGGTCATGGCTCTCGAGTGGCGCACAACGGCGTTGCCTTGCAGTTCTCCAACTTTATCCACTGAGATAGCGGTGGGTGCACGAGGTTCAAGGCACGAGGGCAGGAGGCACGGGATGGGCCGCAGAGCAGCGCACAGAAGACGGACCTAGCCCATGGGGGAGGGAGGAGGAGGAAGGGGAAGGGGGGGTGGACCCCCACCCCGCCCCACTGGGTAGCACAGAGCAACACTTTAAGGGGCATTGCATTAATAATGGCGCTGCTGAGGGAAACGTTCCCGCTGTTCTTAGTGCCTGTCTGCACATTCAAACTAAAACAATGTAACTAATAATGGCGCTTGAAATACCCCTTAGATATGAATTCAGAAATAATTAAATATTAGAGATTAGACCTCAAATTAAATCGAATTCTATTAGTCACATGCGCTGAATACAATAGGTGTAGACCTTACAGTGAAATGCTTACTTACAAGCACCTAACCAACAGTGCAGTTTAAAAAATATAGATACGAATTAGAGATAAAAGTAACAACTAATTGAAGAGCAGCAGTAAAAATATCAATATATTCAGGGAGGTGCCAGTACAGAATCAATGTACGTTGGGCACCGGTTAGTTGAGGTAGTATGTACATGTAGGTGGAGTTATTAAAGTGACTATGCATAGATGACAACAGAGAGTGGCAGTGGTGTGGAGAGGCGAGGGGGATGCAAATAGTCTGGGTAGCCATTTGACTATATGTTCAGGAGTCTTATGGCTTGGGGGTAGAAGCTGTTTAGAAGCCTCTTGGACCTAGACTTGGCGCTCTGGTACCACTTGCCGTGTGGTAGCAGAGAGAACTGTCTATGACTAAGGTGGCCGGAGTCCTTGACAATTTTTAGGGACTTCCTCTGACACCGCCTGGAATAGAGGTCCTGGATGACAGAAAGCTTGGCCCCAGTGATGTACTGGGCTGTACGCACTAACCTCTGTAGTGCCTTGCGGTCGGAGGCTGAGCAGTTGCCATACTAGGCAGTAAAGCAACCAGTCAGGATGCTCTCGAAGGTGCAGCTGTAGACATTTTTGAGGATCTGAGGACCCATGCCAAATCTTTTCAGTCTCCTAGGGGGGAATAGGCTTTGTCGTGCCCTCTTCACAGTGTATTTGGACCATGATAGTTTGTTGGTGATGTGGACACCAAGGAACTTGAAGCTCTCAACCTGCTCCACTGCAGCCCCGTTGATGAGAATGGGGGTGTGCTCTGTCCTCTTTTTCCTGTAGTCCACAATCATCTATTTTGTCTTTATAACATTGAGGGAGAGGTTGTTGTCCTGGCACCACACGGCCAGGTCTCTGACCTTCTCCCTATAGGCTGCCTCGTTGTTGTCGGTGATCAGGCCTACCACTGTTGTGTCATCGGCAAATGTAATTATGGTGTTGGAGTCATGCCTGGCCGTGCAGTCATGAGTGAACAGGGAGTACAGGAGGGGGCAGAGCACGCACCCCTGAGAGGCCCCTGTGTTGAGGATCAGCGTGGCGGATGTGTTGTTACCTACCCTTACCACCTGGGGTTGGCCTGTCAGGAAGTCCAGGATCCAGTTGCAGAGGGAGGTGTTTAGTCCCAGGGTCCTTAGCTTATTGATGAGCAATGAGGGCACTATAGTGTTGAATGCTGAGCTGTAGTCAATGAATAGCATTCTCACATAGGTGTTTATTTTGTCCAGGTGGGAAAGGGCAGTGTGGAATAGAGTAGAGACTGCATCATCTGTGGATCTGTTTGGGCGGTATGCAAGTTGGAGTGCGTCTAGGGTTTCTGGGATGATGGTGTTGATGTGAGCCATGACCAGCCTTTCAAAGCACTTCATGGCTACAGACGTGAGTGCTATGGGTCAGTAGTCATTTAGGGAGGTTACCTTAGTGTTCTTGGGCACTATGGTGGTCTGCTTAACTTCTTAGGGAGCGGCTGCATAGGTGACGGTTTTGGGTAGTCTGGCGTGCCCAAAGTAAAATGCCTGCCACTCAGGCCCAGAAAATAGGATATGCACATAATTAGTACTATTGGATAGGAAACACTCTGAAGTTTCTAAGAGTTTTAACATCATGTATGTGAGTATAATATAACTGATATAGCAGGCGAAAATCAGAGGAAAATCCATCCGGATTTGTGTATTTTTTTGTAAATGCCCATCTTCTCCATTGTGCCTATTGCCTACAATCTTATGTAGGACTGAGACTGCAGTATCTATGGCTTCCACTAGATGTCAACAGTCAACAGTCAGACTGGGAATTCTAGGAGTGACCAGAACGGATAGGGACAGGAAGAAGCCAGGGGACCACTTTTGTAAACACTTTATTTTTCTTTCCTATCGTTCACGTTATCGTCCGGTTGAAATATTACAGCAAAAATACACAAAAGGATACCTAAGGATACATTAAAAATGATGTTTGATTTGTTTGTAGGAAGTGTATAGGTATAATTTTAACGTGTTCTCTTCACGGTTCAATGGGCGACTCAACGGTGGATTTTATGATCATAACGCGCCAACCAAAAGGAGATTTATGGATATAATAAATTACTTTTTCTAACAAAAGAACCATTGGATGTCTTCGTTGGACACTTGGGAAGCCCTCAGCAGAAGTTCTTCTGTAGGTAAGGGATTTTATATTAGCGATTTTAATGCGTTTTTTTGAGACCCGCTTTGGTTATGGATTTATGCTAAAAACATAAAATATGAGAGGGGCAATCCTCAAACAATCAATTGTTGTGCTTTCGCCATGAAGCCTTTTTGAAATCTGACAACGCTGTGATATTGCCAAGAATCAGAGCTTTTGATGACTATGCAACACTTGTATATTGATGAATGTTTAATAATTCAACTTTTGGATTTTGAATTTGGCGCCTCACATTTCACCGGGTAGTTTCGGGAGTGTGGCGCTAGTTAAAACATGTTGGTATTACAGACTCGGACAGGGAGAGGTTGAAAATGTCCGTGAAGACACTTGCTAGTTGGCCAGCTCATGCCCGCAGTACATGTCCTGGTAATCCGTCTGGCCCTGCTTCCTTGTGAATGTTGACCTCTCTAAAGGTCTTACTCACATCAGCTGCGGAGAGCGTGATCACACAGTCTTCCAGTATAGCTGGTGCTCTCATGCATGTTTCAGTATTATTTGACTCGAAGCGAGCATAGAAGTAGTTTATCTTGTCTGGTAGGCTTGTGTCACTGGGCAGCTCTCTCCTGTGCTTCCCTTGTAGTCTGTAGTGGTTTGCAAGCCCTGCCACATCTGACGAGTGTCAGAGCTGGTGTAGTACGACTCGATCTGTCACTAAAGGCGTCAGTCAAAAGTTATACTTACAGTTAGGTTGGAGTCATTAAAACTCGTTTTTTTTCAACCACTCCACAAATTTCTTGTTAACAAACTATAGTTTTGGCAAGTCGGTTAGGACATCTACTTCTAGTAGACATCTTTTAAGACATCTAGTAATTTGTCCAACAATTGTTTACAGACAGATTATTTCACTTATAATTCAATGTATCACAATTCCAGTGGGAATTAAGTTGACTATGCCTTTGAACAGCTTGGAAAATTCCAGAAAATGATGTCATGTCTTTAGGAGCTTCTGATAGGCTAATTGACATACTTTGAGTCAATTGGAGGTGTACCTGTGGATGTATTTCAAGGCCTACCTTCAAACTCAGTACCTCTTTGCTTGACATCATGGGAAAATCAAAAGAAATCAACCAAGACCACAGAAAATAAATTATAGACCTCCACAAGTCTGGGTCATCCTTGGGAGCAATTTCCAAATGCCTGAAGGTACCACATTCATCTGTACAAACAATAGTACGCAAGTATAAAAACCATGGGACCATGCAGCCGTCATACTGCTCAGGAAGGAGACGCGTTCGGTCTCCTAGAGATAAACGTACTTTGGTGCGAAGGTGCAAATCAATCCCAGAACAACAGCAAAGGACCTTGTGAAGATGCTGGAGGAAACAGGTACGAAATGATCTATATCCACAGTAAAACGAGTCCTATATCTACATAACCTGAAAGGCCGCTCAGCAAAGAAGAAGCCACTGCTCCAAAACCGCCATTAAAAAGCCACACTACAGTTTGCAACTGCACATGGGGACAACGATCATACTTTTTGGAGAAATGTCCTCTGGTCTGATGAAACAAAAATAGAACTGTTTGGCCATAATGACCATCGTTATGTTTGGAGGAAAAAGGGGGAGGCTTGCAAGCCGAAGAACACCATCCCAACCGTGAAGCACAGGGGTGGCAGCATCATGTTGTGGTGGTGCTTTGCTGCAAGAGGGACTGGTGCACTTCACAAAATAGATGGCATCATGAGGAAGGAAAATTATGTGGATATATTGAAGCATCATCTCAAGACATCAGTCAGAAAATTAAAACTTGGTCAGATGACAACTTGGACAATGACCCAAAGCATACTTCCAAAGTTGTGGCAAAATGGCTTAAGGACAACAAAGTCAAGGTATTGGAGTGGCCATCACAAAGCCCTTACCTCAATCCTATAGAAAATGTGTGGGCAGAACTGAAAAAGCATGTGCGAGCGAGGAGGCCTACAAACCTGACAGCTACAGTGGGGAAAAAAAGTATTTAGTCAGCCACCAATTGTGCAAGTTCTCTCACTTAAAAAGATGAGAGAGGCCTGTAATTTTCATCATAGGTACACTTCAACTATGACAGACAAAATGAGGAAAAAGAATCCAGAAAATCACATTGTAGGATTTTTTATGAATTTATTTGCAAATTATGGTGGAAAATAAGTATTTGGTCACATACAAACAAGCAAGATTTCTGGCTCTCACAGACCTGTAACTTCTTCTTTAAGAGGCTCCTCTGTCCTCCACTCATTACCTGTATTAATGGCACCTGTTTGAACTTGTTATCAGTATAAAAGACACCTGTCCACAACCTCAAACAGTCACACTCCAAACTCCACTATGGCCAAGACCAAAGAGCTGTCAAAGGACACCAGAAATCAAATTGTAGACCTGCACCAGGTTGGGAAGACTGAATCTGCAATAGGTAAGCAGCTTGGTTTGAAGAAATCAACTGTGGGAGCAATTATTAGGAAATGGAAGACATACAAGACCACTGATAATCTTCCTCGATCTGGGGCTCCACGCAAGATCTCACCCCGGGGTCAAAATGATCACAAGAACGGTGAGCAAAAATCCCAGAACCACACGGGGGACCTAGTGAATGACCTGCAGAGAGCTGGGACCAAAGTAACAAAGCCTACCATCAGTAACACACTACGCCGCCAGGGACTCAAATCCTGCAGTGCCAGACGTGTCCCCTGCTTAAGCCAGTACATGTTCAGGCCCGTCTAAAGTTTGCTAGAGAGCATTTGGATGATCCAGATGAGGATTGGGAGAATGTCAGATGAAACCAAAATAGAACTTTCTGGTAAAAACTCAACTCGTCGTGTTTGGAGGACAAAGAATGCTGAGTTGCATCCAAAGAACACCATACCTACTGTGAAGCATGGGGTGGAAACATCATGCTTTGGGGCTGTTTTTCTGCAAAGGGACCAGGACGACTGATCCGTGTAAAGGAAAGAATGAATGGGGCCATGTATCGTGAGATTTTGAGTGAAAACCTCCTTCCATCAGCAAGGGCATTGAAGATGAAACGTGGCTGGGTCTTTCAGCATGACAATGATCCCAAACACACCGCCCGGGCAACGAAGGAGTGGCTTTGTAAGAAGCATTTCAAGGTCCTGGAGTGGCCTAGCCAGTCTCCAGATCTCAACCCCATAGAAAATCTTTGGAGGGAGTTGAAAGTCCGTGTTGCCCAACGACACCTCCAAAACATCACTGCTCTAGAGGAGATCTGCATGGAGGAATGGGCCAAAATACCAGCAACAGTGTGTGAAAACCTTGTGAAGACTTACAGAAAACATTTGACCTCTGTCATTGCCAACAAAGGGTATATAACAAAGTATTGAGATAAACTTTTGTTATTGACCAAATACTTATTTTCCACCATAATTTGCAAATAAATTCATATAAAATCCTACAATGTGATTTTCTGTATTTCTTTTCCTCATTTTGTCTGTCATAGTTGAAGTGTACCTATGATGAAAATTACAGGCCTCTCTCATCTTTTTAAGTGAGAGAACTTGCACAATTTGTGGCTGACTAAATACTTTTTTCCCCCACTGTATGTCTGGAGGAATTGGCCAAAATTCACCCAACTTATTGTGGGAAGCTTGTGGAAGGCTACCCAAAACATTTTAAATGCAATGCTACCAAATAGTAATTGAGTGTATGTAAACTTCTGACCCACTTGGAATGTGATGAAAGAAATAAAAGCTGAAATAAATAATTCTCTCTACTATTATTCTGAAATTTCACATTCTTAAAATAAAGTGGTGATCCTAACTGACCTAGGACAAGGAATTTGTACTAGAATTAAATGTCAGGAATTGTGAAAAACTGAGTTTAAATGTAAACTGTAAATCAGAACTGGATTTAACAAAAAATGACATGAAAAGCGCACATTTGTACATCTCTAAAAGTAATTGGAAAGGTAGATACAAATTATTTGTGACATTGTGGTTGCAATAAAGAATGTAAACAGGATGTAAACAAGATGCTGTGTCTTTATTTACAATAGTGATGGACAGTTGGAGGCATTTTTCAAACACTTGTTTTTCACACGTGTACTGTAGTACCTTTCCAGTACTCTTCACCCGCCCCAAACACCAGCCTTAAAACAGTTACCATTAAAAAACAAGCTGTTTATCTAAAAGAAAATGACATTGCGACCAAAGAGAACAGACGAAACAGACGTTGTTTTCATCAAGCCAGCTTCTTTCTATGGTGCTACCTGTTCCAGGTTTCGGACCATAACCAACAGAGGACTTGAAAATGAGCCGGAATGAGAGAATCACCAAAACTAAAGGTATTTTGGTTGTGGTGCATTTTCTATAAAAAAATGTATATAGCCTATCAATGTGTAGGCATACTGTGTAATATAATCGATAATTAAATAAAGGTTAAATAAATAAAACATTTACAAAAATATTGTGTAGTAAAAACGTGAATGTGTTTTTGCAGAGCATACAGCCATGTCGTCAACAATCTGTGGAGATCAGTGGACAAAGGGCAGGACAAAGGGCCACACCCCAAAAAATGCATGTTTGCCAAGAACGCGGTTAATTTTGATAGATTCTTAAAACTACTTAGGGAGTGGTGGGGCGCTAGCAAGGCGCCAAATTCAAAATCCAAAAGTTGAATTATTAAACATTCATCAATATACAAGTGTTGCATAGTCATCAAAAGCTCTGCTTCTTGGAAATATCACAGCGTTGTCAGATTTCAAAAAGGCTTTATGGCGAAAGCACTACATTTGATTGTTTGAGGGTAGCACCTCCAATATTTTTACCATTAGCATAAATTCATAAACCATCGCGGTTCACACAAAACACATTTCACAGCGAAAATAAATCCCTTACCTTTTGAAGAACTTCTGCTGAAGGCTTCCCAAGTGTCCAACAAAGACAATCCATGGTTCTTTTGTTAGAAAAAGTCATTTATTATATCCATAAATCTCAGTTTGGTTGGTGCGTTATGATCATCAAATACAGTGAGGGAAAAAAGTATTTGATCCCCTGCTGATTTTGTACGTTTGCCCACTGACAAAGAAATGATCAGTCTATAATTTTAATGGTAGGTTTATTTGAACAATGAGAGACAGAATAACAACAAAAAAATCCAGAAAAATGCATGTGAAAAATGTTATGAATGGAATTGCATTTTAATGAGGGAAATAAGTATTTGACCCCTCTGCAAAACATGACTTAGTACTTGGTGGAAAAACGCTTGTTGGCAATCACAGAGGTCAGACTTTTCTTGCAGTTGGCCACCAGGTTTGCACACATCTCAGGAGGGATTTTGCCCCACTCCACTCCTTTGCAGATCTTCAAGTCATTAAGGTTTCGAGGCTGACGTTTGGCAACTCGAACCTTCAGCTCCCTCCACAGATTTTCTATGGGATTAAGGTCTGGAGACTGGCTAGGCCACTCCAGGACCTTAATGTGCTTCTTCTTGAGCCACTCCTTTGTTGCCTTGGCTGTGTGTTTTGGGTCATTGTCATGCTGGAATACCCATCCACGACCCCCCTGGCTGAGGGAAGGAGGTTCTCACCCAAGATTTGACGGTACATGGCCCCGTCCATTGTCCCTTTTATGCGGTGAAGTTGTCCTGTCTCCTTATCAGAAAAATACCACCAAAGCATAATGTTTCCACCTCCATGTTTGACGGTGGGGATGGTGTTCTTGGGGTCATAGGCAGCATTCCTCCTCCTCCAAACACGGCGAGTTGAGTTGATGCCAAAGAGCTCCATTTTGGTCTCATATGACCACAACACTTTCACCCAGATGTCCTCTGAATCATTCAGATGTTCATTGGCAAACTTCAGACGGCCATGTATATGTGCTTTCTTGAGCAGGGGGACCTTGCGGGCGCTGCAGGATTTCAGTCCTTCACGGCGTAGTGTATTACCAATTGTTTTCTTGGTGACTATGGTCCCAGCTGCCTTGAGATCATTGACAAGATCCTCCCTGGTAGTTCTGGGCTGATTCCTCACCATTCACATGATCATTGCAACTCCACGAGGTGAGATCTTGCATGGAGCCCCAGGCCGAGGGAGATTGACAGTTCTTTTGTGTTTCTTCCATTTGCGAATAATCGCACCAACTGTTGTCACCTTCTTACCAAGCTGCTTGGCGATGGTCATGTAGCCCATTCCAGCCTTGTGTAGGTCTACAATCTTGTCCCTGACATCATTAGAGAGCTCTTTGGTCTTGACCATGGTGGAGAGTTTGGAATCTGATTGATTGATTGCTTCTGTGGACATGTGTCTTTTATACAGGTAACAAACTGAGATTAGGAGCACTCCCTTTAAGAGTGTGCTCCTAATCTCAGCTCGTTACCTGTATAAAAGACACCTGGGAGCCAGAAATCTTTCTGATTGAGAGGGGTTCAAATACTTATTTCCCTCATTAAAATGCAAATCAATTTATAACATTTTTCACATGCGTTTTTCTGGATGTTTTTGTTGTTATTCTGTCTCTCACTGTTCAAATAAACCTACCATTAAAATTTCTTTGTCAGTGGGCAAACGTACAAAATCAGCAGAGGATCAAATACTTTTTTTCCCTCACTGTACAGCGTCCACTCGCCCATTGAACCGTGAAGAGAACTCTTTCAACCTATACCTATAGACTTGTCCAAGAACAATCAAACATCATTGATAATGTATACTTAGGAACACTTTTATGTATATTTAGTATAATATTTCATCCGGATTATAAACTGGGCGATAGGAAAGGAAAAAACCACAGCGCGCTCAAGCCTGTGAACGCGCATCCTCTTCTGTTTACATCCGATGACCACTTCCCAATTCTTCTTCTATTACCATCCAGAGCAACTGAACATAATCAAAACACTGTCTAGAGACTGTTGACATCCAGTGGAAGCAATAGGTACTGAAATCTTACTCCCTTATTTTCAAAATGAGGCAATGTGTCAAATACACTTTTTCCATGACAGAAATTCCTTGGGTTTTCACCTGATATATCCGTTCTGTTATACTCACAGAAAAATATTTTAACACTCTTAGAAACTACAGAGTGTTTCCTATCCAATAGTACTAATTATGTGCATATCCTATTTTCTGGGCCTGAGTGGGAGGCATTTTACTTTGGGCACGCCAGACTCTCAAAAAACGTCACCTCGGGAGCTGCTCCCTAAGAAGTTAAAATGTGTACGCAGCATTTGTGTGTTGGAGTCACTTTTAATTCTTAATATATCTACCGTTTCCTTCATAGGCCACTGTAATCGATGGGTGCTCAGGGCGGTACCATTCTGATCATCTGATGAAGGTGTACATGGATCAGATTCAAACTTTGAAGACCGAGATCGTGTCATTGAAGGCAGACCGGCAGAAAGAGAAACATTATCTGAGGGCAGAGATACGGGCGACAGCTGAGCCAGGCGGTATTGGCAGAGAGTCAGTCGTCATTGGCAGAGAGTCAGGCGGCATTGGCGGAGAGTCAGGCGGAGAATGACGCGTTGAAGAGGGCGAGGAACGAGATGGAGTCACAATCCATGCCAGGCACACCTGTGAGCTCTGGAACTCCACCTCCGACAGGCAGAGTCAACATACCCGGCGGGTTCGTCAGGTCATTGGTTGACCCTGACATTTCCATTCCTCTTCTGGCAACAGAACTTGACCGACTGCTCACCAGGCACAGCAAGGGCCATCCGGACCGTTATGCTGTTCTGCTATTCCAAGAATGTGTAACTGAAGAGAGATACCACGAGTGGACACAGAATACCAACTGGGATGGATCCCGAGGCAGATATGGCTTACCAGGGAACCTCCAGGTGTTCTTCATTAATACGGTGTCTCAGAAGTTCCTTTCCATGACTGATGCAACCCGAAAAAGCAATAAAGACAGAGTTAATGAGTACTTGAGGTCACAAGAAAGTCTGGACATAGACTGCTCTCCCTTATGTGAGGAATTAGACACTTACCATGTTTACTACAGTATGTACTGTAGGCTATGTTTACTTGTCAGACTGCACAGTAGCCTAATAAACAAATGAAGGCCGCTTCTATCTTCAAAATGCTTTAAATGCTTTATTATCCAAATGTTTAAAGTGCGTGTGGGCAAGCTCATGCAACCGCAAAATGTTGGATACATTACTGTATTTTTTCATCAGCATCTTTATGCTTTCATTAATAAAATAATGATAAAAATACTCTTTCAAAATGCAGATGTTTATTTCCTTATGGATCCATAACGAATTACTATGGGAATAGATATCACTGAATGACAGAAATATTGGAACATAGTCGGCTAATGAAGGTAAACAAATGGTTGCTTACTGGAAAATAATCTTTCAAACACACACGGTCACGTTGCACAGTGCCATTGTGAATATAAGCAGGACAATCGACTTGCCTAGAAGGAGGGTAGGGGGGAGAAGTCTATTGTCAAATGTATTTCTTAGTTTGGTTGGCTGTATCACAACCGGCCGTGCGTTTGCGTTTTTAGTTTAACGACTCAAATACCAGTGGGTCGCTAGCGGGATCATCCCGACACTACCAGCTAAAACCTGTAGCGCCAGATTTAAAATCCGAAAATTGAATTATTAAACATCCAGCTATATACAAGTGTTCCATACTCATCAAAAGCTCTGTTTCTAGGCAATATCACAGCGTTGTCAGATTTCCAAAAGGCTTTACGGCGAAAGCAGCACATTCATTTGTTTGAGGGTAGCACCTCACATATTTTCCAATAGCCATGTATCGATTAGCAATCATGGCACACACATAACACATTTCACAGCGAAAACAAAGTAATTACCTGTTGAAGAACTTCTGCTGAGGTCTTCCTAAGTGTCCAACGAAGACAATCCATGGTTCTTTTGTTAGAAAAAGTAACGTCTTTTATCCATAAATCCTCCATTTGGTTCATGCAAAACGACAGCCTCCATTACTCTTTTGAAACGCGCGCCAACTCGTTCAAATGTTACCTATAAACTTGTCCAAAAACAATCAAACATAGTTTTAAATGTATCCTTAGGAACCCTTTTACGTATATGTACTATTATAAATCAGCCGAATATAAACTGAACGCTAAAAACGATAAATAAGGCACAGCGCCTTTCTCATGCACGCAAGCACTCTGAAGAGTTTTCATAACGTGGTCTCTCGTTCCAAGCTGTTTATCAATGGTCGAAATTCCCCAAGATGGAGTAAAACACCGTCTCGTGGTTGATGACATCATAAGGAAGCGACGTGCACAGAGTTCACATGCCTATATATGGTCATTTTGGATAGGGAGGGGCTCAAAAATGAGCAATGTGTCAAAATGACTTTTTTCAGGACAGAGATTCCTCAGGGTTTTGCCTGCCAAATTCGTTCTGATTGACTCACAGTTTTGGAAAATTCAGAGTGTTTCCTATCCAATGGTACTAAATATATGCATATCCCATTTTCTGGGCCTAAATGGGAGGCATTTTACTTTGGGCACGCCAGGCTCTCCAAAACAGTCAGTTTTGCTGCTGGAGTCGGTGAGGTTAATCCACCAGAAAAGACAGAACAAATAATACAACAAACATTGCGGTTAAACTCAAATATCCTAATTAATAAAACAAAAATTATCCTTTTATTATTATGTATCACATCCGACCATGATTGGGAGTCCCATAGGGCAGTGCACAATTGGCCCAGGGTTTCTCTCCCTCTAAAAACAGAAACAAACATTATTTTTTTGAAAACGAAATAATCTAAAAAATATTGTTATATATTCAAGTTGAGTGGTGCAGCGGTGTAAGACACTGCATCGCAGTGCAAACTGCGTTGCTACAGATGCTGGTTCGATACTGTCAGGAACCGTGTGTGTAACTGGTGCGTGAGAGTCAGGCGCAGGAGAGCAGAGACAGTGAACGAATGCACTTTACTGTGGCACAGTATAAACACAGAACGCAAAATGCGTTACTAAAACAAATGCCTACAGGAAAAGGTGAGGAAGCACAAAGTACAAAATACCAGTATGGCGCAACCAGACGGAAACATGCCACTGACAATAAACAATTACACACACAGACATGGGGGGAAACCAAAGGCTTAAATACATGACAAGTAATGAGGGAATGACAACCAGCTGTGTGGGGAAACAAGACAAAACAAATGGAAAATTAAAAGTGGATCGGTGATGGCTAGAAGACCGGTGACGTCGACCGCCGAACACCACCCGAACAAGGAGAGGCACCGACTTCGGCGGAAGTCGTGACAGATACCCATGCCGGGTGACCCATAAGACGGCTTTTGGTTTCTCCAGACATAAATAATTCTGAATAACAAACTTGCTTTATTTACAAATGAGTGAGAATGTCTTACCCCCTGTTCAATAATGGCCTTTTTTTGCTCACTCTAGGTTAAATGAAAACGAAATCATCTCCAAAATATCGTTAATATCGTGATTATTATAATTGTTATTATTATTATCCTCCAATCCTCTAAATGTAATTTTTGGTGGAGAGTTACGTAATTGAAAAACATATTTTTCGATATACTGTAGGCCTACTGTAGGCGAAATGAGTCTCACTAGTGTTGAGTAATGTGCTGTTAAAATGGAATAGAAACACCATAATATTAATCAAATTAATTAAGCATGTACTATGTTTTTACAAAAAAGTTTAAATTCTCTAGTAATGCCAATATAGAAGACTATCAAATGCTTCTCTAAGATTCCCTCTGGTAGTAAAACGAGCTCTAACTTGCATTAATGATAAAAATGGCTGACAATTAAATAATGTGCCATAGAATTCTGCAGCTGCTCGCAATGTGTGCTGTGGTATGACGCAACTGTATACTCCCTTGTCCTAACAGGTCAACAATGACCCGCCTTCACTAAACCCCTAAAATATAGCAGCTTAATTGAATTTTAAACCCCAAAACTATTTTGCATGATTTAACAACATGTCATTCATCACAAACTTTGTGAATATCTGGGTTTTCCCTCTTCACAATGCAGAAAGACTGCATTTAATCAGTGGACACCACACATTTTTATTACAACACACCTGTCGTAATTGTTTTCTTTACTAACGGAGAGGTTTATTATTATTATTATTATTGATAAAGGTACTGCATAGGTGTAAATATAATTTTGCAAGAGATAGCACTTGTAACGCCTTTGAATATTTTTGAAGGGAAACAATAACAGTCTTGAACTTTTTTGGCACCATAGTGATATATTCTTATGTACTGTACAATGAGGAATTCAACCTCAAAATACTAGTCTTCTCCCATTTTTTTAACCATTGCTCCCACCCAAAAGGTGTATAAACAACAACAATAAATAAGAATAAATAAGATAATAGATACAAAATTAAAAAGTGAAGAACATAAATCAATCAACTCTAATTGGCACATGTAGGACAGTATGCAAGTGTTTGTGCAAATGTATTTCTCACATGTGTATTTCTCACATAGTATTTGTTTTACATTCCTTCTTTGGGGGGCATAATTGGCATCTCCTCCTCTTGCCTGCCCCAGCTGCAGCCTCAGGTGGATCGGGACAAGATTCAGCCCCCTGAACAGCTATCACGAGTGCTGCAGAGGCTGCTGTGTGGGGGAGGCGCTCCCTTCTTTGAATGTGTGGGGTTACAAGTGCCTTTCCCAGCTGCTCCAGGAACACCATCCTCTTGTTCTTTGCTGGCTTGCTGGACATATACTGCCGGAAAGGACAGAGACCTTTTGACAAAAGAGATTACTATCAGTAATTAGTATCAGTGTCACAGAAAAAAATGAACATAAAAATGTACCTCTGAATGGAACCAGTTGCTTATCCACTGTTACTTCAGGCCCAGGGTTGTAGAGGTATGGCAGACGCTCCACCCACTTCTCCCAGACTTCTCTTATGGCCGGCAGTTTGTCTCTCACACGTCTTGCAGGTCTTGACTCACTGTTATCAAATCGTAGCATTCTTGAGAAAGTGTGAAAGACTTTCAGTGGCATCGTAGCATGGAAAATCGCCCTTCCACTCTCTGCATCCCAGAGACTACATAGCCTCACCTTGGGACCTGTACACACCCTCTAAGATTAGCAGCCCTATGTAGGCACGCAGGTCAATCTCATCCATCCTTTTCCCTTTTCCAGTTGTCTCCATATTTACGGAAACCCAGGATTATTTCTTTCTATGGCTGGTGTGATGAACACGTAGAATTTTGAGGCGATGTCCTGGGCATGGGCAACTGCATGTCTTGTGGGCCCTGGGGTCATCCTTATGACATTTTGCGCTGCCATCCTGCCCTGGTTGTCATATGGTGACAAGGACAACGTTATTTTGCTGTTCTTTGATGTCTCTCTTTCAGCTCATCTGAAGATGATGCATCGTGCTCTGGGTTGTATTCTTCCCCGTCTTCTTCTTCAGATCCCTCCTCCTCTTCTAAATCATTGTTCTCTTGTTCCTCCTGGACATCTGAAAAAATAAGATATACGACCTGTTGGGCACTGAAAAGGGGAACTCATGGCTTCAGCAAAGAGAGAACTGGGGGGACTGTCATCTGCAGCACCTTTATAGCCTCCGACTGCATTCCCCAGTAGTAAACAATGCTTTCAATAAATGTTTATTTTGTCTGAAATGTTGTTTATTTTGTCTGAATGTTGTTTATTTTGTCTGTGAACTTGAGTCATGTGTGGGGTCGTGGAGGGGAGTTCAATCAGTAGCACACACAATCAAAATTTATTGTGTGTGTGTGTGTGTGTGTGTGTGTATCTGTGTGTGTGTCTTTGTGTTTTTTTTGTGGTGTGTAAATTATTTAGAAAATGACCCTAAGGCAATCTTTGTACCCTGGTGGTATACAGCTTTCATGGAAATATGAACAAAGGCGATGTTTCACTTTTTCTAATGTTGGTGTCACTCGAGGAAAAGACATCAAATTTCAAGTTGAAAAAAATAAAATTAGGGGTTTTTTTCTCTGCTCTGCTGTTTTTTTCTCTGCTGTTAAACATAGTGGCGGGTCATTTTTTACCCTGAAGACAACACAAGGGTTAAAGGAGGAACCACTTTATTGATGCTAACTATTATATCAACAGCTTCTCAGCATCACTATCATTTTGAAATATTGTCATAGAATATATTTTCATGTAGGGCAACAACTGTTAGTGCACTGCTCCTCACAGGTGAAAAGACACTCATCAGGTATCCAGTCAAGTCCCAGATGTTTGTTTATTCCCTAAGAGTACAAAAGAGCTGACTGAAGTTCTACTTCTATACGCCTGTCAGTGCTGGGGGATTGGTTCTCTCTTTCTGTATGATAGGGTTAGTAAAGTGAGAGGGACTCTTGAGTCCTGGAAAGCTTGTCCTCAGAGGCGATGGAGTGGGGGCGACGGTGTTCAAGTTTCGTCATATTCGACTTCAATAATGCGTGGCGGGAAGCTCTCTCTGGGTGTTGCCGCTGCTGCAGACAACTTCCTCCTCGGAGCTTCCTGACAAGGTTTTTTTTAGTAGATCAAAGGTCCTCCTCCTGACCCCACATCGATTTAGACCTGCCAAAGGGCACTGTGATCTGAGAAGATCTCTCACGTTAATCTGCATTTGCTTAGGTTAGGACAGAGTCAGTGCGGGTTCTAGTGGATATCGAGCTTCGCCCTTGATTGAAGGCTTCGGAGTGGGAGTTAACAAGAGTATTACTCCGCATTAATCAAAGCTAATGTTGAGACTGAAATGATAGGTATTGGCTACAGAATCAGTCTAAGTATAACATTTATGACTAATGTATGTACAACATTTTAAGCATCAAACATTTGAAAATTAGTCACTTGAAGTTAATGGTTTGAGTTCCAATCCACTTCTTCCTCACAGCCTCTCCTGGGCTCTCCCTGGTGTTTTCTCCTTGTATCTCTCTCTCTACTGTGTGTTATCTTACTGTGTTACTGCTAGTGTATATCATGGAGGCCTTTATATCATTGGAACATGAGCACAGTCCCCCATTCCCTTTCTACAGTGACTGTAATAAAACACCAGGCCCCAGCAGTGAGTCTGATTGAGCTGTGGGATCACATTATTGCTTCCTTGGAAGAGGCTGACAGGTTGTCTATTGCTCTGTGTTGTCGTCTTGCTCCCCATTAACAAGGTGTATGTGTGTGGTGTGGAGGGGCACAGGGACAAAACCAAAAATGAGTAGGAAGTGTAATCTAAAACTCTGCGGTCATGATCATGAGTACAATTGCAAAAGTCCCATTGCAATTGCTTTTGACCAGGTGTTGTATCATTAAAAATGCATACAGTGCCGAGGATTTAAATAACTACATGCTGCCGTTCTATTTCTCTTTATGCTCTTTCTCTGGGTCTCTCTTGGTCTCTCGCTCTCTCGCTCTCTCGCTCTCTCTCTCTGTCTCTCTCTGTCTCTCTCTCTCTCTCTCTGACACACCAGCATACACACCTAAACCTTGTTTTATGGCAACTGAGATGGTGCCTGTGTAAATCCTCTATCCTTACATAATGATCAAATTCACATACTGTACGTGCACATACACACATGCATACTCTATTTCCTCTCTCCAGTCAGTGTTACCTTTTGGCCGTACATTTATCGTCAGACGTAGGAGGCAGGAGAAGGCACAATCCCTCAGATGCAGTGATACAGACGCTTATGAGATATACTCTTAAGGTCACGTATAGGCTAATTCCCTATACATGCATCAAATATTACAGTATATGGATCCGGTGTCCAAGTCTGTTGCCACAGAAACCCTGAGGGTATAACAAGTTTGCCATTGTTCACACCAAGGTGCTGGGTTAGTGTGTGCATGATCAGATTCATACAGCTACTCATGGGTATTTTCAGAGTTTAGTGCCGATTCATAATAAATGGGTATTTGTGATATAACCTTGGAAAGGCTTGCAGTGATTAGCGCTCCCATGTCAGTGTTTGCGAGCTGATATGTGGCGTTAACCTCTCCTCTAGCGACTGCCGGCTCTGCTTCCTGCGTCCTGGCCTCGGCTCGATCTGAAGATGCGGTGCTGGTGCATTGAGCTGCTGAACGGAGACGGCTGGCAAAGTGCCGTGAACTCTGCTCAAACTAATCATTGGAATTAAGCAGTTCACCTCTAATGCTTTGCTTGAGCATTGCTTTGGCTAAATCGTCCCTTTTTCCGGGGTTGCTCGTTTTTCCCCTACCCCCAAAAAGCCATTTGTTTAATCCTAACAGGCTTAATGCTTTCAGTCTCACAGTCTTTTATTGACATCCCATCATTCATTGTCTTCTAGCTATGCCAGTTAACTAACCACAATTATTCTGGGGATATTATACATGCACCCTATGTGTACCACTTTAGAGCGCTCGTTATGGTGACATGTTGGGATGTGACCTTTATGCCACCCTCTATGGGTGAATGTAATGTAGGCCTATATTTGTTCAAGATATGCACAAAACATTGGGCAGACAGGATCAATTTGACATAATTACAAATGATTCAAATCTGATTATTCAAATCTACGATTATAATGATCTAAAACCTACTAATTGGCCTCTTGCAGTGATCGTGGGCAGCTAAGAAACCCTTTGAGCCAGTAGATGTTTGACTCAGCTCTCCATCCCTCTCCTATGGATGGCATCCTCAGCATGAGTAGCTGCAGGTAGCACAGCTTATCCCTGTTCATTTACTCACATACACAGCCCAGGAGCAAAACTGGGACTACAAAGTAATCTTGTTAAGAATGGATGTTGTTATTGTGCATTTGGCTTCATGGTTAGCTAGGAGCACACGTGGGCTGCCGGAAGAAGACAATATGGGAAGGGGTGGGAGGAAAGCCTATTTCTGGAATTTTTTAAGATGACAGCAACCACCCCCCTCACATCTCACCCTCATGATCCAAAATAACAACAAAGATGAAATGAACAATGGCGCTGACGTTTGCTTGAGGAGCCATTTCTTTACCAATCTCCATTAGTGAAGATGATGATAATCATAGCAGAGTGAAAGGAAAAAGGGTGCTAACCGTAATCACTGTTTTGTTGCTATTATGGTGAGTTGAGCAGGAAAAATTGTGAAAGAAAGTCTCCATGGAGAATCAATGGCCCAGGCGTTTCTCGGTGAAACTGCCTCAGCCAACAGACTGTGCCTCTGACCTTTATCACAAATGAATTATTTCTGTTTAATGATCCTTTCGCAAAAAGAAAGAAATAGCTGAAATAATTGCTGAAAGTATAAAACACCTTAAAAGGGCAACCTAGCAGACTTTCTCAACAACCCAGTGGCAATACAACCTCATACCCTGTATTTGCAGCTCCATGGTGTCCAGGATTCAACAGCAAAGCCTTACAAATGACGTCCAACACATAGAAAGGATCTACTGGCAGGTAGTAGTGGCAATACTGGCTTATGTGTGAAACACATGGATATACAACATTTACTGATTTTTCAGTTCTGGATGAGGGGGTGGGGGGTGGGTGCGTGCATGAAACATTCAGAACGTTGTAATATAGTATCCAGATGAGTCATGAATCCTTAATGGAAATCAGGACTGAACATGTAGTGTTTTGGAATTGTGCTCAAAGAACGATGGCTTTCTTTGTTAGCCGCCAATTGTGTTGGTAATGGGCTTCTGTTTTAGACACACACACACATGCCGTTATACATCTCTTCGCTGTATTGTGTTGTTTAGACATGTGCCCTTGGCTGATAGTAAGCAAGAGGGATGGGAGGAATAAGAGTAAGCCAACAATTGTGTGAAAAGCTATGACTTACCGTGCAGTGAAATGCATTATTCTTGGGGCGTAGCTATAATGGTGTATCATCAGTTTGGTTATGCAACTGAAAAGAACATGCAAACTCAGAAAAAAAAGAAACGGCCCTTTTACAGGACCCTGTCTTTCAAAGATAATTTGTAAAAATCCAAATAACTTCACATATCTTCATTGTAAAGGGTTTAAACACTGTTTCCCATGCTTGTTCAATGAACCATAAACAATCAATGAACATGCACCTGTGGAATGGTCGTTAAGACACTAACAGCTTACAGACAATAGACAATTAAGGTCACAGTTATGAAAACTTAGGACACTAAGAGGTCTTTCTACTGACTCCAAAAGAAAAACACCAAAAGAAAGATGCCCAGGGTCCCTGCTCATCTGCGTGAACGTGCCTTAGGCATGCTGCAGGGAGGCATGAGGACTGCAGATGTGGCCAGGGCAATAAATGGAAATGTCTATACTGTGAGACGCCTAAGACAACGCTACAGGGAGACAGGATGGACAGCTGATTGTCCTCGCAGTGGCAGACCACATGTAACAACACCTGCACATGATTGGTACATCTGAAAATCACACCTGCGGGACAGGTACAGGATGGCAACAACAACTGCCCGAGTTACACCAGGAACGCACAATCTTTCCATCAGTGCCCCAGACTGTCCGCAAAAAGCTGAGAGAAGCTGGACTGAGGGCTTGTAGGCCTGTTGTAAGGCAGGTCCTTACCAGACATCACCGGCAACAACGTCACCTATGGGCACAAACCCACTGTCACTGGACCAGACAGGACTGGCAAAAGTGCTCTTCACTGACGAGTTGCGGTTTTGTCTCACCAGGGGTGATGGTCGGATTCGCGTTTATCGTCGAAGGAATGAGCATTACACCGAGGCCTGTGCTCTGGAGCGGGATCAATTTGGAGGTGGAGGGTCCATCATGGTCTGGGGTGGTGTGTCACAGCATCATCGGACTGAGCTTGTTGTCATTGCACGCAATCTCAACGCTGTGCATTACAGGGAAGATATCATCCTCCCTCGTATGGTACCCTTCCTGCACGCTCATCCTGACATGACCCTCCAGCATGACAATGCCACCAGCCATACTGCTCATTCTGTGCGTGATTTCCTGCAAGACAGGAATGTCAGTGTTCTGCCATGGCCAGCGAAGCGCCCGGATCTCAATCCCATTGAGCACATCTGGGACCTGTTGGATCGGGTGAGGGCTAGGGTGAGGGCTAGGGCCATTCCCCCCAGAAATGCCCGGTATCTTGCAGGTGCCTTGGTGGAAGAGTGGGGTAACATCTCACAGCAAAAACTGGCAAATCTGGTGCAGTCCATGAGGAGGAGATGCAGCTGGTGGCCACACCAGATACTGACTGTTACTTTTGATTTTGACCCCCCCTTTGTTCAGGGACACATTATTCAATTTCTGTTAGTCACATGTCTGTGGGACTTGTTCAGTTTATGTCTCAGTTGTTGAATCTTGTTATGTTCATACAAATATTTACACATGTTAAGTTTGCTGAAAATAGACACAGTTGACAGTGAGAGGACATTTCTTTTTTTGCTGAGTTCATGATAGTGTTCATAGAGATTCACAAGACAAGTCTGAAACTCTTTAAAAAAATCCTTGTTCTTTACCGTTGTATCATACAATTTTGTTATCAATAGTAGAGAGTCCAATGGTCAAATGTATATATGTTTAAAGTCTGTTGACATTATTCTACTTCACTGTCCATGTGGACTGATGTATATCTTGACCCCCATATCCTGAGCTCATCTAGTTACCCTGGAACTGAGAACAAACATCAAGGAGTTCACCTGCTCCACCACATATTGAGAATTGGAACTACCTCATGTGCATGATCATTTAAATAGAACCAATGTCAATTACAGATACATCTTTTTGGAACTACTTATATTTTTGTTATTTTATTTACCTAGGCAAGTAAGTTAAGAACACATTCTTATTTACAATGACGGCCTAGGAACAGTGGGTTAACTGTCTTGTTCAGGGGCAGAACGACCGATTTTTACGATACAGCAACCTTTTGGTTACTGGCCCAACACTCTAACCACTAACCACCTGCTGCCCCAATATTGTAGATGTATGATGTTTATTGATCATCAACATTTGAGGAACAGGGACCTGGGGATACAGTACAAGTATGTACAGTTACTGTGATAGTTTCATCACTTCATATCTTCATTGATCTTAAAATGTATCACACTCACTCATAGGGGATGACCTAGCAAACCGATTGCAACCTCTGGATCGATGCTGCCACAAAGCACCGTATTTCTCACTATTTGTATATTCCCCTGCCTGGTGATGTTTGCTGAATCTCAGTAGCCTGTATCCCCACTGCTAAAATGTGCCATGTTTATCAATGTTTTCTTGCACACAAAAAACTAATGTCATGTTTTCTTATCTCCCATTTATGGAGATACACAGTGTGTACTGTGAAAATGCTAATGCACCTCCAATCCGTGTTGAAGACCTTTTCTTTTTGTTGATGCACAAGGCTTTCATAAATAGCGTACTGATATCCCAGGCTGTGTAATTACTGCACTACAACACATGGAGCCTCTTTATTAGTTTTCTGACAATGGCCTGCCTCGTCACAGCCGGCGGGTAGGAAACTCACTCCTGTTGTCTTGTACATACAAAGATGATCCCCCGTATGTCGTCCTCTCTTCTAAGGCTTTTGATTAAGCTATCGCTTAAGGATGCATATTCAGTGGGACATATTCAGCCTAGATTTAGGTTCACTTTAAGGGCTGTTGAGCTACATATCTTTGTCTTTTTTCATTAATAAGGGCACAACAGAACTTGTGGGCGTTGTAAAAATACAGCTCTATCACTACATCTGATTAATATCAAGTAGGATAGAGGCAAAGCCAATTAACACTGAGGTTATGACTAGCTGACAATGGCTGTTGTATTATTCATGTTCATTTCTGTTCTTTTCATTTAATCATGGCAATGATGTTCAGACATTAAACTATGAATTCAATAACCTTTTCAACAATGTACTTAGTGAGATATACTAATTGCAAGGTAGCCTGCTCATCAACAGGTTCATGTCAACACATCTGAAAGGTCGGACCTTTGAAGAATCGGGATGAGTCTTTTGGATTGGATTATCAAACATTTACAATGCAAAAGGGAGATTCCATCCTTTGTTGCATCACTAGTAGCAAGGATGCTGCATTCCAACAAGGTCTGTGCATATGTAATTGAATCCCACTCTGTCTGTACTAGCTTTTCACTTGTCGATAAGGATCGCACTCTGCAGGTTCGGCTCTTGGGATTAGGGCAGAGGCGTTTGATCTGAGAGAGGAGATGGAAACGGTTTGCATAAAAGCACAACTCCACTGAATCCATTTTGAAAAAGGCTGTGTCAGCTGATTGAGGGTATTGTCACGTGCCCAGCCCTGGACTTAGCCTAGCTTCTTGTGTCCTCAGGATACCTTTGTCAACAATCAGCACATACAATGGTGATACAGTGCTAGATCTTTCTTCATGCTCTATCCACATACACCCACACACACCTCAGCACACTTTCCAAAACAAAAGAAACAGTGTTGCTCAAAATCACGTTGGCCCAAACAACACAGCATGCCTCATCATACCGGAAAGTTAACTTGACTTTTATCATACGAGCTGAGGTTGGCCTGGCAGATAACGGCATGCCCAGAAGTGCCTTGGATCAGCTATCTAGTTCCCTTGTGCCCGAATGGGATCAACACAGTAAAGGGTCTGGATGTGCCAGTTACGGAACATAATTACTACTAATGACCATTAGGAGTTCAGTTTTCACCCTCCAGGGGTTGGAGAAAGGGCTTCCGTCTTATCAGTTGATTAGAGCAAATAGAGGGGCCGGATCCTGAATGTTAAGTAAACAGGGGCTAAAATGTGTTGCATTATCTGGGGAAGACTAATGGAGCAGCTAAGAGTCCATCTCCCACTAATGTACAGCACACATACGGAACCGCTTACAAGAGTTATCAAATCTGGACACATTTGTTCCACCCTGATATAAGTTTCAGGCTTTTGACATTTCTCCAAATTCACTCTGTAGACCTTTGTTTTTCTCTGTTTATGAAATGGGTTTTTAGCACTCTCATTCAGGTGTCCATGGCACCGGTGTTGGTTTTCCTCCTGCTAGCTTCATTTGCATATGTAAATGAACAATTGATATGGATCTTCCACTGTCAGATGAACATTTTGCATAGCAACTTGCCACGCAAGTAATTACTTATTGACAGACTCATATTTTGGAGGAAATTATAACATGAGGTGGAAACGGGGCCAAGTTGAAAACCTCTGCTTAATCAATAGGTGGACATGAGTTGAGAGAGAGATCACTACCAATCAAGACTGGATAATTAACTTTGTGCTGCTTCAGATTCACCTCTTGTTGAGACTCATCATCATTATCAGCATCCCGTCCACCTTCAACTGCAGGCCAAAGTTGGTTGGTACACTGTTTCACAAGTGAAGTCAAACTTTATCCTGAAGATACTCCACCTCCTAACATGCATACAATCTTTATGAACAGTCGAGAACAAAATGTGGGACATTAAAATGCGCACAAAATAATGTTTGTTTTATTCACCAATGTCCTAAGGCATGTTTGCCAGGCCCACATATCCAATCTGGTGATGGCTGGACTCCAATGCAACTCTAGCCAACCAAATGTACCATGTAACCTTGAACACGACGACCCCCTGTAACCTTGAACATTGGGAGTCAGAAAAGTCAATAAGCAATTAATATCACTTTGGCCAGGCATTTAGAATTGTGACTGTGGACATTAGATCCGCTGTAATTAGCCCATTCATAATCCTCCATCAATAACAATATTTCCTTTGTCTGCATCAGCCTTAATTGCGAAATATTTTGAATGTGTTTGCATCAGCCCTATTCCCCCTTTAATATCCTCCTTCCCGCGAGAGTAGCACCATGAGGAAAGAAGGAGAGGAAAATATGTGCAGCTGCGCTTTCTACCAAGTAATCGAATCTCTCAAAAAGGGTTTCATTTTTCTTCATTTCTCTGGGACCAAAGGACCTTTAAACAGACCTATGCACCAAAAGAAGGCACCATAGAACACAATTATAATTCCAATATATTGTTGTAGAGAAAATGTAAACAGATAGCTGGCTGAAAAAGCTTGCCTCCGATTTTCCCAAAAGACTGGTAATAAAGTAGAACAGATGTAACAGTGGAAAGAGCTTTATACCTCTGTCCTTTTCTTGCTCCAGAAGTTGAAAACTGTGGGCCAGTTAGATGCTAGGAGGAGAAGGGATACTCTAGATTTATGGGAGAGGGGGATTTTGCCATGGGTGTTAATGCGGTTTGTAAATAGAATATAATGCATGAGTATAAATGGTGTTCTCCAAAGCTGACATGCCTGCTTTCCCATACAATACATCTCTGTGTTTTGTCACAGGCTTAATTTCGAGTGGTTAACTGCCAGACTCTGAGGGGAAAATAAACAAACACAGTCCCCCCAGATATCTGAACAAGTGCAAATTGGTGGCAAACTTTGATTTATAGAGTGCTTGTTGTATATTGGCAAATCTGGAATTCTCCAGGCAAGATATTTTTATCCCCATCCATTGTGTCTGAATATTCTGTTTGTTGCATTCTGTCTTGGGGCAGCATTTGTTTTATGTCTGCTTTTGTTTTCCTGTTTATACCCCAATCCTTATGATGCACAAACACTAGTGAGCTGTTTATCATCATTTTCTGGCTGTGGTTACAACTGTTGTATTTAATGACTAGTTGTGAAAATTATGGAAGGCATACAATTAGTGCCACAGGACAAATCATATTTTTGTCATCGTGTTCAATGACCAGAAAAGTATATCTGAAAACAAATATTGCATTTTAGCAAAAGAATATACAATATTGTTAATTATAGTGTCTTTGCACAGTTACAGTTCTTTGCATATTTAATTGGAGCGGAAATGCCTCTGTATTTGTGGAAGGGTTGAATCTAGAAGAATCTGTCAAATAATACAAGTATCCTCTTAGGAAACATTGTGTTATGAGCCATTCGTCACCATGAGCAAAAAGTGTCCCTTTAAAATGTGAATGCCAATTAGCAAAAACAAGTTCCATCCCCCAAACACGTTAATTAGTCAATAGTTTTTGTTATTTTTTTCTCGATTCACTTGTCGTTTTGTGGTAGTAAAAAACAATAGTGTGGAGGAAAACACATTTCGGTATAGCTTCGTTTAACATGCTACTGATGCCTAGGGATTCATTTCCGGCTCAGACCATGTAGGCCATATGATCTACTGTCCTGACCTTTAGCATATGAATCCAATCTTGTGGAGTTAGTCACTTAGCCTGGGAGAAGTCTTCTGCAGGCAGTTAAAGTGACAATCCCAACTGGCCTAGCCCTCTGATGTGTGTAAATCAGGGAGCTGGGTCGGGCCAGGCACTCTGGCAAGCGACTCTGGGAATGCCAGGCAGTGTGACTTCACTGTCTGAGAGAACTAGCAAGCCACTGAAGAACAAGTAATCCGTCTGCTCTGACACTGACACTGTAAAGGTTGTCCTCAGGCAAGGACTCCCTCTGTACAGCATGAGGAGTAGGTGTTAGCAGGAAAGTGTCATGGGCTCTCTCTTTTCCTCTCTTTTTCTGGCAAACACACTCTCTCTCTCTCACACACAAACACACACACACACACACACACTGGTACATAGAGTGGTGGCTACGAAGACGAGGTTAGTCTAGCACCATCTGCCATATAGAGCAAGCTCCGAAAATAACAATACATGTTCAACAAATCATTGCAGATTTTGTGAGTAGATTTGTTGATTTGTTGTCAGGGGAATATATATATTGACTTCTGATCTTCTGATTAGGATATGAGGAGATCTGCCCCATTGTAACTTCAACTAAATTGACTGTATCTATTGTATGTCATGTATTAAAGCTATGCCTCATGTAGGTACCAGAAACCTATTGGTTTCCCATTTGTGACTGAATTATCCCTGTTTGTTTGCTAGTTTTCTTTCTACCAGCTTTGCCCCTTGAATAGAAGTATTATGTTGTGATCCCTCCAATAACAAGCTGTTTGAGGTCTAGCTGGTGCCCCAGTTAGAGAAGGCATGAAGTTACTGTAAGTTAGTTTAATGGCGGGCGCTTGGTAACCATGCATGGTCATGAACAGGCTGTTTTGAACAATGGCTAATCAAAAGCTCCACAGTGTGAGTGACAGCATCAAAGTGGATCTGCATACTGGGGGAATTCTCCAACGTTCTGATTCTCTGCAATTAAGTCTGTGTGGGAAAAAATGCATGCTGTGATGATTTCTTTCACCAGACGCAAACAACACGAGCACTTCTCAATTCTGCTGTGGTGCTTGTGTACATTATTCTCAACCCCAGGAGAGCCAGGAGTTGAGAGAATTAAAAAGGAAGAAGGGTAACTGAAGGGTGGGGAGAGGGAAAAATGCAATATTTTCATGTTTTATTGTTGCAGAGCCTTTTTACAGCAGAAACAATGTTAGACAAGTTATACATCGCACAAGGAAACGCTGTTCTTCGTCGATTATGACCACACAGAGCTAGTTGTTGACCTAAAATACTTGGAATTGATCGTTTCTGGCTTTAAAACGTCTTGGAAGAAGTATCTCTATGTCTCCATTTATTTGCTCTAAATGTATCAAGATATGTCATGTAACTCTTCTTATCTCTCCCTCTATATACAGTTTCATATTTGTTTTTTATCCTCCCGCACAGGTATCTCAGGTCAGTAGATTTCACCACCCCATTTCCGAGCATGTAAGCATTTTTTTGTAAGCATCTGGAGCGACTAAATGGATATTGGAAGCTGTTGTAGAAGCCAGAGGAGCATTGGACAATGGTGAGATTGACGAGTGGTTGGGTGTTTTCCCTGTGACCCTTCCGCATCTGGCAGGGGCAGAGTCAGGCAGGTGTGACAGCCAGAATCCATCTCCTAGTCAGGGGTAATAGGAAGGGGCACTCATACAGAGACAACCCCTTCCCCCTTCCTGTTATAGCCATCATTCCAGGAAGGACTCTATTTGTTTCAGTGTCTTCCAGTAGGCTATTGGTCAGCTCTCTTAAATGATTAGGACGACTTATGGCATATCCTTTCTAACACGTTTTCACTGCGCAAGACTGCTTCTTTCAAGTAACTACACTGATTCCATAGTGTTGTAAAATATATGGCCAAAGGTATGTGAACATCTCCTCGTCGAACATCTCATTCCAAAATCACTGGCATTAATATGGAGTTGGTCCCCCTTTGCTGCTGTAACAGCCTCCACTCTTCTGGGAAGGCTTTCCACTAGATGTTGGAACATTGCTGTGTGGACTTCCTTCCATTCAGCCACAAGAGCATTAGTGAGGTCGGGCATTGATGTTGGGCGATTAGGCCTGGCACGCAGTCGCCGTTCCAATCCATCCCAAAGGTGTTCGATGGGGTTTAGGTCAGGGCTCTGTGCAAGCCAGTCAAGTTCTTCCACACCGATCTCGACAAACCATTTCTGTATGGACCTCACTTTGTGCACAGCGGCGTTGTCATGCTGAAACAGGAAAGGGCCTTCCCCAAACTGTTGCCACAAAGTTGGAAGCACATAATTGTCTAGAATGTCATTGTATGCTGTAGTGTTAAGATTTCCCTTCACAGACCATTATTCCTCCTCCACCAAACAAACTTTACAGTTGGCACTATGCATTTGGGAAGGTAGCATTCTCCTGGCATCCGCCAAACCCAGATTCGTCCATCGGACTGCCAGATAGTGAAGCATGATTCATCACTCCAGAGAACGCGTTTCCACTGCTCCAGAGTCCGATGGTGGCGAGCTTTACACCACTCCAGCCGACGCGTGGCATTGCGCATGGTGATCTGAAGCTTGTATGCGGCTGCTCGGCCATGGAAACCCATTTCATGAAACTCCCTACAAACAGTTATTGTGCTTACGTTGCTTTCAAAAGCAGTTTGGAACTTGGTAATGAGTGTTGCAACCGAGGACAGCACTCGATGGTCCCGTTCTGTGAGCTTGTGTAACCTACCACTTCGCGGCTGAGCCGTTGTTGCTCTTAGACGTTTCCACTTCACAATAACAGCACTTACAGTTGACCGGGGAAGACCTGGCAGGGCAGAAATTTGACAAACTGACATGTTGGAAAGGTGGAATCCTATGACAGTGCCACGTTGAAAGTCACTGAGCTCTTCAGTATGGGCCATTCTACTGCCAATGTTAGTCTATGGCTGTGTGTTCGATTTTATACACGTGTCAGCAACGGGAGTGGCTGAAATAGCCGAATCAACTAATTTGAAGGGGTGTCCACATACTTTTGGTGATGTCATGTATTTCCATGAATAGGTAATACGGTAATGCATGTATATTCTGAAATGTACTGTACTGTACTGTACTTTATCCCATGATAACATTACGAGACAAGCTCTGTTTCATAGGGTACTTTCAGCATATCATATCTAAGTTACTTAATACTGTAGTAAATAAAATGACTAAATGCAGTCGTGCAGACTCTCTCTCTCTCTCTCTTGGTGGTAAAAGCAGCTCTATGCCGTGTGTCCGAACAGCATTGTTTGGGTACGTAACTCCGGAGCCCTGGAGTGTTGTCCTGTCAGTGGCATGGAAAATCCCTTTGTGGCTTAGCTCTGATGAAAATCACAGGTAAGGGGAACCTGAGCCTGGCTGAAGTACCAGCAGTGTGCCGTGAAATCTCTGTTGACATTACCGATGGGCAATTCCAGAAAGAGAGAGAGGAAAAAGACATATGAACAATTCAAAAGTCAGTTTTGACTCCTGTCTCTTCCACTATGGAACTGAATTTAATCAAAAGGTTAGACTTTTTCTTATTTACAAGCTTTCATCTGCACATTAGCAGAACTTAGGACACCATCCCTGACAGTAACTAGTTATAAAAATAACTCCTAATTTACCTGCTCGTTCTTACATTTACAATACCCCAAAGACCTAACCCGTTTTCTTATTTTTTCTTGGGTAACCTTTAAACAGACTAAGAGATTTTCCAGATTTGATGGGGAGAGAAAAGCAGATACATTTAAAATGAAGTGAGGTAGCTAGGGAGATGAGTTACATGAAGCAATTTCTATGTTCTTCGGCACGGTAGGGAGGAAGAAATTACTCTCTTTCTGTAGCATATAACAATATTTAGTTGAAATGATCTAGAGTGAAGTGCTGGACTAAAACGGGAACACTTTATATGAATGTTCAGGACCTTGTCTGTTATTTTGCTACGTTCTTTTGAGTGGTGCAGTGTGATGTAAAAGGTCAGCCGTTTTGCAATGGGATGAAGTTATGTAATTTTGGATAGGTCCCGAACTGTGTCTCAGAGCTACAACGATAATGTACTTAGATGGCTGAGTTTCTCAATAAAGAAAAAACAGCATCACTGCTGTCTGTGGGAGGGTATGGTGATAATTCTCTCCCTAGTCAATGGTTTCCTTTTTCTCAGCAGTGGGAAACACATGCACACAAGCATGACTCACACAGACAGTGCTTCAGCTTGTAGCTGCCGTCCACTCGGAAGTGGTGACGTCTTCAAACACAGCTTTGTGTAATTCCACGTTCAACTAGACTATCTGCGTTGACGGTGCTGCCTAAGTGAGGGACCTTTTCTGTGCCCTAGCTATCTGAAGGGAGCTGCCAGCTGCTGCTGTGACGAGCAGTGCTTAATTGTTTTCCGCTACAGCAATGCATCCTTTTCTTTTGTTCATCTAGGAACATAAAATACTGCCGTTATTTGCATATCTAATGACAATCGAAAAAGCTAATCTTTTTAATGGGGGGGTATAAATCTAACCAATAACAGCAATGTTTTTAGATGTATTACATGCCTACAGATAAATTGCTCTCTGATACCTGTACATTAAATCTCCCAAAGGAGAGATATGCAAGCCATGTTTCTATAGAAAATGCAGCTGTTGCTGTGTGTTTATTGCTGGACTATCTAATTGGTTTAATATTACTGCTAGCCCACCACAGGGTACAGATACATATTTTTTTGTGCACTTGCGACATATTTTTCAGTAGGACATACCTTACAACTTATTCATACTTACAACTGAAGTTGTCCATGACGCCTGGTCAAGGACTCAAAGTCTATTCTTCTGTTATTGAGATGTTGCAAAGGTGGGCGTCTGCTGCCGCAATGGTCTGACTATTTGTTCCCCGTGGGAGGGAGCCCTAAATAAAGGTTGTTGCACTGCATGTCTCTCTTAGTGGTTTGTAATGTGTGTCATGACTCATTCTACAGAACATGGGGGTATAGTCCCCTAGAAGTGTACCAGTTAAACTTATCCTAGAATAAGATTATATGATTTTACTGGAATTCTTATTTTGATAAATGTATCATTAGCCTATAGTCACGTCGGTAGGTTGACAGGCTGATCGATAGGCTGTTTGAGAAGGTCTGAATCCACGCAACCTGCCTACACATTCTTTGAAGTACAATAGACCGACATAGCTACTGTAGCAGGTCAATAGCTGTATGGTGGAAAATCTTGGAAGAGCATTTAAAACAGTGTTTTGTGTTCAATAGACACACTTAAAAATAGTGTGTTTAATTGTTGACCATGTTTGGTGAAAAAGTTACAAAAAATCCTGTATAATACTAAAATTAGAGTAGGCCACAGCTACGTTTCAACTCAACAGTCCAACATGAAGAACAGCAGCTCCATTGTCTAAAGCGCAATTCAGAGTCCAAAGCTGTGGATTGCCCTGTGGTCCATTGTGACATATCCATCTGACTTTGCAACCACCATCCGCTTAGACACACAGCCCGACCGTGCAACTCCCCAACATTCCTAACCGACATGGTGACGGTCGGGGAAATGGCTTGAGACGTGCCAAGAATTTGAAAAGTATTCAAGTTAACAGTCCAATATTCAAGAACACTGGTGTGTGGATGCGTATACGCTTTGGACTCTGAGAAGCACTTAACCCATAACAATGTGTTGCTTGCAGTGGTGTCATTTACAAGATCACGCTGCATGTTTTACTGGTGAATGAGATGCCTATCTTCTATCTTCTAACTAATTAATTCATTTGTTCAATAATTAAAAAACAAAAGATTGTTGAAATATGAATTAGAATCCCAAGCAGCGCCATCTGGACAACAATAACAATCCATCATAACGAAATGATGCATCAAATTACACTTGCTACAGGTTCCATCTGTACCTTGCGAAATCAATCTCATTCTGATTTGAGTAGGTCAGCCGCGTGAAAAAAGAAAACAATTTGCTTCTTGATTATTGTTGTTTTGTTCAGGCTTCTCCCCCAGCCCATGGTGTGTATATTTAGGCTCATAGGTAGGCTAATCATACTGTGGAGGAGGTTAGTGCTAAAACCTACCCCCGTTTAACGGACCGCACAGCCTCCATCTCCTAATGAATGTTTACTGCTACGGCTCCTTTGTCTCTGCACTCTACATAATGCAGAGGTTTCTGCCTGGGCTAAGACCTTGTTACGCAGATTCTCAGAGAATGCATATGGAATGGCTATACGATGGATAGAGATACTTATTGTGTCAAGTGCATTGACTTTACTTTATAGTTAAATATTTTTATAGCAGACTTGTGAAGACGTCAGTAGCAGATTGATTGGCTCAGGTTGGGAAATTGTAACAAATTAAATGAGCAGTGGGAATGACTCAATAGGGATAGTTTCTTACATACCAAAGGTTATTCCCTCACTATAGCATGTAAGGCCTTTAAAGTGTACAGCAAAATTTCCAAGTTTCTCTCAGCAGGCAGGCAGCTTGAAATACACCCTCCTCTCTCACACACACACACACACACACACACACTACAAACTCACTCACGCTCGCACACACACACACACGGACGCACGCACACACACACACACACACACACACACGGACGCACGCACGCACACACACACACACTACACCCTCCTCACACACCACACACGCACCACACACACACACACTCACACACACTCACAAACAACATATTTTCATGGATGAGTACATCTAATTGCATTGGCCTCTTAGACTAAAGGTAGCCAAATCATTTGCTCTGTGATCCTTTTGCCTTTGAATTAATCTTGAGAAGCAATAGTCTGGCCCAACAATAACACAATGGTCGCCATTTCTTCCTCTTCTCCTCCTCCATAGGGTTCTGCATTGAGAGGTTGCACCATTCAAGACAGTGGATCTGACTTTAATTATTGTAACTCTTATTGTTAGAGTAGTGTGGTTCTCACTGAGGACAATTTTGGCAGATTTGATTAAAATGGTACTTTCATGGGATGGACTGCAGGGAAAATTGTCCCCAAGAATAGCTAAGTGTATCATATATCACGCATCGAGCCATCTGTTCCTTATATTCAAATGTTATTGCAATATTTAGAATTACAGATTATTCATGTAGGTGTAATTAACAAATTAAATCTTCCTAATGAAAAAAATGTCTGTATAAATTGGTAGACTTCTTGCTCAGAATCAAGTAACTACAGTAAGACATTGCTTAGTGTAGCCTTAAGGTGAATATACTTAAACTATATACAGTTGAAGTCGGAAGTTTACATGCACCTTAGCCAAATACATTTAAACTCAGTTTTAAACTCAATTCCTGACATTTAATCATAGTCCAATTCCCTGTCTTAGGTCAGTTAGGATCACCATTTTATTTTAAGAATGTAAAATGTCAGAATAATAGTAGAGAGAATGATTTATTTCAGCTTTTATTTCTTTCATCACATTCCCAGTGAGTCAGAAGTTTACACACACTCAATTAGTATTTGGTAGCATTGCCTTTAAAATGTTTAACTTGGGTCAAATGTTTTGGGTAGCCTTCCACAAGCTTCCCACAATAAGTTGGATGAATTTTGGCCCGTTCCTCTTGACAGAGCTGGTGTAACTGAGTCAGGTTTGTAAGGCCTCCTTGCTTGCACACGCTTTTCAGTTCTGCGCACAGATGTTCTAGAGGATTGAGGTCAGTGCTTTGTGATGGTCACTCCAACACCTTGACTTTGTTGTCCTTAAGCCATTTTGCCACAACTTTGGAAGTATGCTTGGGATCATTGTCCATTTGGAAGACCCATTTGCGACCAAGCTTTAACTTCCTGACTGATGTCTTGAGATGTTGCTTCAATATATCCATGTAATTTTCCTTCCTCATGATGCCATCTATTTTGTGAAGTGCACCAGTCCCTCCTGCAGCAAAGCACCCCCACAACATGATGCTGCCACCCCCGTGCTTCACAGTTGGGATGGTGTTCTTCGGCTTGCAAGCCTCCCCCTTTTTCCTCCAAACATAATGATGATCACTATGGCCAAACAGTTCTATTTTTGTTTCATCAGACCAGAGGACATTTCTCCAAAAAGTAAGATCTTTGTCCCCATGTGCAGTTCCAAACCGTAGTCTGGCTTTTTTATGGCAGTTTTAGAGCAGTGGCTTCTTCCTTGCTGAGCGGCCTTTCAGGTTATGTCGATATATGACTCGTTTTACTGTGGATATAGATATTTTTGTACCGGTAACCTCCAGCATGTTCACAAGGTCCTTTGCAGTTGTTCTGGGATTGATTTGATTTGCACGATGAACCAGACTTGTGGAGGTCTACAATCATTTTTCTGAGGTCTTGGCAGATTTCTTTTGATTTTCCCATGATGTCAAGCAAAGAGGCACTGAGTTTGAAGGTAGTCCTTGAAATACATCCACAGGTACACCTCCAATTGACTCAAATTATGTCAATTAGCCTGTCAGAAGCTTGTAAAGCCATGACATCGTTTTGTGGGATTTTCCAAGCTGTTTAAAGGCAAATTCAACTTAGTGTATGTAAACTTCTGACCCACTGGAATTGTGATACAGTGAATTATAAGTGAAATAATCTGTCTGTAAACAATTGTTTGAAAAATTACCCATGTCATGCACAAAGTGGATGTCCTAACTGACTTGCCAAAACTATAGTTTGTTAACAAGAAATATGTGGAGTTGTTGAAAAACTAGTTTTAATGACTCCAACCTAAGTGAATGTAAACTTCCGACTTCAACTGTATACAGTACCAGTCAAACGTTTGGAAAAGCCTACTCATTCAATGTTTTTTCTTAATTTTTTAAAATGTTTTCTACATTGTACAATAATAGTGGAAACATCAAAACTATGAAATAACACATATGGAATCATGTAGTAGCCAAAAAAGTGTAAAACAAATCTAAATATATTAAATATTTTAGATTATTCAAAGCAGCAACCCTTTGCCCTGATGACAGCTTTGCACACTCTTGGCATTCTCTCAACCAGCTTCATGAGGAATGCGTTTCCACATATGCTGAGCACTTGTTGGCTGTTTCTCCTTGAGGTCAAGTGATTCTGGAGGCCAGGTCATCTGATGCAGCACTCCATCACTCTCCTTGGTCAAATAGCCCTTACACAGCCTGGAGGTGTGTTTTGGGTCTTGTTGAAAAAACAAATGATAGTCCAACTAAGCGCAAGGCAGATGGGATGACGTATCGCTGCAGAATGCTGTGGTAGCCATGCTGGTTAAGTGTGCCTTGAATTCTAAATAAATCACTGACAGTGTCACCAGCAAAGCACCCCCACACCATCACACCTCCTCCTCCATGCGTCACGGTGGGAACCACGCATACGGAGATCAACCAATTTGTTTTATTTAAACCGTATTTCTTGACCCAATCAAGTCTCTTCTTATTATTGGTGTCCTTTAGTAGTGGTTTCTTTGCAGCAGTTTGGCCATGAAGGCCAGTTTCACGCCGTCTCCTCTGAACAGTTGATGTTGAGATGTGTCTGTTACTTGAACTCTGTGAAGCATTTATTTGGGTTGCTATCTGAGGTGTAGTTAACTAATGAACTTATCCTCTGCAGCAGAGCTAACTGGATCTTCCTTTGCTGTGGCGGTCCTCATGAGAGCCAGTTTCATCACAGCACTTTATGTTTTTTGCGACTGCATTTGAAGAAACTTTCAAAGTTCTTGAAATGTTCTGGATTGACTGACCTTCATGTCTTAAAGTAATGATGGACTGTCATTTATATTTGCTTATTTGAGCTGCTCTTGCCATAATATGGACTTGGTCTTTTAAAAAATAGGGCTATCTTCTGTATACCACCCCTACCTTGTCACAACACAACTAGGGTTATAGTCATTCTCATTATCTTACCAGCTGTAAACAGGGTTTCAGTCTGATCATACTTGCTCATATGTTGCTTTGCAAATCAGTTTGTTACCCACACACAGATAGCCCACATCCTCATTCTTAGTATGTAAAAAGCAAGTATTTTGGGATGAATTTCACCACACAAATCAGCATATAAGGATTTAAGCTTCCAGAGCGAACTGCACAAAGAAACCCTGGCTAATTGAGCCTTGCGATGAGATTCAGATGGGGAACTGCTCTGACATGCTAGACGCCAGCTGACACCCAGCCTTACATGGTGACAGGGCCCCCTCTCCCTCACACTCCCTCACCCTGCAGAGAGGAGCAGCACATGCCCTCTCCACCACTTGCCCTGACAGGGAGCAAAATCATTAATTCGCCATGTAGGGCTTAACGCTACACATAAGTGTGGAGCCTGAGGCCGAGGGGAATGAAATATTCCTCATTAGAATGCACTATTGTTCCACTGACTGCTATGAAAGCTCATCTTGAGTATGGAGTGACATATTTTCTCCTGAGCTTGACAGTAAAAGCAGCCCCATGTGGCAGTGATTGAGGGTACAGTGGGAAGGGGGTCTGATTCCCCTCATTGTGCATTGGGATTCAAAATGAAGCAGTGAACTATAATGCAGGCCAATAAGCATGATGTCTGAGTTCTTACATGTAGAGGTGTTTCTAATAAACATAGATAAATAGATGCATGATGGGAAGTCCGGATATGTGAGCAGTTTTCATTATCATGCAAGCCTGCGGTTGTGACATTGCTATTGGGTTATTTTCCACTCATTAATCTACTTATGTTTATTTAGTGCAGACTTAGTCTTTTTTTTATATATATTTTTTTAATTTAAACTTTATTTAACTCAAAGTGCAGTTTGAGGGTTTGAGTGGTTGAGTGTCTGTACCATATAACGTTATTGTTGCAATTGCGAATGTGGGCAGAACAGTTTTAATGAACACAAAACGGTTAAGGTTAAGTGTTACCAGAATGTCATGGTTTGCCGGTTCAGTTTTGTTGCCTTGCTAACTTGGATAATGATAGACAGCCTTGTCTGCCCCCTTTCTTTAATTCTCCTCTCTGATGATCACTTGTACTTTGTGGTGTAAAGATCATCCTACGAGAGGGAAAGAGGTACCATTTACACTGGACAGTGTGCACTGTATCTAGAAACATTCTGGTGAGAGTGGGTTTCTCACAGTTTAATATACATACATTTATTAATATGATGGGCTGGGGGGATATTTATTTTTGTTCCATGATTAGAATAATTGATACAATTATGCTAGGAAGACTTCATACCGTGTATGATTTTTGTTTGCCAGCTTTGTATTTTAACACACACAAACACAAACACACACTCACACATGCACACACACGCACACACAAACACACACAGAGAGAGCCTCCAAGTAAACTGACAGACATTCATTTGGGCTCATTTAAGGGGTTTCATAGTGTGTGGAATGTTGTGAAGCTGTTGTGTTAATGAGCCACATCTTTCATGTGAAATGATGGCACAATTAGGAAAACAAAAGTGCAAGGTGTGACAATTTAAGTGAATGTGCTTTGTCAGTGTCTGTGAACAGCACCTTTGAGACAGCATATGCATGAAACGGGTTTATAAAACAATAGTGGAGGCTTTATAGAGGTCTGGATTTCTGTACACACATTTTACCTTGTTACTCTGTCCCCAAACATGGTCTCAAAGGAATACCTCTGGCGAATTTCAGCGCAGAAAATTTAATGGAAGTTGCTGAATAGGATGTTCTGGTGCAAGATCTTTACAAAAATACAAATTACAAAGAGGACCTCTTCTCTGGCCATGTTTCAGACCAACGCTGAACATGGTCCAATTTGCAAATGTTCTACTTCATGATCCCCCCTGCAATCCTTAGTTACTTACCTTTGGGATCAAGTTCCTAATATATGGATAGAATAAAACCATCCATATCCGCTCCTCATTTGAAGAAAAAAACTCCAACTGTCTTTTACCTTGGAGCTCTATTTCTCTTATCATCTTATTCCCTATGAATCTCTTTAGTCGTTTGAAACATGAAAAGGGTTGTCTGTACTTGAATCCACTAATGTTCACACAATGTGTGCTCGCTTGCCAGAAGGCAGTGTCAAAGACCTTGACAGGTAACTCTATACATAGGCAGTGATGGAAAAAGTACTCAAATCTCATACTTGAGTAAAAGTAAATATACCTTCATAGAAAATGACTCAAGTAAAAGTGAAAGTCACCCAGTAAAATACTACTTGAGTAAAAGTCTGAGAGTATTTGGTTTTAAATATACTTAAGTATCAAAAGTAAATGTAACTTCTAAAATATACTTAAGTATCAAACGTTAAAGTAAATACTAATCAAACCAGACGGCAAGATTTTCTTGTTTTATAAATGTATGGATAGCCAGGGGCACACTCCAACACTCAGACATAATTTACAAACAAAGCATTTGTGTTTAGTGAGTCCGCCAGATCAGATGCATTAGGGATGGCCAGAGATTTTCTCTTGATAATTGTGTGAATTAGACACTTTTCCTGTCCTGCTAAGCATTCAAAATGTAAATAGTACTTTTGGGTGCCAGACATGGAGTATAGAGTAAAAAGTACATATTATCTTTAGTAACGTAGTGGAGTAAAACTAAAAGTTGTCAGTAATATAAGTAGTAATGTAAAGTACAGATACCCCAAAAAATGACTTAAGAGGTACTTTAAAGTATTTTTACTTCAGTACTTTACACCACTGATTTATAGTTAATGAAAGTGTTTGAGGTTGGTTAGAAAAAAAAACTCTGGCCATAGTGTTATTCGCACTAATGTGTACTGGCATTACTATTTGTATACTGTGCTTCATGATAAGATAATAAGGTAGACATGACCCACTTTCTATAGTGTATCAGTTCACCATAAGCTTTGTTCTCAGTGGGCCTCAGCTATCAATATGTATGAAAAAACGTTCATGACAACTCCAGCCGCACCAACATTGGTTTTCAACATTCATAAAACTCTCATCAATTAACTTAAAGATTATGCCAGTGATATAAGAATAAATTGTGACGCTTACCAATTCATTCCTTTTTTTTCAGCTACACACAGATTTGGATGTTGGCAGCACACCAATAAAGTATGTCCTGGCTGGCGAGGGGGCGGGTACCATCTTTGCCATCAACGAGATTACGGGAGATATTCACGCCATGAAGAGACTGGACAGAGAGGAGAAGGCAGAGTACACTCTTACAGCCCAAGTCACTAACAGAGACACCGATCAACCCCTGGAACCGCCCTCGGAGTTCATCATAAAGGTGCAGGATATCAACGACAATCCGCCGCAGTTCGTTGAAGGCCCCTACCGGGCCTCTGTCCCAGAGATGTCTCAAGTGGGTAAGTCAAGTGAAGGCCTTCACTTCTCTTTCTGCTGGCATACAAACTCATCTCTACATCATTTGAAAATATAGTCTTTATTTATGTGTAATTGTAGGGTATTTGGGTAACTATCATGATATGTAATACCCACATTTCTGTTTTGATAACATTGGTCATCATTGTAATACAGACATAGAACAGATTTTTGCCTGACTTTTCAATTCCATGTTACCATCATGAATTCCATGTTATATATATACTTTTTTTTTACATGTATTTAACTAGACAAGTCAGTTATGAACACATTGTTATTTCAATGACGACCTAGGAACAATGGGTTAACTGCCTTGTTGAAGGGCAGATTTTTACCTTGTCAGCTCGGGGATTCAATCTTGCAACTTTTCGGTTATTAGTCCAACACTCTAACCGCTGAACTACCTGCCGGCCCTAATATTAAAATGGTCCTCAGTGTTGAGTAGTAACAATTCCTGCAATGGGATACCATATATACTTTCAACACAATGTTTGACATATTCCTTAACAATATTGTATATAACCCCTACAAAACCTTTTGAATGTAACAGTATGTTAATATATTCATATGTTCACATATTTATTTCAGCCAAGCATTCAGATTAGCAGTGCGTGATCACACGTTTCAAATGTAGCACACAAAGTTAGCGGAACCTGAAAATGAATCGGCTCATGTATTTCAAGGGTCTCAATACTGACCTTGGAATGGTTACCTAACGTTTGTAGTATTTTGTAGAAAATCAGAAACAAGTGGGACAGCAGGGTGCGTCTCTTCACCTTTTTTGACATGCTGCCTTCAGAAAGAGGCGTATAGTGGTGTGGTTATTTGTTGGGTACTGTTGTTCTCTATCATGAAGCTGACATAAGTCAGATAGGATTTTTACCATGACTGCAAACACATTTTGGAGCCACCAACATTGCAGTTTTCTCTTAGTGTGTTGATCTCAATTGAAATGCTCATTGTATTTATTCAAGGATTTGACAGTGAAGTGAGGGGAATTGTTAGCAGTGGGGTGAAAAGCAAAGTGCTAGTTGACGGCAGAGACTGGGATTTGCCAAAGGGAATGCAATGTAAAAATGGAAGTTGGTGGCTTTTGTGATTGTTGCTTTGTCACTGCTGATTAATTAAACATTCACCAATGTTCTGTTGTTAGCTTGTTAGCTTTTTTTTTCAAAAAGCTTGAAAGGCTTTTTGAAAGGACTTGTTTTCGTCTTGTTAAGTTCTTATGTGTTGTGGCGTTATGGACAGAATCAAAAGCTCTGGACATAAAGACACAAACAAACATTCAGTCTTAATTCAGTTTTTCATCTCCCATCTCATATTCATAAATCATTTGTGTTTAATTTCTATCACACTAAAATAAAATTTTATATAGAACTCACTGACGCTCTATTTTCTAGTTGTGCTTTAAAATTCCAATAAAGTCTACTGCGAAAACAGAGGAAAATAAACTCTTATGAACATAGAGACTGTTGGATTTCTGACAAAAACATGTAACTCAAAACTATCAAAAAGGGCTTGAAGTTAATTCCTAAACCGTAAGCTGTTATATGGAGCTTTAACAAACAAAGGTTAGCTTTTAACATGTTTGGGCTGACATGCCTCTCATAGTACACATTGAAACAGAGGCTATACAATGCCCCAGTGTGTCATCACAACCTTGGCAGGCAGTTACCACTAGAAAAAAATATATGTGACATGTGCTTGTAAGGGCTTCATGTTTCCAGTGTGCAGGTGAACACAAAGGTTAATAGAACATGCCTGAGAATGCTTTGTTCTTTCTGAAGGTGAGCTGGATAAGAAACGTGGCTTTGTTCACTTCATGTTATGTAATTTATTGAATAACAGGTAAAGTAAAACCTTTTACAGTTTTGGTTTTGTTGTTGGTGTGCTAACATTGTCACGCCCTGATCTGTTTCACCTGTCTTGGTGATTGTCTCCACCCACCTCCAGGTGTCTCCTGTTTTCCCCATTAGTCCCAAGTGTATTTATCCCTGTGTTTCCTGTCTCTCTGTGCCAGTTTTGTCTTGTTTTGCCAAGTCAACCAGCGTTTCTCCTAGCGCCTATTTTTTCCCCAGTCTCTTTTTTTCCCCGAGCCCTCCTGGTTTTGACCCTTGCCTGTTCTGCGGCCGAATCCGCCTGCCCCTGACCACTCTGCCTGTTCTGACCTCGAGCCGGCCTATCCCTTTGAACTGTTTGGACCCTGACCTGTTCACTGAACCCCTGCCTGTCCTGACCTCAAGCCTGCCTATCCCCTGGTACTGTTTGGACTCTGACCTGGTTTATGAACTCTCGCCTGTCCCCGACCTGTCTTTTGCCTACACCCCTTTTGGTGTAATAAATATCGGAGCTCAACCATCTGCCTCCTGTGTCTGCATTTGGGTCTCGCCTTGTGCCCTTATAAACATTCTCCATGAAAGACGAAAGAGTGTAAGGTACATGTCGTTTATTTTACTTACTTCCTTGGAAGTGCATTCAAACTACAGGAGGTTTTCCTGTTATCTTACTCTGATCTCGTTCCCTGACTGTAACACCGTGATCTCATTCTAAGAGGACATTAGAGCCTTAAATGTTTTTTTTTTTTTTATGATTTCTTTTTTTTCCACCTGATTGCATGTCTTCAACATTATCTCAAACGGGAAGTTATTGGGGTGTCTGTCATATATTTCTTACATCTTCCTATCAACCTTTGTGTGGGCAAATAAACAATCGAACAAGCACCAAATATCCTGTTAAAGGTTTTATATTATTATACATTCATATTTAATACACCATACTCATCCATTCATTTCTTGATACTGGACAGCTGAAAATGCTGTATCTATATTTACATATTTAAATTTGTCTTAAATTCTAAATGAGTTTGTTACTTAATGGTATAGGTCTTCTCACAAGGGGAATTATGTATCATTTGTACGGATTGGACAAATCTCATTGGATTATTGGATCTGTTTTCTTGTTAATGGGGTCTTTGACTTTAAGGCCAAGACAAGCAAGCAAATTCCCCCGCTAGGTCCTCCAACCATATGCTGGAATTATAGAGCTCCCTGCCTTCTGGAGCTAACAAGGGGATTGTGATGTAGTTTAAATTAGAGAGTCTGCTTAAAGTGACGATTCCGGTAATTAGAATCAGGTCGTCTGACCCTCCTCTCTACCAAAGAAAGGGTGTGAATGACAATAATTGCTACACAGAGAAATACACTTGGAAAGTTGTTTTGCCATCTCAAACTCCAACGTGCGGCCTCGGGAGCCTTGCCTGTGCCTGCTTCATTATCAAGGCGATTAATAAAACTGGTGGAGAGACAGATGGCATGTCGCTCCTCAGCCCTCCTCTCCTGCAGCGCGGCCGCTCTCAACCCCCTGTAAAATGAGCCTGTGTACAGAAGCACAAGGCGTGCAAACGTGTCAGGATCTGCTAAATTGGAGCGCAGACATAAAATTGAAGTGACATTAATAGATTACCTGGAGTTCATTTGCATTTTGAGAGTTATTATGAACATCGGTAACAGGACTAACAGGCACGGTCTGTGGCTCTAATGATATTTCTGATTATGCACTGATCAATGATGGCAGCTTGGAAAATAAGTAAAGAGTTGTCATCATTGATTTTGACTTGATCAAGGAGAGACATACGGAAATGAGTGCTGCGTTCCATTGGGCGCACAATCATACAGTATACGTACATTAGACCCCTCCTTTTAATATTAGCACAACTTGTACAGAGTGGAACATAGAATGTTTTGATGTCAAAGCATGTGACGAGAGGCATCGATCACGAGCGGAAAAAGCGAAGGGACGCAGGTGAACTCAGATATGGGCCACATTAGTCACCTGTGAGATGCTCTTACACACAACACATTAAAGGTATCATATTCATATCAGGACAGCTGGACTATTTTGATACCATTCCACGCTCCATTTAGGCCAGATGTGCGATACGTTTGACTTCCTTGATATCATCGAACATATGATCTTTGTAATATAACGCTGATCTTGCTGTCAATTCTGAACAATACCGTGGCTTTGGAGCGGTGGCAAAGGGAACATTGTAGCTTAATTGGAGGGTCATCGTCTTACCTTTGAAAACAATCATTTTTAGACCATGGTCTTCAACTGTAACAACTTGGCGGAGAACCTTGGTGGAGGGCTTCTGTCTGGTGTGACTCGACCCTCTCTGATTCAGGACTCTAGGTTCTGGCAGATGAGCAGGGAGGCAGGGGGTTGTGGGCCTTTAACACTGTGTGCAGCTGGGCCATAGCAGAGTCACATCTGCCGTGCAGGCCAGGCACGGTGCTGTAGAAGGCCGATGGCCTCAGCTGAGGCAGGGGTCAGGCCTGTGAACCTGGTGTGACTCTCTCAGCCCAGCCAGCCCTTTCGGTGCTGCTAAATAGGGATAGGACTGGAGTCCAAGGCAGAGGGGACTTCACAGACAAGCTGGGCTTAGCTGTAAATAACTTGCTCCTTCTATTTCACCTCATTCTGCGTTTGGAGTGTCCTCTCTCTCTCTCGCGCTCTCTCTCTCTCTCTATGGGTGCCTGTGCTTATATACAAATCTATACTCATATTTTGATACAGCCATTTGATATGGCTTGTTGGATGATGGAAAACAATTTCAAGTTTTGGGAATTTGTTGTTTTGTCAGACAAACAGTGTGAATATGCAGAGACAACGGGCATGTCTGGACTGGTTCTGCCATCATTCAATTTAATCAATCACCTAGCTGACGCATCTGTCAGGTTGTGCCAAAATAATGAAAGTGCACACGCACGCACGCACCCACACACACACTGACTCACACATTACTTATTCATCACATGTTATTTATTATCCGGCGTAACTCTGAATTATGCATGTAATATGATCAGTCTCTGGTCCTTCAAAGCCTCCTGAGGCGTTTGTTCTTTGTAGCATGCAGTATGTAGCCTTTCTATGTAGCATGCACTCTGTGGCACACCTAACATACCTAGCTGTGCATTAACACAATTGTACCCTGCAGTTCCAACGTTGCTGTTGTTTGCCTGCCATTTGTCCTGCTCCCCTATGTGGCTGAGCCTGATCTCTCTAATACCTCAGCTTGGTCTTCCTTGAAGAGAGAACAAAAACTTCAGGCTCCCAGGTAATGATGCCCTTCAATATGTATGCATAAGATTGGCTCTGCAGATGAATGGTAAAGAGCTCAATGAAACGAAGGACAAAACCCCCGACTGGCTCTTTTCGAAAGTCACCCTTTTTCGTGGCGGCCATGAAGCCCACAAAAATGAAGAGATAAGAGACAACATGATAAAAGACAGGGAAATGAATGAGCTGAAGTGTGTTTTTGTCCGGGCAGCTCTTGTAGTGAGAGGAAGGTACATAAACACCCAAGGCCAGTGCTAATGGGTCTGGGCAGCATTGTGTCGGCTGGAGTGATGCGACTGATCCCCTTTGACAGGGTAATCAGTACTACGCTGGACACTGACATTATCCCTTTCATGATGGAGACGGAAGGGATGGCGAGCATGCTGAGAATGGAACATGCTATATGTGATGCTACAAGCCTAATGAAGGCCCAGTGTATAGCTGCCTTCATACGATTTACATTGATATTACCTTCAGGAGAAGACCCAGATGCAGACAGTGTCGAAGTAACAAAGGTTTATTACGAGAACAGGGGGCAGGCAAAACGACAGGTCAAGGGCAGGCAGAGGTCAGTAATCCAGATCAGAGTCCATAAGGTACAGAACAGCATAAGGTCAGGGCAGGGAGAGGTCAATAACCCAGGGTGGTGTGACAAGGTAAAGAACGACAGGCAGGCTCAGGGCGGGCAGAATGGTCAAAACAGGAACTAGAAAAAGACAGCAGCAAGGGGAAAACCGCTGGTATGCTTGACAAACAAAACAAATTGGCAACAGAATAAGAACTCAGGTATAAATACATTGGGGATAATGGGGAAGATGGGCGACACCTGGAGGGGGTGGAGACAACACAAAGACAGGTGAAACAGATCAGGGTGTTACACTTCATGTTGCCTAGCTTTTTACATATTTACTTTAGGTGGCAAGCGTAGTTCAGTTCTCACATGTAAAAACACAGTGAGGGGCTCATGTCACCTTCCTAACATATATATATATATATTTTGATGTGTTAATTAACATTATGGACATTTGCATGGAAGAGATGACTATGTAAGAATGCAGTTTTACATGAGCAAAGTTTTATAAAGCATATTATGAATTAGGCCTGGGTGATATACCGTTTGTACCGTATACCGGCCGGGGAATTTTGAAATCCTGTTGGAATGATTTTAAACCATATATATGTTTACATTTTTTCGTTTTTGAGAGCAAACCATTGAATTAACTTTAAGTTAATTATAACTATAAGAAATCTAAGATGTGTCAAATAAATGATATCCAGCTCAGGGCTCCAGCTATGCATTTGGTTTGGTAACTGGCTAGCCAATTGGCTAGATGTCAAGATCAAGGTTCTTGGTTACAGCAGAGACATTCAATCCCCTACTGCGGCTATTCCCAAACTGGGGAACGCGTAATTCCATTGGGGGTAGACCAAATAAAAATGTGATTCACATTTTCAAACAGTCCATTTAGATTTTCCAACGGGGCTATACATTTGGGTGTTTTTTTCTCGCCTCAGTAGCCTCGTTTCACTGCCCAAAATAAAATTCAACCATCTAGTGTTCAGTGAAATAACAACACAATGTCAAATACAGGTAGCCTAGTCAAATAATTAACATCCAATCACATTAACCGCTACTCTCTCGCGGGTATTCCACTAATGGTCCGTATGTAGCCAAACGTAGCTGCTGCTCATTCCGTTTGCTCGAAAATTGCTAAATAGTTAAAAAAAGTAAGGCCCGCATCCATTGAGACACATACCAACTCAGTACTACATCTGCACTGTTTCACAACGCATCAGTGACATGGCAGGAGATGTTTTGAAATAATTGCTGCTTTGCGTACAAGCCAGTGAATACTATGCGTTACAACTAGATGAGTCAACAGATGTGACAGGCCTGGCACAGCTCCTGGTATATGTCCGTTACGTTTATGAGGGGTCAATTAAGGAAGACATCCTCTTCTGCAAACCACAGGAAACCAGGACAACAGGAGAGGATATTTTTGAAGTACTGGACAGCTTTGTGACATCAAATGGACTTTGGTGGTCAATATGTGTTGGCATTCGTACTGATGGCGCAAAAGCCATGACAGGGAGACATAGTGGAGTGGTAACCCGCGTGCAGGCAGTTGCTCCCGATGTCAATTGGGTACACTGCAGCTTCCACCGAGAGGCTAGTTTTGGATACTACAGTGAAAATGGTTAACTTTGTTAAAGCAAGGCCCCTGAACTCTCGTATATATATTCTGCGTTATGCAATGATATGGGCAGCGACCATGTAACGCTTTTACAACATACAGAAGTGAGCTGGTTATAAAGGGGCAAAGTATTGACACGTTTTTTTTTATTTAGAGACGAGCTTAAAGTTTGCTTTACTGACCATAATTTTCAGTTCTCTGACCACTTGCATGATGAAGAGTTTCTCACACGACTGGCCTATCTGGGGGATGTTTTTTCTCGCCTGAATGATCTGAATCTAGGATTACAGGGACTCTCTGCAACTATATTCAATGTGCGGGACAAAATTGAGGCTACGATTAAGAAGTTACAGCTCTTCTCTGTCTGCATTAATCTTAGGCAGTGGTGGAGCGCTAGCGCCCCACTCCCGACACTACCAGGTGAAATGCAAGGCGCCAAATTCAAAATCCAAAAGTTGAATTATTAAACATGCACCCATATACAAGTGTTTCATACTCATCAAAAGCTCTGTTTCTTGGCAATATCACAGCGTTGTCAGATTTCAAAAAGGCTTTACAGCGAAAGCACCACATTTGATTGTTTGAGGGTAGCACCTTCACTATTTTCTCATTACCATGAATTCATTAGCCTTCACGGTTCACACAAAACACATTTCACAGCGAAAACAAATCAATTACCTGTTGAAGAACTTCTGCTGAGGTCTTCCTAAGTGTCCAACGAAGACAATCCATGGTTCTTTTGTTAGAAAAAGTAATGTATTATATCCATAAATCTCAGTTTGGTTTGAGTGTTATAATCAGAAACTACAGCCTCCACTCCTCCATTGAAACGTGACGAGAACTCGTTCAACTTATACCTATAAACTTGTCCAAGAACAATCAAAAATCATTTTAAATGTATCCTTAGGAACACTTTTACGTATATTTACTATAATAATTCAACCGGAATATAAACTGGGCTATAAGAACGGAAAAAAACACAGAGCATGCCTTGTCGGGAGCGCGCGTCCTCTCCTATTGACATCCAAGGGGACACTTCCTGTTTTCTCTTCTTCTCTGCTCTAATAGCATCCAAAAAATATCTGAACACTGTCTCGAGACTGTTGACATGCAGAGGAAGCGATAGGTACTGCATTCATATGCCCTTATATGGGCATTTTCATTTCCAAATTAATCACTCTGTCAAAACCACTTTTTCCAGGACAGAAGTTCCTCGGGGTTTCGCCTGCCATATCCGTTCTGTTTTACTCACAGACAAATGGTTAACACCTTTAGAAAATTCAGTGTTTCCTATCCAATGGTACTAAATATGTGCATATCCTATTTGGGCCTGAATGGGAGGCATTTTACTTTGGGCATGCCAGGCTCTTCTGTGAAAATGTAATTTAATCAGAAGCCACTGCCAGATTTCTGGATAGGGCTGCGCTCATAGTATCCTGCCTTGGCAAATCGCGCTGACACTGATGCCCTTTGCAACCACGTATCTATGTGAGAGTGGATTCTCAGCAATCACTAGCATGAAAACTTAACACAGGCACAGACTGTGTGGAAAATGATTTAAGACTGAGACTCTCTCCAATACAACCCAAAATCGCAGAGTTATCTGCATTCTTTCAAGCGCACCTTTCTCATTAACCTGAGTTATTCACAATTTTTGATGAACAAATAAGGTTTTATATGTAAGATGGCTAAATAAAGAGCAAAATTATTGATTATTATATTATTAATATTTGTGCCCTGGTCCTATAAGAGCTCTTTGTCACTTCCCACAAGCCGGGTTGTGACAAAAACTCAAACACATTCTTAAGTTTAATAAATGTATCATATAATGTGTATGTGACAGGTTTACAATGATGGCAAAAAACAACATTTGAGAGTGCGCTGACTCTGGTGCTGGAGGGGCTGGAGGTTGAATGTTTGAAGGGGTACGGGACAATAAAATGTTTGGGAACCACTGCCCTACTGGATCAAGATTCCGGGTTAACTAAATTGTTTTTTTAGTAGTTTTTTTTGTGCCCCTTGTGTGCACATTAGGTAAAACCTTATGTCCCGGTATAGTGCAGAAACGGTATGACGATGTAAAAATCTGGATACCTTCCAACTCCATTATGAATTGATTAGAGGTGAACAGGGAAACCCAAAGGCTGCATGATGGGTGGGAGGTCTGTAAATGAGCACAGAGCGAGGCGGGGAGTGTTTGCTGAATGCTGAAGTGTTCTAATTCGCACCCCAGCATTGGCAACGCTTATTCATATCTAATAGGATGCCAGGTTGCTTTCTCACAGACATTCTTCAGTTCAAAATCTTGCTCCGTCCATTAATTATGCAGGAGGAGAGCTGCAGATATGTAATGTAGTGTTGAGGCGCTTTCTCTACCGTTCTCCCTCTCGCTTTTGCTCTGCAGGCCTCCCTCTTTTTACTCCCTGCCTCTCTTCCCCGTTATCTCTGTGTATCTCTCTCACTATATTTCACTTGTTTTCACCCCCAAACTCTTTCCTATGTGTGTGTGTTTGAAGGACTGTAGTGTGTGAGAGGGTGCGTTGTGGCAACAGTTGTCTATGCCCGTGTTTATCTTGCTCTTGGTGATTGTAGAGTACTCAGAAGTGAGTGCAGGATCCTATGCCCTCACATATTTCTCTGTCTGCATTATTAATTGTCAGAGGTACAAACCATAGTTGTTTGGTCCCCACAGGCACCCAACCGTGCTCTCTCAAATGAAAAGCACTGATTGCATCCTGTGGTGAATAAAATGCATTATCTTTATAGTTATTTTAAAAGGCATTTTAAAATTACTGAAGGCAGTATGCAAAGTAAATACTTACTAGAGAAGAAAAAGGTCCATGATTCTACCCACAGTAACTTAAGTATGCATCTCCTTAGTGGAGAACACACACAAAAGTAAAATGCTTTCTGAGTATCACTTCAGTAAACACACAGGGATGAGGGTTTTTTTGTGCGTGAGGGTGTCACTGCTATGCTAACATTTCCCGAAGGGGCCCAGCAGAAGATTCATGTGGCATTGCTGGTGGCGGGAATTGCACACAAGACACATAAATGGGAGGGGAAAACATTCATCAAGGTGGCAGAGAGGCCCATCCAATCACAGCAGAGAATAAAGGGAAGGCATAAAAGTCCATGCAGCAAGGTCATTTGAAAAAGAAACAGATAAGAACGTGAGATCATGTTGTAAATCTCCTGTATGTGGAGCCTTTGTGATCCTCACAGATGCCTGCCCCATTAACCAAAGCCAATGCTCTGTTACACTGCCTCTGCTCATGCTTTCTCCACCACTTCTCTAACCTGTGTGTGGAAACCTTTAAACAGAACTTCGCCTGTTATGTTCTGTAGATTATGATTATTCTTTGAGGAGTGTTTTTCTTCACCTCCCTGCTCATATTGATATTTGGCTTGTTTTGTTTCAGCACAATGCCTTATTCCGGTTTCACTGTTAGTGAAATATTGACAGTTGCATTGTTCCTTACGCCGGAGTATGGATTTAACCAGTCTGTGGTTTCTCCACAGTCATAGGCTGGTGTCCACAGTAGTCAATGCAGCACCAGTCAGTGAACAGGTTGACTATGTCACTTCAGGGCTTCTGGGTAATTGGCTAAATCTGCTCTGCAACACAGTGCAGAGATGGCCCTTTAAAATTTCACCTCACTTCAGGGAGGATAAACAAAGCAGGAGATGACTTGGAGTTTGGAGGCCCTAGTCATTGTATTTGCTCTCTTCTTCTATGTGATATCTGCCCCATCCACATACAGTTAACTGACCCATCCACATACAGGTAACTGCCCCATCCACATACAGGTAACTGCCCCATCCACATGCAGGTAACGTGTGTGTGTGTGTGTGTGTGTGGGTGTGGGTGTGCGTGTGTGCATTTTACAGGGACATGGTGTAAGTGACCACAAGCTTCTGTGTGTTCCCAATGATGGATTGCTCGTCAGGAGGTAGTAGGAATTCTCTGTATGTCTGACTGATGCATTGAGTCCCAAGTCACGTACAGTGCTTTTGGTCTTACCTTTAAGATTCCTCCGGGAAGCATGTTAACCCTTTGGACTCAACGTTCTTGTGTCTGATGGCAGTTCAGCTAAGTTCTCCGGTGTTCCCTCCTACCCTCACATTGCCTCTGAGTACAAGGTGCATGTTTTGATACAGTTCTCTAGTAGGTGTCTTGACCCATGTCAAAGAGGGCTCCCAAGTGGCGCAGTGGTCTAAGACAATTGGCCCAGTGTCGTCTGGGTTTGACTGGGGTAGGCTGTCACTGTAAATAAGAATTTGTTCTTAACTGACTTGCCCACTTAAGTAAGAAAAGGTTACACCTCAACCTATGTGCTATTCAAAAGTCCTAGGCCCCTTTTCCTTGTGCTACCCCCCTGGTTATGGGACCTTTGACTACAGCCTTGTAGTGTGATGTTTGGGTCATTTGGATACGTTTTACAATGCAAAGAAAATGTACAATGCAAATCTAGCTATGTTAAAAAACATTGTGCTAAATTGTATTTGTCTGTGTCAGTGTAGTGCATTGATCATTATTGTAACACAGTCATTCTTGGTTTCAAGTCTCTGTCGAGCATGGCCAGCTTCTGTCTACTGAATAACCCTTAACCATACTATCATTTTACAGAACTGTTCCTACAGCATATTGTAACTTGTTTTTCAAAAACATAATATGTACTAAATATTTACACCCCTTGCTGTTAGAGTATTGGAGGAACACCATTATGGTCACTTACTCAGGATGAATATATTCATAAGAACATATACCAATGTTTTTCATTTGTTATTGCCCAGCCATTATAACTGTCCTGGGAGCAATTAAATATGTGAAGTGTCCCATTCTGTCTCTAACTTCCTTCCCTGAACTATCTGCATGTTGCACGCATTTCCTGAGAACTAATTAAAGTGAATCAATGACACAACACTTTAAAATGGCGGCGTATGTCACAGCCATCAGCGGTGAACAAAGGACACTCTTAATTGTTTTGTTCCTGTGGTTCCTGTAAACGGCTTGTCACGGCTCACACTCCACAGCCTGCTTGTTATGTAAGTTTTCCTTGTCACTCCCCCTACAACACACACACACATACGCATGCAGGCACACACGCACACACACACATTCCCTTCCAGTTTCTCAGTGAATGCTTCCTCTGTGTCTTAAAAAATACAATTAATTGTACTGCAACAATGACAATGTGTGACAGTTACTTACACTTCACAAGCCTGATGTCCCTGATCGATCACTGGCTCAGGGGAGCAATTTTTGTGATACAGACAACTATTTATTCTGGATATTCTCTGGTTTCCTGTCTGGGCCTACACAGTATCTCTCTGATATTCAACATTTCTTCAAATCAAATCAAATGTTATTTGTCACACACACATGGTTAGCAGATGCGAGTGTACCGAAATGCTTGTGCTTCTAGTTCCGACAGTGCAATCATATCTAACAAGTAATCTAACACTTCCCCAACAACTACCTAATACACACATTTCTAAAGGGGTGAATGAGAATATGTACATATAAGTATATGGATGAGTGATGGCCGAGCGGCATAGGCAAGCTGCAATAGATGGTATAAAATACAGTATATACGAGTAATGTAAGATATGTAAACATTATTAAAGTGGCATTATTTAAAGTGGCATTGTTTAACGTGACTAGTGATCCATTTATTAATGTAGGCAGCAGCCTCTCTGAGTTAATGATTGCTGTTTAGCAATCTGATGGCCTTGAGATGTTATTTTTTTTTCTTCAATTTTTCAATCCCAGCTTTGATGCATCTGTACTGACCTCGCTTTCTGGATGGTAGCGGTTTGAACAGGCAGTGGCTCAGGTGTTTGTTGTCCTTGATGATCTTTTTGGCCTTCCTGTGACATCGGGTGTTGTAGGTGTCATGGAGGGCAGGTGGTTTGCCCCCAGTGATGAGTTGTGCAGACCGCAACACCCACTGGAGAGCCCTGCGGATGAGGGCAGTGCAGTTGCCGTACCAGGCTGTGATACAGCCCGACAGGATGCTCTCGATTGTGCATCTATAAAAGTTTGTCATGGTTTTGTGTGACAAGACAAATTTCTGTGAAGTTATTGTTGCGCCTTCTTAACCACACTGTCTGTGTGTGTGGACCATTTCAGTTTGTCTGTGATGTGTATGCCAAAGAACTTAAAACTTTTCACCTTCTCCAGTGCTGTCCCTTCGATGTGGATGGGGGTGCTCCCTCTGCTGTTTCCTGAAGGCCACGTTCATCTCCTTTGTTTTGTTGACATTGAGTGAGAGGTTGTTTTCCTGACACCACACTCCGAGTGCCCTCACCTCCTCCCTGAAGGCTGTCTCATCACTGTTGGTAATCAAGCAAACTACTGTTGTGTCGTCTGCAAATTTGATGATTGAGTTGGAGGCGTGCATGACCATGCAGTAATGGGTGAACAGGGAGTACAGGAGGGGGCTTAGCACGCACCCTTGTGGGGCCCCAGTGTTGAGGATCAGCGAAGTGGAGATGTTGTTTTCTACCTTCACCTGGGGGAGGCCCGTCTGACAGTCCAGGACCCAATTGCACAGGGCGGGGTTGAGACGCAGGGCCTCCAGCTTGATGATGATCTTGGAGGGTACTATGGTGTTGAATGCTGAGCTGTAGTCAATGAACAGCATTCTTACATACAGTAGGTTTTCCTTTTGTCCAGATGGGATAGGGCAGTGTGCAGTGTGTTGACTAGTCTCCCAATGCACTTCATGATGACAGAAGTGAGTGATGCGGGGCGGTAGTCATCTAGTTATCTTTGCCTTCTTGGGTACAGGAACAATGGTAGCCATCTTGAAGCATGTGGGGACAACAGACTGGGATAGGGAGCGATTGAATATGTCCGTAAACACACCAGCCAACTGGTCTGCGCATGCTTTGAGGACGCGGCTAGGGATGTTGTCTGGGCCAGCAGCCTTGCGAGTGTTAACACGTTTTAATGTTTTACTCACGTCAGCCACGGAGAAGGAGGGGGGGGGGCACAGTCCTTGTTAGCAGGCCACGGTGGTGGCACTGTATTGTCCTACAAGTGGGCAAAGAAGGTGTTTAGTTTGTCTGGAAGCGTGATGTTGTTGTCCATGACGTGGCTGGATTTATTTTTGAAGTCCTTGATAGTCCTGTAGACCCTGCCACATAGGTCTCGTGTCTGAGCCAATGAATTGCGACTCCACCTTGTCCCTGTACTGGCATTTCGCTTGTTTGATTGCCTTGCGGAGGGAATAGCTTCACTGTTTATATTCAGACATATTCCCAGACCTCTTTCCATGATTAAATGCAGTGGATCGCGCTTTCAGTTTTACGCGAATGCCGCCATCCATCCACGGTTTCTGGTTAGGGTAGGTTTTAATAGTAACAGTGGGTATAACATCTCCAATGCATTTCTTTATAAACGCACTCACCGAGTCAGCGTATATGTCAATGTTGTTCTCTGAGGCTGACCAGAACATATTCCACTCTGCGTGATCAAAACAATCTTGAAGCGTGGCTTCCGATTGGTCGGACCAGCGTTGAATGGTTCTCGTCACTGGTACATCCTGTTTGAGTTTCTGCCTATAAGACGGATGGAGCAAGATGGTGTCGTGGTTTGGATTTGCCGGAGGGAGGGCGGGGGAGGGCCTTGTGTGCATCGCGGAAGTTAGAGTAGCAGTGGTCGAGGGTATTGCACATGCGCGTTGTGCAATCAATATGCTGGAAGAATTTAGGTAGACTTGTTGTCAAATTTGCTTTGTTAAAATCCCCAGCTACAATAAATGCAGCCTCAGGATGTATGGTTTCCAGTTTACATATAGTACAGTGAAGTTCCTTGATGGCCGTCTTGGTGTCTGCTTGAGGGGGAATGTACACAGCTGTGACTATAACTGACAAGAATCTTCCTGATAGGTAAAATGGCCGGCACTTGATTGTAAGGAATTCTAGATCGGGTGAGCAGAAGGACTTGAGTTCCTGTATCTTGTTGTGATTACACAATGAGTCATTAATCATAAAGAATCATAAACACATGCATTTTGATCATCTCAGATTCAGACTGCCCTGATCGTACTGTCTTTCATTTCTTCCTCATATCCATTAAAGTAGCCCTACCTGCACACAATGTTAAGCATGGGTATGCATTACCCGGGTTATGAAGAGTGATCTGTTGAGGGAGAGAAGGCTTTTCTGACTGATTATTATTTCTCGTCAGACTTTTACGCCGTGCTCATGTCTCCTAATGAGCAATATGGCATGTAACACCATTGTCATTGACAGTGCTAGTTGTAAGTCCTACTGGATGGAACATTTGTTGGGATATTGGACTGCCATGTTGAGTGGCAGATGACAAAGTTCACTCTTTCAGCTCTTCCAAATATGGCATTGCACCTACAGAAGATGGTTGTTTACTGAACCTTGTTTATCTGATTTCTATATTCAAGAGTTGTGGCCTGCTGTTTTCATTTGACAACAGGCCTGACTGTGCTTAATGTGTTTCCCAGTCTATGCTTTTCAATCAACTGGGTCATGCAGCAGCAGCATTCACTATGGCAAGCTAGCCAATCCACATGAGTCTCTTAGTCTGACCATGAGCTATTTGTCTATTGCGGCATAGCCAGGAAAGGTAACAGCGCCAATATCTATCTGATGATAATCAATACATGGTCATTGTCTTGTCACAAGGCTAGTGCATTCATAGACCATTCACTACCGGTCAGCCAGTTGAGGTCTGGCACTCATTTGATTTGACCTGGAAACCAGAGGAGACGATGGACCCGGGGAACATCCATTCATCAACATGATGAGTCACTGAAACTTAGTTCACATACGGTATTGTTCAATACGTTTGAGTATAAATAAGTGAAGATAGAAAATAGTAATTATTTCAAGGACATTCTTTTCATAATAGTTAGTTGGATATTATTTGCAATCTCAGATGAGGTTAGACATACATAAGTAATACTTCCATTCTAACAACTGAACATGGTGTTCTTGGAGACAGACACCTTAGTCTATGTGCACCCCACAGTGCAGACACAGTGAGATAAACAACACTGGTGTATCCAAGGTTGTAGAGTTGGATACTACTTTCCTTACGTCTCTCTGTGACTGCATATATATAAACTCAGCAAAAAAAGAAACGTCCCTTTTTCAGGACCCTGTCTTTCAAAGATAATTCGTTAACATCCAAATAACTTCACAGATCTTCCCTGTAAAGGGTTTAAGACACTAACAACTTACAGACGGTAGGCAATTAAGGTCACAGTTATGAAGACACTAAAGAGGCCTTTCTACTGACTCTGAAAAACACCAAAAGAAAGATGCCCAGGGTCCCTGCTCATCTGCGTGAACGTGCCTTAGGCATATTGCAAGGAGGCATGAGGACTGCAGATGTGGCCAGGGCAATAAATTGCAATGTCTGTACTGTGAGACGCCTAACACAGCGCTACAGGGAGACAGGACGGACAGCTGATCGTTCTCGCAATGGCAAGCCATGTGTAACAACACCTGCACAGGATTGGTACATCCGAACATCACACCTGCGGGACAGGTACAGGATGGCAACAACAACTGCCTGAGTTACACCAGGAACGCACAATCCCTCCATCAGTGCTCAGACTGTCTGCAATAGGCTGAGAGAGGCTGGACTGAGGGCTTGTAGGCCTATTGTAAGGCAGGTCCTCACCAGATATCACCGGTAACAACGCTGCCTATGGGCACAAACCCACCGCCGCTGGACCAGACAGGACTGGCAAAAAGTGCTCTTCACTGACGAGTCAAGGTTTTGTCTCGCCAGGGGTGATGGTCGGATTCACGTTTATCGTCGAAGGAATGAGCGTTACACCGCGGCCTGTACTCAGGAGCAGGATTGATTTGGAGGTGGAGGGTCCGTCATGGTCTGGGGCAGTGTGTCAGAGCATCATCGGGAATGAGCTTGTTGTCACTGCAGGCAATCTCAACGCTGTGGTTGACATCTCACAGCAAGAACTGGCAAATGTGGTGCAGTCCATGAGGAGGAGATGCACTGCAGTATTTAATGCCACACCAGATACTGACTTTTACTTTGGATTTTGACCCCCCTTTGTTCAGGGACACATTATTCAATTTCTGTTAGTCACATGTCTGTGGGACTTGTTCAGTTTATGTCTCAGTTGTTGAATCGTGTTATGTTCATACAAATATTTACACATGTTAAGTTTGCTGAAAATAAACGCAGTTGACAGTGAGAGGACGTTTCTTTTTTTGCAGAGTTTACATGTGGCCACAGAGCCCCATTCTCCCTCACTGTCAGTGGCGACCAGGATAGCCCGTCTGAGGTCATGTTAGTCCCATGGGCCCCTGGCAACACTAGAGCATCAGCCGGAGTCAATTATGACACTTGGAAACAAAAGCAATGGCACTAACCAAGAGTTCCCACTCCCACTGCCATCGTGCCACAACTGCCATCACTAAGCCTCTGGATTTATCCCGTCCAGTTTTCACGGAAGATTCCTATTGATTTTCTATCACTGTAGGAATGTACACAGTAAATGGGAAGTGCCCTCTTAGTTTTTCATCTGATGAGACAAAAGGATATACCCCAACATCTTCATCCCGCCCTTGCTCTTGAAACACTAGCTTTCACATCATAAAGACCATGACCATAACTCCTATTTGCCTAATAGTTTCATAACCTCTGGGCATAACATTTGTTTTTTATAATTTGTGTAGCAATATGTCCTCAGTACTCTAGTTAATATTAATGAGATTACATTAGGTTTACCACAGGAACACAATCGGTAGCATCTCTGGGTGTTTGTGGATGACTGGAACAAAGAAAAGTGCCTTACACATGTCTTTAGACAGGGGGATAGCATGGATTCGTTCATCCATCACAAAGGTAGTTCAGAAACAACCACATACTGGAAGTAACATTTGTTTGAGAATTAACGCCAGTAGTGTGACTGCACACGTCAGTCGATTTAGGCCTCAAATTTACAGAGGTTTTGTCACAGACCCAATTCAGCTCTGGAATTTCATTTTTATAAGCAATTCTTATTTTTCATCTCCTGAAGTTTATAGGTATTACATATTTGTAATTGCACTGGTGGACTACAGGCATCAAATCAAACCGGAGACAATATTCCCACAATTGAGTTTCCTCAACCAAGGGCCCAGTGGTGCGTCCAACTCTGCAGTCATGAGTGTCCCCGAATTCTCGGTACAATATCCAGGAAGGACAAGCTAATCTGTACTGATTTGAAACAGTGCCAAACAGAAGCTTTTTTAATCCCTCTTTTTTTTATCAGAGGAGTGGAGAATGCACCCCTCTGAAAGGAAAAAGGTGGAGGGGGCTATTTCATGGCCCACTAGTTCCACTGTTTTGTTCCACACTTCAATCCCTATGTACTGTCACATAGTTTGGATTTGCTATTTGCTGCAGACACACCTTTCAAGTAATCAGAAGTATGAAGGTGCTTTCATAATTAAATGCAAATATGGCTCCATTTTCCCACTGCCATTGTAGTATTAGCAATTTAACTTTTAGGCAGATAAGACTTATTATCTCTGAAAAGTGGAGCAATTTCCTGTCCTGTCTTAATTTCATTTGACAATTGGCAAATACCTATAGCAGATACAATATACATTATTCTCAACCAGCGTTGCAGGAATAGACACATTTTTATTGTTGCACACATCAATAGTACTTCAATTGTAATTAATTTGTATTATTTCCTTACATTCCCTGGCCATTCCCTAAACTAAGACTTTGTGACACTTTCAAGGAATCTAGGCTTACTAAAGTTCTGCTATTGTAACAGTACATGAAGCTGTTGAGTGATTTTCGACCACAGGGAAAACAGTGTATATGATATTGCATAAAATGTCATGAAAGGGTCTGATACTACGTAGCTCATCTCCAGCACGCATGCACGTCATTCACACTCACTAACTCACACGCGCACACACACGCGCACGCACACACACACACACACACAAAGCCTTAGCAATAATAAGCAGTATGAAATGTAAAGGTAAGCCCTGGCAACAGTAAGGGTCATCACAGCACATGAATTACTAACAAACACATGTCTCAAAGGGCCACTTGAGGCTCTCTATGTGAAATAATTGGGTAGCAATAGCAAATCAGGTTTTTGTGTCAGAGTGCAATGGTGGCCTATATGTTTTGTTTTGTTTTTGTAAAAAGGTAGGACAGTGTTACTATGAATCACTGTTGGACATGTTTCGGCTGTGTGAACAGGAAATGCATTCCCCACATGTACAATGTTTAATGACCCTCTCTCATAAAACAATCTTGGAATTCTGCTGGAGTTTATTCTGTAACAGGTCATATGAACAGGCTCATGAGAATATTATTCAGTGTACCTCTGAAACAGATGATGAGCACCACATATTCTGAACTGCAGAATGTCTGTATGTACAAAGGCACAACTCATGCTCTCGGCCTCAAAAAACATTTGCCAAGCCCCAAAGCCAGGTAATACAAGGCACATTAGAGGAGTTTAGACCAACAGACTGTGTTCCTTGCCAACAGCTGCATAAGGGAAACATCTCCACCTGTATTCCACAAATCTTCTTTCAATGGTCCTAACAACAATTAGCAGAGAAATCAACTAGAATAGAAAAAAGTTAGCATCCTTATATTAAAGCTGAGAAGTGCCATGTTAAACTGGCCTGGTGTTATTACTCTGTTTGTGCCAGATTAATGGCACATGCCTAATGGCAGGCACAGAGGTGGCCTTAACTAGTGTTGTCCCCCACTATGACCCATTATGTATCCTGCAGTCATCAGGCCTGGATACCTGTGGCTAGGCCTGATGCCTTCTGTAACCATGAACATTTACCGATGTTGTCAGAACACCTGAGAACATATTTTACAAAAATAATTACCATACCATCTGTACTGTCAAGTTGCTGCCTACGAACAGCTTTCCTCCTTTTATTCTCTTCCCACCTGAGCCACAGACTAATGACGAGTTGGGCATCAGCATCAGCCCTGCTCTTTATTGTTCATTTTTCAAAGCCTTCACTGTAAGATTGTTTTCTCTGTTGGGATGTTGTAGCACAGTATGCTGTGTCATTCAAGTGTCTGGCAATAATGTTGTCTTTAACCTTACCAATAAGTACCTCTGGCTTTATAGTGGAACCAGGAAGATTACAGGGGGAGAAGCTAGCTGTAAGGATGGATTATGGGTGTCAGAAGTCCACTCTCTTTTTAATGATGTGCCCTTTCTCATATACAGGTACCTCAGTCACTAGGGTGACGGCAACAGACGCAGATGACCCAGTCTATGGAAACAGTGCTAAACTTGTGTACAGCATACTGGAAGGACAGCCCTACTTCTCCATAGACCCCAACACTGGTGAGTGGATTGCCATGGTGAAGTGCTAAAGCAAATCTATGTTTATTCGTCACATGCACAGGATCCAGCAGGTGTAAACAGTACAGTGAACTGCTTACTTGCAGCTCATTCCTCAACAGTGCAAAATAAATGTAACCTTCAGGGTCATGGCATGTAACATTGTTGAGCCTGAACAGATACACTCCTTCCTGCCCGGTTCGATGGCGGTCAAAACAAGTGTTGTTTCAGTGAAATGTACAGATTGAATGCATATTATCCATACATGGACAATTACTCAGCATACAGATTATAGTTGTGTTTTGAGGATATAACTCCCAACAAGATATTCAAGGACTGTTACATTTAAATGACACTGCTCTCTTTTTTAATTCAATCTGCCGTCTGCTTATTCTTCAACCTTGACTCTGTTGTTTTCCTAATTGCATTTTCAGCCGACTTGTTAACAGTGTGTCTGTAAGCAACATGATTAAATAATGGTGAAATTACATTAATAAGCAATGAGATGGAAATCAACTGCTCACAATTTGGAAAAACAACATACAATAATAAACAAGCTCCAAGAACGTCAAAACTGGATGTACATAATACATATGAAGACTGAATGGAGAAGGTATCGTGAATCTATGAAAGGACAGTTTGAGGATCAGCGTATAGGCTTTGCATGATTACTGAGCACATGCAGATGGCTCATTCAAGTGAGCCAGCTGTTTTAATGAATGTTAATGACAAATAAAAGGTAAGGGAAAAACAAACATTATAATCCATTTGACACTTCCGACACCATGAAGGAAATGAAATGCATTTGATAAATAAATGAACATCATGCCCCAATCCATCACTTGGTTAATGGACGGTAGAAAAAATCCTACCGAATATCCATGGAAATTAGTGTTTGTCTTTCCACCCTTTTCAGTGATTAGGAATTAATTTGAATAGCTAACGATGATCAACAGAGATGACAGTAGAGTGAGTAACAGAGGATAACTGAAGTGTGTGTGCATGTGTGTCTGTGGCTGTGGTGCGTGAGTACATGTGAGTTTGTGTGTGTGTGCACTTCTTTTAGGGAGAGTTGTTCTTACCTGCTTCAGACAGGTAAGAACAGTGCGTTGTCTCAGGTATAATATGACCAAGGGTGTCAGGCCTTTATTAAGTGTTGATTATTGTTTTGATTATCTTGCCGGCCTCTGTTTTCTGAGTGGATTATCCTTGCCCTGAGCTCTTCATTTTCTGCACCGTGCCACTACAGGCAATAAGGTCCATTCTGCGTACAAAATATTTTTTTTATATATACAGTACCAGTCAAAAGTTTGGACACACCTACTCAATCCAGAGTTTTTCTTTATTTTTACTATTTGTAGAATAGTAGTGAATAATATGAAATAACACATATGGAATCATGTAGTAACCAAAACAGTGTTACACAAATCAAAATATATTTTACACCCTTTTGCCTTGATGACAGCTTTGCACTCTCTTGGCATTCTCTCAACCAGCTTAATGCGGAAAATTTCAAGAACATTGAACCTTATTAACCAGCATGGCTACCACAGCATTCTGTAGCGATATGCCATCCCATCTGGTTTGCGCTTCGTGGGACTATCATTTGTTTTTCAACAGGACAATGACCCAAAACACACCTCAAGGCTGTGTAAGGGCTATTTGACCAAGAAGGAGAGTGATGGAGTGCTGCATCAGATGACCTGGCCTCCAGAATCACCTGATCTCGACCCAATTGAGATGGTTTGGGATGAGTTGGAAAGCAGAGTGAAGGGAAAGCAGCCAACAAGTGCTCATTATATGTGGGAACTCCTTCGAGACTGTTGGAAAAGCACACAGAGATGCATACAAAGCTCTCCCTCGCCCTCCATTTGGCAAATCTGACCATAATTCTATCCTCCTGATTCCTGCTTACAAGCAAAAACTAAAGCAGGAAGTACCAGTGACTCGCTCAATAAGAAAGTGGACAGATGGCGCGGATGCTACGCTACAGGACTGTAATGCTAGCACATACTGGAATATGTTCCGGGATTCATACATTGGCATTGATGAGTATACCACCTCAGTCATCGGCTTCATCAATAAGTGCATCGACGATGTCGTCCCCACAGTGACCGTAGGTACAGACGAACCAACAAACAAGCAAAGCATCAATACAGGATTAAGATTGAATCCTGCTACACCGGCTCTGATGCTCGTCGGATGTGGCAGGACTTGAAAACTATTACGGACTACAAAGGGGAACCCAGACACGAGCTTCCCAGTGAAGCAAGCCTACCAGACGAGCTAAATGCATTTCATGCTCGCTTCGAGGCAAGCAACACTGAAACATGCATGAGAGCACCAGCTGGTCAACATTCACAGGGCTGCGGGGCCAGACTGATTACCAGGACGTGTACTCAAAGCATGCGCGGACCAACTGGCAAGTGTCTTCACTGACATTTTCAACCTCTACCTGTCATAGTCTGTAATACCTGCTTGTTTCAAGCAGACCACCATAGTCGCTGTGCCCAAAGAAGCAAAGGTAACCTTCCTAAATGATTACCGCCCCTCCCGTCAGTAGCCATGAAGTGCTTTGAAAGGCTGGTCATGGCTCACATCAACAGCATCCTCCCGAATACCCTAGACCCACTCCAATTCGCATACTGCTCCAACAGATCCACAGATTACGCAATGTCATCACACTTCACACTGCTCTTTCCCACCTGGACAAAAGGAACACCTATGTGAGAATGCTGTTCATTGACTACAGCTCAGCGTTCAACACCATGTGCCTACAAAGCTCATCACTAAGCTAAGGACCCTGGGACTAAACACCTCCCTCTGCAACTGGATCCTGGACTTCCTGACGGGCCGCCCCCAGGTGGTAAGGGTAGGCAATAACACGTCTGCCACCCCCCATTTGTTTTGTACACTGCTGCTGCTCGCTGTTTATTATCTATGCATAGTCACTTCACCCCTAACTACATGTACAAATTACCTCAACTAACCTGTGCCCCTGCATATTGACTCGGTACCGGTACCCCCTGTAAATAGCCTTGTTATTGTTATTTTATTACTTTTATAATTGTTTACTTTAGCTTATTTGGTAAATATTTTCGTAACTCTTCTTCTACTGCACTGTTGGTTAAAAAGGGCTTGTAAGTAAACATTTCAAGGTAAGGTTTACACTTGTTGTATTCAGCGCATGTGACAAATAAATCATTTTGATTTGATTTGGCTGAGAGAATGCCTAAGAGTGTTTAAAGCTGTCATCAAGGCAAAGGGTGGCTACTTTGAAGAAATCTAAAATCTAAAATATGTTTGGATTTGTTTAACACTTTTTTGGTTACTGCATGATTCCATATGTGTTATTTCATCATTCATTCTTCAATGAAGAAAATAGTAAACATAAAGAAAAAACCTTGAATGAGTAGATGTGTCCAAACCTTTGACATACTGTGTATTTATTATTCTCTGAACTATTACTAGCCACCTAGCAATTTGATTAAATTGGCTATAGCTAACCTCACAACCTCATAACTAGCTACCAAGAAGCCATTTCAGGCTATCAATCTGTCACGCCTGCTCCCGCTCTCCCTCCCTGGGGCTCGAGGGCGCCGGGCTCCTGCCACCATCATTACGCACACCTGCTTCCCTCGTCACGCGCATCAGCGATTCATTACACTCACCTGGACTCAATCACCCGTGTTATTACCTCCCCTATATCTGTCTGTTCCCCAGCTCTGTTCCCTGCTTAATGTTCGTTTGTCTTTGTATACCCGGTTCTGATGCTGTTCCTGTCCTGTTCCGAGTCTGTGCTAAATTAAATGTTCAACTCTCCGTACCTGCTTCTCCTCATCAGTGTCGGTTCTTACACAATCAAGTTAGAGCAGCTAGCTTGTCTAACTATCTTAGCTGGCTTGCCTGCTGGCAAGGTTGGTAGACTTTAGAAAAGCAAACATAATACTAAATGCACTAAATAAGACACATTTCTTTCAATCTTTTACCCAGATTTTAGCAGAGATGCAGAGAATCATAGTTAGCTTATTTTTTTAAAGAACCACCAGTCAGGATGATACAGACAGCTCAAGAGGTATGCTTAGATATGCAGAAAAATAAACATATTTTTTTACATAAAATGAAGCCTATTAATTATGGCTCTAGATTGCAGGAGAAAACTGTTTCAGGTGTTTGAAAAATGCTAAATTCTCCACCCCCCAGCCATCCTCACGTACTTGGTGTCCCCTCAGACTTTCGGGGTGCATGACGCACCTGGACAGCATTATTACCATTCAATCAGAACACAAATTACTTGCAGACAGCAGTACAACACTCCAGCAAACAAACACAATGATTTGCAATGCCATCCACAGGATCAGAGCTTCTCTCCAGGTGCTCTGTCAGAAATGCCACCTCTGTTTAAGAAAAGGTTGTTGTGAAGGATACTGCCACACTCTTAAAGGTGCAATGAAGCGATCATGTCAAGCGTTATGAATGCCGTTGTATACCCCATTATTTTTATTTATGTGTATGTTGATGTTTTGCAATAACAATATATTTGGTGTTAATTTTTTTGCTTTCAGCAATCATTAAAATTGCTTTACATGGGATGGATCGAGAGATGCGAGAGGAGTACCTGGTCGTCATTCAAGCAAAAGACATGGGTGGTCATATGGGAGGGTTGTCAGGGACAACAACAGTTACTGTCACACTAACAGATGTCAACGATAACCCGCCAAAGTTCTCAAAAAGTAAACAAAATGTCAAATTCTCTCTCCATATACTATAGTTAGAACCCATCATTGGTAAATCTGAATGTATTTGTTGTTGTTTTGCTGCGTAATGTTTTTTCATGAATTTCCAAAATAATCAGAATTGTACTAGTTATATAGATGCGTAGATAAGGATACAACATCTACCGTTAGGGTGAAATAATCTTGATGTCCTATTCTTCAGGTCTGTACGAGTTTGTGATCCCAGAGGACCTTGGCATTGGTAAACATGGTGGCAAGGTAAAGGCAAATGATAGGGACATTGGAGAGAACGCCAAATCAACGTACAACATCATTGACGGTGATGAGAAGGATGTCTTCGAGATCACTACAGATGCCCAGACTCAAGAGGGGATCCTTCGGTTAAAGAAGGTAAGGACCTGACGCAAACTGCTCTGTCCCTAGGGTTCCGCCAAAAACCACTTCATATCCTTAACAGCTTCAACTTAAACAAGGCCCAAATAGTAGGTTGCAAGACGAGGTATCAAAGGAGGAAGGTTGTTCATACAGGCTACAGGTCAGAGCTGTATATCTAGACTGATTTAATTTAAATTGACCGTGGGGAGCAAATGCTGTTGTGCTACATATATACCGCAAAGCAGTTTCAATGGCGAAGATGCAGAAAGATGACGGCCCCCATGTACTTACCACAAACGCCTAATTTGCTAGGTTCGCCGTATTGTACAGCGCACTCTGTTACCATTTCTTTGTGTTGGCATTAGCACAGTATACATGATCCCAATTCTAGCTCCAAGACGGCGGCAATTTGAGTAAATAAAACATGTGATTGTGCTGATTTCTAGGCCCATTGATCCATGTCACACACCGTAGTTTAAAAAGTCTGTGGATAGTGTGCAAACAAAGACATCATATCTGAATTCCTCCATCTTAATGCACCTTCGCCGTTGAATTGATTTGTAAGACTAAATCAAAAACAGCTACCAAATGAACACTGTTGATTCGGTAGATGATTAAATGTACGAAAGGGAAAGCAAATGATATGGCATGTTTGCCTCCAGCAATCAAAAAATGTACTATTACACAACAATATGCAGTGTCACCATTTTTTCCGTAGAACTGCGATGATAGATGAAGGAGCTACTTCAGGCCTGAAGTATTCAAGTGTATGCATGAGTGATGGACGTGTGCTCAAGTCTTGACTCATGGTTAGTTTAATGTCTGGAGTTAGAGCTATAGATCATTCAAACGTGATTGTATGCCACTGCATTTGGATGCTAAATGACATTACATTAGGACATCCACTGTGACTTCCTGTAACTATTGGATGAAATGAAATTTAAAAAAATCTGATGATCTGCCTGGAATAGATTATACTCTACTAAACAAAATAGACAGCTTGAGAGCAAACTAGACATGATCAATAAGACATTTGACATACTTCCCTCTAGTATTTCACAGCGACAGCAGTGCTGTGGCTCTGCCTCATCACTTTATTCCGGTATACTTGGCTTGGAATCTGTTGCCTGCATTGCTAATAGCATGATGGATGAGATTGCATGTGAAAAACAGGAAATCAACTGCCGACTCTCTTCTCACCTCTACATCTCCAGATGGTGAGGTTCAGATTACTTTAGTAGAACTGGTATTTCTTCTTCCGTTCCGCACTCTGAACAACATTTTCTTGGTTTCAGAGCCCTGTTGCACCAGCTTATGGAGTTTTCCTTAGACGATGTGGAAGAACAAAGGATTAAATGGAGCAAATAGCACCACGACACTCCCAACAACAACAAAAAAAGCTCTATAAACTACTGTCAAATACCAAGTGAAAATTATTAAAGATTCTTTGCGGCAAGGTTACAAAATATTGATCTAAACACGACTGCAGAAGCACAAACTAAGAAGTGGCTTTGTTGTTTTGGGTCTAAGCTTTTTATCTTCCACCCCTCAGGCCTATCAGGGAATGTTAGCGGGAAGTTCTGCTTCCTCCACCAGCCAGCACTGAACTTTGATGTCTCTAAATGGCCTGTGTGTATACATACAGATCCTATGCTGAGGCTCATGGGAAATTGAAGTATGGCACAGGAGGGCTCTGAGGTGGGGACGTCAGCAAGGGACAAGCATGGGGAAAATGGACTGAAAAAGCTTTCCCATCTTCAAATGTGCACACTGTAGCAACAAGCCGGTCTGACACTTTCACTAAGCTAATGTTCCATCAATATGAAAACCAAAGTGCTGCTCTCCGGATTACATAGAGTCAAGTGCTGCATGAATTGAACTCCCCCAAAACAATGAGTAATGGCAGAGTGGCATAGAGGGCCAATTCAAATATGGCTGACTCAGTGGGGAGGTCAGATGTCATTGAGGATTATTTGAGAGGATGCGAATATGAATACTATGGTCAAAGTTAGATTATGAGGTAAAACTGTTGAGGTAGAGTCGCTTGTTGAAGCAATCATACAGTGTTAACTTCTTAGGGAGCGGCAGCAGAGGTGACGGTTTTGGAGAGTCTGGCGTGCCCAAAGTAAAATGCCTGCCAGAAATGCCAGCCCAGAAAATAGGATATGCACATAATTAGTACTATTGGATAGGAAACACTCTGAAGTTTCTAAAAGTGTTAAAATAATGTATGTGAGTATAAGAGGATAAACATTTTTTACATACTGCTTTGTTATAAGATATGGTCAATTATGCATTACATTTTAAAAGTACAATTATAACTGCAATGCAGTAAGGAGTCTGAGATGTTAATTGTTGTTCTAAATCAAATACAAAAACAGAATAGAGGAGATCAGGAAATTGTGCTGAATAGTTAGTTTAACTATTGTGGTATTCCATTCTTTATCTGCGGTGTAATTCTGACAATTGACCCCTGTCCACTTCTAGCCTTGGGCTCCTTTATACTTGGTATTAGGCTGGAATCCTTTGAAACCAATGTTTGCTCTTGGTCCAGCTGTTCACTCCTCTCAACATAGAGGAGGAGGAGAAGAATGTGAGGAGGAGGAGAGAGAGGAAGAGCGGTTAATAATGAAAATGGTCCAAATAGCTTCTCAGACCGCGGCAGACTGGGCTGCAGGGCCCTCTCCATACTGGTGCCCTGATGCCAGACGTGTGGACTTCAAAGCCCCCTGTCAGTCCCCGTCCCCAGCTGCTTTTCTCTCACAGCTGGGCCTGCTGTCGGCACTGCCCCAGCACTGGCCTAACCCAGCCTAGGGGACCACTGGATTCTTTTTATTTTTTTTGTGAAAAGCTGGAATACATTTTTTGATCCCTCTGTGAACCCCTCTCATTCCCAAAGCCAACTCACATCCCCTCAAGCGGCAAGGCCCAGTTTTGATTTCCCTATAAATCCTGGTTTTGGAGTGTGGAAGTGACTTGATCCCATTATTCTAGTATTATAAGAGCGGCCAGAGGTGATTCAAAATAGTATTATAAAAGCAGACAGAGTTGATTCAAAATACAATTGTGACAGTCTGGGATGGCTGCAGAGACACCAGAGAGTTAAATTGCGATGTTTTTACATGTTGCAAATATTCAATGATGAGCATGTGTAAAAAAAGTACTGGACTGTTTCTCAATGTCCTTGTGAAATAGGAATGAGACCAACTGTTATTATTTCTTCTCACTGAAGTACACATACAGTAGGTATGCAATTCTCCCTAAGAAAATTGCATTGTTGTGTTAGACTTCCTGAATACACATCCACTTCTATTCATGTGATGATAATGCCTCAATAATTGCTATCCTACAAATGATTGCCGGCAATAATTTTATAACAGTGTTATCGTCATGGTAGTACACGGCCACAAAATTATATTTTCAGGTAGCACAAACCTACAAATAACATTATTTTCATTATTTCCTAACACATTTGAACTATATCGGTGTGATATCAGATTAGATTAACTTTATTTACAGCCTTATTCTATCCTAGAGCAGATGTCACAAAACAAATTGCCAACACATGGATTACTTGAGGTGAGATTGTGGTTATTGCTAATAATTACAAATGTTGTTCCACCCTGTGCTTGGATTATTTCCCTACGTGTTTTGATAGGATCCGAGATCACACTATTGAGTTTCAACTCAGAAATTCTCCAAGTTCTTCTCCATCCACATCAGGTGCATTTTCCCCTGTTACTTTTGGACATCAGTGAAAGGCGTTTGTTTCTGTCATTTTCCACAGCCCCTGAACTTCGAGACTAAAAAGTCATATACACTGAAGGTGGAGGCGGCCAACATTCGATTTGATCCCAACAGCGGCGCCCCCTTCAAGGATACAGCCACGGTGAAGATTGCAGTGGAAGATTCAGATGAACCCCCTGTCTTCTCCAAGCCCACATTTGTCCTGCAGGTGGATGAGAATGCCCCCATCAACACGGTTATAGGAATGGTCACAGCCCGCGATCCTGATGTCACTGGCAGTCTGGTCAGGTAAGAAACAAGATGTTATTCACCACCTCATTTCACCAAACACTTGTTTACCTTATTGTTTACACACCCATAGAAGGACTGCAGTGTGCCATGGAATCATATGTATTTAAAAACATATGTCTTGCCACTTGCTTTGTGCATGTTCCTTTGGAGGTGAAATGTGAGCCGACAGCTGCCCTTGTTTCCTTAGTAAACTTGAAAGCACAGCACAGGGAGACTTCTCCTAGTGGTGACTTTGCCTGCTGCGTTTCAATTGCGTGACTTATTCTTGGAAATACCTCAAGGGCACCTTGTATAGGTTATACAGGCAATTTCTCTCCATCTACCCCGGCATTTCATTAATTCTCCAGTGACTTGCCGCGTTCCCATCGGACAACACTCAACAGGTTGTGTAATTTCATGGTGAACAGAGTGCAAGAGTGGGAATCATTATTTGGCTATTGCCAAAGCAGGGGAGTTCAACCTGGTTCCATCTTCATCAAAAACTTCAAATAGGCATACCAAGATAATGTAACCTGTTCTCATGTTTGGGTGTCTCTTTTGTTCTTGTGACCCCAATGATCTTTTATGTTGCACTTTCACTACGTTTTCATCATCATTGTGCTGTGCTGTGCGTATTTATTGACACGTGGTATATATTATGCTGCTGATCTATGTGTGATAAGCACTGCCCTATTTCATTTGTATGTGAACATGTCTGTCCAAGTGATCAAAAATAATTGTCATAAACGGTACTACATTGTACTATATTGACATGCCAGACTGGCATTTGGGAATCACATTTTTTCAGTGTAATGATGTGTTAGGTTGTTTTTTCACTCAGGACTTTCTCATTGAAAATATATTTCAAATTCCTTGTTTTCTGTTTTAAATGAAATAGCACTTTATGTATTTACTATTTTGTGGATAAGATTACACATTTCGATAAGTGAATTGAGCCTGAAGGCTATTATGCTGCTGAAACTCTAATTCATGCATTAATCACTTCACGCTTGGACTATTGCAATGCCTTACTTCTTGGTCTTCCCAAAAAACTTATTGCAAGATTACAGTATGTTCAAAACTCAGCAGCAAGAGTTCTCACCTCCACTAGGCGCTCTGCTCACATCACTCCTCTGCTTCATGACCTTCACTGGCTACCTGTGGCATCACGTATCCACTTTAAGGTATTGCTTCTAACTTTTAAAGCATTAAATGGTCTTGCTCCCCAATATCTCTCTGACTTACTCTATCCTTACCGCCCTGCTCGGTCCCTTAGATCAGCTGAACTTGGTTTGTTGACCGTCCCTCGTTTCCGGTTGTCCACTGTAGGTGGGAGGTCATTTGGTGTTAATGCTCCTAAATTATGGAATTCACTACCTCTTACACTACGCAATACCTCATCCGTGAGTGCATTCAAGATCCAGTTGAAAACATATCTGTTTGACATGCATTTTGGGTAGTGTGTATCCTATGTGACTGCGATGTATGTGTGTGTGTTCTGAATGTATTGTAATGTGCAATGTAAAGCGACCTTGAGCTATGGACCTTGAGCTGTGTATACCTATATAAATAAAACTTCTTCTTCTTCTTCTTCTTCTTATGCCAGTGTTTGTAAGGCTGTCCGAAAGCTTTCAAGCAATCAGAGTTAAAGGAATCTCTACGGAACCTACTTAGAGGCTGTAAGAGTTTGGAGCCGGAAAAAATGAGTTATTTTCTGCACGTAAGTGGTTAATGTCACATTGCTTCCCATGTCTGCCAATGTCAATGAAGGCATTCAACAGTAAAGCCATTCTGTTTAGGGGCAGGAAGGGAATGGCTCTTACACAGCTTGAGATGTTCCTGCCATTATGTGTTGTTTCTCAATACTGATAAATTGCTCCACTGCAAGATGAAAGTTTACTTTTCTTTAGGTATTTTCTTAAAACGGCATTGTTGGTTTAGGGCTTGTAAGTAAGCATTTCACTGTAAGGTCTACACCTGTTGTATTCGGCGCCCTTGACAAATAAAATGTGATTTGATTTGAATGTACCTTTAAAGCCCCCGTGCAGTCTTTTTCATGAAAATAATTAACAAAATATTTTGTATTATTTATTTCCATGAGCCACCATTGAAATGCTTAGTCTGATCGTGTCGTGTTGACACAAATGTTAATATAGGTACATACACAGCCCTGATTGGCAGATAGGATCGTCTAGACCAGGGGCCTTTAACCTTTTCAAGCATGAGAGCTACTTTTAAATCATGAAACATGTTGCAAGCTACTCATACATTTTTTTTCCCAGCTTTCAAATAGGCATTTTCCCGAATTCCGTTTTCTCACTTTTAATTTACCTTGTTTGGATTTTATTCTCGTTTTTAACTCTAAGAATGACATTTATTCATAGAGAAACAATGAAATTGGATGTTGTGAGTCCATGTCAATGCTTAAATCACGTCAGAAGATACCTTTTGAATGTAATACCCCTTTAGAGAGAGGAATGTGCTGGTCTAGCGATGCTTTTGCTGCTGCATTATGTCATGACACGTGATTGATACAAAAGTAGTCATGACATAATTCTGCCAAGTAAGCCTACTTTCTAGTTTACTTTCTAACATTTAATGGAGAAGTTTTTGGGGAAACTCTTTCTGTGAAAAGACAAATATCATTATGTCTAACAGATATACAGGGGCATTTTAAGCCAATTGTGGCTACAGTGCCGTTTGGAAACTATTGACACACCTTGACTTTTTCCACATTTTGTTGTGCTACAGCCTGAATTTCTAATGAATTAAATGTAGATTTTGTGTCATTGGCCTACACACAATATATAATACATACATAATACATAATGTCAAAGTGGAGTTGTTTTTAGAAATGTTGACAAATTAATTTAAAAATGAAAAGCTGACATGCCTTGAGTCAATAAGTATTCAACCCCTTGGTTATGGCAAGCCTAAATAAGTTCAGGGGTAAAAATGTGACTGACCGCCTTGATTTAGTCTTATGTAGCAACTTTTGAAATTGTGTTTTTTACATTGGGTAAAAGCAGACTCAGAGATAGAAAATTGTATATCATACACTGCAGTTGTGGAACAATGGGAAAATAATTATCCTTTGAAAGTTGATAAACTTGTACACCACTTTTGAGAAAATGGCCCTTGAATATTTTGGTACACTACTGGAGACCTCTTCCTTGTCTACACCAATTCAGCATCGTTCACACCTTCTAAAGCATTAGCCCCACCCATCTCTTTAAGGATTCACATGTCAAGCCATGTGGTAAACACCCTATATCAAATAATAGTTTATTTGTCACATGTACAGCATACAGCAGGTGTAAACGGTACAGTGAAGTGGTTACTTGTATAGTAGCAATATCAAAAACAGATAAAAATATTTTATAATTACTAGATGACACTTACCCAACACACTGGGTCATGTGAAGGAAATTGTATAACCACTCCCAAGCCACTAGCTAAGTGGATGGGTCACTATTGTCTACATGTACACATGATCATGAAATACAATAGATTACTAATTACAACAAATAATAACAAGACAACTAATGTAAAACATACTGTGTCTGTAAAACATTTATGGGTGAAGAACTTTTGTGAAAGACCACAGTCTTTCACAAATAGAAATCAAAGTAGTATCCAAAAAAGTGTTAAAAAATCTAAATATATTTTATATTTGAGATTCTTCAAATAGCCACCTTTTGCCTTGATGACAGCTTTGCACACTCTTGGCATTCTCTCAACCAGCTTCACCTGGAATGCTTTTCCAACAGTCTTGAAGGAGTTCCTACATATACTGAGCACTTGTTGGCTTTTTTACCTTCACACTGCGGTCCAACTCATCCCAAACCATCTCAATTTGGTTGAGGTCGGGTGATTGTGGAGGCCAGGACTTCTGATGCAGCACTCCATCACTCTACCTTCATGGTAAAATAGCCCTTACACAGCCTGGAGGTGTGTTGGGTCATTGTCCTGTTGAAAAACAAATGATAGTCCCACTAAACCCAAACCAGATGGGATCGCGTATCGCTGCAGAATGCTGTGGTAGCCACGCTAGTTAAGTGTGCCTTGAATTCTAAATAAATCACAGACAGTGTCTCCAGCAAAACACCCTCACACCATAACACCTCCTCCTCCATGATTTACAGTGGGAAATACACATGCTGAGATCATCTGTTCACCCACATCGCGTCTCACAAAGACACGGCGGTTGGAACCAAAAATCTCAAATTTGGACTCCAGACCATAGGACAAATTTCCATCGGTCTAATGTCCATTGCTCATGTTTCTTGGCCCAAGCAAGTCTCTTCTTCTTATCGGTGTCCTTTAGAAGTGGTTTCTTTGCGGAAATTCGAACATGAAGGCCTGATTAACACAGTCTCATCTGAACAATTGATGTTGAGATGTGTCTGTTACTTTAACTCTGTGAAGCATTTATTTGGGGTGCAATTTCTGTGGCTGGTAACTGTAATGAACTTTTCCTCTGCAGCAGAGGTAACTCTGGGTCTTCCATTCCTGTGACGGTCCTCATGAGAGCCAGTTTCATCATAGTGCTTGGTGTTTTTTGCGACTGCACTTGAAGAATCTTTCAAAGTTCTTGAAATGTTCCATATTTACTGACCTTTATGTCTTAGCTACTTAGGGAGCAGCGCTTGCGCCCCACTCCTGACACTACCCGGTGAAATGCAAGGCGCCAAATTCAAAATCCAAAAGTTGAATTATTAAACATTCATCAATATACAAGTGTTGCATAGTCATCAAAAGCTCTGCTTCTTGGCAATATCACAGCGTTGCCAGATTTCAAAAGGCTTTACGGCGAAAGCACAACATTTGATTGTTTGAGGGTAGCACCTCCAATATTTTACCATTAGCATAAATTCATAAACCATTGCGGTTCACACAAAACACATTTCACAGCGAAAACAAATCAATTACCTGTTGAAGAACTTCTGCTGAGGGCTTCCCAAGTGTCCAACGAAGACATCCAATGGTTCTTTTGTTAGAAACATTTATTATATCCATAAATCTCTGTTTGGTTGGCGCATTATGTTCATAAAATACAGCGTCCACTCGCCCATTGAACCGTGAAGAGAACTCGTTCAACCTATACCTATACACTTGTCCAAGAACAATCAAACATCATTGATAATGTATCCTTAGGAACACTTTTATGTATATTTACTATAATACTTCAACCGGATTATAAACTGGACGATAGGAAAGAAAAAAACCACAGCGCGCGCGAGACCGTGAACGCGCTTCCTCTTCTGTTTACATCCAATGACCACTTCGAAATTCTTCTTCTATTTCCATCCAGAGCAACTAAACGTCATCAAACACTGTCTAGAGACTGTTGACATCCAGTGGAAACAATAGGTACTGCAATCTTACTCCTATATATGTCTGTTTTCAATAGGGAGGGGTTCATAATGAGGCAATGTGTCAAAACCGTCACCTCGGGAGCCGCTCCCCTAAGAAGTTAAAGTAATGATGGACTGTTATTTCTCTTTGCTTATTTGAGCTGTTCTTGCCATAATATGGACTTGGTCTTTTACTAAATAGGGCTATCTTATGTATACCTTGTAACAACACAGCTGATTGTCTCAAACACATTAAGAAGACAAGAAATTCCACAAATTAACTTCATTGAAATGCATTCCAGGTGCACCTCATGAAGCTGCTTGACAGAATGCCAAGAGTGCCAAGAGAATGCCAAGAATGCCAAGAGTGTGCAAAGCTGTCATCAAGGCAAAGGGTGGCTATTTGAAGAATCTCAAATATTAAATACATTTTGATTTCTTTAACACTTTTTTGGTTACTACGTGATTCCATATGTGCTATTTCATAGTTGATGGCTTCACTAGTATTCTACAATGTAGAAAATAGTCCAAATAAATAAAAACCCTTGAATGAGTAGGTGTTCTAAATCTTTTGACAGGTAGTGTATGCAAATACAATTGTAGACCTGTTTTTATTTCTTCAAGAGCTGTTACACTAAAAGGGAATTTTCATAATTTCCCCAATTTCTGTGTTATTTCGACATCGTAGTGTGGAAACTGTACTGTTTCTTTAAGTCAAGACATTTTCCCTGTATGTTTTCACAATGTGTCAGATATATAATGTACCTTTATGTCAATTGCTTTTCACCACACATGACATACAATATTGCCATTGACAGTTTAGTTTATTGTCTTGCTTTTATAAAATGTAACTTCTGTTCTGTAATGTCTTCTATTTTATCTCATTGAGTTTCTTATAATAATATAATCATTTCTGACAATTTAGTATCTATTTATATTATTTGTGTGTAATTTTGAATATGTGGTAATGTGTCATCATAGAACTGTATGTAGTCTCTCAGAGACCTCATGAAGAGACAACCAATGGAAGTCTCATCCTGCTTTTATGAATTAGAATTGTTAACATATCATAACGTATTGCAAATTCTTAATATTGGACGAATTACAATTTGTAACATATCATACAAATTGTAATTTGGAAACTATCATATGAAATGGATGATGGACATGTACAAATGTATACATACCTTTTGAAATGTAACAAAGCATACTGAATGGAGGGAGACAGATTTATATTTACTATGTTATGTCTACCCCTGAGTCCAGGTTGTGAGTAAACACCCTCACACTGAAATGACTCACTGTCTCTCAGTCTGACCAGGATGACTCAAAGGCTTAGGGCTGGTTCCTCACTTAGACCTCAACCCTCAAGCTATACTTTATGCATTCAACCAAGGTTTCAGGTGGACTTCATAAAATGCAACACAATTCCTTCAGCGTCCTCCCGTACTCTGTGAATATGATTTTAATCTTGATTGATCATTATGCTCAAGACTTTGGGCATTACATTATAGCTTTGAAGGCTAGAGGAAGAGTAAATTAAGGGTATCATTACAGTACCTGGTATTGATGATGCCTTTTAATAATACATTATTGCTAACCTAGGAAGTTGGTAAAAATAGCATGTAGAGAAACATTTGTGCATTGATGGAGTTGAGTGTGACATGCACACAGCACTGAACCTGGTGAGGGTTTAGAAGAGGATCATAGGACTACAAAAGGTTATGGGTAATGAGAGCCAGGTCTGTCAGGTGACAGTGTAAGCTTGTCTGCCTTTCTTCAGGCCCCGCTACATCATTTACTTACCTTGACAGCTGACATGTTGCAAATGTTAATACAAGGAGTCATGTAAAAGAGATTATGAAAAATGAATGTAAAATGTAATGTAGAAAACAGGTTCAGGACATGTTCAGGGAAAACAGGAATAAGTGTGTCCTCACAAAGAGCTGGTTAGCATGCGGAGGACAGCAAAATTAGTTCTACATCTGTGATCCTCCCAATAGAATTACTGACCTTATATATGACAGAAATGTCATGAATGCATTTGTTCTCTGTCTCACACTCATATTACTGGCTTTATGGCTTATAGCCAACACTAATTATAACTATCCCTTCTAACATCCCTGTTTGTGTCCCAGATAACAGCAAATGTAGTGTTCAAACCTAAAATAATATTAACACAGTGTGTAAAAGTTATAAATGTCATATGATTGAATAAGAAATATGTTTTTAGGGGAGGGCTGCCCAATGTAATTTGAGTCATGTATTGAAGGAGAGGAAAGTAGCAGGTGCTATTTTGTGTCGTCCTTTCCCGGCATTGAATTATTCCCATCCAATTGTCCGCTCCCAAACACATCCTCACACCTTTGACAGTCAGCACCCATCTCTTGCATGGAACATCTGATAATTGTATTTGCTTTAATTCTTTTCACATCACATTGTCAGTTTGATTGACACGTGGCAGAACGTTTCAGGGTCGGTCTCCCTCCACGTGAAGCTGTCAAAGCCTGACTGGAATCTACTCCGTCTCCTGGAGAATTCTCCCAGGTGGTTTGGGCTGTCTGCCTGTCTTGAAAGTGCTCTGCGTCTGTTGAGGAGTCCTCCCGGACCTCCCGCCCGCCGTCTGAGGATTTACACCATTTCATCAAAAAAATTGAAATGTCATGGCTCAATACGTCTTCCACAGTTGGAATCTAGGGCAATGGCTTATTTATTTCATTTCCTGTAAGGTCTTTGTTTTCATTTATTATTTTGTCATTGTTGTTTTTTTCTCTCCCATTTTTCTCATGCAGAAATACACGTCTGTCAACAGGTCTGTGCTGATAGGGATGAGCAGTTCCACAGTGAAATAGGATGAGACCCAAGGTCATGTGTGAAGGGAGATTGGGTTGGGCGGGTGGGTGGAGGAGGATTGCAAAGACCATTGGGGAATTGGATTAGTGAAAAAGCAAGGCATTGGCTAAACTTTTGACTTGGATTTCACTTTGAAAGAGTCTATGTTTAGAGGGAGGGGCATTTAGTTTAAAGGAATATCCATGTATGTTCTGTGTGGCATTGAGAGCATTGAACTATTGAATGTATGCATTCACATGCATTTAATATACCTTAAAGGCCTTGTTGCTCTTGGTGACTTTGATGTTTCTGACTGGCAACCTTAATTAAGGGCAATTCACATTTGTTGATAACATGTTTTTCACATGCCAAGTGTGGCATTGAACGCATCAAAATAACACCCTTTTCATGCCGATAACATGTTTTTCACATGCCAAGTGTGCACGTGTGTCCTTTCTGAAAGCGTTGGAGGGATTGGCACCACAAAATGCATTGTTACAAAGATTTGGGAAATCAACATAAATATTTGCTTAAGAGGCTTTTTAATGGTCAATGTGTCATCATGTTGTTGCTATTGGTGAGGTTGTTGAATTATATATAAGGTTGTTGCCCTTGAAATGCTCTTCCGTCTTGCTTCAATCCATAGTACAGGGACATCAGAGTGAACAAGGATGGTTGATTTGGATTTGAATTTAAACGCAACATTACATTGTACCCCGTCTACCTTGTGACTTTCCCACCCCTCCTTAGTTTGACCCCTGTGAAGTTTTTCAAACGAGGCCAAGGTAAAGTCACAAGGAAAGGAGAGAATGTTAAGGAGGATGGTAGTTTAAAGCTGCTGGGCCCTGCAGACTTCACTAATGACCTATTTGTATGGAGGGGGACATTAAGGAGCCACTGGTTGGAGACTAAACCAGACTCACGTCCACATCCAGTTTTTAAAGAGCCTCCTAAACCGTATTGTGCTTGAATGTCCTCTCCTGCTAATCTGAGCCCTGTAATTAATCCTTCGATTATAATTATTGACTTCCTACTGCTTTTCACGTACATTCATCCACAGGAACCTCTTGATGGATACGGCTCCATTAGTCGGTGCACCCAAGGGATTGTTGAGAACGGTTAGTTGTGTGCTGCATGTAGAACTTCTGATGATTCTCTCTATTTGTGCAGGTACTTTATTGATCGCCACACCGATCTGGAGAGGCAGTTCAATGTTAACGTAGATGATGGGAAGATAACGTTGGCCAAACCACTGGACCGAGAGACAGATATGTGGCACAACATCACAGTAACAGCCACTGAAATCAGTAAGTAACATTTCCAATAGAAATTGTTACGCTGTTTGTGGTCTACCACATAATTAACTAAATGCAATTTCCTTTTCAAATCAATGCAAGGATGAAGGACGAGTGTAAACTCAGGGGGAAGACAGCTGCTTGTGAACGTTCAGATCTGTTTACTAACACAGTTTGAACAACTTCATTGTTGCCTCCAACAAAGGAGTGACCGGCCTTCATCTATAGTTGATATAGTCTCGCACTTGTAACCTATCTCATGTTAATGACCGTAGAGTGTGCTACAGCTCAGTAGTCAATTTGTGGAAGTGCAAGTATCAAATAAACAGTTGTAAACACAAACACCAATGTTGATTGCACCAATGCCAGCATCCATTACAGATCCAGGAACATCTGGGATCCAGGAAACTAGCTGACTATACAACATCTTCGAGGTAGACCTACAAACAACTCAAACCATATGTAAAACTTTATTTGCATACAGATTGTTTCAGGGGGACTGTTTGTTGTTATAAAATGTAGTGTACACCTTGAAGCTATCGAATGAGAAATGTAAAATACTTGTAACTTGCTCTCCCTCGCCTTTCTTAATCAAAGGGAAACACACTAATTGTCACAACAATAAAAAAAAAAATTATATCAAAGCTATGCTATAGAGCACACATTCATGGCATTTTATTGTAAATGCAATGTGTCTCTGTTGATATTCATGCTAGTTTTGTCATGTCTGGTGTTAGACATTTCACTGTGCCTTTCATGACTTTTGCTAAAGTGACTGTGACTCAAGACAGCAGCATCAATGAACACACTTAATCGAAATTTACCAAAATAAATATGTCTGTTTACTATTCTTTGTGGATTGGAGCCAAGCAGGAATCCTCTCTGGCGTGAAGAGGAAGAAATGTGTTCCCAGTCCAATTCCATTGCCATTTGCCACCCAAACGGTGTCGCGTTCTGCTGCTTGCACCAGTTGACATCTGACTAATCAGATTGCAATGCTTGCTGCGGTGGAGGGAAAGTCACTTTAACAGAGCACAAGGAAAATGTGGACACTTCTCTTTTTCCCACTCTGTCCATCTATCATCTTCTAGCAAATTGTCTATTTTAGTTTCTCTCTGTTTCCCACTCTTTCTCTCCTCTCTTATGCTCACCTCTGGGCATTTTGTCCTGAAGCATTCTTAAGTGTAAAATCCTCCACTTGCTGCAGTGTTATGTGAGTGAGCTAAGGTGTGCTTATATCACAACCTTGTATGACAACCACATATCAAAACCATTTTCTGTTTTTCTGGTTTCTATGTGACAACATGCATGATGCACATCATTGTTTTGAGTGTTAGCTATATGTATGGTCTCACAAACATACAAAAAGAAGAAAGGTGTCAACAGCCAGAGCGACATCTATTGCTCTATGGACCAAATGATTGGCTACAAGTTAGCAGTTGCAACACTTATTAAATACAATCATTTATCTCAAAAGGGACTGTCAATTATGGGCGATGAATAATCCCAATAAAAATCGAATCTAATTAAATTGCCCTTTATTATCTTTTTAGACTTCTGCTGCCGTTGATTCATTAATATGCATTTTTTAACCCTCATGCATAAAACATGAGCGTGTTCAGGGGATTTCAAAAGCACTTTGAATGTGATTTTTTCTCTCACCACTTCTGTTTTGCATTCTTGATATCAGCTAAAACTCAGATTGATGTGGCTTCTCATCTGTCTTTCTATCAGCCTAGGGAATTAAAGAAAATAACAGAAAAAAAAATCTGGGTCATGGAATTTACCTGGGATTTAATTTCCCGCTGTATAGTATCCAATGTTATTGTATTCATTGTCTGTTGTTGGGTTTTGTTTATCAGGAAACCACAGCCAGATATCACGGGCTATCGTGGCCATCCGAGTGCTGGACATAAATGACAACGCCCCAGAGTTTGCGACGGAATACGAGGCTTTCCTCTGTGAAAATGGCAAACCTGGCCAGGTAGGGGGCATTCATCAAGGCTGCCATTGTCATCTCCCCCTGCATCTCCTCAATAATGATCAGCCATGGTGAATTATAGCCTATTTATTTCAATGGAAAAGTACAGAGGCAGGAGTGTGGCCTTTCTCTGAGACACTCCTCCCCTGACACAACACATAGAGACTGAGGGAAAATGAGAGCAGTCAGAATTGATCAGAGTGAATCATAATTCAGAGTTGTCTTTCATGTCCTCCTCCAGATGGCACAATGGATCTCTAGCCAAAATTCTGGACAAGTGCTTTTCATTCTCCTTCACATCAATCCTATTCATTCAGATGACTACAATAAAAAAAAAAGACCAATGACCGAGATAGCTGAATTCTCATTTCTAATCAATCACAGACATACAGCTTGATAAGAACTATGATGGCAGGTAAATAGATGAACCCAGAAACCAAAAGTGTGCCAGTTGAGACAGCACCACATTGATAACAATCTCAAATTCCTGGAATGAATGGAGGATATTTTTCATTTTCTCTGAGCCAATGTCACGGTCAGGCTTTTTGTGATGGCAAAAAAAAGTAATGGATGACCTATCTCTCTAATGGCATTGGGCTCCTCTCTTTCTGTCTGTGTTTCCACAGGTGATACAGACAGTCAGTGCTGTCGACAAGGATGACCCAATACAGGGACACTACTTTGAATACCGCCTCATCCCAGAGATGTTAAACAATCCTAATTTCACGATAAAAAACAATGGAGGTAAGGACAGAAAATGTGAGAGAGAATGACAAGAAATGTCTTATATCCTGCTGCATATTAGTCCAATTGAAGATTAAATCTGGTTGGATTACCATACCCAGTGGTTAGCAGATGCGCAATAGCTTGGTCATCAGCTACTCTTTACTCCCCAGTGCATTTTGAAAGAAAGTAAATTAGTTGAATCCAAATCGTCTGCGGGTAGTCTTGCAGCTCATTGTAGGGTGACTTCCTGAGAGCTGTTGCTGCATGGCAGATGGCACTACATTTGTTTGCTAAATACGATGATTGGTTTAGCAGGCTTTCTGTCCCCCTCCCCTCTTTTCCATTACTCTCACTGAAGAGCCCACGCTCATCCTGATGTTGTTGCGTAATGTTTTCAAAGAGCTTGAGGCGAAGAATCTTCATCTGGTACTGTCCGACTGTTTTGATGCGAAGGCTGCAGGCAAGAGGAACTGCTGTGTCTAGTTGTTAGTAAAAGGAAAATATAGAATCAGGACATTAAATGCACCAGCCTCTTTATCTAAATGGAAACCTGCCACCATGGAAACAGGTGTATTAAGAGACAAATAGGAAAAGTTGCAGAATCTAGAGTAATTTATAAATAAGAAACCACAGGCAACATTGAAGCAATATTTTCACATGTGGATATCATTAAGAAATTAATTCAACTGCTACAAGCTAATACAAATATATACTTATCCATAACAGTAGACAGGTTTTTACATTTTGATCACGTTTTCTCATGAAAAATGTGATAATGTAAGAAATCACTGTTCTTGTTAATGTCTACATTCAAAAGTTTTACTTTAACCCTAAATGGTTCTCAAGTAGATTACTAAGAAAAGCTCAAGCCTTTTTGCCTTTGTGCAGATTGCCATGTCTCATTTTCAATTAATTGAAAATGCTACTTTTTTTCAAAGTGTCTCACTTTTTCAAACAAGCATTGCAGAGCTGGCTACAATTTCAATTTCATCCCTTTGAAAAGATAGAACAAATATTACAACAAATATTATGGCTGAACTCAAATGTGCTGGTTGATAAAATACCTGTATTTATGGGAAAGATGTTTGAAAAGGGTATTTTGTTCTTAAATGATATTGTAAATTGGAATGGTAGAGTTATGTCCTTCATGGAGTTATCATAATTGTATGAGAAGGTCTGCTCAATCAAAGAGTACAACCAATTGATTACAGCATTACGCCAAAAATGGAGGAGGCAGGTGGCAGTGGGAGGAGGTAGGGAACTGGTCTGTCTGCCCAATATAAAGGATCAAAACTGGCGGAGGAATAAAAATATCATAAATAGGAAAGTATACCAGTTTAATTTGAAGACCAGGATGTTGACAACTGTGCCATACAGATTGCAAAGTAGTTGGGAAGAGATTTTTGATGTACCGATTCCATGATACAGGCTGTATGAGTTGATACATAAAATACGCAAGATTCAAGACTTTGTGCTTTTCCGCTCAAATTATTATATAGAATTCTTGCCACCAACAATATGTTGAATATTTGGGGCATAAAATCATCGAAGCACTGCAGATTTTGTTGTGAGGATACTGAATCAATAGACCATTTATTTTGGTATTGCCCTCAGGTAGCCTGTTTCTGATAAACGTAAAAAGAAAAAAAGTGAAAATCAACCATAATATAAAGTATGTTTGAATGACACTTAGGGGCAGTGTTTTAACAACTAATGCCGGTTTGCCTGAGGCTGATGCCGTGCAGGTGTTTGTACACATGCATATACACACACTCTCATTCAAATAAACGCATACAAGAACACACACATACATGTAATAGTGCCAGACATGCACACAAACATATACAGTTGGCATTGATGTTATGATTTTAGCTGTCCTTGATGTCCCTTGTTTGCTGTTTTCTTCTGTCTTTTTCTTTTTTCTCTTTAGTTCATTCTCTTGGTTGTTGGTGCGTTGGGGGGTTATTGGGGGGTGGGGAATGGAATTCATTCGATTTTTAATTTAAATTTTTCTTCTTGGGGGACTGTGGGAGGGGTCACGAATGGTTGAGGGACAGCTATTGGGGAACTGTGGGGGGATCTTGAAGGGTTCGGGTTCACGTTTTTTGGCCTGGTGGTAGATCTGTCAACGTGCCCTTGAGCAGGGCCTTGACCCTGGATGCTTCTGTGTGTCGCTCTGAATGGGAGTCTGTTGGTTGACTGGTGTGATGTAGTTGTTGAGCGGCTTCACTGCAAGTATATTGTATGTTTTGGATATTGAATAAAAAATCATCTACATCTAGCTGTTGTGAAGTGTCAGTATTCTACATGAGAAATATAGGCACAGCACTTGTATGACTACTTCCACCTGCACAGAGCAGGCAGAGCCACTCCAGTGAAGAGTAGCAGACCCTTTGAACTTGTGTGCTGGTTTGTTTGTGATGATGACTCTAATTGCAGTGAATGTGCTGTGGAGAGGATATGTGCTGTGGAGAGGATAGGGTTAGCCAGGGCCAGGGAACAGGGTCAGCCAGCTAGGATATCCTACTGCACACAAGCTGTTTAGGCCTTAACCTCATAGTCTTAAGTTAAAATACCTCAGAGAAACATTCAGGTATCTATTGTGATAAATGTGATACTGCTGTGCACTTAAGATTGACACGATAGGAACCAGCATTTTACCAGACGCTCTTATCCAAAGCAACTTACAGTAGTGGTCTCCCGTGGGAATCGAACCCACAATCCTGCCGTTGCAAGTGTCATGCTCTACCAACAGAGACATACACTGATTATACAAAACATGTGAATCCAGGTGAAAGCTACTGTATGATCCCTTATTGATGTCCCCTGTTAAATCCACTTCAATCAGCGTAGATGAAGGGGAGGAGACAGGTTAAAGAATGATTTTTTCAGACAATTGAGACATGGATTGTGTATGTGTGTCATACAGAGGGTGAATGGGCAAGACAAAAGATTGAAGTGCCTTTGAACGGGGTATGGTAGTGGGTACCAGTTGCATCGGTTTGAGTGGGTCCATAAAGGAAAGGGGAAGGGGGATACCTAGTCAGTTGTCCAACTGAATGAACTGTCACGCTGCTGGGTTCTTCATGCTCAACAGCTTCCCGTGTGTATCAAGAATGGTCCACCACCCAAAGGACATCCAGCCAACATGACTGTAGGAAGCTTTGGAGTCAACATGGGCCAGCATCCCTGTGGAATCCTTTCGACACCATGTAGTCCATACCCCGACAAATGGAGGCTGTTCTGAGGGCAAAATGGGGTGCAACGCAATATTAGGAAGGTGTTCTTAATGTTTTGTATACTCAGTGTATACTGACATACTGTATACTGGACTTTTTGTATTCATTTTTGTGATGGAGACACTTTTGGTATGAAGTTGCTACAATGTGATGGACAACATGTTTCCTTCAGGCTTTATTGCTAATGGTTCACGTCTCTCTGCCACGCATGCTCAGACAGAGGGTAGACAATTGAACTGCCCTCATGGAAAAAGCACATTCATTTCACATGTGAACACGTGTTCCAAAAACACGTTTTCATGTGATCACTTGATCTCATGTGAAGTTAATGTGATAACATTCGGCAACATGTAAAGCTACATGTGATAATATGAAACTACACATGTTGACATGTGATCACGTGTAAAATGGGTTCCAAAAGCACGTTTTCACATGATTTCAAATGTGAAATTTCATGTGAAATTATGTGATTTTCCGTAAGGGTGAGACTATCAAAAACATATTTTCTGTTACACCAGCTTGAATAGACTCTTACAGGAATAAAAGTGTTTGACAATATGTGGGTGAGTGGATATTATTAGCTAGATAATGAACACAGAGCTCACAGAAGTGTCATCAAAGATGACCTCTCTGAGTTGCCTTGTATCATCTTCTAAGTCAGTGTCGCACTCACATCTCTTCATTTCCACATCTTAGTATGGGTATGACAAAATAGGATTCAATCTCTTATAGAGTTCTGCTATTAGAATATGGTGAGGAGGAAGGTGACTGAAAGCCATCAACAGAGTATACATGTGAGACCACAAAACAAATGGCAGGCCATTGCAACTGCTGTTTTTCTAGAGTCATAACCTCACCCTCATTTGGAATTGCCTCTCCAAAGCTAGTTTGCTATACTCTGTTGATGACTAAGATGTGGAAATGAAGAGATGTGAGTGCGACACTGACTTAGAAGATGATACAAGCATATCGAATGTGCCACCCGGGCTGGTAAAATCCTGGATCATTGTTATTCCAACTTCCGTGATGCATACAAGGCTATTCTCCGCCCTCCTTTCGGCAAGTCTGACCATGACTCCATTTTGTTGCTCCCAGCCTACAAACAGAAACTAAAACAGGAAACGCCCGTTCTCAGGTCTGTTCAATGCTGGTCCAACCAATCTGATTCCATGCTGCAAGATTGCTTCGAGCACGTGGACTGGGATATGTTCCGCATAGCGTCGGACAACAACATTGATGTATACGCTGATTCGGTGAGCGAGTTTATTAGCAAGTGCATTGGTGATGTTGTACCCATAGCAACTATTAAATTCTTCCCCAATCAGAAAACGTGGATTGATAGCAGCATTCTCGCAAAACTGAAAGCGCGAACCACTGCTTTTAACCAGGGTAAGGCTACCGGAAACATGACTGAATTCAAACAGTGTAGCTATTCCCTCCGCAAGGCAATCAAATAAGCTAAGCGTCAATATAGAGACAAAGTAGAGTCACAATTCAACGGCTCAGACACGAGAGGAATGTGTCAGGGTCTACAGTCAATCACGGACTACAAAAAGAAAACCAGCCCCGACGTCCTGCTCCCAGACAAACTAAACAACTTCTTTGCTCGCTTTGAGTATAATACAATGCCACCGACACGGCCCGCTACCAAAATCTGCTGGCTCTCCTTCACCGCAGCCAACGTGAGGAAAACATTTAAATGTGTTAACCCTCGCAAGGCTGCTGGCCCAGATGGCATCCCTGGCCGTGTCCTCAGAGCATGCGCAGACCAGCTGGCTGGTGTGTTTACGGACATATTCAATCAGTCCCTATCCCAGTCTGCTGTTCCCACATGCTTCAAGAGGGCCACCATTGTTCCTGTTCCCAAGAAAGCTAAGGTAACTGAGCTAAATGACTATTGCCCCATAGCACTCACTTCCGTCATCATGAAGTGCTTTGAGAGACTAGTCAAGGATCATATCACCTCCATCCTCCCAGACACCCTGGACCCACTCCAATTTGCTTACCGTCCCAATAGGTCCACAGACGACACAATCGCAATCACACGGCATACTGCCCTAACCCATCTGGACAAGAGGAATACTTATGTAAGAATGCTGTTCATCGACTACAGCTCAGCATTTAACACCATAGTTCCCTTCAAGCTCGTCATTTAGCTCGAGACCCTAGGTCTCGACCCAGCCCTGTGCAACTGGGTCCTGGACTTCCTGACGAGCCGGCCCCAGGTGGTGAGGGTAAACAACAACATCTCCACCCCGCTGATCCTCAACACTGGGGCACCACAAGGGTGCGTTCTCAGCCCTCTCCTGTACCCCCTGTTTACCCATAACTGTGTGGCCAAGCACGCATCCAACTCAATCAAGTTTGCTGACGACACTACAGTGGTAGGCTTGATTACCAACCACGACGAGACGGCCTACAGGGAGGAGGTGAGGGCCCTCGGAGTGTGGTGTCAGGAAAATAACCTCTCACTCAATGTCAACAAAACAAAGGAGATGATCGTGGACTTCAGGAAACAGGAGAGGGAGCACCCCCCTATCCACATCGACGGGACAGTAGTGGAGAAGGTGGACATTTTTAAGTTCCTCGGCGTACACATCACGGACAAACTGAATTGGTCCACCCACACAGACAGTGTGGTGAAGAAGGCGCAACAGCTACTCTTCAACCTCAGGAGGCTGAAGAAATTCGGCTTGTCACCAAAATCACTCACAAACTTCTACAGATGCACAATCGAGAGCATCCTGTCGGGCTGTATCACCGCCTGGTACGGCAACTGCTCCGCCCACAACCGTAAGGCTCTCCAAAGGGTAGTGAGGACTGCACAACGCATCACCGGGGGTAAACTACCTGCCCTTCAGGACACCTACACCACCCGATGTCACAGGAAGGCCAAAAAGATCATCAAGGACAACAACCACCCGAGCCACTGCCTGTTTACCCTACTATCATCCAGAAGGCAAGGTCAGTACAGGTGCATCAAAGCTGGGACCGAGAGACTGAAAAACAGCTTCTACCTCAAGGCCATCAGACTGTTAAACAGCCATCACTAACATTGAGTGGCTGCTGCCAACATACTGACTTAAATCTCTAGCCACTTTAAAAATAGGAATTGGATGTAACAAATGTATCACTAGCCACTTTAAACAATTTTGTATATAATGTTTACATATCCGTCATTACTCATATCAAATGTATACACTGTACTCTAAACCATCTACTGAATCTTGCCTATGCCGTTCGGCCATCGACTCAAATCTCTAGCCACTTTAATAATTATAATCGGATTAAATAAATGTATCACTAGCCACTTTAAACAATGCCATTTATATCATGTTTACATATCCTACATTACTCATTTCATATGTATATACTGTACTCCATACCATCTACTGCATCTTGCCTACACCGATCAGCCATCGCTCATCCATATATTTATATGTACATTCTCGTATTCATTCCTTTACTCTTGTGTGTATAAGGTAGTTGTTGTGAATTTGTTAGATTACTTGTTAGATACTACTGCATGGTCGGAACTAGAAGCACAAGCATTTCGCTACACTCGCATTAACATCTGCTAACCATGTGACAAATAAAATTTGATTTGATTTAGATGTTTTTTTACAACTGCTCTCTCTCCCAACAGACAACTCCATCAGTGTTTTAGCCAAGCATGACACCTTCCGGCGCCAGAAACAGGAGATGTATTTCCTTCCCATAATTGTGACTGACAATGGAAATCCTCCAATGAGCAGCACTAACACGTTGACCATCCGGGTGTGTGGATGCAGCAGGGAGGGAATAGTCCAGTCATGCAACGTGGAGGCCTATGTCCTACCCATTGGCCTCAGCATGGGAGCTTTGATTGCCATTCTGGCCTGCATAATACTACTTTTAGGTAAGAAAGTACTGATACTTATTGCCATTTGATTACATCTGAAAAATACTGACATTTAACTTTGGTAAACTTCTACAAACATTGTCTTTGTAAGCGTATGACTTTGACATGTCCTCTTGTTCGGCAGTTATAGTGGTGCTGTTTGTGACGCTGAGGAGACACAAGAACAAGCCACTTATCATAAAAGATGACGAAGATGTGAGGGAGAACATCATCCGCTATGATGATGAGGGGGGTGGAGAAGAAGACACTGAGGCCTTCGACATTGCCACACTGCAGAACCCTGATGGAATCAATGGCTACCTGCCCCGCAAGGATATCAAGCCAGACCTGCAGTTCATGCCAAGGCAGAGTGGTGGCCCTAACGGTGTGGACGTGGATGAGTTCATCAATGTCAGACTCCACGAGGCGGACAACGACCCCACAGCCCCTCCCTACGACTCCATTCAGATCTATGGCTATGAGGGCCGGGGCTCCATTGCTGGGTCTCTGAGCTCCCTCGAGACTGCATCCTCAGACTCAGACCAGAACTATGACTACCTCAGAGAGTGGGGTCCGCGTTTCAGAAGACTTGGGGAGCTCTACTCAGTGGGTGAAAGTGATAAGGAGACTTGACCTTTGATCAGCAGAGACCCTTTGATTTTGTCCACATACTTGTGTATTATGCTAGGGTTTGCCGGCTTTTAGAAACAGCTGTTAAAAAAGGGGGCCACCTTTCGTACTCTTAGATTGAAGTATAGCGTTCATCATCTATCACATCAAGCGCTTTGTATTGTTGAGCCAAACTTAACAATGTCTATATTAGGAGGTCTATGGTTCTTGTGGAGTGTAACTTAGATTCCGTCGTGGAGTGTCTAGCAGTATTTTGGGTATTTGTCATTTGCTGTGACTGCCAGAAGCATAAAGACCTGGATTTATGGTAGTTGCCTGATGAAAGAAGAGAGAAGGATTGTGTGATGTTCTACAGCCTTCTTGGACAACATGGAGATTCAATCACAGAACAATGGTACTACTGAGTGGCCCTCATCTCAGATCTCTTCCCACCACCCAGCTAATCAAAGATAAAATAGGAAACTAAAAGAAAAAGCAATATTTGGTCGACATAACAATGTTGAATGTATGTATGATTTGAAAAAGCAAAATGAGAACCACTACAATATTGGCTTCAAAATGAATTTGTTTAGATATCATTTGATACCAGGTGGCCACATTTATAAACTGTCTGAGCCAGACGGCTTGCTTTATACAACTATTTGTATTTACACGCTCCAAGTGTGGTTTGCAAATATTATTAGCCTATAAAAGACTAAAGCGAAAGACAAAAAAAGAGAAATGTAGAAACTTTGAGGCCTTCTTTTTACAGAAGCAAGCATTAAATACAATTGTATTCAAATGTTTTTTGAAAATGATCGTGTTGATTCCTCATTATCGTTGTATGATTACTTTTTTATATATATGTTTTTATTTGCATTTGTGCTACAGGTTATAAGTGAGTGAGAGTTTAGAATGATTCCCTTTTTCTCAACTGTTCTTTCCACCGCTGAAGCTATTTCATCACAGCTGAACTTGTTGTTTGGATATTGCTGTTAATATAGTATACAGAGAACAGAAATTACTGTACAGTAAAAGATTGGATGGAAAGGGAACTTTTACACATACAATTAATGGATACTGTTTATCATTATTCTGTATACAGAGTTACCAGTGACCATTTAAGCACAATAGCTGGGATAATTTAATTGATGTGAATATTTGACCCCTCAATTTTCTTTAGGAACCACTGGTAACATAAACCAGTAAAAATAAAATACAGACTCTTGCATATTGTGCTACACTGTATGATATTATACAAAAGAGACATGTACATAGAGTTACTGATAATGTCCTTAACTTTCATTGAGGTGGTAGGTTTTGTCTATGCACGTTAGCTCTTGCACATGAGAATCTAAAATGGCACTACAGCTGCGTGCATACTCAATTTGTACTGATACAGTATATGGCAGTTCTCAGTAGACTTAACAATATATATGAAATAGGCTTACATGCAGATCACATTTTCTACTGTGCTTTAACGCTTATAAATGTGTATGTTTAATTATTTACTCCCTGTAATGTAATCTAAGATACCCTGTATTGTTTCCTACTTTGTGAAATATATTTTTATAAATATTGCTGAATGGGTTTGGCTTTCTTCAGCAGCTAAGATGGTTGTAATAAGAGAGCTTTGCATAGTTCCTACTTGAATGATCTATGCCCATCATTGTGCATCAGGAAGTACCAATATCAAAATGTAAACATGTCACATATCTTATAATTAGCAAGATTTATTTGGCAGATGATTCACTGACTGGTTTTAAAACCTACAGTCAGGCCCGAAATTATTGGCACCCTTGTTATCTTGTTCAAACAAGTTAGTATCTAATTTGAACAACTTAATTCTTATTGTCTAATTAGGCCTCATTTCAAATCAAATCAAAGTGTATTTGTCACGTGCGCCGAATACAACAGGTGTAGACCTTACAGTGAAATGCTTACGTACAGGCTCTAACCAACAGTGCAAAAAAGGTTTTAGGTGAACAATAGGTAAGTAAAGAAATAAAAACAACCGTAAAAAAAAGGCCACCACCACCACACCACTGCCTATAACAGGCTACATACAGGCACCGGTTAGTTGGGCTGATTGAGGTAGTATGTACAGTGAGGGAAAAAAGTATTTGATCCCCTGCTGATTTTGTACGTTTGCCCACCGACAAAGAAATGATCAGTCTATAATTTCAATGGTAGGTTTGAACAGTGAGAGACAGAATAACAACATAAAAATCCAGAAAAACGCATGTGAAAAATTGTATAAATTGATTTGCATTAAAATGAGGGAAATAAGTAATTGACCCCTCTGTAAAACATGACTTTGTACTTGGTGGCAAAACCCTTGTTGGCAATCACAGAGGTCAGACGTTTCTTGTAGTTGGCCACCAGGTTTGCACATATCTCAGGAGGGATTTTGTCCCACTCCTCTTTGTAGATCTTCTCCAAGTCATTAAGGTTTCGAGGCTGACGTTTGGCAACTCAAACCTTCAGCTCCCTCCACAGATTTTCTATGGGATTAAGGTCTGGAGACTGGCTAGGCCACTCCAGGACCTTAATGTGCTTCTTCTTGAGCCACAACTTTGTTGCCTTGGCCATGTGTTTTAGGTCATTGTCATGCTGGAATACCCATCCACGACCCATTTTCAATGCCCTGGCTGAGGGAAGGAGATTCTCACCCAAAATTTGACGGTACTTCACAGCATCGTCCCTTTGATGCTGTGAAGTTGTCCTGTCCCCTTAGCAGAAAAACACCCCCAAAGCATAATGTTTCCACCTCCATGTTTGACGGTGGGGATGGTGTTCTTGGGGTCATAGGCAGCATTCCTCCTCCTCCAAACACAGCGAGTTGAGTTGATGCCAAAGAGCTCCATTTTGGTCTCATCTGACCACAACACTTTCACCCAGTTGTCCTCTGAATCATTCAGATGTTCATTGGCAAACTTCAGACGGGCATGTATATGTGCTTTCTTGAGCAGGGGGACCTTGCGGGCGCTGCAGGATTTCAGTCCTTCACCGGGTAGTGTGTTACCAATTGTTTTCTTGGTCACTATGGTCCCAGCTGCCTTGAGATCATTGACAAGATCCTCCCGTGTAGTTCTGGGCTGATTCCTCACCGTTCTCATGATCATTGCAACTCCACGAGGTGAGATCTTGCATGGAGCCCAAGGCCGAGGGAGATTGACAGTTCTTTTTTTGTTTCTTCCATTTGCGAATAATTGCACCAACTGTTGTCACCTTCTCACCAAGTTGCTTGGCGATGGTCTTGTAGCCTATTCCAGCCTTGTGTAGGGCTACAATCTTGTCCCTGACATCCTTGGAGAGCTCTTTGGTCTTGGCCATGGTGGAGAGTTTGGAATCTGATTGATTGATTGCTTCTGTGGACAGGTGTCTTTTATACAGGTAACAAACTGAGATTAGAGTACTCCCTTTAAGAGTGCGCTCCTAATCTCAGCTCGTTACCTGTATAAAAGACACCTGGGAGCCAGAAATCATTCTGATTGAGAGGGGGTCAAAAACTTTTTTCCCTCATTAAAATGCAAATCAATTTATAAAAGAAATTCACATGCGTTTTTCTGGATTTTTAGTTGTTATTCTGTCTCTCACTGTTCAAATAAATCTACCATTAAAATTATAGACTGATCATTTCTTTGTCAGTGGGCAAACGTACAAAATCAGCAGAGGATCAAATACTTTTTTCCCTCACTGTACATGTAGCTATGGTAAAAGTGACTATGCATATATGATGAACAGAGAGTAGCAGTAGCGTAAAAGAGGGGTTGGCGGGTGGTGGGTGGCAGAATACAATGCAGACGTTAGCCAATGTGCGGGGGCACTGGTTGGTCTTGCCAATTGAGGTAGTATGTACATGAATGTATAGTTAAAGTGACTATGCGTATATGATAAACAGAGAGTAGTCGCAGCGTTGGGGTTGGGGGGGGGCACATAATGCAAATAGTCCGGGTAGCCATTTGATTACCTGTTCAGGATTCGTATGGCTTGGGGGTAAAAACTGTTGAGAAGGCTTTTTGTCGTAGACTTGGCACTCCGGTACCACTTGCTATGCGGTAGTAGAGAGAACAGACTGGGGTGGCTGGGCTCTTTGACAATTTTTAGGGCCTTCCTCTAACATCGCCTGGTGTAGAGGTCCTGGATGGCAGGCTGCTTAGCCCCAGTGATGTACTGGACCGTACGCACCACCCTCTGTAGTGCCTTGCGGTCGGAGGCCGAGCAATTGCCGTACCAGGCTGTAATGCAACCAGTCAGGATGCTCTCGATGTTGCAGCTGTAGAACCTTTTGAGGATCTGAGGACCCATGCAAAATCTTTTTAGTTTCCTGAGGGGGAATAGGCTTTGTCGTGCCCTCTTCGCGACTGTGTTTGGACCATTCTAGTTTGTTGGTGACGTGGACACCAAGGAACTTGAAGCTCTCAACCTGATCCACTACAGCCTCGTCGATGAGAATGGGGGCGTGCTCAGTCCTCCTTTTCGTGTAGTCCACAATCATCTCCTTAGTCTTGGTTACGTTGAGGGATAGGTTGTTATTCTGGCACCACCCGGCCAGGTCTCTGACCTCCTCCCTATAGGCTGTTTCGTCGTTGTCGGTGATCAGGCCTACCACTGTTGTGTTGTTTGCAAACTTAATGATGGTGTTCATTAAGTCGTGCCTGGCCATGCAGTCGTGGGTGAACAGGGAGTACAGGAGGGGACTGAGCACGCACCCTTGGGGGGCTCCAGTGCTGAGGAACAGCGTGGCAGATGTGTTGCTACCTACCCTCACCACCTGAGGAGGCCTGTCAGGAAGTCCAGGATCCAGTTGCAGAGGGAGGTGTTTATTCCCAGGATCCTTAGCTTAGGGATGAGCTTTGAGGGTACTATGGTGTTGAACGCTGAGCTGTAGACAATGAATAGCATTCTCACATAGGTGTTCCTTTTGTCTGGTTGGGAAAGGGCAGTGTTGAATGCAATTGAAATTGTATCATCTGTGGATCTGTTTGCAAATGGAAGTGGGTCTAGGGTTTCTGGGATAATGGTGTTGATATGAGCACTAAGCACTACAGACGTGAGTGCTATGGGTCGGTAGTCATTTAGGCAGGTTACCTTAGTGTTCTTGGGCACAGGGACTATGGTGGTCTGCTTGAAACATGTTGGTACTACAGATTCAGTCAGGGACAGGTTGAAAATGTCAGTGAAGACACTTGCCAGTTGGTCAGTGCATGCTCGGTGTACACGTCCTTGGAAACCTTCTGGCCCTGCAGCCTTTTGAATGTTGATGTTTTTAATGGTCTTACTCACATTGGCTTCGGAGAGCGTGATCACACAGTCGTCCGGAACAGCTGGTGCTCTCATGCATGTTTCAGTGCCTCGAAGCAAGCATGAAAGGAATTTAGCTCGTCTGGTAGGTTCGTGTCACTGGGCAGCCCGTGGCTGTGCTTGCCTATGTAGCTGTAATAGTTTGCAAGCCCTGCCACATCCAACGATCGTTGATTCAATCTTAGTCCTGTATTGATGCTTTGCCTGTTTGATGGTTCGTCGGATGGCATAGCGGGATTTCTTATAAGCTTCCGGGTTAGATTCCCGCTCCTTGAAAGCAACAGCTCTACCCTTTAGCTCAGTGGGATATTGCCTATAATCCATGGCTTCTAGTTGGGGTATGTATGTATGGTCACTGGGGGCGACGTCATCAATATACTTTTTGATGAAGCCAGTGACTGATGTGGTGTCCTCTTTAAATCAGAAGAATCCCGGAACATATTCCAGCCTGTGCTAGCAAAACAGTCCTGTAGCTTAGCATCTGCTTCATCTGACAACTTTCTTATTGACCGAGTCACTGGTGCTTCCTGCTTGTAAGGAGAATAGAATTATGGTCAAATTTGCCAAATGAAGGGCGAGGGAGAGCTCTGTACGCATCTCTGAGTAAAGGTTGTCTCAAGTTATTTTCCCTCTGGTTGCACATTTATCATGCTGATAGAAATTAGGTCAAACTGATTTGAGTTTCCCTGCATTAAAGTCCCCGGCCACTAGAAGCGCTGCCTCTGGATGAGCATTTTCCTGTTTGCTTATGGCCGTATACAGCTCATTGAGTGAGGTCTTAGTGCCAGCATTGGTCGGTGGTGGTATATAGACACATACGAAAAATATAAATGTAAACTCTCTTGGTAAATAGTGTGGTCTACAGCTTATCATGAGATACTCTACAACAGGTGAGCAAAACCTTGAGACTTAGATTTCATGGTACCAACTGGTATTTACAAATATACGTAGGCCGCCGCCCCTTGTCTTACCAGAGGCCCCGTTGGTAAGATATACGTGCTCGTAATTTGTCTATTTTATTATTGATTGATTGTACGTTCGCTAATAGGATCAATGGTGAAGGTAGATTACCCTTTTGGCGACGGATCCTTACAAGGCACCCGGACCATTGTCCACAATATCTCCGTCTTTTCCTCCTGCGAATGATGGGGATCAGGGCCTTGTCGGATGTCAGGAGTAAATCCTTCCTGTCCGACTCGTTGAAGAAGAATATCTCCAGTACGGGGTGAGTAATCGGTCAAGCTCTTTTCGGTCATAAGACAAGGTGGCAGAAACATGATGTACAAAATTGTAAGGAGCAACGCTGCAGAAGAGAAGCAGGTACGGGGAGTTGACATTTCATTGGAACGGACAAGCTACAGGACATGAACAGCGTCAGAACTGGGAAACACAAAGACAGACGACAATCAATGCAGCAGTGGGGAACAGAGCTGGGGAACTAACAAATATAGGGGAGGTAATAAACAGTTGATTGAGTCCAGGTGAGTCCAATCGCTGATGCGCGTGACGAGGGAAGGCAGGTGTGAGTAATGATGGTGGCAGGAATGCGTAAAGCTGGGCAGCCTGGTGCCCTCGAGCGCCAGGGGGGAAGAGTGGGAGCAGGCGTGACAGTGCCCCCCCCCCCCTCCATCTAGGGGCGCCACCTGGCGTCCCACCTGGGCGAGCCTGACGGGCCGGCCGAGGTACGGGCCCTGGACAAGCCGGCTGGGGGCATAAAATCCCGACGAACCGGCAGAGGCGTGGGAGCCTGGCGAGCCGACTGAGGCATAGGAGCCTGACGTTCCCGCTGAGGTGTGAAAGCCTGTAGATCCCGCTGAGGTTGTGGGAGCCCGATGATCCGGCTGAGGCATGGCAGCCTGACGAGCCGGCTGGGCGCAAAAACCTGACGATCCGGCTGAGGCCTGACGTGGGAAACACAAAGACAGATGACAATCAATGCAGCAGCGGGAACAAAGCTGGGGAGCTGACAGGAGGTCAATAACAGGTGATTGAGTCCAGGTGAGTCCAATATCGCTGATGCGCGTGATGATGCAGGTGTGCGTAATGATGGTGGCAGGAGTGCGTAAAGCTGGGCAGCCTGGCGCCCTCGAGCGCCAGGGGGGAAGAGCGGGACCAGGCGTGATACAAAATAAGTTACAAATAACATGAACAAACATACACAATAGCACAATTGGTTACGGGATTGTAAAACAGCGGCCGTCTCCTTCGGCGCCACCATACAGTAGGCATGGGGTTATTTTTATCATATGCATTTATTTTGATGACAAATATACTGTATTTATTTTGATGTCATCTGACCATAGCACAGGTTCCCAATCCAAGTGCAAATGCCATTTAGCAATGTCCAGGCATTTACATTTGTTGGATGACACGAAAATAGAGCTTTTTGGCTGTGCATACAGAATCTCTTTCTCTGAGCAATTCTATTAGTACAAAATAATATAAATTTCAACCCCCCCAAAAATGCATCCAATTTAGCTCAGTATTTGTATAATTCTTTTCATACAGTCTTTTTTGAATATCTTTATCAAGGTTGCCAATAATTTTGGGTCTGACTGTATTTCCTCAAGAATTCTGTCTTTGCTATTGGCATGGAAAGAAAAAAAACATTGACATTTGTGCTAGTAAAGTAAAAAGTATGTTACAATCAAGATTATTGACTGTGAACCTAAATGGTAAACAGCAGGCAGAAAAAAACATGAAATGTCAACTGCTTGTCATTTGTTGCTCCTAGTAGCTTTTCTTGAAAAAGTACTGTGGCATGAAGGCATGCCTTTATCCACATAAGATGCTGGGATTGTTCTTAACCTATACTGTCTTAAAGAAATACTTTATCAGTTTAACATTATGGAATTAAGTCGATTTAACTTTACAAATCACATACATTGTCTAAATTGCTTGTTTATTGAATGTGACGAACTTACATGGGAACCAAAAGTAAACTTCACAGCTTTTGTATTGTCAGACTGGGTAGCTCAGCTCTGAACAACAGTACAAAATGAAACTGTCCATAACAAAGATCCCTCCAAGGGCTTGAGTTATTGTATTCCATTTCAATTCTAGGGCATAACATAGAAAAGTGACTAATGGATTTCTGTACAACATGTTCTCAACTATTTACAATTAAAAAAATTCTCAGGTCCCATTACAATGTGTAGAGGAATATTCAGGTATGAATACAGGTATACAAGGTTGTTACCATCAGCAACAGAGGGAATAAAAAGTTTAGGTCTGCTCTGTGAGATCTCATGGTTTCTGAACAAATTTCCTTGTATGAGTAAGTGCCCCTCTTCATGTGTCTCATATACAGTTGAAGTCTACATACACTTATGTTTGAGTCATTAAAACTATTTTTTCAACCACTCCACAAATTTCTTGTTAACAAACTACAGTTTTGGCAAGTCGGTGAAGACATCTACTTCGTGCATGACACAAGTTATTTTCCAACAATTGTTCACAGACAGATTATTTCACTTATAATTCACGGTATCACAATTCCAGTGAGTCAGAAGTTTACATACACTAAATTGACTGTGCCTTTAACCCTTTCATGCGTGAGTTCCAAATATCTCTAACGGTCGCCCCAGCGTGAGTTATTTTATGCACGTGATGATGTTATGACATTCTCTCCATAATAGAATGTGATTGTTATTCAACAATACATTTAATCCGCGCTGCCCTCAAAACAAGGATTTAGCCTGTTTTTATTTATAAGCTGTTTCAACTTCCAATGATTTTCTAAAAAGTTTTTATTTTCTAAGAGCAGTTTGAATTGCGTTGTGTTCCGCCTCCTCGTTCATTCATATAAAAATAGTCATTTTTACTTTTACGGACAATTACATTTTTGGGACATTTCTGACATTTCCCCAAGCACTTCCTAATTGTTTGTGCAGTTCAAGTCTGCAGACATTTTCTCATCGGAACGATCTGCACACGTGTTCACATTTTCCTTATTTTGCCAGCATCGCAGTCATTGTTGTTTTCGTTACTAATAATAACTTTGGAAACGTGTGCGTTTCTATCAAAGTAAGTGCCATTACGTTGTAAATATAGTTTCAGTATGTCGTGTTATGTTGTTTATATTGTAGCTCACTTTATTTATGGAGCATAATATATTTGTATATTCCTTATAACCGCGGACACGTGAGGTAACGTTACTCATTTCATAACCTTTATGGTGTTATATTCAATCTTGCTTAGGTAGCTAGCTACATTCTTCTATTAGCTCTGTAAAACTATGCTAGTTGCGTCAGAAAAGTAGTAGCTTATGTTGTATTTTGAAGCTAGCCTGGCCTTATGCCTCCCAAGTGGCGCAGCGGTCTATGGCACTGCATCTCAGTGCTAGGCATCACTACAGACACCCTGGTTCGAATCCAGGTTGTATTACAACCGGCTGTGATTGGGAGTCCCATAGGGCGGCACACAATTGGCCCAATTTTGTCAATGCAGTATTCTATTTTTATAGCAGTGTTTTATTATGTTACTTATTTGTAATATTGTTTTATTTCTATATCCTGATATTGTATTCTAATGAATAAGTCCTCTTTATTCTATACTTTCAGAAACCATGCCAATATCATAACTGGAACTGGACATCTTTCGAGCTGAAGATTGAGGCCAGCCAATGTATGCTAGCGTACACTCCTTAACAGCGTTACTGGATGAAAACACAGCAAGAAAACACATAGGCCAATATGTAATAGTCATCAATTTTATTGCAGTATTGGTGGTGGTTGGTTCAACAACAACTTGTTTTACTAGAGGAAAAAAAACAGAATATGCATAACCCATATTTAATATTCATGCAGTGACTGAACAACAACTGCACCTCTGAAGGCATAGTATCATGGCAGGTCACCTGTCAAGGCGCCTGTCAGGTCAGTCAGTCACTTGTTGCTGCAGATGTGCTCAATAGTGCTTGAGCGTATGATACTCCTCAAAGCATGGTGAAACACATAGAGGTGTATCACAAGCTAAACACATGTATTTTGTCAACTTCCTCTGCTTACTTCTCCTGGTGCCAGACAGGCAGACTTTGCAGTGCCTCCGTGTGTGGCTACCTTGAGCAGCAGTTTGAGGGACTTTGCAAGGAAAATGCCGTGCAGTGAGGCGTAGGGGATTGTCCGCAGCAGGGCGACCCCCAGTGGATGGGCGCTGAGGGGTGTGGTGCTCCTCCAGCAGCTCTCTCATGTGGTTCTCTCTATACTTTTGGTAGGTAATTACTTTACCTATGATGGAGTGGGGAGGATGAGGAAAGTTAGAGGATGATGAGGCAGTGGGTAGGTGGGTGAGATATTGTCACTATAATTGCATAATGTATTTGTATGTGAACTGTACATCCAATTACAAAAATACCTTGTTCAGTAATCATCTCACCTGTTAGTTGGCGGTGAACTATGCTGCTGTTGAGGACAGCAGTGTCGATCAGATGGAAAAATATCTTCTTATACCACTTGGTCATTTTCCGAGCGCATTCCACAAAGCTGTTTATCATGTCCGCCTTATCCACTGCCCCCATTTTGAGATTATAGTCAAGCACACAGTCTGGTTTGATCTTTCTCTCTCCCGTCAGGTGGTCCACCTTCCCTGTGGCTGACATGGTTGCTGTATGGACAGTGGAGAGTACATGGATGTCTCGTTTGTCATGCCACTTTAATGCCAGCTGTTGACCATTCTCCTTGAACTCCACCTCCCCTCTCTGCATCTTCCTGCAGCCGAATGCCGGCATCCCCTTCCTGTTTGACCTGACTGTGCCACAGGCCCCTGTGCTGTTGGAGAGCAGATGCTAGAAGAGTGTGTGACTGCTTTACCAATTGTCCACGTACAAAGTGTATCCCTTGACGAGATGAGGAGCCAGCATGGTCATCACCACGGACCCGGACACCCCAAGCCCCTCATAATGTTTGATGTCAGTGGTGGACCCTGTGTAAACTATAATGTCCTGGACAAATCCAGTCTTCACGTCACACATGACAAAGAACTTGACTCCAAACCTGTGCCTTTTGGAAGGAATATATTGACGGAACGCCAGCCTACCTTTCCATAACATCAGGGACTCTGATGTATGGCACAAAGACCCGACCAAATGCTGATGTCAGGCTGATAAGAACATTTATTATTTTGTGTAACGGGTCACTTAGGATGGCAGTAGCATTGTTGACAAAATGCAGGCATCGCAGCAGAGCTAGGAAGCGGTCTTGGGAAAAGAGGGTGGCAAAGAAGGGAATTGCAAACATAGGATCTGTGCCCCAGTATTCTCTTAGGGAGTTCTTCTTTACTATCCCCATGAGGAGGAATGTCACCAGGAAAGTATACATTTCACTAATTGTGGTTGTCACCCATTTAGCGAGTTTCCCCCTCACTCCTGGCTCTCTCTTCTCCTGTAGCTCCAAAGCACAGCGATTGGTCTCCTCTACTATGTTTCCCACCATCTCCTCTGTCAGAAACAACTTGAAGCACTCTGCCTCAGTTGGAAATGGCAAGGGGCGTTGCACTCCAGACTGGGACTCATCAAAGCAAACAGCAGGGCCAGGAGGGATGAAATGACTGGTGGCCTTCCAGCTACCACAGAACTCCTGTACTTCATCCACTGTCGGTCTGCCTCCATCACCACCAGCATCTTCAAAGGGACCTGCTACTTCGTCAGTGGACAAGGGAACCTCAGATTCAGGGTTCTCAATGGCTACAAGGTTGGGTGGCAGCTCCTCACCGTCACTGTCAGAATCAGATTCCCTGACTTTCATACTCAGACTCATTGTCAGAATAAAAAAATCTCCAGAATTTCCACATTTGTGTGTGGTCTCCTTTTGAAAGACATTGCTAATGCTACAGCTTAGCTCACAAGCTACATACATAAACAACAACACTGAGTGGCTCAGAGTGGGAGTGAGAGGTTATGTTGAGCATGCAACACTTATATCAATAAATCACTATCAGAAAATGTTTTGTGTGGTAATTATTTATATATTCACTGTTTTATTCACGTTTTCAATTACAGGTGACAAATCATGCATTCCGGTTCTTGCATAGATTGTAATGAGCACATATTCTGTGTGTAAAATATTCTAGCTGTGTAGCCATGTTTGTTGACATACAATGCATTCTGGGTGTCACGTAATCGTCTGTTTTACCAAAGATGTTATAGAAAAATGAGGTGAGTAAGGGTTCACTCGTTTTTTGAGGACTTCCGGAAATGAAGGGTGGGATGTGAACTATAGTAGACGACACATCCCTTCAACGTGCATACTATAAACAGACCAAAGTCATCTTGTCTTTTCTTATTATCTTTGGTTTCTGTGAGGAAAAAGCATGGCTGTGCGCTGAAAGTCGTTTACTTTCGACGTCTTGAAAGTGTTTTACCTAATTATTTCGGTCAATGGTGAGCTCACCCGTGATGTGATTAATTATACACAGTAATTGCTATTAACTAATTCATATTGTAGTTTATGTCAGCCGAGAGTTAGAGAATATGACCATTGTTGCGTCAGTCTCTCAGTTAGCGCGAGGACAAATGTAGCAAATTATACTGAACCATTTTCTACATTTTTCCGGTTAGGGTGATTGTGTTATGCTGTAGCTACTTCTGTGAATGTCTGAATGTTGAATCCAAAAATAAACTGTTCACATTCTGGACATAACTTTGTAAGGACTGTGTTTGTGTAAATAGTTTCTGAAAAAAGTGTGGCCAGCTCAATTGTTGATTGTTGTCGTTCGAAACTGGCGTTTTAAATAAACATTCTAAACGAACGTTCTAATCACAAGGATGAAATTGTACACTTGAGGGACCACTGCAGAACGATCACAGCTATGAGATGGTACGTGTGAAAGGGTTAAACAGCTTGTAAAATTCCAGAAAACAATGTCATGGCTTTAGAAGCTTCTGATAGGCTAATTGACATAATTTGAGTCAATTGGAGGTGTACCTGTGGATGTATTTCAAGGCCTACTGTCAAATTCATTGCCTCTTTGCTTGACATCATGGGAAAATCTAAAGAATTCAGCCAAGACCTCAGAATTTGTTTTTAGACCTCCACAAGTCTACTTCATCCTTGGGAGCAATTTCCAAATGCCTGAAGGTACCACGTTCATCTTACAAACAATAGTATACAAGTATAAACACCATGGGACCACGCAGCCGTCATACCGCTCAGGAAGGAGACGCGTTCTGTCTCCTAGAGATGAACGTACTTTGGTGCGAAAAGTGCAAATCAATCCCAGAAGATGCTGGAGGAAAGAGGTACAAAATTATCTATATCCACAGTAAAACGAGTCCTACATTGACATAACCTAAAAGGCCGCTCAGCAAAGAAGAAGCCACTGCTCCAAAACCGCCATAAAAAAGCCAGACTACGGTTTGCAACAGCACATGGGGACAAAGATCATACTTTTTGGAGAAATGTCCTCTGGTCTGATGAAACAGAAATATAACTGTTTAGCCATAATGACCATCGTTTTGTTTGGAGGAATGAGGGGGAGGCTTGCAAGCCGAGGAACACCATACCAACCATGAAGAACGGGGGTGGCAGCGTCATGTTGTGGGGGTGCTTTGCTGCAGGAGGGGCTGGTGCACTTCAAAAATAGATGGCATCATGAGGCAGGAAAATTGTGTGGATATATTGAAGCAACATCTCAAGACATCAGTCAGGAAGTTAAATTTTGTCACAAATGGGTCTTCCAAATGGACAATGACCCAAAGCATACTTCCAAAGTTGTGGCAAAATGGCTTAAGGACAACAAAGTCAAGCTATTGGAGTGCCCATCACAAAGCCCTGACCTCAATCCTAGAGAAGATTTGAGGGCAGAACTGAAAAAGCGTGTGCGAACAAGGAGGCCTACAAACCTGACTCAGTTACACCAGCCCTGTCAGGAGGGATGGGCCAAAATTCACCCAACTTATTGTAGGAAGCTTGTGGAAGGCTACCCCCGAAACGTTTGACCCAGGTTAAACAATTTAAAGGCAATGCACCCAAATACTAATTGAGTGTATGTAAACTTATGACCCACTGGGAATATGATGAAATAAATAAATCATTCTCTCTACTATTATTCTGACATTTCACATTCTTACTGACCTAAGACAGGGAATTTTTATGAGGATTAAATGTCAGGAATTATGAAAAACTGAGTTTAATTGTACAGTGAGGGAAAAAAGTATTTGATCCCCTGCTGATTTTGTACGTTTGCCCACTGACAAAGAAATGATCAGTCTATAATTTTAATGGTAGGTTTATTTGAACAGTGAGAGACAGAATAACAACAAAAAAATCCAGAAAAACGCATGTGAAAATGTTATAAAATGATTTGCATTTTAATGAGGGAAATACGTTTTTGACCCCTCTGCAAAACATGACTTAGTACTTGGTGGCAAAACCCTTGTTGGCAATCACAGAAGTCAGATGTTTCTTGTAGTTGGCCACCAGGTTTGCACACATCTCAGGAGGGATTTTGTCCCACTCCTCTTTGCAGATCTTCTCCAAGTCATTAAGGTTTCGAGGCTGACATTTGGCAACTCGAACCTTCAGCTCCCCTCCACAGATTTTCTATGGGATTAAGGTCTGGAGACTGGCTAGGCCACTCCAGGACCTTAATGTGCTTCTTCTTGAGCCACTCCTTTGTTGCCTTGGCCATGTGTTTTGGGTCATTGTCATGCTGGAATACCCATCCACAACCCATTTTCAATGCCCTGGCTGAGGGAAGGAGGTTCTCACACAAGATTTGACGCTGTGAAGTTGTCCTGTCCCCTTAGCAGAAAAACACCACCAAAGCATAATGTTTCCACCTCCATGTTTGACGGTGGGGATTGTGTTCTTGGGGTCATAGGCAGCATTCCTCCTCCTCCAAACACGGCGAGTTGAGTTGATGCCAAAGAGCTCCATTTTGGTCTCATCTGACCACAACACTTTCACCCAGTTGTCCTCTGAATCATTCAGTTGTTCATTGGCAAACTTCAGACGGGCATGTATATGTGCTTTCTTGAGCAGGGGGACCTTGCGGGGCGCTGCAGGATACGGCGTAGTGTGTTACCAATTGTTTTCTTGGTGACTATGGTCCCAGCTGCCTTGAGATCATTGACAAGATCCTCCCTTGTAGTTCTGGGCTGATTCCTCACCGTTCTCATGATCATTGCAACTCCACGAGGTGAGATCTTGCATGGAGCCCCAGGCCGAGGGAGATTGACAGTTATTTTGTGTTTCTTCCATTTGCGAATAATCGCACCAACTGTTGTCACCTTCTCACCAAGCTGCTTGGCGATCGTCTTGTAGCCCATTCCAGCCTTGGGTAGGTCTACAATCTTGTCCCTGACATCCTTGGAGAGCTCTTTGGTCTTGGCCATGGTGGAGAGTTTGGAATCTGATTGATTGATTGCTTCTGTGGACAGGTGTATTTTATACAGGTAACAAACTGAGATTAGGAGCACACTCTTAAAGGGAGTGCTCCTAATCTCAGCTCGTTACCTGTATAAAAGACACCTGGGAGCCAGAAATCTTTCTGATTCAGAGGGGGTCAAATACTTATTTCCCTTTTTTGTTGTTATTCTGTCTCTCACTGTTCAAATAAACATACCATTAAAATTATAGACTGATCATTTCTTTGTAAGTGGGCAAACGTAGAAAATCAGCAGGGGATCAAATACTTTTTGCCCTCACTGTATTTGGCTAAGGTGTATGTAAACTTCCGACTTCAACTGTAGGTCAATTGAATATGTATTTATTTTAATTTTAAATGAAGCTGTTTGGTGAACATACAAGGCCATTAGACCATTTTCTTCAATTTGATATCTGCCAAAGCCCGTCAACCTGCAAAGAAATATTGTGAAGTCTGATAAACAAATATGTTTTTCAATTAAATTGAACAGATGTTCTTTACGTGTACCCTCTCACCAATAATTTCTCTTTCTCTAAACCCAACAACATTCCATCTCGGAATGTTACCTACTCATGTAAAAAGGTTTCTCATGGAATGAATAGGCCTTGATTATATTAATTCAATTGAATTCCATTTTATAGCTCTGTGTTATATAGTAATAATAGTCATTGTGTTAACAACAAAAGAGAGGCTTAGAGGCATTGTAATTTGCCCTTTCTTATTCACATCTTCTTAACAAGAGAGATTTATTTTGAGCATCAGCTTCTCTCGAAGTTAATCCTGCTGAAAGATTAGAGTTCAATCTTATCTGATATTGTAACAACTCTTCATGAATAGCAAAATAACTTGATCTTGTCAATTACTGACTGTGCTTGAATTGATTTATATATTGTTACACAAAAAGAGAGTGGCGGATCATTTATTTCTGTCTTTGTTTATTTGAATCCTATATACTTCATAGGCAGTTAGAAATGTGGATATACTGTAGTAGTTAAACAATATGAAGCTAACTCATACCACCTAAATACTGCAATACTAGTACACTTTACTGCAAATTATACTGAACAAAAATATAAAAAAATATATAAATATATGTCAAAGTGTTGGTCCCATGTTTCAGGAGCTGAAACAAAATGATCCCAGAAAATGTCCGTACACACAAAAAGCTTATGTCTCTCAAATTTGATGCACAAATGTACATCCTTGTTAGTGAGCATTTATCTTTTGCCAAGATAATCCATCCACCTGACAGGTGTGGCATATCAAGAAGCTGATTAAACAGCAAGATCATTACACAGGTGCACCTTGTGCTGGGGACCATAAATGACCACTGTAAAATGTGCAGTTTTGTCACACAACACAATGCCACAGATGTCTCAAGTTTTGAGGGAGCGTGCAATTAGCATGCTGACTGTAGGAATGTCCACCGCAGCTTTTGCCAGATAATTGAATGTTAATTTCTCTACCATAAGCCACCTCTAACGTCATTATAGAGAATTTGGCAGTACGTCCAACTGGCTTCACAACCGCAGATCACATGTAACCTCGCCAGCCCAGGACCTCCACATCCGGCTTCTTCACCTACATGATCGTCTGAGACCAGCTGATGAAACTGAGGAGTTTTTCTGTCTAAGAAAGCCCTTTTGTGGGGAAAAACAAATTCTGATTGGCAGGTCCTGGCTCTCCAGTGAGAGGGCCTTGCTCCCAAGTGGGTGGGCCTTTGCCCTCCCAGGTCCAACCATGTCTGCGCCCCTGCCCAGTCATGTGAAATCCATAGATTAAGGCCTAATGAATTATTATTTTCCGATATGAGCTGTAACTCAGTAACTTTGTAGAAATTGTTGCATTTTGTGTTTATATTTTTGTTCAGTGTATTTAGGTTTGTCTCCTTGATTTGTTTTTCTTAAAGTGTTGACATACTCTGTAGAAAAGTGAAACTAACCTGTGTGACCTCGGCAGACCAACTGGCTCACTTGCAGTCACAGTTCATGTAGTCACAGTTTATGCAGTCACAGTTCCTGCAGTCACAGTTCCTGCAGTCACAATTATGTTTTGTCTGTAGGTCTGACAGAGGCTGCTTAACTAAACAGCAAATCTAATTATCTTCCCACTTTTGTCACGTAATGGAAGTGCCCCTCTGGTGACAACCTTGTACATGTTCTCTACTGAGTTTAAATACTGTCTGGTGGCTCCTGATGGTGTGGGGAAACTGTAATTACGTTGCCTAAAGTGCTGCCCTCCATCACAAAAGCATCAGCACATGCAAATGTAAGAATATGTTAGACTGCAGCTTAAATAAGATAGTGTGTTTTGCATTTTTAAATAGCCAAATCCATCTGTCTATCATGACCCTTCTGTCTGACTGTCCATAGACCACATTAATACTGATATTATCACTACCACCACTACCATTCTGTTTATCCCCGGTATCTTTACACTTGGCAGTATAATGACCAGAATGCCTCCTAGCCCAACTCGGGAAGGTGATATTAGTAGATCCTGTCTACTGTGACCGGGTAGTGGCTGCGTACACATCTTCACATGCCAAAACTAAGTTTAAATTGAACACATTATAATTGTGGTATTCATTATATGATTAAGAGCATTTTGGTCATGTTCTCATTTAATTTGAATGTTTTGATTTAATCTATTTTTAAGAGCATGGTTGTGGTTATTGGTAATGCCGTAACACAGTGGTACTGATCCTGCACTGTGGAGTGCGTAATTGACCCACTCGTGTAATTAGCATTAATTAGCATGTCACGACTTCCGCCGAAGTCGGTTCCTCTCTTTGTTCGGGCGGCATTCGGCGGTCTTCTAGCCATCGCCGATCCACTTTTCATTTTCCATTTGTTTTGTCTTGTTTTCCATCACACCTGGTTTTAATTTGCCCTCATTACTGTTCTTTATTTAACCCTCTGTTTCCCCCATGTCTGTGTGGGGAATTGTTTGTTGGCATGCCAGTTCCCGCCGGGTTTGTATGTTTATTCACCCGTGCTTTGTGGCAGACGATAATTTACACTGCTGTCACTGCTGCAGTGACCCGCTTGAAAAATTTCTGGCTACTTTGGCTGCAGTGGCTATTCTCTGCAAGAGTCCGTATCAGTGACCGTAAGAATGATGGGATCTGGGGTGCACACACTTTCTAGTTTAATTGAAAATATACCCGTAAATATAGCTTCTTCAAACCTCTTTGCTCTTTGTGCCCCTTTGTCAATGTATATTACCCCAAGTCTTAAGTCCTGACAGTTAACTTTGCATTTGAGTCCAAATAAGTTTGCTGAACTTGAAGATATTTAAGCACATATGGAATCAATTAGGAACCAAACAAGTGTTAAACAAAGTAACCACCCTTTGCCTTAATGACAGCTTTGCACACTCTTGGTATTCTCTCAACCAGCTTCACCTGGAATGCTTTTCCAACCATCTCAAAAGAGTTCCCACATATGCGGAGCACTTGTTGGCTGCTTTTCCTTCACGCTGCGGTCCAACTCATCCCAAACTATTTCAATTGGGTTGAGGTTGGGTGAATGTGGATGCCAGGTCATCTGATGCAGCACTCCATCACTCTGCTTCTTGGTCAAATAGCCTTTACACAGCCTGGAGGTGTGTTGGGTCATTGTCCAAACACAAAACAAATGATAGTCCAACTAAGCGCAAACCAGATGGGATGGTGTTTCACTGCAGAATGCTGTGGTAGCCATGCTGGTTAAGTGTGCCTTGAATTCTAAATAAATCACTGACAGTGTCACAAGCAAAGCACCATCACACCTCCTCCTCCATTCTTCATGGTGGGAACCACACATGCGGAGATCATCCGTTAACCTACTCTGCGTCTCACAAAGACACAGCGGTTGGAACCAAAAATCTCAAATTTGGACCCGTCTGACCAAAGGACAGATTTCCACCTGTCTAATGTTCATTGTTGAGATGTGTCTGCTACTCGAGAGAGAGAAAATAATGAGCAAATGGGCTCCTGCATTTTTCAGCATGTTGTTACAAAAAGATAAACTTTGATTTTTATGCAAGGATGTATACAGGATATTACCCTCCACAGCATAACCTTCACTCCAAATCAAAACTCCAAACTTACAACCTGATTTTGGACAAAATTACCTGGAAGGATTCCTACTACCAAAGATTCTTATTGCCAAGGTCTGTACAGCAAATGCTCTGGCAAACCACCGACCAGCAAAAGAAACCTGAAAACACAATCAAACATGGAACCAAGTGAATAATGTTTAGTCTGAAGCTACTTTTAAAGCCAATAAGATAATTAAATGATATATTTTACTTTATAAGGACTGCATGCTAAGTTAAGGCTACCAAGCTTGCTAGGACAGAACAGATCAGATCAATTAGCACTGAGGTGTGAAGTGAGAGGTGTCAAAGCCCTTGAGCCCAACAATGAAACAAGAGTTTCACAGCCTCCCCCACGCAAACGCAGAGGCCTTTGAAGCCCCCTGGATATGTGCAGATGTCATTACAATACAGTACCACCTCGATTCATCTCTATTTTGAACTGATTTGCAACCAGTACACTTCAATTGTAAATTACCGCAATAAGAAACAATATTGTTGCTTTGATCACATCAGAAGATATCCTCCTTGCAATCTCCAAAATAGAACAGCCTCAGGAGAACTTTGTTTGGACGTCGGAAAGGACCATTCACCCGAAACTGAAGAGATATAGCTATCTAACGACCTCCTTTTCCACATGAAAAATAACTATGGACAGAGACCTGCTACCTACGTTAGCTAGCTCGCTGTGATTTTCTTCATGGAATCTGCCTCCCCCAAAAAATTATCCCAAGTGGGTGTGACACCTACTCCCATTGCCTGCTGCACTACCGCTTACCAATGAACACCTTCAGTGCTCAGTTGTCTCCACCTGTCCACCTGTCTGTCCTCAAACAATTTGATTTGCTGGTTTTAAGAATTTAACTTTCAAATAGCTCTTTGTTGACTGTTGCTGGGTGTTATCGTCGAATATCAGTACCGGCCTGTACACTAAATGCTCTAAGCTCTCTCCTGGCCCCTTACACTATGTCTAAAATGTTCCTGCTAGGTGACCTAAACTGGGACATGCTTAAACCACCTGACCACGTCCTAAAGTGATGGGACTCCCTAAATCTTTCTTAGATTATTACCAATCCCACAAGGTATGACTTCAAACACCCAGAAAAGGCTATTCTCCTTGATGTTATCCTGATAGGTATCAGGTATCAGTCTGGTGTTTTCTGTAATGACCTTAGTGATCACTGTTTTACAGCCTGTGTTTGTAATGGTTGCTCAGTGAAATGACCTGTCCTGATTTGTCATAGACGCTTGCTAAAAAACATTAATGAACAAGCCTTCCTTCATGACTTGGCCTGTGTATATTGGTATTGAGTCAGCTTGATCCCCTCTGTCAAAGACGCTTGGACCTTCTTTTTTTATATTTAAATTTGTATTGTTAACGCCGCCATGAAGAAAATTAAAAAAAATTACAATTAAAAACAGGTTATTGAGTCACTCCACCTCAATAATTAAATTTGGTGAAAGGCACACGCATACTAAGGCTGACTGGCTATCGTTCAGGCAAATGAGAAATAAGTGCAGTTAGGCTATCCGGAAGGCCAAAGTTTGTTACTTTAAGGAGCAGTTCTCTCTCTGTGGGTCTAACCCCAAGAAGTTCTGGAAAACAGAGAAAGACCTGGTGAATAAACCCTCCTCCTCACAGCTGCCAATGTCCCTTAATTATTTAGTTATTTATAAAAAAAGAATTCACCTTTATTTAACCAGGCAGGCCAGTTGAGAACAAGTTCTCATTTACAACTGCGACCTGGCCAAGATAAAGCCTAGCATTGTGACAAAGCAGTGTGACAGTGTTACACATAAACAAACGTACAGTCAATAACACATTAGAAAAATCAGTGTGTGCAAATGTACAGTGTGTGCAAATGTAGAAGATTAGGGAGATAAGGCAAGCAAAGGCCATAGAGGTGAAATAATTACAATTTAGCATTAACACTGGAGTGATAGATGTGCAGATGGTGATGTGCAAGTAGAGGTACTGGGATGCAAAAGAGCAAGAAGACAAATAACCATATGGGGATAAGGTAGTTGGGTGTGCTATTTGAAAATTGGCTGTGTAAGGTACAGTGATCGGTAAGCTCCTCTGACAGCTGATGCTTAAAGTTAGAGAGGGAGATAAAAGTCATCAGCTTCAGTGATTTTTGACAATTCGTTCCAGTCATTGGCAGCAAAGAACTGGAAGGAAAGGCTGCCAAAGTAAGTATTGGCTTTGGGGATGACCAGTGAAATATACCTGCTGGAGTGCGTGCTACTGTTGGGTGTTGCTATGGTGACCAGTGAGCTGAGAAAAGGTGGGGCTTTACCTAGCAAAGACTTATGGATGGCCATGGAACTAGTGGGTTTTTTGACGAATATGTAGCGAGGGCCAGCCAACGAGAGCATACAGTTCGCAGTGATGGGTAGTATATGGGGCTTTGGTGACAAAACGGATGGCACTGTGATAGACTACATCCAGTTGACTGAGTAGAGTGTTGAACCGTCCAGAGTATTGATGCTAGTCGGGCAGCAATTGGTTGAAGAGCATGCATTTAGTTTTACTAGTATTTAAAAGTAGTTGGAGGCCATGGAAGGAGTGTTGTATGGCATTGAAGCTTGTTTGGAGGTTTGTTAACACAGTGTCCAAAGAAGGGCCAGATGCATACAGAATGGTGTCGTCTGCGTAGAGGTGGATCAGAGAATCACCAGCAGCAAGAGCGACATCGTTGATATATATAGAGAAAAGAGTCGACCCTGTCTGGATTTGGGTGAAAGAGAAATGGGGGCTTGTGCAAGTTGCTGCAGGGTGCTGAGCTGTTGGCCGGGATAGGGGTAGCCAGGTGGAAAGCATGGCTAGCCATTGAAAATTATTGAATTGATCAATTATCGTAGATTTATCCGTGGTGACAGTGATTCCTAGCCTAGAATTAGTGCTACAGGATGCAAATTTATGTTTGAAAAAGCTAGCCTTGACGTTCCTAACTGACTGTGTATGTTGGTTCCTGACTTCCCTGAAAAGTTGCATGTTGTTTCGGCTATTCGATGCTAATGCAGAATGCCACAGGATGTTTTTTGTGCTGGTCAAGGGCTGTCAAGTCTAGGGTGAACCAAGGACTATATCTGTCTGTTCTACATTTTATTAATGGGGCATGCTTATTTAAGATGGTGAGGAAAGAACTTTTAAAGAGCAACCAGGCATCCTCTACTGATGGGATGAGGTCAATATCCTTCCAGGATACCCGGGGCCAGGTCGATTAGAAAGGCGTGCTCACTGAAGTGTTTTAGGAATGGTTTGACAGTGATGAGGGGTGGTCGTTAGACCGCGGACCCGTTACGGACGCAAGCAATGAGGCAGTGATCACTGAGATCCTGGTTGAAGACAGCAGAGGTGTATTTAGGCGACAGGTAGCCTAGTGGTTAGAGCGTTGTGAATCCCCGAGCTGACAAGGTAAAAAATCTATCGTTCTGCCCCTGAACAAGGCAGTTAACTTCACAAGCTCCAGCAGCAAAGGTGACTGTTTTGGAGAGCCTGGCGTGCCCAAAGTAAAATGCCTCCCATTTAGGCCCAGAAAATGGGATATGCATATATTTAGTACCATTGGATAGGAAACACTCTGAATTTTCCAAAACTGTTAACCATTTGTCTGTGGGTCAATCAGAACGCATTTGGCAGGCAAAACCCTGAGGAATCTCTGTCCTGAAAAAAGTCATTTTGACACATTGCTCATTTTTGAGCCCCTCCCTATCCAAAATGACCATATATAGGCATGTTAACGCAGTGCACGTCGCTTCCTTATGATGTCATCAACCACGAGACGGTGTTTACTCCATCTTGGGGAATTTCGACCATTGATAAACAGCTTGGAACGAGAGACCACGTTATGAAAACTCTTCAGAGTCTTGCGTGCATGAGACGCAATGCTGTGCCTTATTTATCGTTTTAGCGTTCAGTTTATATTCGGCTGATTTATAATTGTACATATACGTAAAAGGGTTCCTAAGGATACATTTAAAACTATGTTTGATTGTTTTTGGACAAGTTTATAGGTAACATTTGAACGAGTTGGCCATGCTTCAAAAAGAGTAATGGAGGCTGTCGTTTTGCATGAACCAAATGGAGGATTTATGGATAAAAGACGTTACTTTTTCTAACAAAAGAACCATGGATTGTCTTCAGTGGACACTTAAGAAGACCTCAGCAGAAGTTCTTCAACAGGTAATTACTTTGTTTTCGCTGTGAAATGTGTTATGTGTGTGCCATGATTGCTAATCGATACATGGCTATTGGAAAATATGTGAGGTGCTACCTCAAACAAATGAATGTGCTGCTTTCGCCGTAAAGCCTTTTTGAAATCTGACAACGCTGTGATATTGCCTAGAAACAGAGCTTTTGATGAGTATGGAACACTTGTATATACCTGGATGTTTAATAATTCAATTTTCGGATTTTAAATCTGGCGCTACAGGTTTTAGCTGGTAGTGTCGGGATGATCCCGCTAGCGACCCACTGGTATTTGAGTCGTTAACTCACTGTTCCCCGGGCGCCGAAGACGTGGATGTCGATTAAGGCAGCCCCCCGCACCTCTCTGATTCAGAGGGGTTGGGTTAAATGCGGAAGACACATTTCAGTTGAAGGCATTCGGTTGTACAATTGACTAATAATGGTGACTTTGACTTTGACTTTTAGAGGGCAAGTTGGTCAGGATGAGATCTAAGAGGGTGCCCATGGTTACGGATTTAGGGTTGTACCTGGTAGGTTCCTTGATAATTTGTGTGAGATTGAGGGCATCTATCTTAGATTGTAGGACAGCCGGGGTGTTAAAACCTCTTAGGGAGTGGTGGTGCGCTAGCGCCCCACTCCCGACACTACCCGGTGAAATTCAAGGCGTCAAATTCAAAATCCAAAAGTTGAATTATTAAACATTCATCAATATACAAGTGTTGCATAGTCATCAAAACCTCTGCTTCTTGGCAATATCACAGCGTTGTCAGATTTCAAAAAGGCTTTACGGCGAAAGCACCACATTTGATTGTTTGAGGATAGCACCCCACATATTTTTCCATTTTTCCAAAACCGTCACCTCGTGCACTGCTCCCTAAGAAGTTAAAGGTCCCCAAAGCACACACATTCCTGGGTCACTCATCTTTTCATTTCTCTGCAGCTAGTGACTGGAATGAGCTGCAAAAAACACTCAAACTGCACCATTTTATCGCCATCTCTTCATTCAAAGACTCAGTCATGGACACTCTTACTGACAGTTGTGGCTGCTTCGCGTGATGTATTGTTGTCTCTGCCTTCTTGCCCTTTGTGCTGTGGTCTTTGTTTGTACCATGTTTTGTGCTGCTAGCATGTTGTGCTGCTGCCATGTTGTGTTGCTACCATGTTGTTGTCATGTTGTGTTGCTACTATGCTATGTTGTTGTCTTAAGTTTCAATTTATGTAGTGTTGTGATGTCTTTCTTGTCGTGATGTGTGTTTGGTCTTATATTTTATTTTACATTGTTAATCCCAGCCTCCATCCCCGCAGGAGACATTTTGCCTTTTGTAAATTGTAAATAAGAATTTGTTCCTAACTGACTTGCCCAGTTAAATAAAGGTTAAATAAATAAAATGTGTTTTATTTAAACTGCAATTTCTGAGGCTGGTAACTCTAATGAACTTATCCTCTGCAGCAGAGGTAACTCTGGGTCTTCCTTTCCTGTGGCGATCCTCATGAGAGACAGTTTCATCATAGCGCTTGATGGTTTTTGCGACTGCACTTGAAGAAACTTTTTTTAAGTTCTTGAAATTTTCCAGATTGACTGATCTTCATGTCTTAAAGCAATGATGGACTGTCATTTCTCTTTGCTTATTTGAGCTGTTTTTGCCATAATATAGACTTGATATTTTACCAAATCTGTACACCACCCTTACCTTGTCACAACACAGCACTGATTGGCTCAAATGCATTAAGAAGGAAAGTCTTATAACAAAGAGTTATAACAAAGAACATCTGTTAATTGAAATGCATTCCAGGTGACTACCTCATGAAGCTGGTTGAGAGAATGCCAAGAGCGTGCAAAGCTGTCATCAAGGCAAAGGATGGCTACTTTGAAGAATCTCAAATATAAAATGTATTTTGATTTGTTTAAAAAAAATTGGTTACTACATGATTCCATATGTGTGATTTTAGTTTTGATTTATCCACTATTTTTCTACAATGTAGAAAACAGAACAAGTTAAGAAAAACCCTGGAATGAGTAGGTGTATCCAAACTTTTGACTGGTACTGTATGTACACACACTGAGTGTACAAAACATAAGGAACACCTCCTCTTTCCATTACATAGACTGTTCAATTGACTTTAATCAGTGTAGATGAAGGGGAGGAGACAGGTTAAAGAATGATTTTTAAGTCTTAAGACAATTGAGACATGGATTGTGTATGTGTGACATTCAGAGGATGAATTGGCAAGACAAAATATTTAAGTGCTTTTAAACAGGGTATGGTAGTAGGTGCCAGGTGCACCTGTTTGAGTGTGTCAAGAATTGCAACACTGCTGGGTTTTTCACACTCAACAGTTTCCTGTGTCTATCAAGAATGGTCCACCATCTAAAGGACATCCAGTCAACTTGACACAACTGTGGGAAGCATTGGTGTCAACAGGGGCCAGCATCCTTGTGAAACGCTTTCGACACCTTGTTGAGTCCATGTCCCAATTAATTGAGGCAGTTCTGAAGGTATATACAGTATATAATAATTGTTACAATGGGGAATACTGGAAGAAGCCTATACCAAATCATCATTGGTGAGGGGAACTCATTAGCTCAGACATGGGAAGGTTTTTAGCAAAACTACGTACTGATCGAATCTACAAGAGATGGGGAGAAATATTAGGCAAGCAGTCTCGGTTCTTGCTTTAAGTCATATGTAAGAGCAGTATGCTGGAAATCAATAGTGTCTGGTCAGAGCTCTTTTACCGCAGCACTTACTCCAGTTCAAGAGCCCCTTAAATGACTGAGGGTGTGTGTCCGTGGCCCAAACCGCAGAACATTTCACTACTTTGCATTTACAGAACTTAGTTCATTTTAGTGTCACAGTATTTTATCAACTTGACGACGATAAGATGTCTCACACCATCCGTAATTAAATTGAGACATTGATCCAACACCATCAATTGAATACTACACTCTCTTTGCATTGTACCTTTAATTATTTTATCTCTAGAAAGATCATAGAAAGCCCCACTGGAGAGCTACAACTGGTTGGTGAGGTTGACAAGGAATTATGTAATCTTTATGGGATTCCAGGTAACACTAGGGACACTAGTCTAAGTACAGTGGTAGAGTGTTCCAGATATACAGTGTGTTTCAAAAGTATTGGGACAGTGACACATTGTTTCTTGTTTTGGCTCTGGATTTGAAATGATACAATTGAAGTGTGGACTGTCAGCTTTAATTTAAAGGGAATTTTCATCCATATCGGGTGAACGGTTTAGAAACACTTTTTGTACACAGTCCTCCCATTTTAGGGGACCATTATGGATAATCCTGAATGAATTGTGAATAATGGTGAGTGAATAAGTTACAGACACACAAATCCGCAAGACATGCTAACCTCTCACTATTATAATAACAGGGGGGAGGCTAGCATTTTTGGGGGGTATGATATTTATGTGTAACTTTCTCACTCATCTTTATTCACGATTAATTCGGAATTATCTGTAACCATGGTAGCATCCACATTAATATAGAATTGTTTAGAAACATATTGCATTCTTATTTAGAATAAAAGTGACTCCAAACTGGCACGATGCTTTATTTACCGTTAATTTCTATTGGGCACCAAATAATCTGAAACACAACCAATACAAACAGCAAATGCATCCAAAACATGTGTAGAGTCACAATCTTGAAGTATTCATTTGTTCCAATACTTTTGGTCACCTAAAATTGTGGAACTATGTACAAGAAGTGGAGTAATTTCTAAACGGTTCACCCGATATCGATGAAAATACCCCCACAGTCTGCTCTTTAACCTCATAGTCATTACAGTATATCATTTCAAATCCAAAGTGCTGGAGTACAGAGCTCACTGTAAAAAGCACGTACTGTGCCTCAGAAAGTATTCACACCCCTTGACTTTTTAAAAATGTTGTTGTCTTACAAAGTACAATTAAAATGGATTTGATTGATTTTTTGTCAACAATCTACACAAAATGCTCTGTAATGTCGAAGTGAAAGAAAACATTTTAAAAAGGTTTATGAAAAATAAAGCACCAGAGTTAATACGTTAGAATAATCTTTGGCAGCAATTACCCAGCAGTCTTTCTGGGTAAGTCTCTAAGAGCTTTGCACACCTGGATTGTACAATATTTGCACATTATTCTTTTTTTAATTCTTCAATGCTCTGTCAAGTTGGTTGTTGACAGCCATTTTCAAGTCTTACAATATTTAAGTTAAAACTGTAATTAGGCCACTCAGGAACATTCAATATCATCTTGGTAAGCAACTCCAGTGTATATTTGTGACCAATCGGCTCAAATCGGTCTTATGGTATATCATACTCTGCAAGAAATTCTGCTTTGAAAGTTGATAAACTTGTAAACTCACTTGTGAGAAGAAGGCCTTTGAATGTTTTGGTACCTACTGGAGAGTTCTCCTTTGTCTACACCCATTCAGCATTGTTCAAACCCTCTTAAGCCAGCCCCACTCATCTCTTTAAAACCTGTTAGAGATTGGTGGGGCGCTATCGACCCACCTGCGACAACATCCGATGAAATGCAAAGCGCCAAATTCAAATTACAGAAATCGTAATATTAAACATTCATGAAAATACAAGTGTAATACACTGTTCTTTAGCTTAGAATCTTGGTAATCGAACTGCATTGTCCGATTTTACAATAGACTTTACACCAAAAGCATAGCATTAGATTATCTGAGGTCAGCACCCAACAACAACATATTTTTCAAACCAGCACAGGCGTCACAAAATCACAAAAAGCGATAAAATAAATCACTTACCTTTGAAGATCTTCCTCTGGTTGCAATCCCAAGGGTCCCAGGAACACAAAGAATGGTCATTTTGTTCGATAAAGTCCTTCTTTATATCCCAAAAAAGTCAGTTGAGTAGGCGTCATTGAGTTCAGTAATCCACCCCTTCAGCATGCAGACAAAGATGTCCCAAAAGTTACCGGCAAAGTTCATCCAAACAAGTCAAACAACGTTTCTAATTCATCCTTAGGTACTCTAATATCTAAATAAACAATAATATTTCATATGGAGAGAACTATGTTCAATAGAAATTGAAAAGAACGACGAGCGCACCCCCGTTCACGCGCGCAATGTGAATGCTTTTTCCATCGAGCACCCCTTGGATAAACAACTATTACTCTTAGTTTTTTTCAAAAAACAAGCCTGAATCCATGTATAAAGACTAGTGGAATCCATAGGAACTGCAATCTGGGAGGCGGAAGTCATAGTTTCCAACAGCTTTACATTTGAAGTGGCTGGGAGCTCCCCCCCCCAAAAAAATATGGTTGGATTTTCCTCTGGTTTTTGCCTGCCATATGAGTTCTGTTATACTCACAGACATTATTTTAACAGTTTTAGAAACGTCAGAGTGTTTTCAATCCATATGCATATCCTAGCTTCTGGGCCTGAGTAACAGGCAGTTGACTTTGGGCATGTCAGACAGACGGAATTCAGGATACTGCCCCCTAGGCTTAGGACTCACATATGAGGTTGTGTGCTAAACATTGAGTAGTTTAGTAAAGATTAAGACTAAAAGTGGTAAAAGTAGTAGTCTACAATAAGGAAAAATTCCAGGTAAACTGAAATTGATGGGTCATGTGAAAGGAATGCTATAACCCGCAGCCACATCTTGCCAAGTGGATGGGTCTCCCCAGAAGGTGTAAACGATACAGCCAAATGGTTACATGCATAGTAGCAATATCAGAAATAGATAGTGGTCAATATAAATAAAATAATATAGAGTATGTATAAGAACAATATCAATAACAATATCAGTGATAGATGAGGTAGTTAAATGCAATACATTCAGGGGTAAAGTGGCTGAGCAGCAGGATAAGAAAATAGCAGCAACGTGTGGCGTGTGTGTTAAGAGAGAGTCAAGTGAATAGAGGCACTGCTGACAGTGCTGATGACTGGTCTCTCCGAACCACAATTGAACAAGGGAATCTATATTCGGAGAGCCTGTTTCTGTCCTGCCCTTGACTTTGGTGCAGGGCATGTGATGTCCATAGCCTCTTTGATGCAAAACTCCCTGATCTTCTCAAAAACATCAGTTTGTCTAGCTGTGTCCAGTCCAGGTGTTGCTTGTATAGGCAGACCAAAGTCAAAGTCACCATTATTAGTCAGTTGTACAACCAAATGCCTTCAACCGAAATGTGTCTTCCGCATTTAACCCAACCCCTCTGAATCAGAGAGGTGCAGGGGGCTGCCTTAATCAACATCCCCATCTTCGGCGCCCGGGGAACAGTGTGTTAACTGCCTTGCAGAACAACAGATTTTTTTCCTTGTCAGCTCGGGGATTCAAACTTGCAACCCTCCGGTTACAAGTCCAACGCTCTAACCACTAGGCTACCTTTCCCACACCATCTATGGGAGGAAGGATGTCAGTGTTGCGCTGCAGCTGAAACCTGGTTCCGACTGAGTACAAACGCTCCTTGGCGACAACAACACCAGGCTGCAGAGCATCGAAGCTGTAAAACAGGAAATAACAACAAAAAATTCAGAAAACATTACAACCTTGCACAACATCAATTCACCTCCGAAGTTTAGAAGAGAAGAATAACGCCTTGTGTTTTAGGTTATTGTGCTGCTGAAAGGTGAATTTGTCTCCCAGTGTCTGTTGGAAAGCAGACTGAACCTATTTTTCCTGTAGGATTTTGCCTGTGCTTAGCTCTGTTCCATTTATTTTCATCATCAAAACATCCCTAGTCCTTGCCAATGACAAGCATACCCATAACGTGTTGCAGCCACCTCCATGCTTGAAAATATTAAGAGTGGTACGCAATGATGTGTTTGACACATTTTTTGCAGTTTTACTTTGTTGTGGAATAATTGTATTCTGTAAGGGCTTCCTTCTTTTCACTCTGTCAATTAGGTAACTACAATGTTGTTGATCCATCCTCAGTTTTCTCCTATCACAGCCTTTAAACTGTAACTGTTTTAAAGTCAACATTGGCCTCACAGTGAAATCCCTGAGTGGTTTCCGTTCACTCAGGCAACTGAGTTAGGAAGATGCCTGCATCTTTGCAGTGACTGGGTGCATTGATACACCATCCAAAGTGTAATTAATAACTTCACCACGCTTCATATTTTTACCCATCTACCAATAGGTCCCTTTCTTTGCGACTGAGAGACCTTACAGATAATTGTATGAGTGAGGTACAGAGATTAGGTAGTCATTAAATAATCATGTTAAACATTATTGCACACAGAGTGAGTCCATGCAACTTATTATGTGACTTCTTAAGCAAAGTTTTACTCCTGAACTTAATTTACCCTTGCCATAACAAAGGGGCTGAATTCCTTTTGACTCAAGAAATTTCAGCTTTTAATTAAAATGTTTAATTAATTTCGAAAAACATAATTCCACTTTGACATTATGGGGTTTTGCCGTGATGTGTGTTTTGTCCTATATTTTAATTTAATTTATTTAGATTTTTAATCCCCCGTCTCCGCAGGAGGCCTTTTGCCTTTTGGTAGGCCATCATTGTAAATAAGAATTTGTTCTTAACTGACTGACTTGCCTAGTTAAATGAAGGTTAAATATTTGTTTTAAATTCAGGCTGTAACACAACAAAATGTGGAAAAAGTCAACGGGTTTGAAAACCTTCTGAAGGCACTGTACAAAATCAATAGTTATTGTGCCACACTTGTAATTAATTCATACATTTAAAAGTATGTTAACCTTTTTCATATTTAGAAAGGCTCAATCATTATCGTGCTACATTGTGGTGTGGTCCATAGTAGTGCATGGTTCCGAGTTCTTTATTATTGAATGAGTTGCATCAACTTCGGGTTGAGAGGTCTTGTTGAGATGCAGCCTCACTCTCCCCCTCGCCGTTGATCGGGTCATGCATATTTCATGATCAATGTAATGTCAATGAGTCCTATACTAATCCACCTGAGAGCCAGAGCGAGTAGACCCAATGATCAGGGTGAGTGAACTCAAACAGACTGGGATAAATATTGTATTTTGAGAGGCAGAGGGAGAAGGTAGAAAGAGAGAGAGAAAGGAAGGGCAATATTTAGAGTCTGGTATTTACCTTCCTCTTTTGATAACAGGTTGTAGATTTAAGATGAAAACCTCAGGATTGCTATTGTGGACATCGAGGCAGACATGTCCCACGTTCTAATCGCTGTCTGCAAGTCATGCAGAAGTCTGCAAAAAATAGCTCACTTTAGTGTAAAGTTGATATTTTGCCCTAGCATTCAAGGGAGTAAAAAATTTGCAGAATTGAATTTAGAGTGCGGGGGATAATTGATTGCAAAGTGGGAATGTGTCTTGACAAGTCAATAAGCTGTAACTGCCAGTGCATTCAATTTATGCCCTGCTGTGCTGAAACAGAGTTCTCACACGATTCCAAAAGATCATAATAATAGAATATATATATATATGTATATATATATATTTATAACTATACACTGAGTTTACAAAACATTACTAAAACCTTCCTAATATTGCATTTTTCATACCCTCAGAACCGCCACATCTACAAGGTGTCGAAAGCATTCGACAGGGATGCTGGCCTATGTTGACGCCAATGCTTCCATAGTTGTGTCAAGTTGGCTGGATGTCCTTTGGGTGGTGGACCATTCTTGATACACAAGGGAAACTATTAAGTGTGAAAAACCCAGCAGCGTTGCAGTTCTTGACACAAACCAGTGTGCCTGGCACCTGCTACCATACCCTGTTCAAAGGCACTTAAATCTTTTGTCTTGACCATTCACCCTCTGAATGTCACACATACACAATCAATGTCTCAATTGTCTCAAGGCTTAAAAATCATTACTTAACCTGTCTCTTCCTTTTCATCTACACTGATTAAAGTCGATTTAACAAGTGACATCAATAAGGGCTCATAGCTATCCCCTGGACTTACCTGGTCAGTCTATGTCATGGATAGAGCAGGTGTTCCTAATTTTGTTACACTTATTTTGTGTTGTAAGTCTTATTTATACTTATATGGTACCTCTTACATGACATGACAGGTAATTCTGACAACTTGAAAGCTTTATTTCCCTAAAACAATGTGTGTAGATGAAGATCAAGGTTATCAACTGAATTTACCCTCAAATACATTTTTTAAGTGTGATGTCCAATGGGAGGTTTACCAAAGACACCCCTGTGAGCTGATTGGTTGATACTTCCTTTTCAATTGGAGCAGAGGGACTACTCAAATAGAAATGTGTCAGATCTCAGTCCAAATGCATTCAGAACAAGCTCGCAAGCCAAGCTAATTAGACAAAGATATCAGGGAGGTTTCCTACAACGTAAACAGACACTAATAGAGGCTGTGAAACTGCATAAGAATTTCAGTTTAGACCCAGGCTGTAACCTCAGCATTGGGCTAATATAAAGAATGTGTATCCACTGCACTTACACACAAATTTAGAATATCCAAACATCTGCTCATACTTAGGCAGGTTATTCTGCCCTAGGAGTAGAATAACCTGCCTAATCAGATTGACATTTTCACTCCGGTGCGAGCGTTTCAACCACTTTTTAAAAACTTGAATGTGACAATATTTATAGAGTGATGCGGGATAACAAAATCATTTATTGAGATAAATAGGTATGGATGTTCTTGCACTCCCTCTTAGACCCATTAGACACAGAACAAAATCATTATTTGGACTGTGTGGGACTGAGTGATCCTTGTTCCCATGTAGCTTGGGGAGTTAACATGGTATTACAGGAAGAAAGGTTGTATTTTACATCAGATGATTAGCCTTTTCAGACCTAATTATGTCCCAGGGGACCCTGGGACTTTCGTCAGCACTTCTTTCTAACACTGTGAGCTCTACCTCTTCATTCACCACCCAGCTGCTGGCCGACGGATGCAGACAGACCTACTCCTCCCAATTATGCCCAAATTCCCTACAATGCCCATCCACTCCAATGTATGTTAACATGTCGATTTCTTTTACCCAATTAGTCTCGCTTATTGGTTTATTCTTTGCTTTAATGCCACACCAATGGGATTAATCCTCAAGTATGTAATTGAACACGTTGAATCGATTTCCAATATGTATATATGGATGTTAGTGTTTGGTAAAGCAGGGATTGCACTTTCTATCCCAGAAGATATTCAACAAGTGAACACTATCAGGTCCATTGTACTACTTGCTCTCATAAGGAGGGTATCTGATAAGCCAGGCAGATGTTAAGGTTCTGTGCACGTCAGCATTAGAATGGTGGTTATTTATACCAACTGCAAACATAGCTGTACAGTTGGGGCCCAAGATCAAACTTCTCAACTGTCCAATCCTTGTCGTAATTAATGATCTACTGTAAAGGAATGTTTCAAACATGAAACTGAGCAACACGTAGACCAGAGGTCCACTAACTGCAATAATATATATTTTATTTTTAACCTTTATTTAACTATGCAAGTCAGTTAAGAACACATTCTTATTTACAAAGACGCCCTACCTTGGCCAAACCCAGATGATGCTGGCCCAATTGTGCGCTGTCCTATGGGACCCAATAACATCTGGTTGTGATTCAGCCTGGAATTGAACCAGGGTCTGTAGTGACGCCTCTAGCACTGAGATGCAGTGCCTCCACTGCGCCACTCGGGAGCCCCAATTGAAGTCTGTCCTTAAAAGTTTTGCAAATGCAAGTTATCTTTCAAACAAATGTTGGGCAGAAATTGTACTTATACACAATTGACTGCTCTCTGAACCTGCAGTTGAAGGGCAAGTCAGTGTTAAGCATACTGGTGGAAATAGTGAAGGTTCAAGACAGGCCAATTCAAAGTGAGGATAATTGTCTGGTGTGTGCATGTGTGCATGCAGAACAAGTATATTTACTTTGTAAAGAGAAACAGGACATTAAGCATACTGCATAGCCATACCACTGTTAGATGCATCAATGTAGCAACATGTCTCAAGAATGAGTTCTCTCTCCTTTCAATTGTATTCATAGTGACCTCAAATGATTCATTCTTAAAGTGTCCCTGGCAGCTAGACAGCACAAGTACTAACTGATCACGTAGATGGTTTTGGAATGTGCTATAAATTGACATTGGTGCACTAGGCAGTAGACCAGAACTTGAGAACTGGAGTGCATGTCCCCTGATTAGATAAGTATGCAAAGTGTTTGTCTGTCTTTGGCATGTGCTGTGTTATTGCACCCTATTAGAGTGGGACCACTTGTCTTGGGGAGGGAATGAACATAACTTAAGCCAAGCACCCTGCAATTCAATTTAGAGGCGGGCAGGACGTCTGAAATTCTCGGCACACTCTAAGGTAAAGTCTCATTAATAAAGAACAAAATCACTATTAAGCCATTAGATTTAGTACTATCAGTAAATGAGTGTTCCTGGCTGTGCATGTGCATTTTGATTGTGACTGATTTGACCATAGTGGGCAGTAATAGCATGCAGATATATTGGAACATGCATACCAACTCTCATCTCAATATCCATGGATACAACTGAATGTTTATATGAAGGCCTATTGAGTTTTCATGAGACAAATTTCAGACAAAATTCCAAGACTAAACTGACATAAATCAGTGAACCAGCTTAAAAACATTATCCTTCATGGTCAGTACTGCAACATTTTACGGAATCTCTTTTCAAATGTAGTAATGCTGCTGTCATTCTTGTTATGCACTAATGAATAAAAATGGATAAATTATAACTGAACTATAGCGTAATCATCATTGAAAGCCTTCACAGTAACCATTCTACCATGATATTGTATTAGGGTTGAGGCATTGTTCATTCAATACTATTGTGCGGGACAACGAGCATGGGATGTTTGCCACTACTTAAATGATAGTGTCATTATAGAGATGAAGCTGCTTATTTGGTTTAATTTCGATAACACCCCCATAAAAAAAGTAGCTGATTATGACTTTTTCTTCCATGAGTCCACTCTCTATGTGTTTTAGGCACTCAATGTCTGCTCTCTCTCTAGTTAAATGAGGTGAAACAGCCTTGTGTTGCACTTTTATGTTTCAATTTTGTCAGCATGTTTCCAAATGCACCCATCTGAATTTCAAATGATACATGTAAATATAAAGTCTACTCTCAGAGAAGCAATTACATTAAAGGCTACATTATGGAAATAAAGACAAAAACCTACAATGTGTAATTAACATTTCTGCATTTAGTTCCTCATAGGGATATGAAGAAAATAACATTTATTCAATTTGCTAATATTTAAGTGCTTAGTCTTCCCTGAAAAACCACATTACCCCTGGCATAAATGAAATATTTGCACTGTGCCTTTTCTAGATATTTTTTTGAGGATACTTCATAGTTTTGAATTGGACATTTACCTTATGACCTCAGACAGGATAAAAAATGTTGGGGGCATAGATTATAAATCTCTAACCGAAGGACCATAGTTGCATGTAGCCTTGGACAAATTCATTCAAATTAACTCCTATTCCTCTTTGGTCTAACAGCGAATGTAATTAGCATGTCGATCCCAGTTGTGTCAGTAAACACTTGTACAACTCTAACATATGTTGCTCAAGTTCATTATTAAGTTGATCGTTCATTTTAATACCGAAGATCCATCAATGTTGGGAAACTCATTTTCACAGAGTTAAAAATGCTTGAGAAAATATAACTGTTAGCATTGGCTGACCGAAGCTCTCTAAGACACAAAAGGCGGCCTGTCACTGAAAGATGAATGACATTCAGATTCAAGACTGAATAATCTGTAAATCATACTAGAAGCCATTCCTATAGATTTTCTTTTCCATGCATGGTTCCAACAGTGCTGGTATTAGCAGACATATGGATCACAGCCTGCAGGAATGCTTCAGTCTCACTGCAGAATCATTATTTCGATGGACGGAGCCAGGTTAAAAATATGCTCATTGAGTTCTTGGGCGGCTCTCTTTTTGTTTCCAGACTGTCCCGATTTGTCTTATTGATCTGAATCTGTTGCGGCCAAAGCATCTTTAAGAAGACAGGTGAAATATGGGGTACATTTTGTCCATTTAAATGTTGGGCTATTCGCCTGTAGTAGCAGTGCTTGGGTAAAATCACTGGAGAAGCCAAGGCAGAAAAACAAGCCACACCTGTGGTGTGATAATTGTGTTGTTTGCTCTATAACCTGTTAGTTAATATTCCTTGCCACTGTGATATATAGGCCTAAGGCCGAGACAATCGGAGGACACAGTGGCAGAATCAATTCAACCACATCTTCGTTTCATCCCAGAACCGGATAGCAACATCTGTCCAGTGAAGTCCACAAAACATATTGCATTACCTCACAGTTACATGACCTACAGCATGGTCAAACAAGTTAATGTTTCTGACATTTTAAGACTACTAAACAACTATTGATTTAGAACCACGGAGAGTTACCACAAGTCGCAAAGAAAACAGGAGCTGCCTGTACTATTCCAGCACCATTTCATCTTCAACATGTCTACATCATCAAATCACTTATGCTTAGTCTAATACAGTGACAACTAAAATATACCAAAATATATTTAGTCCAATCATCATAAGCTTAATATGATGTGGCTGTCCATGGTTCTGATTTATCTCTGTGTGTGTGTGTGTGTGTGTGTGTGTGTGTGTGTGTGTGTGTGTGTGTGTGTGTGTGTGTGTGTGTGTGTGTGTGTGTGTGTGTGTGCGTGCAAGTAGAAAGACATGTTGACTCACCCTACCTGGTTCTGATTTATCTGTGTGTGTGTGTGTGTGTGTGCGTGCAAGTAGAAAGACATGTTGACTCACCCTACCTGGTTCTGATTTATCTGTGTGTGTGTGTGTGTGTGTGTGTGTGTGTGTGTGTGTGTGTGTGTGTGTGTGTGTGTGTGTGTGTGTGTGTGTGTGTGTGTGTGTGTGTGTGTGCAAGTAGAAAGACATGTTGACTCACCCTCCATGGTTCTGATTTATCTGTGTGTGTGTGTGTGTGTGTGTGTGTGTGTGTGTGTGTGTGTGTGTGTGTGTGTGTGTGTGTGTGTGTGTGTGTGTGTGTGTGTGTGTGTGTGTGTGTGTGTGTGCGTGCGTGCGTGCAAGTAGAAAGACATGTTGACTCACCCTACTTGTAGAGAAACGGTAATGCCATCCTCCTCTCTTTCATGTTGCCAAAATGGTCTGTGACTCTGTCATACAGTACACGCTTTTAGTTTTTGTTGTCCTAGGCTACCTGGCTAAAATACTTGCTCGTTAGCCTAACTTCCTTTCATGGGCAACGATTTGGCAGCTAGTTAACATTAGCCCATTATCTAGCTACATATTGAACTTCCATCCTTTCAGGCCAGGAGCACAATCTATGAATTTATGGTTGGATCAGAATCGCTGTTATAATCATTGGCCAGTATGGATAATTAAGGAAAACTACAAGTCAAAATACCTACAGTATCTCCTTCCATTAATGATTTAGGAAAGGGACAATGTTAGCTAGCCAGCCACCAGAGGATGACGACACAACGTGATGCAACAAGTTTTTTCTGTCAATTACGTTTTGCTTTTCATGTGATGTGATTGATGTGGAGCCAAATACAAACTGTCTTCCCTTAACACTTTTTTTTGGGGGTGCACCAGCGCCATTCACAGTTGAGCTTACTCAGTTTAACTCAACGCTGATTGGTTATTATTGTTTAAAAAAATACAAAGGGAGGCCAGATGCTTACTGGCTTCACTTGCATTCAATGCTACTGGCCACAACAATGCCATACTCTTTTTGACCAGACAGCATCAGTTCCATGTACTACAGATACTGAGATAGAGGGGCGCTGTTTCGGTCGCTTGGATGCTTTTTCCGGTGAGATACAGTCATTCAGCCTCTTACGAATTGAAGGAGAATTATGAAACACAAAGAGACAAAAGATACATTATTTTATGTTTTTTCTTTCTGTAACGGTATTTTCTTTTGCAGAAGCCTGGCTTCCCTTGGTATTCATGAGTACAGCCACTGTTCACCTGATAATACTATGTTTCATTTATCGAAATCAAAGTAACACATACAATACATTGGCTAATTACAAGTGTATCAAATCATTAAGAAACCAATTTACACTGAAAGTTTGCTTTGAGAAATTTGAATTAAAACCTGTCAGCATTACTAACAAAATGTGAAAATGTATCTGATAATGCATACAAACTAATAAAGACCGCTTATACAGTTTGCATGTTGTCTTAAGTGGGTACAATTTTTGCTGTGTGACATGGCCTCTGAGAGGTCTGAAATCACAGATGTGCTCTACAGGGCTCCATGCTTTTACACCACCGTCAGCATCTTTCCCAACCACCTAGCATATGTGGCATTTCAGCCTGGATTGCATCCATGAGGAAGCGCAGGAGAAGATTTGCTGACCCTACTCAACAACAAAAAAGAGAGAGAGAGAGAGAGAGAGAGAGCGCTGTTTATTCCTGGTTCTAACATGTGTCCTTTGTCCTGATCTTGTCCAAATTCTGATAATTATCACTTTTTTAGACAGGTGTAGACAATCAAAATACAAGTTGGCTGCGTTTACACAGGCAAGTTACGCAAGTTATTTGACAGATATTCTTTCAAAATAATATTTATGTTGACACATATTGATGCCATAAGTCAATGGTGCCACCTGTCAATGATTTTAGAGGGCAGCATAATTATGATTGAAATGGTTTCACAGTCCAGGTCCGTCACAATCAAATCAAAATGGCTGCGTTTACACATGCAGGCAGCCCAATTCTGATCTTTTTTTCTCTAAATGGTCTTTTGACCAATCACTTCAGATATCAAGTCACAATGAGGGCATAGTGGGCGGAAAATAGACACATTTTAATACCATGTCGGAAAATGCGGGCACAATCAGACTTTGGAAAAGATCAGGACACATATTTGAACCAGGTATAACTGAGGTGAGAAAGTGAGAGAGAGAGAGAGAGAGAGAGAGAGAGAGAGAGAGAGAGAGAGAGAGAGAGAGAGAGAGAGAGAGAAGCATTTTCCAGGAATTAGAATGCTATTGTAAAAATGTGAATGTCAAACACAAGTCATTACTATTTTTATCCACTACTGTTTTACCCATAGTCATATCATCTCCACTCTTCAGGAGCCAAAGGAGATCAAGTCACGCAAACCTGCACAAAGCCTAGAGGAACAGGGGTAGACAACTATTTATTGTAACGTCATTCATCATTCACTCTCGGCCAGGTAATTGATTGTAGCTTTGCTTCATTAATAGCAGGCATTGTTTCCCTCCTGTCTTTTTGATGGAGTGGGTGCAGCTCTCTGATTAGCACCACCTGTTTTGATGAACACTATATCAAAGCAAATCTTTATCAAGGTACATCAGCTATTTTGAGATGAAGGACTTTACCCAGACAAACTTGTCCACACTCCAAAGTTGCAGTGAGAAGGTGTATTTGGAAAGGTAATAAAGAAATGTTTCATTCACTGCAAACTGTATTGAAATATACATTTTTATTATTAAAGGCATGGTGGCATTTTGGGTGCATGCTCTACAAATAATACTACACATAATGACTCATAACTGTCAGACCCTTATTTTCAATGTTCGCCTAAAATGTCATACCCAAATCTAACTGCCTGTAGCTCAGGACCTGAAGCAAGGATATGCATATTCTTGATACCATTTAAAAGGAAACACTTTGAAGTTTGTGGAAATGTGAAATTAATGTAGGAGAATATAACATGTTAGATCTGGGAAAAGATAATACAAAGAAAAAAGCATGCGTTAAACCTCTACAGGATCGGTGGGTCCCCGGCGGGATGGTTGAGCTAACGTAGGCTGATGTGATTAGCAAGAGGTTGTAAGTAACAAGAAAATTCCCAGGACATAGACGTATCTTATATGGGCAGAAATCTTAAATTGATCAGATATGAAGGTAAGGCCCAGATGCAGACCACGTCGGATAACCAATAGTTGAATAATCCAACAGGGGCAGGCAAATAGACAGGTCAAGGCAGGCAGGGGTCAATAGTCCAGAGAAGAGGGGAAAGGTACAGGACAGCAGGCAGAATCAGGGTCAGGTCAGGCAGAGGTCGGTAATCCAGAGGTTGGGCAAAGGTACAGAACGGCAGGCAGGTTCAGGGTCAGGCAGAGTGGTCAGGCAGGCGGGCTCGGAGACAGGACAGGCAAGGGTCAAAACCAGGAGGGTGAGAAAAAGAGAGACTGGGGAAAAGCAGGAGCTGAGACAAAACGCTGGTAGGCTTGAACAAACAAGACGAACTGGCACAGACAGACAGAAAACACAGGTATAAATACACAGGGGATAATGGGGACGATGGGTGACACCTGGAGGGGGGTGGAGACAATCACAATGACAGGTGAAACAGATCAGGGTGTGACAAAATTCTTATTAATCTAACTGCACTGTCCAATTTACAGTAGCTATTACAGTGAAATAATACATGCTATTGTTTGAGGAGAGTGCACAGTTATGAACTTGAAAATGTATTAATAAACCAATTAGTCACATTTGGTCAGTCTTGAAATAAATACAGTGGTTCATTGGATCAGTCTAAATCTTTGCACATACACTGCTGCCATCTTGTGGCCAAAATCGAAATTGTGCCAGGGCTGGAATAATACATTAATGGCCTTTCTCTTGCATTTCAAAGATCTTTTTTCTTTGTATTATCTTTTACCAGATCTAATATGTTATATTCTCCTACAATAATTTCACATTTCCACCAACTTCAAAGTGTTTCCTTTCAAATGGTATCAATAATATGCATTTCCTTGCTTCAGGTCCTGAGCTACAGGCAGTTAGATTTGGTAATGTAATTTTAGGCGAAAATTGAAAAAAAGGGGCGGATCCTTTTAAGAGATCCCAAGATAGGTGTTTCGATGTTCCCTAACATAGTGACCAAAAATTGTTGCATAAGCCACGTAAGGTGGAGATGAGGGATGGTGGGTGGGGAACTGGATGACCTTTTGGAAAAGCTCCCTCATTGAAGCTGTCCTGCAGCTTTGGCTGTAGTGGTATTTACATTAACATGTCAACACATCCAGCCTGGTCAGGGATAAAATATTCACTTGACCTTTATGGCCTAAAATACTTAGTTAAATGCTTTCATAACATTTAACCTTAAAAATGTACTGTGCGGGACCCAACATCAGGACTATCCCTCATTACTGCCACATTCAAGACAAGGATAGGTACCTTTGCTGACAGCTCTGATGTGACAAAGGGACTGTTCTATTGTTAGCTGTGAAAGCCATTCATCCGATCATCTCCCATTGTAAATTTGGTTGGCAGTTTTGACAAACAAGGTGTGTCCTATTATCACACACATGCAGACCTGTGCACACACACACACACACACACACACACACACATACACAAATGCATGAAGGCACGCATGCACAGACACAAACCCCCCATCTGCTTGAAACAAGCAAAATGGATGCATGCCCTTTGGGAGCCGTAGCAAATGAATATTGTTGACGGAACAATTAGCATTTTAAAGACGGAATAACCTTTACTCAATACATCATTTTTATTACTCCAGACCTTCCTTTCCATCAGCAGCAGGACCGCAAGCCTGGTGTGTATGGCAGCATGCAATTGCCTATAGCTTGAAGCCTGAGGAACCCTTGAGAACTGTTTAATGTGCTAAAGCAGGTGCAGTCAGACAGAAAGGGCATTCTAGGCAGAGATGGATTTGTCATCTCCTGACCCTCACATCACAGCAGTGCCAGAGGAGTGTGCCGAGGTGTACACATTAGACACACAAACCCCTTGGATAGGTGTTAACTGGTAGCATGCTGCTTCCATCGAGGAGGTATTTGCCATATCACAGGAGCTGGAATACCCATTGGTTGAAATATTGATTTTGAGGTTGTACGGAAGGATTACAGTAGATCATTTAAAGTTTGATTGGTTCTGCATTTCATTTGGTCTGATCAATCACATAAATTCAATACTTAGCACACCATTCCAAAAAGATCCCTTAGGTCTATAATCACACAACATTATTAATTGAGTGTACTGTGACATATTTCATATTTTGGCATTTGGATTCACATAAAATACATTCCCAGTATAACTGCCCGAGAGATTGTAGCTTCACTGTGATACATGAGTAGACTTTGTCCAGAATGGTCTTTGTAAAGCAGTGGTTCTCAACCTTTTTCAGTTAATGTACCACCAACATAATTTTGCTCTGCCCAGAGTATCCCTGAAGTACCTCCTTGTGTGCATTTTACCTTCAGGCCTATGGTCTCATGTGTCTTCTCAAGTACCCCCTGTGAATAAGCCATGTACCCCCAGGGGTACTAGTACCCATGGTTGGGAACCACTGTTGTAAGGAAACAGTTTAACTGATTGGTATATGATGTCTGGTAAATTTGTTGATAAAATAAAACATTTACTAATTCGATTTATGTTTGTATGCACAGCTGTCTGTGGAAATGTTGTGTGTGTGTACGTGTGTGTGCGTGGATGCTTGCGTCTTTGCATGCATGCTTGTGTGCATGCCAGTGTGGTTCACCTGTCGGCTCTTTTAGGTGTCTGAAACCAAGAGAAGTTTTGCGTAAGGTGGGCATTTCACTTAAAAGCTCAATCTCTGGCCACATTTTTCGTCATCTTCCCAAAAGCCAATCTAGTGATGGGTATTAAAAATGAGCATAAGCTACACACCCTGTTATTTTGAAATTTTGATTTATTGACAGTAATCAAATCCATGTTGTTTTCTAGTCTACTTACAGTGTCTAAAAACTGTAAAGTAAAGTATACGTTGTCTGAATACATTTTGGAAGAAAAACTGAATTGGTGATGCATGGTCAGGAGTCTACAGTTGAAGTCGGAAGTTTACATACACTTATGTTGGAGTCATTACAACTAGTTTACTAACAAATTATAGTTTTGGAAAGTCGGTTAGGACATTACTTTGTGCATGACACGTAATTTTTCCAACAATTGTTTACAGACAGATTATTTCACTTATATTTTATTGTATCTCAATTCCAGTGGGTCAGAAGTTTACATACACTAAGTTGACTGTGCCTTTAAACAGCGTGGAAAATTCTGGAAAATTATGTCATGGCTTTAGAAGCTTCTGATAGTTGACATAATTTGAGACAATTAGAGGTGTACCTGTGGATGCATTTCAAGGCCTACCTTCAAACTCAGTGCCTCTTTGCTTGACATCATGGGAAAATCAAAAGAAATCAGCAAAGACCTCAGCAAAAAAATTGTAGACCTCCACAAGTCTGGTTCATCCTTGGGAGCAATTTCCAAACGCTTGAAGGTACCACATTCATCTGTACAAACAATAGTACACAAGTATAAACACCATGGGACCACGCAGCCGTCATACCGCTCAGGAAGGAGACGCGTTCTGTCTCCTAGAGATGAACTTACTTTGGTGCGTAAAGTGCAAATCAATCCCAGAACAACAGCAAAGGACCTTGTGAAGATGCTGGAGGAAACAGGTACAAAAGTATCTATATCCGCAATAAAACGAGTCCTTTATCTACATCACCTGAAAGTCTGCTCAGCAAGGAAGAAGCCACTGCTCCAAAACCGCCATAAAAAAGCCAGACTACGGTTTGCAACTGCACATGGGAACAAAGATCGTACTTTTTGGAGAAATGTCCTCTGGTCTGATGAAACAGAAACAGAACTGTTTGCCCATAATGACCATCGTTATGTTTGGAGGAAAAAGGGGGAGGCTTGCAAGCCGAAGAACACCATCCATACGTGAAACAGCATCATGTTGTGGAGGTGCTTTGCTGCAGGAGAGTCTGGTGCACTTCACAAAATAGATGGCATCATGAGGCAGGAAAATTATGTGGATATATTGAAGCAACATCTCAAGACATCAGTCAGGAAGTTAAAGCTTGGTCGCAAATGGGTCTTCCAAATGGACAATGACCCCAAGCATACTTCCAAAGTTGTGGCAAAATGGCTTACGGAAAACAATTCAAGGTATTGGAGTGGCCATCACAAAGCCCTGACCTCAATCCTATAGAAAAGTTGTGGGAAGAACTGAAAAAGAGTGTGCGAGCAAGGAGGTCTACAAACCTGACTACAAACCTGACTCAGTTACACCAGCTCTGTCAGGAGGAATGGGCCAAAATTCACCCAACTTATTGTGGTGAGCTTGTGGAAGGCTACCCAAAACGTTTGACCCAAGTTCAACAATTTAAAAGGCAATGGTACCAAATACTAATTGAGTGTATGTAAACTTCTGACCCACTGGGAATGTGATGAAAAAAATGAAAGCTGAAATAAATAATTCTCTCTACTATTATTCTAACATTTCACATTCTTAAAATAAAGTGGTGATCCTAACTGACCTAAGACAGGGAATTTTTACTATGATGTCAGGAATTGTCAGGAATTGTGAAAAACGGAGTTTAAATGTGTTCCAATTCATACCAAAGGTGTTCGATGGGTTGAAGGTAAGGGCTCTGTGCAGGCCAGTCAAGTTCTTCTACACTTATCTCAACAAACAATTTCTGTGTGGACCTTGCTTTGCATGGGGGCATTGTCATGCTGAAACTGGAAAGTGCCTTCACCAAACTGTTGCCACAAAGTTGGTAGCACATAATTGTCTAGAATGTCATTGTATGCTGTAGCGTTGAGATTTCTCGTCACTGGAACTAAAGGGCCTAGCCCGATCCATGAAAAACAGCCCCAGACCATTATTCCTCCTCCACCAAACTTTACAGTTGGCACTGCATTCGATCAGGTAGTGTTCTTCTGGCATCCGCCAAACCCAGATTTGTCTGTAAAGACTGCCAGATGGTGAAGCGTGATTCATAACTCCAGAGAACGCGTTTCCACTGCTCCAGAGTCCTATGACGGTGAGGGTTAAATCACTCTGCTCGGCCATGGAAACCCTTTTCTTGAAGCTCCCGATGAACAGTTATTGTGCTGACGTTGCTTGAAAAGGTAGTTTGGAATTCGGTAGTGAGTGTTGCAATTGAGGACAGACGATTTTAACGTTCTACGTGTTTCAGCCATCGGTGGTCCCGTTCTGTGAGCTTCTATTGCCTACCACTTTTCAAATGAGCCGTTGTTGCTCCTAGATGTTTCCACTTCACAATAACAGCACTTACAGTTGACCGGGGCAGCTCTATCAGGGCAGAAATTTTACGAACTGGAATGGTGGCATCATATGACGGTGTCACGTTGAAAGTCACTGAGCTCTTCAGTAAGGCCATTCTACTGCCAATGTTTGTCTATAGAGATCGCATGGCTGTGTGCTCGGTTTTATACACCTGTCAACAACCGGGTTATGGCTGAAATAGCCAAATCCACTAATTTGAAGGGGTGTTGACATACTTCTGTATATTTAGTGTATTTTCACATGAGCAACACAACATTTTAGTGGCTTTATGTGTGACTTCCATGTCTAACAGTATATCAGAGTTTTGTTACTTGACATGTTTTGTGTTTTTTTTTGTGGACCCCTGGAAGAGTAGCTGATGCTTCTGCAAAAGCGAATGGTGATCCAAATAAAGAAATAACAAATAATAGTAGGATTTGTGAGATGTTGAGATCATTACCCTTCTCTAACCAAGTGATAGTGAGGTTTGACGCTGCCAAAACTGGACTACAGTACGCAGTATCTCTCACACAGCTGCTTTGACACAGAAATGTGTAATCGCCCACACATGAAACGTCATTGAACCTACTTGCCATATTTTTATCTCTCTTTAACCGAACATGCAATAAAGCAAATCTAGTCAGAATCAATTATGGTACTGTAGAGCTGTCATTTTCTCTGTATTTAATTTCACACATATTTGCACAGGGAAATGCCATTTGACTTATCTTATGTAGTCAAGGATTATGTGTAAATACCAGGTTTCAGGATTTCTCTTGGATATATTGCATCATGAACATGACCCTTTACGCTTTGGGCCAATCCACATAAAGAAAAAAACTATGAAGTGGCAAATAGATCATTTCATTTTCAAATATTTGCTTATTTGTCAAAATTGTCAATTCATTTCAGTAAGTGAATTATTGATGATATAGTACATTGTAAGTGCAGATGCATAAAACAAGAGCTCAACTAAAACACCAACAGATTTTCCTCAGTTGTTCTGCACATGATCAGTTAACTAACTTAGCAAGGGTTAAAATCACAACCCAATCATGTGATGCACTGAGTGGATTTCCAACATAAAGTCACAAAATTCATAAAACTCCTCCAAACCTCATTATCTAAGTAAATTCATATTAATCCCACTGACATCTTAATGCATTATCGTGAACAATAATTATACTTCTTAATTTGATTTTTATTTTGAAATATCAATGTGTTGCATATTGTTCACCATAGTTTCAAATACCATAACAAGCTATTCTTACACTGTGATTACGCTGTACCTAACAATGTAATTATTACTTTGTAATCAGTATTAGCAACACTTAATCTAAAGTGTGACCTTTGTTTCAAATTGCAATGCCTTGAGAGGTAAAAAAACTCATGATCCACTTGAAAGACTTTTGATTTATTTTGCTTATTGGTCATATGAAAAAAGCAAAGGTTCCCTGACGAAGGTGCACATGTCGCTTGTTAGAGTTAGGCGTTTCACTGACTGATCTCTCTGATGAGGAGAAATTGAAACTGAAGAGAATGCGAAGAAGCCGCAGGAGATCCCTGGCTCCCTTGTCGAGAACGTTATGAACTTGTCTAGGAGACTGAAATAGAGGACGCAGAGCTAATACAATATTTATCATTCTCATTGTGCCAGCGCTGACACAAACAATGTATAATGGATCAAATATCTTTGCAAAATAGTGTTCTCATAACCTTTACCTTTAGGCACTTTTTCTTTCAAGCATGCTCTAATTGCATGTGTGTTGCAAAAAACCACGTTGCGGATCAAAACGGTCACAGGTTAATAAGTACCTTGTTCTGGTGTGTGTCAAGATATCTCCATTTCCAAGCCCACTTTTGCCTGGAGTGAGTAAGCATCTTCAAAAGGATGGAGAACTTGTTTTGAACTACAAGCAGGTTTGTATTCTCCCATCCTTTGTTATACTAATCATCCCATGGGCAAACACCACAGATAACAAAGGATGGAACAACAAGCCGTTATCTCGCAAGAAAACAGGAAAACAGATATCCCCATTGTGCATAATTTAGCTGTGCTCCCATTTCTTTTTACCAATACAGAGGAAGAACGAGGTTGTAGTCTCTGTAAGAGGGAAATAAATACTCATTCCAGCAGTCAATTTGGTACTGATGGACATCTATGGATAATGAGTCTTCAAGATCACTTACACTCCTAGAAAAAAGGTACTAAGTAGAACCATGAAGGGTTCTTTTGTTTGTCCCCATAGGGCAACCCTTTTTGGTATTAACCCTTTACAGAGGATTCTACAAAGAACCCTCTATGTAGGGTTCTTCAGAGAACCTCCTATAGATGGTTATACCTAGAACCCTATATAAAGGATTCTGCCTAGAACCCTCTACAATGTTGTACCAATAACCCTTTTATCCTCTAAAGGTTCTTCCTAGAACCATTTATGAACGGTTCCACCAGCCTTATTAGCATTTCAAATTCAACTCTTTATACAATACATTACATCAAAAGGCCTTTCTTTGAGGGTCTAGTTATACCCTAACTTCTGGTCACATTAGGCCTGAAAGTCACATTATTCTGGCTTGAAAAGTGATGTGTAATTCCAAATGGATCCAACCAGAGTCAGCTAGAGTTCTTCCGAAATGAGCATAAATACGTTTTTGAAATATAGAGCCACTTTATGACCTGGTCGGATCCAGATCTGGTCCAATCTGAGTGAGGGAAGCAGCAGAAATAACTTTATTACTACTTTATTAACCATAGCTGATAAAGGGAGAGAAAGGTACCACCTATATTAGGCGGGGAGGGGCCGTACTGTGAGTGAGTGAGCGAGTGACACGGGGGCATGGAGGAGGGATGGCGCGACAAGAGACAGCAGCCAACCAAGCCGACTCGCGCTATTGTAGACGAATAGCTGCCAGAAATAGGTTATTTATCATCAAATATGATTACGTACTACTTGTCTTGACTGCATCAAACTGGGAGAAACTAGTTAAGCTAGCTAACGTTAGCTAGCTAGGCTAATTGAGGCGGCAGTGCATGCGCTTTCTCATCCTACAGTTACACATAACAACAACTCCATTCAGAATATGAAGTAGCAGCCTACATGTTGGCACTTAATAGTTGTAGCCTATCCTTCTCCTTGAACTTTTAATTCAAGTATTTTCATTCCATCTTCCATTGATTAGCTATCTCTTAACTTTTGCCCCATATGGAGGCTCTATGACTGTAGCCTATTGCCGCTTTGATGGCTTATGATTGGCCAACAACAACAACAAGCTATACTGCCAAGCTCCCCTCTCTTGAAAAGCAACAAGAGCAGCAGGATAAATGGTAAGATGTCTCTCTCGCTCTCCCTACTGCAGCAGTCACATTCGGATCTGTATGGGCCCTTATTTATCTTTGTGTAGCATAACATTAATCAACCAATCTATGTACATGCAAAACCACACACATTGAAAGAAACAAATTCTGAAAATCAACGTGCAATAGAGCATGCTGGGAAATATGATAATGAGGGGTATGGTTTTGAGTGTTTTAATCTACACAGAGTAAAAATTACATGATCATACTCAACTCTGGTTATTAACACCAACACTGGGGCTCTTCTACACCCCTGAGTGTTAAGTTAATTTAACTCCTGAATCAACACTATACATTTTACACTGAAAAATCAACTCTAGGTAAAACTTGCCAATTTGCTGTGTACCAATACACTCCTGGTTGATGATTCCTTGGAAGGCAAAAAGGATTCTTTGGAAGGCAGGAAGGGTTTTTGGTAATGATTGTAATGTTTTTCTTTCTTTCAAATAATGCCTGAGTATTAGTGTTTACATCAGTGTTTAAACTTTAACTTTCAGGAATTTGAGTAATCTGATGAATTTAAAAAGATAGGGGTGAGAATGTTTTAAACTGTAACTATATGGGAATATTTGTGCATTTATCTGGTATTCCCTTAATCATTTTACATATATAGTACTGGCATAGTTGATATCTTTGCCATCATTTCTGTTTCTCAAATGAGCGTTTTCTGTGATATTATTGAGCAGTAGGATAATAGAAGGGAGTCTTCATCAAAGAATTCTTACGATGTTAAAGGTTCTAGGTGGAACCCCTTACCTTACAAAGAAACCCTCGTCTTCCAAAAAGGGTTCTTCAGGTTCTTGGTACTGTAGAGCCCTATCCAGCCGCAAATAACCCTTTTGGACCCCTTTTCTTCTCAGAGTGTAGGTAGAATGCATACTGTACACCTTTGACATGAAGTGTATTATCCATATTGGATGAATGGCTGTTTAAACTTACACAACCAATAAGTAGACTAATTCATGATCAAGTAATAGTCATCACCATGGTCACCCGCTGTTTCTAGGAACAACAAGACAAAAATACCTTTAAATATAATGAATAAAGGTTTTAAAAAAATGACAAAAAGGATCCAATTTCCAATTTCCTAATTTCCCAATTTCAAGCTCAACGTCACGCACATCACAAAGTCTAACATGTTTGCAGAGACAATTCATTCACTCCTAATTCTATCAAGTGTCAACTTCCTCCAAACAGGACACCTGGCTGTGCTATTCAAACCCTCCTCTAATTGAATCCCTGTCAATTCACTTCCTGTAAAGATTGAATTACGGCCTTAGTCTTTGTGATCCGACATTGTTTTCCTTTGTGTTTAGAAATGAACAGTAAGAACAAAATACAATTAGAACTTTATGGGTAACAATTGTTGGACTGAAGGAAGTATAATTCTTCAGGTTTTATCTCATCTTGCAGAGCAGCAAACCATTCATTAGATGTTGGAGTGCCTGCATGGTGGGCTTGGGTGAAGATAGCGCTCAGGTCCGGGCAGTAGGGTTGAGAGGATGGTGTGAGACTGGCACAGCACTTGATCACTGCACATTGGTAAGGTAGAGGGTAGGCTGCATTGAGGAAATTCCAGATGACCCTTGGGGGATAAGAAGAGAGCGTGATGCACCAAGAAGCCAGACGAATGCTCCTCTGGGTAAAACGGGGGCTGTCAGCTGCCCCTCTCTGCATGACCTGACCACCCTTCAGAATACAGATGCCACTCTACTCTCCCACCAAGACAGTTCATCAGCTTTCCCACAGGCCATCTGTAAATCTCTATTTGACATTCAAGTAACTCATGAGACCATGGTAAAGAATAGATAAATAGCGAAGAAGGTAGACTTAGTTAAGCTCTGTTTCTTTTGACATTGAATGTTTGTACTCTCGAAAAGGGCAGTTGTATGTAACAAAACTGTGCTGTTTCTTGAATGCTCATTTACCCTTGCTGTGCCAGTCTCTAACCATGCCTCCAGAAATGTAAAAGCTCTCAACTACTGGGCTACGGGAGACAAGGTAGACTTGCAAATGGACATGTTTGCATGCTTTGCTGTATTTCAGTTTTAAACATTAATCATTCCCTATACTACACATTCAGGTGTGCACAACAAAACAGTCAGTTTCCATAAAACAGGACATGTGGATTATTGAATGTTTTCATGTGTGACACGGTAAAGAAAGACTGAAATGATGAGAATGGACAGTTTAAGTCCATATATTGAGATTCAAGATATTGATTTCCTGATTAAAGGGTTGCACAAGAGACGTGAGGAGAGTGTAAACAACCTCCTTCTAAAATCTCAATTCAATTCTCACTTTGAAAAGCACTCTCAATGTCAAGGCAGTGCTGTTTTCAGCTGTAAACAGTGACAAGGCTCTAATAAACAATCTGCCACGGTTCACTCTGTATTAATAACTAACTTTCATCTACTGTCAATCTTAATACAAAGCTCCAATTATCCAGTCTTTATTGGAGTGGAAAGAATTGGTTTATCCATACTTGCCAGAGAACTACAGAAGTCTACTAGCTCACTGGGTGAAATCATTTGACTTCTTCATAGTGGCTCCATTGGAGTTATAATCTTACTGTTATGGCTGTCGGGAAGTACTGCTGGGAAGTAACAGACTTAATGTAGCTTAGTTGGTAGAGTATGGCACTTGCAACGCCAGGGTAGTGGGTTTGATTCACGGGACCACCCATATGTAAAGATTGTATACAAGCATGACTGTAAGTCACTTTGGTTAAAACTCCTGTAGGTCTAAGCCCTTATATGGTGATATCTAGATAGACCATTTAGCTATTTGATTTAGAATTTTAAGACCCCTGTAGGTATAAAAAAAATATATGTAATAATAATTTGATCAGACATAGAATTAGTAGTCCATAGAAACTCATTGAACACGTGGCAAAGGATAGTCCAAAAATAAATCAAAAGGAAGTATGGTTTGAAGTGTCTTATCTATACCTTAGATATATAGGAAAGCATAACAAAAACTGTTACATGTGTAACCCCTGTTCCTTTTCCAAAAAAGGAACCACACAATCACTAGATGACCTTCTGGCGAGTCCTGTGAAGTGTGTGAGATTGAGACGCAGCCCATGCAAAAATCCAGAAGTCTCTAGCTTGAACACAGATTTGGATGAATAAAACAATGATTAAATGTTTATGCTAATTAGACGTAGACGCCACTTCCGTTAAATGGCATACATTATTGTATTATAATGATGACAGAATGCGTAATAGCAAAATGTGTAGAAAGGTTTAGCTGACTGAAAAAGTGTATATGTTTGTTGTCTCAAGGTGTTATCAGTTTGTCAGGATCTCCAAGCCAACCTACTTGTTTTTGCATCACTCTCTCCAATGTAATAACTACTAAGGGGATGTCACTGAGAACATTGACAGAGTAGAAAAGGGAGCCTGGCAATCCACTGGCAGTTTTTAATAATGTCCTAATTAGAATATTCAGAAAATGTGTTTTGTGTCATCTTTACTCGACAGTTAACATTTGGAGATGTTAGCAGAGAGAAATGACAGATCCAATTAACAAAAGTGTCATATTCATATTCCCAAATTGTCTAAACAGTTTTGAACCTTTAATACAGGTGTATTATGAGTCTTTGAATGTATTGTTTTCTTGTCTGTATTGTGCCATGTAAGAAGGCTGTTACATGCATAGAATTTGTTAATTTAATTTATTATATGAATTAATGAATTATAATCGAGAGTGATAGGATCTTTATAGTTACATGTTGGGTGTAATTTGGTCTTAATTAGGTGTTTATTTCAGTATTAAACACACCGATAGGTAAAACGTAATATTAACAGTACAGTTTCGAATATTGAGTTGCACATCTCCCCTCTTTTGCCCTCAGAGCAGCCTCAATTCGTTGGGGCACAGATTCTACAAGGTGTCGATTGCAGATGTTCTTAATGTTTCGTTAACTCAGTGTACGTTGATATACAGGTTTATTTGTCTGGTCAAAGTGGAATACATAGACTCTCAAATGGTTTTATTAATAGTTCAAGTGTCCATCCTTAAAGGTCTATATAATGTGGAGAGAAATGTAATTTACTGTGTGGGTTCAAGGCACAGTTTCTGAAGAGGTGAGACTGTGAAAGAGTTGAATTAGCAATGGTATGATAGTGTACCCATGCCCTCTTGAGGAAAATGAAGATCAGGTATTCAAAAGCGTACTGATTTTTCATGTTAGGAACCCTTCATTTCCATGAAGGTTATATTCATAACATATTCATTATCAGACAATTTACGTGAATGACATTTATGAACAAGTTTGATTTCATTAAGTACATATTGTATAGTCGCTGAAAAATAGCACAATTCACTGAATAATGGGTTGAACAATTTTATGATTCAGTGCTCCTAACATATGCTGTACTCCATTAGGGAATCTGAATGCAGTCCTAAAAGAGAGACGTGATTGAAAGGATTCCCATTGAATGTTGTCTGTACAAAGGAAAATATCATTGCATCAAACAGAAAGACAGTGAGAGATTAGGATCTGGATTTTCCCTCACCAGTCAACCAGCAGGTAAAAAAAGGAACAATGATGAAGGGGCTCAGTGAGTTTCAATGCCATGCAATGCTTGACACACATTGCTGGTATAAAGTGGAGGTGAAGAAGTTTCTCCATCCAAAAAGAGATTAATCGAACATAACAGCACAATTCCACAGATAGCCTCTGAGGAGTATAGAGACACAGAGGTGAGGATGACCATGTTTTAAAGAAGCAATGGCCGAGAATAGTATTTGTCATTTTGTCGATACAGACAGCCTTCAGTGATGAAATACTGTAAAATATGCCAAAACAGTGCTGGATACGAATTAGAAATACAGTGTTGTTAAAAATGTGTTTTTTAAAACAGTTGAGAGACCGTTTGGTTTTGTTGATGTGTAGCGTAGTCAAAATGTACCAAAAAGAAAATGTGCCTCTGTAGGAGTGTGATGCTTTCGGCTGTTTTCTGGCTGCCTGCCTCTACCATTGCAGTGGCCCAGCTGCCACCTGAGATATTCCACGTACGACATTTATCCAGGCGAGGGCATTGACAGATGCTTCAAAGCGGATTTGTGCCATGGCCAAGAAAGGCCCCCTAGTCACATTAGATAAGGCAGGGGACAATCATATTAACCTGTGTGTGGCACTGCCATGTTTGAAACACACAGGGCCCCCCGCCTGCATAGCCTGCAGCATCCGCCTCACAGCACATAGGGCCACTGAAAACTGTTTTGACAAAATGCTGCAGACCTTTGTGTTCACAGGGACAGATTGGTCTTTGCTCGTATTATAACATGACTGATATTTGTGGTAATATGGATGACCTTTGTTGTGTGTCATGTTATTTAGTTGATGCTTATTTTTAAGTCATGGTTTGCCATGTTCCCATTTTCTACGAAATGTCCTTGCATTTTTCTGTTGTGCACCACAGGCTGGCAAACGGTACCAAATCAAATATTCTTGTTACTGTAAAGCAGACACAAAATAATACAACATAACACTTGTTCAATTTCCAATCATATGCCCGAGTGCTGTTCTGACAGGGGGCAAGATAAAGCAATGAACAAAACACAAAACAACTCGCAAACAAAACCTACGTTCAGAACATGACTCATCACTCACTCCTGCAGTCTTCAGCTTCTCTGTAAAAGAGCTGATTACATGACAACATCTAACATTCCTTTACTGTAAATTAGCTGCAAACTGAATGTCAGACTGTCATAGTGAGAGGAGCAGTTGGCTGCTCTCTGCGCTAAGGAGAGAGCCACTTTCTCTGGAGGTATGTCAAAGTCAAAGTAATCAATCCAGTCTTTATTTCCTGGCTTTGGCTCCATTTGGCCCAGAGTAGTGCTCCATCCATGCAGGACCCGTAGCCACTAACTGCCCACCCAGCATCTACGCAGCGATGTAGACTGTTTGATCAGAGGCTGTCCAGGGGTAAAGACTTCGCACTGATTTTTTTCTGTGTTTACTTCCTGCCCTATGTGCCCTCTACACGCTCCTGTCTCTATTGATCAGCAGTGTTTGTCGAGTGACATCGTAAACCTAGTGTCGTCCACGGCATTTAGTATGCCATCTCCAGTTGACTTTCTAGGGACGTTTTGATGTTGCATTGATGTTGAGGGCCGTGGCAACCCACATCAAAGGTCAAATGCTGCTGAGCATTGCCTACATTGCAAAACGATAAGGACATGAGTTGCATTGAAAATGTAGAAACTTCCATCCAGTTCTTTTAACTGTCACTTAGAATGTGTTTGAAAAAGAGAGTTGAGGCCCAATACATATATTTATTACTGAGAAAACAAACCCGTTTTTTCTCCCCTCTCCTTACTCTCAAAGTGCTTTTCTTTCGGCCACACAGACATGGATTGTTATGCATAGAGTGACACGACCTGCAGGCATTGCTCCGATTCTTATCGCCATGCTCACATCTGATGAGAAAACAGCGCCTGACAAAGGCAGGTGCGCCTATATTCTGCTCATATCTGCTTTTTAACGATTCCATCAAAGCTGGATAAGCCGGATGGCAATAGACAAGATGGTAATATGTAGACAAATCTCGACAGCATCTGCTCACAAGAAAGCTAGATTCGAAATGCTGTCTGAACCGTTGGAAAGAAAAGAGAAGAAAATGACGAGAGGGTAAAAGATATTGGCCATCAAAAGCAGGTCCACCTTTGAAAATGTCACTGCAATGCTTTGTATAGCTTTCTAATCTGACCATAGATTCAGGCTGCCTTGACATTTCTTGATTTAATTAAATGAGGTTTTTATTCAATCAAATCCACATTGCAGTATTTACATAGTAGTATTGCTCTTTTTCCCATTGGTAGATACAATCACAGCTGGCTTGGTAGTGTAAAAACATACTGCTCGTTACTCTCAGGTAGACTATACTGACAGGTATGCTTCCAGTTATCTGAATAAGATATGTGTCTGCGTGGGCAGTAGTTTGCATACATAACATTCTCACATAAACAAAGACACGATTTAGAGCAAAGAGAATTACCATCACTAACAGTCATACACTGACACATATCGTTAAGGAAGTGCTCAGTAATACAGTAGAGATTTAAGAAAATAGACGAACTTGCACAAAGATTCAAAGTCTTCCCCAGACTGTGATGCAGTGCTTATGGAAGGATATGTAATGTATTACAGGTAGTAATGTCCCATTGTTGGTCACCAGCAGTGTATTAAATTGCAGCTTTACACTCCTGTGCTGTGCACTGTTGGCACAGTCATGGCGTCTGCCTCTCCGTGCCGCCACACGCAGACACATCCTGACTGACAGCACACTCCCCACAGAACTGAAGGTAATTGGCATTCAGGATCATCTGGATGATAGGGAGGGAAGTGAATTCAGGGGACGTCGGCCCTGTTTTTTATCCCGCACCACGAAGTTCTTCTCACCCACACCCATTTGCAGCAGAGAGACTGCTTTGCATGCAGTGAGTTGGCAGCCAGTCCCCAAGGGAGACATTGGCGGTGAGGGAGAACGGCTTTCTATGCATGAACAGAAATCTCCTTCAGGTTTGTGTTTCTCTCTCTGCATGTCTGTAGGGATTTATGACCCGTCACCTCAGAACCCGCAGGGATGTGATCTCTCAACGTCACTCTCCCCCACACGATGTGTCAATCTGCTGAGGGGTTTGCTCATTGAACCACGTCACTGAAAACTCTGAAATTAACAAGGGACAGGGTGACAGAAGTTTATTGTGCTACCTAAGCTTCCTCAAATCTCACAGACATACCACAAATATATTCTTTGTTTTTGGTCTTATATGGGTCATGCTATCAAGTATGTTTCCCCTCTTCACATGAGGGGCAATCAAACAATATGAGGCTGTTCAGTGAACAGTCTGACATCTGAATTCAAACCACCGTATTCTCTATTAGTCTGTGGAGACTTGATGGAGGGTATTAACCTGCATTCTTGCCAGCTCAAATAAATGACTCAGCTGTACCTGTGCCCTAAGGTAGATCATTAAAATGGTTGATAGCTGTAATAGCCTTCTCCACTATACAACTCTTTTGTGGCTCTACATTCACGACAAAAGAGCTTGCTTCAAATGAAGACTGAAATTAAGCTATCTGTCAAATAGAATAAACTATTATAAATGTATCAGTGCAATATTGGATGTATTAAGTAAGTTGACAACATTTCCATTCTTTGGATTGCAATAGATAGAAATGATCAATACTTTTCACTATCCAATTGCACCTATTTACTATGGAAATAGCCACATTGGGGAAGTCTTAAGAAAACTATCAACAGCTGACTTTGCTTGACTGGGTTAACGCCTGTCAGTGGTTGACCTCTGATGCCCTTCATGTATGGTAATCACTGTGTTTGTTCTAGGAAAGCAATGAAGATCTCAACCTGCTTTAAGTAGAGTTGCATCGAATGCTTGAATGACCTGTGTCAACAAGATGATGGAAGCCACACAGAGGAGTGATCCCTTGTCTCTCCCCAGAATGTTGGGTTGGCAGGCGGTACATTTTTCTGACTTTGTAATATGCAATTGTATTTCCCCTTTGCAGATTAGAGCATGGATGACCCGCTACTGAGACACTTTTGACATATTGACTCACTACATATGCAACTGTCTTAGCAGGCCTGCTTGAGCGCGGATGTAGTCAATGTTGCCAGTTGTTGCAGTTATGATTGCGGTAGAAGGGCCAACCCTTACCGATTGACCCACATGAATACCTACCCAGTTAGCAATGAGGAATCGGCCCAGAAGCGGCTCTCTTCCGGGGGGCCAGAACTGATTGACTCGGCCCGGAATCGGATGTCTGACTCGGGCCCGGAATCAAAATGAATGACTGCCCAGAATTGGGCCACAGTACATCGGGCCACTTCCGTCTACCGGAATTCAGACAACTTTACCGGCATCTTACCTGAATCCCCCCAGAAACGGACCAATGCAAATTTAAATAAATGTATACAAAATTACCCTATTTAGTAATTTTAAATATTTCTATAATACATTTTATACATACAAATGATACCCATCCACAAAAATACATATTGTGTAGGAGGAAACACCATACACCTGGTGACCGTGTCAACGCCTGGCCCACCACAGGAGTCACTGCAGCGCGATGGGACAAGGACATCCCTGCCAGCCAAACCCTCCATTAACTCGGACGACATTGGGGAAATTGTGCTTCGCTTATGGGTCTCCCGGTCGCGGGCGGCACGTGTCTTGAACCAGCATCTGTAGCGATGCAGTTTGCACTACGATGCAGTGTCTTAGACCACTGCGCCACTCAGGAGGCTCCATTGCGGCGGTTGCTCATGTGTATATGCGGTGTGCACACCATGGGGGACAGAGATGTCAACAGTAATGTCCAAGAGCTCTGTAGATATGAATCAACTATTGTTTTAGAAACGCTGTTTTGAATAAGATACCTTCTTTTTGGAGCCTCTCCAAGTATGTCATACTCCTTTCAGATTCATTGAACATTTGAAACACAATAGGTGAAAAAACATTGATATTTATCTTTACAAGATCTAGTCCTAACCCTTGCCCTAACACGAAACCTAGGAATAATTACACAGTAACAAGACTGTAATTTAAAGTGTGACCTCTTGTCTTCTTTTAACATCTGTTTATTTTGACATAGATAAGGGAATGCATATAGCGTCTTCTCTCCTATAACGTTGTTATGGAAGCCATTGGTCAAGACAGCTATTGTATCAAATATATGGGTTTTTCGTATTATTTTTTTGTTGAGAACATGTTATTTGCAGAGCACAAAGTTTCAGTGTACCACATCAAAGACATCAGGCTACAAAGCTACATTGCAATAGCCATTTTCACAGGCTGGGTCTTACCACCTGCTTTTCTGAGTGTCCTTGATGTTGCAACGAAATGTCTTTCAGGCTCTCTTTAGCTATTTTTATTACCTCCATTTCTATTATTTCATCCATTTCCCTCTCAGACACAAAAGGGTCTTTGTAATATATATATTTTTTAACAAAACCAACCTCTGGATAGTCTGGAAAGTGAGTGATCTTAGAAACAGTAAGAAAATAAGCAATAAGATCGGTGAATAGACGGACTGCTTGAATCATCCAGACCCATGTTTTAATACTTCGCTCATGATCATTTTCATAATCGATTTGTCTCTTCTTACCTTGGAAGAAGTTTATGGTCCAGACGTGATAAGTTGGATAATATCTGTCCACCACAGATAAAACAACCTTACAGGATCTGATCACAGGTGGCATCTGAAAATATCTCAGCTGACAGAGCCCTAAAAATACCTTGCCACAGTGGCCATTAAACTCTGTGAGAGGTCCAGAGTTGACACAATGGCCTTGCAGGTTTGACCCTGGAGAGGAAGTGACATTGACTAGACCAGAAAAAGAGTGGTCCACGTGTGACTTTGCACCTATTTTTTCGAAATGAAGTTACTACAGAAATACTAACTGCAGTCGAACACTTTATCTTAATTTAACCTCTGTTGTCTTGCTTTGTGTGGCCTGTAGCTGACTCTATACTGTAAAGGTGTCCATATGATGGAACTATTAAAACTAGGTAATAAAGCAGAGGGCGATGAAAGCCGCACGTACACAACACTGATCTGTCATGGGGATGGAGACTGTAAAAGTGGAGCCTGGGATGTAGACTGCCAGTCTCAGTGCTTTAGAGGGGTAGGGTTGCTGTAATGAGTATTCAGGCGATGTGTGAATACTGATGGGCGCTCCTATTACTAGGTGCGAAATGGAGCGATCCAAAGATAAAATGTCACATTGAGGTGCAATATGAGTTATGTCCAACAAATTGTTGCGTTGAGTGGCAAGATGTTATACTCACATGAATTACTCAGGTGGGAAGCTTCTGTAACAATGAACAATCCATTTTAGTCCAGCACTTTCTCTACCTCGTTTCTTTGTTTTGCCACTCACCTTTAGCTACCCCTGAATACAACACATATTTGTTATTCTCTCACAGTTTTGTGAAATCCTGTGATGTTTGTCGTCACGTTTACACATAAGCTACTGTATGTCTTTAGAGAAATAATGTCTTCATTTTAGTAAATGTTGCCTTAATTAGTGGATTGTTTTGTTATTTTTCAAAAATGTGGATGACAAAGAACACTTAAGCAACGGAGTGTCGAGATTTAGCCAATAACTATACTAGAGTCACCTATAAACACAATGGTTGTCATTTCTGAACATGCATGACTTTATGCTATTTGACATCCATGAATGCTCCAAGTTGGTTTTTCATGCATCCAACGGCCGTGTCAATCATAGTTAAAAGCGTTTGGTTGATGTGATGTGCAACATCCTCAGCATATTGATCTACAGTATTAGGCCACAGAACTATTTCTCATAAGTATAAAAAACTGATAAGGAAGGAAATAAAATACATATGTACTCAACTTAGACATCTTATGCCACCCTAGTCATAGACTGTTCTCTCTGCTACTTCAAGCGGTACCGGAGCTCTAAGTCGAGGTCCAAGAAGCTTCTAAACAGCTACCACCCCCAAGCAATATGACTCCTGAACATCTAATCAAATGGCTACCCAGACTATTTGCATTGACCCCCACCCCCCTCTCCCCCTATTTTACACCACTGTTACTCTCTGTTGTTAGCATCTGTACATAGTCACTTTAACAACTCTACCTACATGTACATATTACCTAAACTAACCAGTGCCCCCGCACATTGACTCTGTACCAGTACCCCCCTGTATATAGTCTCGCTATTGTTATTTTACTGCTGCTCTTTAATTACTTGTTACTTTTATTTCCTATTCTTATCTGTATTTTCTTTTACTTCATTGCTGGTTAAGGGCTTGTAAGTTAGCATTTCACTGTAAGGTCTACACCTGTTGTATTCGGCGCATGAGACTAATAACATTTGATTTGATTTGAAATACGGTTGCGTTATTCATGGGTGAGGTAAGCACATTTTTGTTCAGTGTATACATCACAGAAGACTGAAATATAACAAAACAGTTTGACGTAGAAACAGTGAATTCGTCGTCGTTTAAAAAAAACATATATATTATTAGTAATAAAATTATCAAAAATATGAATAACATTCCACCCATGAAGCCAAGAGGTGGGTTTTGATCATTGACTGCAGGAAAGGGCTACCCACAGTTAGGATTATGGTGTGGGGATCAATCCGTCATAGCAATGGGGCCTAATAGGAGGGATACGTAACTTGAAAACTAGCTGTTATTGGCAGAGAGGTTTGGAACTCTCTTTGCTATTGGTCTAGCAAAGAGAGTTCCATCACCACGTATACCACCTGGTGATGTCACCAAGCAAGCTAAAACTCCACCCATGCAAAACCTGCTGATTAGAAGTCCTGCGTAGATAGCAGTTATCGGGAAAAACACAATTACATTTTCTCATACTTTTGCAGTGTTAGTTTCATCAGCTGTTGTACAAATAGCATACAATACACCAAAAAACATAATTGTAACTGCACTGGACCTTTAACAGACTGGCAGGAATAAGGAGTATAGCACAGGATTTTTCAAAACAGAGCTTGAGTGATTTAGGTAACCTAACCATGTGTAGTCTAAATACAATTTCATATGACAGTCTTTCTACACTAACTAAATCATCTGTCTTAAAACAAAGCAGATTAGAAAATGTGTCACATTTGTTAACCTCTGTACGTGCATGTTTATTATGCAAATTGTAAATAAACTTGGGATTAGTCATACAGAGCACAGTGCCAATGACATTTATGAAAGGGAAGACACAGCTGGGAAGTAGCCTCTGTGTGTGTGTGTGTGTGTGTGTGTGTGTGTGTGTGTGTGTGTGTGTGTGTGTGTGTGTGTGTGTGTGTGTGTGTGTGTGTGTGTGTGTGTGCGCGTGTGCGTGTGCGTGTGCGTGTGTGCAGAGCCGGCCCTAGCCTTTTGGGGGCCTCATAGGCAAAACATTTCAGTGCTCCCCCTCTTGACGGCAGGGAGAATTTATTTTAGTTTCAAAGTTACTTTGCTGAAATCCTACACATTTTGCCATGGGGCATAGGCAACATTTTGCAATTTAAAACACATTTCATGCAATACTACTCATTTTGCCATGGGACAGAGAGAAAAATGTTCAGTTTTACAGCTTAAACTCTACAATTCTACACATTTTGCTGTGGGATGGACAGAAATGTTTGACATTTTAAAGCTAATTTCCTTCCATTCGTAATTTTTTCCCATGACTTATGCCATGGTAATATGATATCTAAGTGAGAGTGACTAAAAAAATCAATGGGGGCCCCTGGGCACATGCCCTTCATGCCTGGTTGGTAATTACGCCATGATTACTAGTTTAGATAGCTGGCTAGTCTAACTCTTATTTATTTTTATTTAGGGCGGGGGGGGGGGGTAGATCAGCTTTAATATCGCAGATATGTTGTGACTTCTATCAATGTAAATGTCTGCATAATTTCCAATCCCACATACTGTATATGTTTGGGGGTAATATCTATATATATATATATATATTCTACTTCCAGCTTATACATACAGTACTGTGCTGTGATGTTTCACAAACGTTCTGAACCTTTCTATTTTCATAGTTTCTACAGATTGTAAATTACATAAAAAAAAATGTTTTGCTAAGAGTATTATTATCTTATTGATCAATTGAATATGGCTTTTCAAGTCACCCAGCAGTGTTATTTGCATCGTTAGCTCCAGGTAAATGTTCTAATTATTCAACCATTCCTGAACCTGCGACCAAAAACAAGCTACATAATGGCAGTACCAAAAAAAGTGATGATTTTGTTTCTTCGCAGAAGAATCTACAGAACTGTGTTGTATCCCCCATATATATAATATTCTATTGGTTGAAATAATATTGTATAATCATTTAAATTGGAAAACTCAAAGTTTTGAATCTGGCATTGTTTTGTGTATCAGTGTATCAATCATGTGCCATAGAATCAAAAATATCTTCCCAACAATTTTTCTGCCTGTATGGCGCAGCTGTAAAATGTTTGAGCCTTAAATGAAGCTAGTATACTTTTTCTATTTATCCCAATTTTCTTTATCCAATGTTAGTCTTTAATGCAGGGTCAAAAGACAAGTTCATTACCTTCTCCCCCTTCCACTTGCCTCTTCCATTTTTGTAGTAATGCTGCAATCACTTATTTGTCATTTTGGATAGAGCAGACATTTCCATGTTTTTTTGTTAACTGCATTTGTGACATAACTCCACCAGTCCTATTTATGATATACTTTACAAAGATTATACCGTTTTCTTTTTTTTATACATTTTTCCAAACATTTAATATTTGTACTGTCTTTTCTGTTGGATTAAACTGAAATTGCAACCAGCTTTCTATGGCTTGTTTTAAAAATAGCAATATTTTGGAGAAACCGAAAGTGAGAGGTTGTAATCTGAATAAAGTGAACAAGGCCATTCCTGAACACAGGGTGAGGCATTCTTACTAATCTGCTAGAGATCCAGTTCTGTTTTAAGTGCAGCTTTTGTATGACTGAAGCCTTTAGTTAGAGGTCCAATGCTTTAATATTTAGTCATTTCTGCCCTCCGAATTCACATTTTTTTAATATAAATAGGCCCGTTTAACTTCACTGTCAGACCACTTTATTGGTAAACTACACGGTAATGTAAAAGTTCTATTTTTTGTGATCCAACACATAATATGGTGCACTTATCATTTGGTTGTAATCCAGAGAGGTTAAAAGAGTTATCTAGATCCTCTATGAGGCTGTGCAGGGATCCAAATTGCGGATTTAAAGAAAACATGAATCATCAGCGTACAATGACACCTTTGGCTAAACTCAATTACCTATCTAAATGTTCTTAGCTTAAGTGGGATAATTGAGTGACTGTCGGTGACTGACATAACAAGAGGAAAACGGTTGACGCACAACCACATTTCGAAACTACTTGTGCATTCCACTATTCTCTCTCTCAACCCTAAGTTGAGATCCCAAATACATTTTTGGGGGTTCGGCTAAGCAGACGCTTGTGTAATTTATGCCTAAGGCCCTGTGTGTGTCTGTGTTTGTGTCCATGTGTGTGTGTGTGAAGATGTGTGTGAGAGAGAGAGATGGGGAAGGGGGGTAAAGTAAGTAACCCCTGACATAATAAAAATGTGAGGAACAAAATTGGTTGCACGAAGTATGGATCAAATATGAGCTGGCAATGAATACTTAATTAAGTGGGAACAGAGTGTGAGTCAGTCCTTCAGGTCAGGGAATTCATCTACATTATATAAGTAACCAGGCAACACTATCCTGGAAAGCAGAGGATGAGAGGCTCTTTGGAGAGTCGCAGAGATGTTCCACCTGTATAAGTCTCTGAGGGCTGGCTAAGTCATGGCTACCTGCCTACTAAATAACTCTAGTGTCCCCACTCTGTTGCTAAGCACGGTGCCAAACATTCAATGTAGCAGAACAGGGTCTAATTTGTATTGTTCTATACTGTGACTTTTGCCATTTCACTGCCAGCAAAAATAAGATGCTATTTGATAATTACAACCACCCTTTATGAATCAGATTTTCCTTTTGTGCGTTTTAATTTTCCAGTGCATTTTGGATGATTAGAATATGTTAATAATGTGTGATCATGGAATCAAAGTGGATCTGATTGCACATCATTCAAGTCTAATGTGTTTGTGATATTTCACTACAGGCTAAAGGGGCGTAGGGCCCAGAGGAGTCAACCACAGGAGCCCGCTCTCAGTGATCAATATACACCAGAGAGCATAATTTAGCCACAGAGGATCAATAATTTTAAAAAACAAACTGTGGATTAAGTTTTATCAGAAGCCCGTGAAGTTTTTTTTATTCATTAGATCCCCATTAGCCAACGCTAATTGCGACAGCTAGTCTTACTGGGGTCTGGCGTAAAACAAAAAAGACATTACAGACAAAAGCCTTCACAATTGACATACATTTAAAAACATTCACGTAGTACAGGCTAAAGGGGCGTAGGGCCCAGAGGCGTCAACCACAGGAGCCCGCTCTCAGTGATCAATATACACCAGAGAGCATAATTTAGCCACAGAGGATCAATAGTTTAAAAAAAACTAACTGTGGATTAAGTTTTATCAGAAGCACGTGAAGTTTTTTTAATTCATTAGATCCCCATTAGCCAACGCTAATTGCGACAGCTAGTCTTACTAGGGTCTGGCGTAAAACAAAAAAGACATTACAGACAAAAGCCTTCACAATTGACATACATTTAAAAACATTCACGTAGTACAGGCTAAAGGGGCGTAGGGCCCAGAGGCGTCAACTTCCTGGAGCCCGCTCTCAGTGATCAATATACACCAGAGAGCATAATTTAGCCACAGAGGATCAATAGTTTCAAAAAAACTAACTGTGGATTAAGTTTTATCAGAAGCACGTGAAGTTTTTTTTATTCATTAGATCCCCATTAGCCAACGCTAATTGCGACAGCTAGTCTTACTGGGGTCTGGCGTAAAACAAAAAATGCATTACAGACAAAAGCCTTCACAATTTACACACATTTAAAAACATTCACGTAGTATGTGTGTGCTTTATAAAAGAAAAGCTTAAGACGGGCAAAAGAACAAAGACACTGTACAGAGATGTGGCTTTTCTTTGCAACTCTGCCTAGAAGGTCATCATCCCGGAGTCGCCTCTTCACTGTTGACGTTGAGACTGGTATTTTGTGGGTACTTTTATTTTGTGGGTACTTTTAATGAAGCTGCCAGTTGAGGACTTGTGAAGCATCTGTTTCTCAAACTAGACACTCTAATGTACTTGTCCTCTTGCTCAGTTGCGCACCGGGGCCTCCCACTCATCTTTCTATTCTGTCTAGAGCCAGTTTGTGCTGTTCTGTGAAGGGAGTAGTACACAGCGTTGTACGAGATCTTCAGTTTCCTGGCAATTACTCGCTTGGAATTGCCTTCATCTCTCAGAACAATAATAGACTGACGAGTTTCGGAAGAAAGGTCTTTGTTTCTGGCCATTTTGAGCCTGTAATCGAACCCACAAATGCTGATGCTCCAGATATTCAACTAGTCTAAAGAACAACAGTTTTCAGCTGTGCTAACAAAATTGCAAAAGGGTTTTCTTATAATCAATTAGCCTTTTAAAATGATACACTTGGATTGGCTAACACAACATGACATTGGAACACAGGAGTGACGGTTGCTGATATTTGGCCTCTGTACGCCTATGTAGATATTCCATAAAAAATCTGCCGTTTCCAGCTACTATAGTCATTTACAACATTAACAATGTCTACACTGTACTTCTGACTAATTTGATGTTATTTTAATGGACAAAAAAAATTGCTTTTCATTAAAAAACAAGAACATTTTGATGTGACCCCAAACTTTTGAACGGTAGTGTATATACAGTTGAAGTTGGAAGTTTACATACACCTTAGCCAAATACATTTAAACTCAGTGTTTCACAATTCCAGACATTTAATCCTAGTAAAAACTCACTGTCTTAGGTCAGTTAGAAACACCACTTTATTTTAAGAATCTGAAATGTCTGAATAATATTAGAGAGAATGATTTATTTCATGACATTCCCAGTGGGTCAGAAGTTGACATACACTCAGTTAGTACTTGGTAGCATTGCCTTTAAATTGTTTAACCTGGGTCAAACGTTTCGGGTAGCCTTCCACAAGCTTCCTACAATAAGTTGGGTGAATTTTGGCCCATTCCTCCTGACAGAGCTAGTGTAACTGAGTCAGGTTTGTAGGCCTCCTTGCTCGCACACAATTTTTCAGTTCTGCCCACAAATGTTCTATGGGATTGAGGTCAGGGCTTTGTGATGGCCACTCCAATACCTTGACTCTGTTGTCCTTAAGCCATTTTGCCACAACTTTGGAAGTATGCTTGGGGTCATTGTCTATTTGAAAGACCCATTTACAACCAAGCTTTAACTGACTGATGTCTTGAGATGTTGCTTCAATATATCCACATAATTTTCCACATAATCCACATAAATGCCATCTATTTTGTGAAGTGCACCAGTCCCTCCTGCAGCAAAGCACCCACAAAACATGATGCTGCCACCCCCTGTGCTTCACGGTTGGGATGATGTTCTTCGGCTTGCAAGCCTCCCCCTTTTTCCTCCAAACATAACGACAATCATTATGGCCCAACAGTTACATTTTTGTTTCATCAGACCAGAGGACATTTCTCCAAAAAGTACGATCTTTGTCCCTATGTGCAGTTGCAAACCGTAGTCTGGCTTTTTATGGCGGTTTTGGAGCAGTGGCTTCTTCCTTGCTGGCGGCCTGTCAGGTTATGTCGATATAGGACTCGTTTTACTGTGGATATAGATACTTTTGTACCGGTTTCCTCTAACATCTTCACAAGGTCCTTTTCTGTTGTTCTGGGATTGATTTGCACTTTTCACACTGAAGTACGTTCATCTCTAGGAGACAGACTGCCTCTCTTTCCTGAGCGGTATGACAGTTGCGTGGTCCCATGGTGTTTATACTTGCATACTATTGTTTGTACAGATGAACATGGTACCTTCAGGCATTTGGAAATTTCTCCCAAGGATGAACAGACTTGTGGAGGTCTGCAATTTCTTTTCTGAGGTCTTGGCTTATTTTCCCATGATGTCAAGCAAAGAGGCACTGAGATTGAAGGTAGGCCTTGAAATACATCCACAGGTACACCTCCAATTGACTCAAATGATGTCAATTAGCCTATCAGAAGCTTCTAAAGCCATGACATAATTTTCTGTAATTTTCCAAGTTGTTTAAAGGCACAATCAACTAAGTGTACAGTGGGGCAAAAAAGTATTTAGTCAGCCACCAATTGTGCAAGTTCTCCAACTTAAAAAGATGAGACAGGCCTGTAATTTTCATCATAGGTACACTTCAACTATGACAGACGAAATGAGAAAAAGAAATCCAGAAAATCACATTGTAGGATTTCTTATTTATTTATTTGCAAATTATGGTGGAAAATAAGTATTTGGTCAATAACAAAAGTTTATCTCAATACTTTGTTATATACCCTTTGTTGGCAATGACAGAGGTCAAACGTTTTCTGTAAGTCTTCACAAGGTTTTCACACACTGTTGCTGGTATTTTGGCCCATTCCTCCATGCAGATCTCCTCTAGAGCAGTGATGTTTTGGGGCTGTCGCTGGGCAACACGGACTTTCAACTCCCTCCAAAGATTTTCTATGGGGTTGAGATCTGGAGACTGGCTAGGCCACTCCAGGACCTTGAAATGCTTCTTCTGAAGCCACTCCTTCGTTGCCCGGCGGTGTGTTTGGGATCATTGTCATGCTGAAAGACCCAGCCACGTTTCATCTTCAATGCCCTTGCTGATGGAAGGAGGTTTTCACTCAAAATCTCACGATACATGGCCCCATTCATTCTTTCCTTTACACGGATCAGTCGTCCTGGTCCCTTTGCAGAAAAACAACCCCAAAGCATGATGTTTCCACCCCCATGCTTCACAGTAGGTATGGTGTTCTTTGGATGCAACTCAGCATTCTTTGTCCTCCAAACACGACGAGTTGAGTTTTTACCAAAAGGTTCTATTTTGGTTTCATCTGACCATATGACATTCTCCCAATCCTCATCTGGATCATCCAAATGCTCTCTAGCAAACTTCAGACGGGCCTGAACATGTACTGGCTTAAGCAGGGGGACACGTCTGGCACTGCAGGATTTGAGTCCCTGGCGGCGTAGTGTGTTACTGATGGTAGGCTTTGTTACTTTGGTCCCAGCTCTCTGCAGGTCATTCACTAGGTCCCCCCGTGTGGTTCTGGGATTTTTGCTCATTTTTGCTGATCATTTTGACCCCACGGGGTGAGATCTTGCGTGGAGCCCCAGATCGAGGAAGATTATCAGTGGTCTTGTATGTCTTCCATTTCCTAATAATTGCTCCCACAGTTGATTTCTTCAAACCAAGCTGCTTACCTACTGCAGATTCAGCCTTCCCAACCTGGTGCAGGTCTACAATTTTGTTTCTGGTGTCCTTTGACAGCTCTTTGGTCTTGGCCATAGTGGAGTTTGGAGTGTGACTGTTTGAGGTTGTGGACAGGTGCCTTTTATACTGATAACAAGTTCAAACAGGTGCCATTAATACAGGTAACGAGTGGAGGACAGAGGAGCCTCTTGAGGAAGAAGTTACAGGTCTGTGAGAGCCAGAAATCTTGCTTGTTTGTATGTGACCAAATACTTATTTTCCACCATAATTTGCAAATAAATTCATTAAAAATCCTACAATGTGATTTTCTGGATTTATTTTCCTCATTTTGTCTGTCATAGTTGAAGTGTACCTATGATGAAAATTACAGGCCTCTCTCATCTTTTTAAGTGAGAGAACTTGCACAATTGGTGGCTGACTAAATACTTTTTTGAACCACTGTATGTAAACTTCTGACCCACTGGAATGTTGATACAGTGAATTATAAGTGAAATAATCTGTCTGTAAACAATTCTTGGAGAAATTAAACTTCTGACCCACTGGAATGTTGATACAGTGAATTATAAGTGAAATAATCTGTCTGTAAACAATTCTTGGAGAAATTATTTGTGTCATGCACAAAGTAGATGTCCTAACCGACTTGCCAAAATTATAGTTTGTTAACAAGAAATTTGTGGAGTGGTTGAAAAACGAGTTTTAATGACTCCAACCTAAGTGTATGTAAAGCTCCGACTTCAACTTTATATACGTACATGAACCATATTTTGCAGACTAACTCATTTTAGTCTGCTTTTGTATTTAGTCTTTTGCCCTGTTATTTCGTCAATCTTTAAGTAAATACTTTGAAAGACAATGCAAATATTTCCTGCTGTATAGTTCAAAGGGAATCAATTTTGCACTGTGTGATCAAAGTCAAAATGAATGCATAAGATGTGATCGTGTCACATGGTGAGTCCCTGGGTCTTGCTGGAAGTGTCCTGACTGCAGAAAATAACTGTGTGGTTCGTAGCCAAACTCCAGATAGTCATGAATATTAATCAACTGATATTCATACATATCAGCATCACAACTGGCTGCCAATGAGTCAGACCAAATAAGCCATTTGATTGACCCAGCACTTCATAGTTTCAGACACTCTATGCCTGCCATCAGGGTTTAATTTGTTCTGTATTTATGCAGTTTGACAATATTTTTACAACAAAAACAAGTCAGTGTCAAGTCCAATTTGTCAGATGTGTTCTCCCCCGTCGCTCAACAAAGAATACTAGAAAAGTGTCCTATTTTAGATATTGTACGTTCAGTCAGTATAACACTTCAGATGTCCACATTCTGTTACAAACGTTTGTGTAGCTTACACCATGTACAATTTCTCAATATCTGTCAGGTAAGAAAGCTTGACCACTTTAAAAGAGAAAGGTTTATCGTAATGTTGTTAAAGGGTTCCTTGGAAGGAAACCTGAAAACAAACACTAAGAAAAACAATATTGAATTCTGCAGCTAAGGAGTGCTGATTTTGCCTGAGCCGCTGACAGTCAATGTGATGCAGATTTGGGGGGCACTGCTACCTGCTACTTCTTCTAATATATATCCTTGTTTGCCTCCTTTTAAGCAATTAACAGCTGTTTTGATGCATGTGTTTGCTTTCATCCTCTATCAGTAATGAGACACGAACTCCTGATACACCCAGTGTGCCAGAACTCCAGAGACCCATTCTGACAGACCAAAAGAAACATCATTCCAAGAGAGAGAGAGAGAGAGAGAGAGAGAGAGAGAGTGAGAGAGAGAGAGAGAAATAGATAAGCTTGAATTGATAGGTACCTCTGCAGGGGGGCCAGACTATAAAACCTGAGTCAATATAAAACAACACAAAACTGTCATTGATCCTCTATAAAAATCTGGTGGATCTCTATGATGCTGTTATGTTTAAAGACCACGACACCCTGTTTACAGTAAGTTAAATGTGCATGAGTTTTCACTGGGCTAAATAGCTGATTAAATTAGTGTAGGTGAGTTTCAGTGACAGGTCTGGGGTCTGGGCCAGTCAGAGATTGTACTGCATATATGTTAAAGGGAAGCAGTCATTGAGCCTCGGATGTTTGTATGTTTCTACAACAAACAGCAATAACATCCAGCACCAGCTGAGCAGGAATTCTTTCAAATGTTCAATTAATCTACTGAGCAAAGAATTACAGCAAAAGCCAACAGACTTTACTTAATGTGGCGACACTCAGATACTTTAATGGGTGAATTACTTTTCACAGCGCAAAGACAATGGAGATACTGTAATGTTTGTGCCACCGCAATCTAAAAAAAAAAAATCTCTTAAAACATAAGAATGCTAAAAAAGTTAAGGGAATGGTGTAACAGTGTTATCATCAGTGATCTCCAGGGAGGGAAAAGCTAACTGTATGCAATTGTTTCCTGTAATTAGCATTTTTCTGTTGAAGAATCATGTTTACACTTCCCAAGTGGTTCACCTTTCACCCTCTAAATGACAACAATACAAGAGGGAATGACAAAAAAAAGTCAATATTGAGATATATGGTTGTTATTCATTTATTCCACAAAAGGTGTTAATGAGAAATATTTGACTTGACTTGGAGGCACAATCAAAACCTATGGGAGCCAGCTATGCTTGCATAAAGTATGAATTTCCTGAGTGTTATTGGAATATTAAGAGTAGCATACAGTAACTCAATATCGTCTCTCTAACTCTTATCAAATAGAATGTTTCTTTGTATGGACCTTACCGTTTGTCTCCAATTTCCTCTTGTTAAATGTAATTCCATGGAGAAATTAGGTTTGCATTGCCAGATGATGACAATATCTTTTCCACATAATAAAATTCAAGGTTAGTGGAAGATCAATGCGTGCAGACATATTTTAAGGATAGGAAGATAAAGTGATTAATAAACACATCAATATACATCTTCTAACATCTCGGATCTCAAAAAACGATTTTATAATGCTTTGGAGCATTTCAGCAGTATTATTTCCTCCTCCAAAAATACCTACAGATTGAATTTAAGAGTACACTAACATTCAATATGTTTATGAATATGAAAACATTTAATTGAGTCACTTTAGTAACTGTCTCATCACACAGGTCTGTCTGGGAGGAAGCGAATGCGGTTGAATACGTAGGATTTGTAGTACACTGAGTGACTATGTCAAACAAACCGACCATCTGGATGAGCCTTTCAGACAGTGGGGTTACCCAGAAGAATGGCTGCATGACACAAGGGAATGTTATAAAAATATGACCCAGGATGACAGCCTCACGCCCAAACCTTCCCGCCCTCCTGACCAACGCATTCAATGCTTCCTTCAGTACTCCTCACTTGGTAAACATTTCGACCACATCATTAAACAACACTGGTACATCTTGAGGACTGACAACTGGAAAAGTCGTTTACAGAAGTAGTCTTAGTAGTCTTCAGACGCGTGTACAACATCAGTCAAATTATGGTGAGGTCTGATCTTCCACCAGTGCCACGCAGTACCTTTCTAGACAATGTGCCGGACGGTGACTATAGATGTGGCGGATGCACCAAGTGTAACTTCACGAACAAATGCACAATGTTCAATCACCCTATTGCGGGCAAGGCCATTAAGATTAAGGGCATCATTACATGTTACACAAAAAAAAATATTTACCTGATCAAGTGTATTTGTGGTCTATGCTATGTAGGAAAAACAAAACAAGCTCTGGAAACAAGGATAGCATAACACAGGGGTAATATCAGGACCTTTGATCAGAGAAACCCTATGGCTGCACATTTCATGGAGGCTCGTCACAACATTTTAGATACATTGGCATCGAACATGTTAAGACTCCTAGGAGGGGCGGAGATACTGCTACTCTATTATTGAGAAGATAATTGAATTTGATTTACCATTTGTGTACCATGTCTCCTAGAGGTCTGAATCAAGAGTTTGATATCAATCCATTTCTTACCTGAATGTTACTTTACTTTGATTTGTCTTGCCTTCCAGGTTACCCACTTATCCACTTCTGGAACCATTACATGCACCCATCTCATTGTTATTTAATTATTTGAGATATACAAAGGTTTTTTGCACCCACCATGCATCATGTCCACAATGGTCATGTGAGGTGAAATGTGTACATTTCGAGATGTGAACACTCAGTGTGTTCGACCTGACAAAGATCTGTTCGGATCGAAATGCTGTCAATAAAGCGGTGAATTGGGAGCTTTAACAGTGTGAGGGCCTTCTTGTTCTATACTAGTATTCTCTATTAGCCCAGCACCTATGTTTTTAAGAATGTGCGTATGACCACAAACTTTTCTATAGAAGGTATTGATCCAACACAAAATACTGGGGAAAATATACTTGAGGGAAAATACAAACATCCAGCCAAATCATACACTAAAATCTACAGCTTTCCAAAAGCAGGGACGTAATTGTAAATTCCAGTATCCCACATATAAATCTGTGGTTTAGTTCTCCATAAAGACCTCTGGATTCCATGAAAAGCAGTTTCCAGTTCATTGAATGAGCCCATGTACCTTTATGTCTTTAATGTTATCTTCCATGTCTAAATATATTGTGTGTTTACTCTTCAACATACTGTACATCATGACAGCATCTTATTTGTTTGGAGCATGCCCTGCTTGCTACACGCATGAAGTATTGCTTCAAACAGGAAAACAGCAACCTGGCTGAACTTGTCTGTCAGTCAGAAAAATGGACTCTGAGGAGATATTACGTTTCTACATCTGGTTGCTCTTGGAGTAGCGCCCGTCAGTCTAGATCCAGCTGCCTTCCTCCTCATTTGAGGTTTTCATGTCTCTTGCTGTTTCCTTCAATTCTGTTGTCTTTCTTTCTTTAAATTAGGGAAAAAGCAGAGGTGTCGGTTTTGGAGAGTCTGGCGTGCCCAAAGTAAAATGCCTGCCACTCAGGCCCGGAAACTAGGATATGCACATAAGTAGTACTATTCGATAGGAAACACTCTGAAGTTTCCACAACTGTTAAAATAAAAATGTCTGTGAGTATAACAGAACTGATATAGCAGGCGAAAACCCGAGGAATTTCTGACCGGGAATTTGAATTTGGCACCTTACATTTCCCTGGGTAGTGTCGGTTATCCCTAAGAGGTTTTAATGAGAAAGAGAAGATTCTGAAATTGTATATTTTTACTGTTGTAATACGCAGTGGTGGAAAAAATACTAAATTGTCATACTTGAGTAAAAGTAAACACACCTTAATAGAAAACGACTCCTGTAAAAGAGAAAGTCACCCAGTAAAATACTACTTGACTTAGTCTAAAATTATTTGGTTTTAAATATACTTAACTACTTAGGGAGCAGTGAGGCGCCAAATTCAAAATCCAAAAGTTGAATTATTAAAACCTCTTCCAGCTAGGGTCCCATTTTCCGAATTTTCGCCTGTCTGACGTGCCCAAAGTTAAATGCCTACCACTCATGGCCAGAAACTAGGATATTTACATATTTAGTACTATTGGATAGGAAACACTCTGAAGTTTATAAAACCATTAAGATATAGTCTGTGGCTATTCCAGAACCGATTTAGCAGGCAAAAACCAGAGAAATTTCTGTCCGGAATTTATTTTTCTGTTGCTCTCCTCTCATTTTGAAGCCCATGTAATATTTTTCTATGGGGAATAGGACCGAGGTTGCAGTACTTATGGCTTCCACTAGATGTCAACAGTCTCTGGAAAGGGTATGGAGGACAAAGCTCTGACCAGATCCTTAGAGAGAGAATTACTACCGGTAGGGAAAAAGGTAAACAGGCGTGCACGTTCACGAGAACGTGAACGCGCCAGCGACCAACTTTCTTTTAGATCTTTTAACGTTTCACTTACCGTTCTTGTAAAATATGATCGCTATTATTCATAAAGAATACATAAGGATGCATTATTAATGATATTTGATTTGTTTGTGAAAAGATGAGAGGTATAATTTGAACGCGATCCCTTCACTGTAAAACGGGCGAGTAGACTGACAATGCTTGGTGGAGTAGCTGAACGTAACGTGCCAAAAACAACGGATATTTATGGATATAATTATTTACTTTTTCTAACAAAGAACCATGGATTATCTTGTTTGGACACTTGGGAAGACCTCAGAAGAAGTTATTTGAAAGGTAAGCGATTTATATTAGCTGTGATATGGACATTTTGAGAACCGAGCTGGATATGAATTTATGCTAATGTGGAAAATATGTGAGGTACTAGCCTCAAACAATCAAATGTAGTGCTTTCGCCGTAAAGCCTTTTTAAAATCTGACAACGCAGTGATATTGCCAAGAAGCAGAGCTTTTGATGGCTATGCAACACTATGCAACACTTGTATATCGAAGTTAAATATTACAAATATGTATTACGAATATGTATTTTGAATTTGGCGCGTTATGTTTGCTCTGAAAACGATCCCGCTAAAGGGATCGGTGCGCTAAGAGGTTAAACATTCATCAATATACAAGTGTTGCATAGTCATCAAAAGCTCTGATTCTTGGCAATATCACAATATCAGATTTCAAAAAGGATTTACGGCGAAAGCACAACATTTTTAATTGTTTGAGGATAGCCCCTCTCATATTTTATACATTAGCATAAATCCATAACCAACGCGGGTCTCAAAAAACGCATAAAATCGCTAATATAAAATCCCTTAACTTTTGAATAACTTCTGCTGAGGGCTTCCCAAGTGTCCAACGAAGACATCCAATGGTTCTTTTGTTAGAAAAAGTCATTTATTATATCCATAAATCTCCGTTTGGTTGGCGCGTTATGATCATAAAATCCACTGTTGAGTCGCCCATTGAACCGTGAAGAGAACACGTTCAAATTATAACTATACACTTTCTACAAACAAATCAAACATCATTTTTAATGTATCCTTAGGTATCCTTTTGTGAATAATTGCTGTAATATTTCAACCGGACGATAACGTGAACGATAGGAAAGAAAAATAAAGTGGTGCTCGTTCACAATCTCGCACGCGTCAAACCTTGTTTACAAAAGTGGTCCCCTGACTTCTTCCTGTTCCCATCCGTTCTGGTTACTCCTAGAATTCCCAGTCTTTGACTGTTGACTGTTGACATCTAGTGGAAGCCATAGGTACTGCAGTCTCAGTCCTACATAACATTGTATGCAATAGGCACAATGGAGAAAATGCTCATTTACAAAAAAAAATACAAATCCAGATGGACTTTCCTCCGGTTTTCGCCTGCTATATCAGTTCTGTTATACTCACATACATGACATTAACACTCTTAGAAACTTCAGAGTGTTTCCTATCCAATAGTACTAATTATGTGCACATCCTATTTTCTGGGCCTGAATGGCAGGCATTTTACTTTGGGCACGCCAGAATCTCCAAAACCGTCACCTATGCAGCCGCTCCCATAAAGTTAAGTCTCAAAAGTAAATGGAATTGCTAAAATGTACTTAACTACTTAGGGAGTAGCGACACGCTAGCGGTGAAATGTAAGGCGCCAAATTCAAAATCCAAAAGTTGAATTATTAAACATTCATCAATATACAACTGTTGCATAGTCATCAAAATCTCTGATTCTTGGCAATATCACAGCGTTGTCAGATTTCAAAAAGACTTCACGGCGAAAGCACAACATTTGATTGTTTGAGGATTGCACGTCTCCTATTTTCCTAATTAGCATAAATTCATATCCAGCGCAGGTCAGACAAAACCCATATAGGAGCTAAAATAAATCTCTTACCTTTCGAAGAACTTCTGCTGAGGGCTTCCCAAGTGTCCAACGAAGACATCCAATGGTTCTTTTGTTAGAAAAAGTTATTTATTATATCCATAAATCTCAGTTTGGTTTGCGCATTATGATCAGAAAATCCACCGTCCAGTCGCCCATTGAACCGTGAAGAGAACACGTTCAAATTATACCTATAAACTTTTCCTAAACAAATCAAATACCAGTTAAAATGCATCCTTGGCTATCTTTTTATGAATATGAGCGATAATATTTAACTCGGATGGTCACCTAAACGTTATATACGTAAAATAAAGTGGGGCGCGCAGCCAGCCTTGCGCACGAGAAAACTTGTTGACATCTGAGCTACTTTGGCCATATCCTTTCCCTATTCTTCCTGCTTCCTCCAATCTCTCTGAGGCTTTATATATAGACTGTTGACATCTAGTGGAAGCCATAGGTACTGAAATCTCTGAGCTGCTTGCCATAGAACTCAATAGAGAGACTGTCAACCAGAGCCAATGTGACAAAAAACTATAATTCCGAATAGGTTTTTATTGGGTTTTCGCCTGCTATTTCTGTTCTGTTACACTCACAGACATAATGTTAACACTTTTAGAAACTTCAGAGTGTTTCCTATCCAATAGTACTAATTATGTGCATATCCTATTTTCTGGGCCTGAATGGGAGACATTTTACTTTGGGCACGCCAGACTCTCCAAAACCGTCACCTCGGTAACCACTTCCTAAGACGTTAACATAGAAATCAATAGGCAGCCTGGACCAAAAGGTAATGTACAAAAACACCTGCAAATCCGGATGGATTTTCCTCGGGTTTTCGCCTGCTATATCAGTTCTGTTATACTCACTGACTTTATTTTAACACTTTTAGAAGCTTCAGAGTGTTTCCTGTCCAATAGTACTAATTATGTGCATATCCTATTTTCTGGGCCTGAGTGGCAGGCATTTTACTTTGGGCACGCCAGACTCTCCAAAACCATCACCTCTGCTGCCGCTCCCTAAGAAGTTAAGTATCAAAAATAAAAGTAAAAGTATAAACTATCTCAAATTCCTTATATAAAGTAAAGCAGACGGCACAATTTTCTTGTTTTCTTTTATTGGCGGATAGCCAGGGGCATACTCCAACACTCAGACATCATTTACAAATGAAGCATTTGAGTCCGCCAGATCAGAGGCAGTAGGGATGACCAGGTATGTTCTCTTGATAAGTGTGTGAATTGGACAATTTTCCCGTCAAAATGTAACGATTACTTTTGTTTGTCAGGGAAAATGTATGGAGTAAAAAGTACATTATTTTCTTTAGGAATGTAGTGAAGTAAAAGTAAAAGTTTCCAAAAATATAAATAGTGAAGTAATGTACAGATACCCTCAAATACGACCTAAGTAGTAATTAGAATTATTTTTACTGAAGTACTTTACACCACTGGTAATGTTAGACATTCAATATCTAATGGCAAATTGGCACCACAAAGAGATTTGTATTTATCTCTGTTTGTTAAACCTCTCAGACTCTTACATCCAGTGATATCGAGACCAAATTAATCTATGGCACCCTTGACTATGATTGTGTGACAAAGACATTGACTGAAACGTAGGCTCCAGCCAAAACACATAAAAGGACAAGGGAAATGATGGGTTTACAAAAACAACAATAATCATGTACCATGACACCTCACATCTAGAAACATGTAAAAATGACATTTGGAACATACTTTCACAGCAAGACCCAAATGCTGTATTAGTCCATCTCTGGGAACCCAAGCAGTAGTCTAGATTGTGTATGGCCCTTGGTGTGGTTGGATCAATAGATAAGCTCTTATGGGACTAATATTACCTAACTGTAAAAATGGACCAATATTGCCACATTTGCCTTGCTGTAGGATCGTCTATTGACAGTGGTCAATATCAAAGAGAAAATCTCAAAGAGTCTACGTGCAGCCATTATGGGATGGGCTATCATGTTATTCTCAAACATTTAAGAGAGAGAGAGAAAATATCAATATCAATCTAAAGCTACAATCAATATCCAGTTCGTAATGTAGTTTAATGTTCCTATTGTGTCCCTGGTTAAGTATTACATTTCTGCTGCACTTAACGTAAAACACATAATGTAAAATATCTATTTCTTCAATATTTATTATAATGAATATTAGGGTTTCGCGGTTTTGTTAGACACTAAAAACCTGTATACATTTGTGATGCTGAAATTAGCAGGTTTGCAATGATGTTACTTCCAGTAGGCTGTATTCCAATCATCCAACACAGGTGCAAAATATTTGCTGCACACATTAGTTGTCAGTGGGGAAGAAGCGTCACTCATTTATTTTCCAGTTTTTCAAATGATCTTTGGATTTACAGTGCCACTACAATGCCAAGTCAAAAGCACAAGATTTCCCCTCAAGGAAGGAGTGTGCCTGCACACTCAACATCAGTAACATGTGATTGACAGATTTTGGCAATGAAGGGGGTGAAAGAGCACTTACTGTAAACCAGAATTCAATGGTTGCTGATCAGTGTGTCCCGGAAGGAGGGAGTTTATACATGATTTTGGGAATACTCTTGTTTGCAGAATTCCCTGGTGAGGCATTTAAATATCTTAACATTAAATAAGAATGTTCTTGTAATTAGATGGCAACATTCCAATTAATGTTATACTGTATATAGCGGTGCACTATTTACGTATTGACTTTCCAAGCAATCTCCTACAAAGAAGCACTGTTGCTTTGTTGCCTATTTCCTAATGGTATAAAAGTGACCCAATTCTAGACACTGAAAAAGCCTCAGTTACCTTACAATAAGACACAAAGCCATGTGGGCCACTAGGCTATTACTCAGGGAATGACATTGCCAAAGTGTCATCTGTCACACAGGAGTATATTAGCTCCCACAATCTTTCCAAGACTTCTCCATATTTAGGACATTTTGTTCCTTCACTCTTAGAAAAAAAGGTGCTACTGTATCTACAACCTTTTTATTTATTTTGTTTTACCTTTATTGAACTAGTCAGTTAAGAACAAATTCTTATTTACAATGACAGACTAGGAACAGCGGTTTAACTGCCTTGTTCAGGGGCAGAACGACAGATTTTTAACTTGTCAGCTAGGCTACCTGCCACCCCAACCTAAAAAGATTATTCAGCTGTCCCCATAGAAGAAACCTTTGAAGAACCCTTTTTAGTTCCAGGTATAACCCTTTTGGGTTCCGTGTGGAACCCTTTCCTCCGAGGGTTCTACATGGAACCCAAAATGGGTTCTACCTGGAACCAAAAACAGTTCTCATATGGGGACAGCCGAAGAACCCCTTTGGAACCTATCTGAGTGTATGGATCATTCTCCTCTACTAAAACACTCTGACCACCTCCGTTGTAAACGTATGTATCCAATATTAATCATCTAACAGCTGGTTAATTGTTTATGCAAATACAACAGGTTGTAATAAAGAAACAACTTCTTCCCTATATGCCTACAGAACCAGAGCCAGGAACCAAGTCCCTATAATGACAGGTGTCCTGTACACCCAGGCATTGAGATTACAGCAGCCATAATTGGACCATAATTAGGCATGGTCTTTTTCATCAAAGCCATAGGAACAAGCGTCTCCAACTAATGTTAATAATTGTGCCGCTGAATGCAAGGTTCTCCTTGCCCTGATATAAATTACACAACATTAATAACGTGTAATTACAGAGGAAAGATTGGAGTGTTACTGTGTCGAAAGCAGAAATGAAATGCTTGCTACAGTATTAAGAGGGCCACTGATGGGGATGTGCTTGAGACATCTACAAAGCCTCCATGAGGGATGATTTTCATGCACCTCTGTTCACATTATTCCAGAGGCTTTGTGGAAGGACCAAGTGAGCTGACTGCAATCCGCCCTGAATTGCTCATGAATGACGCAGTTTGAAGCATGCTGAGATGTTGTAGTGTGGGCCGGTGCATGTATGAGAACAACAGTCATGCTCTGTGCAACATGGAGGATTAAATGAGCTGTGTCTGAGCTGAGCCCCTATTGCAGTTCTAGAATTCACTCTGAGACTTGGTGAACTGATACTGGGGTGTTAGTGGGGGCATGGGGGTGACAGCCAGTCCATTTACAGTGGATATACTACCTCACTTTTATAGCTGCCTAATATAGTTGTTTACTATCTATTTGCTTCTTCTGTGAATGTCTGTAGAATGATACCCAGTCTACATAGTGATTAAAGCCCACACAAACACATTGAGCAATGTCCATGTACTGTATCACTGGTTCAAGTTCCACTCAATCCAATGGTGACACATTTCCAGATTGAATGATCCTTTGGCTTATATTTAGATTCTGGTTAGGTTCAAGGACTGAGCTGGGGATGGACACAGAATTTGAATAGAAACTGGTCTACTTTAGAAGAACAGTTTGCATCTAATTACTACTTGAATGGGCAAAGGGTGTAACCCCGTGTAAGCATTAAAGTGCAAGAGCTGACGTGCAAGTCTGTCTGCTACATGCAAGGGCGGCATTATGAGCATAGGAACCACAAAGGTCAAGGAAAAAAAGTTATTAGAAGGATAGATTTATTCATAATATAGCATATGATCATAAGATATAAGAAATACTGAGAGGCCCCCCAAAGTGGAGCTTTTACAAAAATGGATATCCACATGTGGTCAAATAAATTGGCCCCCTGTACAATGGAGTACAATGGAGCAGAATAATCAGTTTTCTCTTCTCAAAACTTGTTGAATGGCTATTTTTACCCTGTAGGCAGGCACCTGCAACAAATTTCCGGTGTGAACACCAATATATTTTTCAATTTCATCATATGTCAGAAGAAATAGTGAATCGTGCAAGGGTGCCAATATATTTGACCAAAACTGTAGCTTTATAATTGTGTTACAATGTTATAATACAGTACTGTATTTGTAAAACCGTTACTGGTTATACATTGAAATAATGCAGATAAACCAACATGCTGTACTTTTAATATACCCTGCTCTCTGCAACATAGCTGTGACACCTTTCATATCCACAGAGTCTTCTCCACAGAGTCCTCTCTGGCTGCCTGTGAAAAGGCTTCTGGAAGGAGAGGGCCCACGCTGATAAATCTCCCACATCCCCCCCTTGATGTGAGTGAGACCTGAAGAGGAAGGCACTCCATCTCTGGAAAAGGCTTTCTCAAATCCGCCTTCAGCACTTTTCACCATAATACGAGAGGAAATGGCACTAATAATGTTTTGAGGCATGTTTGGTTTGGGGAAATGGTTTCAAATATCAGTTTCATAGGAGAAGGGAGAGGTGTCAATGTTGATTTCTAGTTTAAAGAAGTGTGATGGTACTTTACATGAAGTGATAGCCTTTCAATGATACCTACCATGCTGTCAGTGGTGCTGTGGTTGCTTACATTTAAAATGATCTGTGTGGATTTTGTCTCATTTTGAGTGCTTGATAACAATTATTTACCGGCTATAATGTATACAGAGGAAAAAAATACATTAACCACATCCCAGTAAAATTGTGTTCCATAAATCATGCTTGTGCAAGCACCATTCATAAAAGAGGCCAATATTTATAGATATCTGTGGCACACACATTGCATTATTCTTGCAGTTTACTTTCTCACCTGAAGAGATCAGTTGTCTCGACATGACTTAGGCTGGATAACAGTGCTGTTTACTGTTTATTTTGTGATGAGTGATATTGTAAAGCCTTCCTATATGAAGTCCATGAATGTATGCAGTGGGATCTTGCTTATTATGTGACTTTGCTGCGGTGTAGAAACTCCAGGAGAAGAACTCTTTGTCAGGAGTTTTGTTGCTCATTACCCAGAGGGCTGCAGCACTACATATTTCTTCTGCAGCAAGTCCCCGGGTTATACTACTGTTATCTCTTTTTTGCCTTTCCACTCTCTCAACTAAAATACACCGTTGGCATTGATTAAGGTGCGCTAAGAACCTGCTTATGTGTTTAAATTATCTGTGCCTAATGCTCAGGGCAAGCGTTTGCAGCAGTGCCCTGGGACCGCATTATTCCTAGGATAAAAATTCTTTGAGGATCACAGCTTTGCATTCTATTTGGTTGCATAGCTGTGAGATACGCCATAGGGCTGGAAGTCCATTATAAAAAGATTGATTAATTCCTAAGCTCTGATAGTCTAGATGGACAAAGTTAAGGGAGATGGGGACACACAAGAGCCTGCCCAATTTCCATCCATTTGTACATAGCTAAAGTTCCTAAATACCATTTATACATTGGTGCACCTGAAATACAAAGTTTATAATAATGGCTGGAGAGGAACTAATGGAATGGCATCAAACACATGGAAACCATGTTTGATGTATTTGGTACCATTCCACTAATTCCGCTCAAGCCATAACCACGAGCCCCTTCTCCCCAGTTAAGGTACCACCAACTTCCTGTGAATTGTATTAGCCCCTCAAAAGGGAGCAGGTATGTTTAAATTATGTTAATGGAGAGACAGTCACCTCCTGGGGCTTTTTTCATAGGTATGAATGTAGATTGCATTGTGGCTGATTTGTAAGGTGCTGTGTATTTGTAGAGTGTAATGGAATATGATGTCTTGGTTTAGTTTACAATGTTTCCCTGTGTACTCACTGAACTATTGGCTCCATTGATTGTGGCCTAACCAGAGTGGAACGTTGAACTTCACCTTACCCAAATAGTGTCTGTTTTGAAAGGTCACAAGCATAGGTGGGATACCTGCTGAATTTAAACGGCATCTCTCTGAGCATTGAGGCTTGTTAGTACAGGCAGTAAACACCACCACCCTGAACATAATGGTGGATACCCTGAAAATGTAGCACAATGCCAGTAGTGGCTCAAGGCAATTGGTTAATTTTACATATTTTTTTCACATAGTCTTAATTATGTTCTGGAAACATAAATATATAGGCAGGTAGAAGGCCTACTTTTGGAGTTCATACCGTAGATTGAAGTGAAAAGTAATGTACCTCCATTATAATCATGTCATTCATCTTCTTGATATCAATGTTTATTCAGGAGAACAAGCACTGTACGATACCAATCATATTCTCTTCCATTTTACAGTCTCTAATGAAATTGCCTTTGTGGTATTTGTGTTAAAGATCACATTATATATACCAATAATAAATTATACAAATAGCAGAATACAATTTTGAACAGATTATTCGGTCGGCAGTTTATTAATTATTTAAAATTTTACATTACATTTATCTAATCTATTACAGAAAAAAAGTTAATTTCTAGCCAGGAGTGAAATAATAGCAGAAATTCATTTACAGGCCCAGTGAGTATTGGTCAGACACCAGATGTAATTGTCTTGTAAAATTAAACACCCCTGCAACACCTGAGCTCTGAACTTGTGATGATGATGCTAGAAGGCATAGTAGTATCTGGCAGGGGCGCCACTTTCTCTGGGGGCCTTGAGGGGACATGCCCCACATCCTGAAATTGCATTTTTGTCCCGCCTGTTTTATCATTGGAATGTGATACAAAACAAGGCAACGGTGTGCTTTAGGACAGTACTGGCGCCTCAAAGCGGATTAAAAAAATATATATATATTATGTCCGCCCCACTTCTAAAACTAAAGTTTAACCCCTGGTATCTGGTGATTTTGTAGTATGAGTGTCTAAGTCAACTTTCATAGACACAGTTAAGGTGGGATAATTTACTGCAGTGATTTTTTTAAGATTAACAAATAGAAAACGAAAGCATTCAAATAGAGTTGAGCTTCAACTTGAACCTATGTGACATGTGTGATTAGTATTTATGGGATGAAACAACGGGTTTATGTCTCATAGGAGTAGTTCAGAGAGATATCTCCCCACAGGGCACACTTAAACTCTCCCATCAAACAAGTCCTCCTTCAATTAAAATACAAATGAATAGGCAGCCTGGATGGATTTTCCTCGGGTTTTCGCCTGCTATATCAGTTCTGTTATACTCACATACATTATTTTAACACTTTTAGAAACTTCAGAGTGTTTCCTATCCAATTGTACTAATTATGTGCATATTCCATTTTCTGGGCCTGAGTGGCAGGCATTTTACTTGGGGCACGCCAGACTCTCCAAAATCGTCACCTCTGCTGCCGCTCCCTAAGAAGTTAAAACCAGAAAACGGGACAGTTGGAAAATATATCGGGACACCTTGCAATCATGACGCATGCAGTGCCAACACATCCAGACCGTACTTGCTACAAAGTTAAACAAAGCTGAAACAACTACCACACAAACCGAAATTGAATACATTGAATACATTGGTCCAACAAGGAAAAATGTAGTTAGCTAGCTAGCATTGATTTGTTTTTGCAGAGACATATTTTTTAAAGAATCTGATGACCTTGCTTGGCGGTGAGTGATGAACATTAATTTCTCTGGTCCCTACTATTGCAGTCATGACACAAGTGGCGCTATGCTGTCAAATCCTCCCATGTTTATAGTTTGACCAGCTGTTTTCAGCAACTTAAATTTTGACTTCGGTTGTCATATTGGCAGGTTTGCGAGCAACAAACTATTTAAATAGCTTCTAGCCTACTGTTTGATATGCAATGTGATCTCCTCGTAATTAGCAGTCAGTGTTGATGTGAGTCCTGACGAGAAGGCAAACTTTTCCAGCTATGCCAGGCAAAAACGGGTATTATTAGCTCATTGCTATGGATCTATCCAAATTATTGTCATTAGAAAATAGCTACTTTGCTGTTATTAAGGCTGCAGAGGTTGTGACTGTGTTGGTCTTAGCTAGCTGGCTAGATAGCAAGCAAGGGATAAGAACTTTGCCAGATAGCATGGCAACGGAACATAAAGAATGAACGATTGGGTTGCATCCATAAATATTGAGCTAATCATACGAATGTCTGGGTCGCATCTCTAGCAACCAAAATATGAGAAAGCATGAATTTGCTTATAAAAATGTTAATATCAACAAAAACATTTTTATTTCTACCGGTAAATGTGTGCTTAGTACTGATTATTTGGCAACTGTGGTGTAAGCGGAATAAATACAGTTGAAGTCGGAAGTTTACATACACCTTAGCCAAATCCATTTAAACTCAGTTTTTCACAATTCCTTACATTTAATTATAGTAAAACTTCCCTGTCTTAGGTCAGTTAGGATCACCCCTTTATTTTAAGAATGTGAAATTTCAGAATAATTTCATCACATTCCCAGTGGGTCAGAAGTTTACATACACTCAATTAGTATTTGGTAGCTTTGCCTTTAAATTGTTTAACTTGGGTCAAACGCTTTCAGGTCATGTCAATATAGGACTCGTTTTACTGTGGATATAGATACTTTTGTACCTGTTTCCTCCAGCATCTTCACAAGGTCCTTTGCTGTTGTTCTGGGATTGATTTGCACTTTTCGCACCAAAATACGTTCATCTCTAGGAGACAGAACTCGTCTCCTTACAGAGCGGTACGATGGCTGCATGGTCCCATGGTGTTTATACTTTCCTACTATTGTTTGTACAGATGAACCTGGTACCTTCAGGCGTTTGGAAATTGCTGTTAATGTTGTGTAAATTGTTTTGTCTGAAATGGTGTTCCCCTGCTGCTATTGGACCAGGCCTCTCTTGAAAATGAGAAAAATCTTTATAAGTTATGTCCAAGACAATGTACAGAACGTTGGCAATTATCCCTTACTTGTAATAGGAGTGTTATAGATAACTGTTCATCCTGTTGTCATATGCTGTAATGTCAACTGTTAATACCAACTACTTTTACACAGTCTTCCTGATAACTTATGCAATATGTTATTACATGATGCATAAGTGTTTACATACCAGATGTTACCAGATATTCCGGCGCCGACAGAGATGGCAGCCTCGCTTCACGTTCTCTGGAAATCATGCAGTATTTTGTTTTTTTACAGTGGGGCAAAAAAGTATTTAGTCAGCCACCAATTGTGCAAGTTCTCTCACTTAAAAAGATGAGAGAGGCCTGTAATTTTCATCATAGGTACACTTCAACTATGACAGACAAAATGAAGGAAAAAAATCCAGAAAATCACATTGTAGGATTTTTAATGAATTTATTTGCAAATTATGGTGGAAAATAAGTATTTGGTCACATACAAACAAGCAAGATTTCTGGCTCTCACAGACCTGTAACTTCTTCTTTAAGAGGCTCCTCTGTCCTCCACTCGTTACCTGTATTAATGGCACCTGTTTGAACTTGTTATCAGTATAAAAGACACCTGTCCACAACCTCAAACAGTCACACTCCAAACTCCACTATGGCCAAGACCAAAGAGCTGTCAAAGGACACCAGAAACAAAATTGTAGACCTGCACCAGGTTGGGAAGACTGAATCTGCAATAGGTAAGCAGCTTGGTTTGAAGAAATCAACTGTGGGAGCAATTATTAGGAAATGGAAGACATACAAGACTACTGATAATCTACCTCGATCTGGGGCTCCACGCAAGATCTCACCCCGTGGGGTCAAAATGATCACAAGAACGGTGAGCAAAAATCCCAGAACCACACGGGGGACCTAGTGAATGACCTGCAGAGAGCTGGGACCAAAGTAACAAAGCCTACCATCAGTAACACACTACGCCGCCAGGGACTCAAATCCTGCAGTGCCAGACGTGTCCCCCTGCTTAAGCCAGTACATGTTCAGGCCCGTCTAAAGTTTGCTAGAGAGCATTTGGATGATCCAGATGAGGATTGGGAGAATGTCAGATGAAACCAAAATATAACTTTTTGGTAAAAACTCAACTCGTCGTGTTTGGAGGACAAAGAATGCTGAGTTGCATCCAAAGAACACCATACCTACTGTGAAGCATGGGGGTGGAAACATCATGCTTTGGGGCTGTTTTTCTGCAAAGGGACCAGGACGACTGATCCGTGTAAAGGAAAGAATGAATGGGGCCATGTATCGTGAGATTTTGAGTGAAAACCTCCTTCCATCAGCAAGGGCATTGAAGATAAAACGTGGCTGGGTCTTTCAGCATGACAATGATCCCAAACACACCGCCTGGCAACGAAGGAGTGGCTTCAGAAGAAGCATTTCAAGGTCCTGGAGTGGCCTAGCCAGTCTCCAGATCTCAACCCCATAGAAAATCTTTGGAGGGAGTTGAAAGTCCGTGTTGCCCAGCGACAGCCCCAAAACATCACTGCTCTAGAGGAGATCTGCATGGAGGAATGGGCCAAAATACCAGCAACAGTGTGTGAAAACCTTGTGAAGACTTACAGAAAACGTTTGACCTCTGTCATTGCCAACAAAGGGTATATAACAAAGTATTGAGATAAACTTTTGTTATTGACCAAATACTTATTTTCCACCATAATTTGCAAATAAATAAATTAAAAATCCTACAATGTGATTTTCTGGATTTCTTTTTCTCATTTCGTCTGTCATAGTTGAAGTGTACCTATGATGAAAATTACAGGCCTGTCTCATCTTTTTAAGTTGGAGAACTTGCACAATTGGTGGCTGACTAAATACTTTTTTGCCCCACTGTATATGTGTATATACTGTACTCCATACCATCTACTGCATCTTGCCTGTGCCGGTCAGCCATCGCTCATCCATATATTCATATGTACATACTCGTATTCATTCCTTTACTCTTGTGTGTATAAGGTAGTTGTTGTGAATTTGTTAGATTACTTGTTAGATACTACTGCATGGTCGGAACTAGAAGCACAAGCATTTCGCTACACTCGCATTAACATCTGCTAACCATGTGTATGTGACAAGTAAAATGTGATTTGATTTGATTTGAACAGGGTGTTATATAATTTACCAAACTCTGTCACATTATTACATTGAATGGAATGATGGACATCATATAGAGTGTGTAGCGAAACCTTAAAGCCAGCCTCAGTAGGTCTCAAATAAAATGTCAATTTTCTTTCTGGTTTAATATTTCTCTAAATATATATATGAAAGATGAATTTGCAATTTGGATCACTTCAAAGTTATGTAAATGAATATTTTACGAATTATGTACAGCAGATTTGTTTACAAATTGCAGGTCACATTTCTCCAGGTAATTGTGACGCATAGGCCTATTGATAATTTATTTTGCGGATGTTCTATCTGTACCTGTGATCCATCCACAACTACAGCAACACATCAACAATACATGTCTAGCTATATCCCTCTCAATACAAACAAGAGTAATAAAAGTTGAGTGATACAGAATAAACATATCATTTAGCTGACAAATGCATGTCGTAACGGTTAATAATATAGCTCCTGGCTGTCAGTCCGTCTGGCGTCTGTATGTGCGACAGCTGACGATACGCAAGAGAGCATATTTGAAAACACTGGTGGGTCTGTCATTACAAAGTTCCTTTGATATTGCTATCTTGAGCTTATGAATGAAAACTGGAATTGTAAGCGATTTTCATTCAGCAAGGGATTGAGAATATTTTCCTATTGCAACACTCGCTAGTTGGACCATATTTCAACTAGCAGACTTCTCAGCACGACCAGTGCCAGCAGCGTGCTGGACACTAGGGATAATAATATTAGCCTACGGTGATTAGCCTACAGCCAAATAAACGTTCACACATTTGCAGACTTTGTTGGAGTTGCTAGCTGGCTAATTGTTTTCCTCTTGGATGTTTACCATCACAACGTTTTGATGGCGAATTTATTCAACCCTAATGTTGCTGAGGGTCGACTTTTCCAGTCAAGTGTTTGCACTGCAAGAGATCAAGCATCTAATTGCACTAGCGTTGCACCGCAGGAGGCGGACTATATTGTTGGACTTGTCTATGTAAATTAGAATTAAATTTTTACTGCTGTAACGTTCATAGCTGACTCCACTTGTAAATTGTAATTTAGAGTAACCTACATGCTTGTTGTAGGCTACAACCAAACGAGAACACCAGCTGTCTGATACTGACTGATGGAAGGGTGGCCCAGCAGCCGTTTGTTTACATTATGTCTTGCCGGGGCTTGTTTTGTCTCCCCGACAGTTCACAAATGACATAAATCAGACTTACTGAGTCTGGCTTTAAGTAAAGTGACATTAATTGGAGGTGTTATAAAACAGTTATGAATGTGCTTAATACCACAGAGTTGAGTATCGTACAACCATTCAGGATTTCCAAGAAACATGGGCAAACGGGAGCACAGATCTATTTTTGTTGTGCAGGCTACAGTAACAATGACATAAATGGGTAGTTAGTCAGGTACTGTAACTAGCTCACTAAGTAACTACACGATGTAGCTCTCCGGAAACAGCTCTGCTCTACATAGTCCAAAAAAAGTGTTTGACAGGAATTTGACAATATTGCTAGCTAGCTAGCTGTTCATTCACCGGTAGGGCCACGACGTGAGCATGATCAGCCCCATTGTGCCCCCGTTGATGCATAGCTAGATAACTAGGTAGAGTTAGTGCTAGCTACAAGCTTGGTAGCTACAAGAGGAATCAATAATAAAGCTGACTGCAGCACAACACACAATACATTTTCTTTCAAATAACTACACTTTAAATGCAATAGATTTTTCATCTTAATACATATTGTTTAACTCAATCTAATTAACATCTCATTAGGGGTTAGCTGACGTGACAAACAATGGACGCTATGTGAGAATAAAAAAAAAATTGCCCCCAGTGATGCGTGGGCAGACCGCACTACCCTCTGGAGAGCCCTGTGGTTGCGGGCGTGCAGTTGCCGTACCAGGTGGGTGATACAGCCCGACAGGATGTTCTCAATTATGCATCTGTAAAAGTTTGTGAAGGTTTTAGGTGCCAAGCCACATTTCTTCAGCCACCTGAGGTTGAAGAGGTGCTGTTGCGTCTTCTTCACCACACTGTCAGTGTGGGTGGACCATTTCAGTTTGTCAGTGATGTGTAGGCCGTCTCGTCATTGTTGGTAATCAAGCCTACTACTGTTGTATTGTCAGCAAACCTGATGATTGAGTTGTTGGTGTGCTTGGCCAGTAGTTCTACACCTAGTCTCTCAAAGCACTTCACGATGACAGAAGTGATTACAGGGCGATAGTCATTTAGTTTTGCTTTCTTGGGTACAGGACCAATGGTGGACATCTTGAAGCATGTGGGGACAGCTGACTGGGATAGGGAGAGATTGAATACGTCCGTAAACACACCAGCCCGCTGCTCTGCGCGTGCTCTGAGATGCTGGGAGTGCTGGTGAGTTACCGGCACTCTGATATCCAATAGTTCTTCACGGTTGTAGGTAATAACACAAAACATTTTCTGGGCTAATAACGTAAGACATAATACATACAAAAATACTGCAAGGTTTCCTAAGAGATAGAAGCAAGGCAGCCCTCTCTGTCGGCGCCATTTTAATGAGTCCCACCCCATTTCCACTGCTAGCTTGCTAGCTGTGACTAACTATTTGCTGCAGTTCTCCCATCACCAGTGTAACTCATCAATACCAAAAATAACATTACAATATCACCTAACTCAGGTGTAGAACTACCTTAGAAGAAAGCTATTTCATTAGACTAGTAACCTTCTGTGTTACTGTTCAAACTTAGTGAGAAGTGTGTAAATGAGTTAGGCTGTGTGTGTGATGTGGTGTGGGGGTGCTGTGTGATTGTGGGGGGGTGCTGTGTCATTGTGTGGGGATGTTGAGAAGTGTCTGCCTGTCTGTCTTAGGCTGAGTGTGTGTGTGTTGGTCAGGGTGCTGTGTGGTGTGTATTAAGTATATCATTTGCAAAAAGTTGTATTCAAATTTCTTAGTTTTGCATAAATCTTCAAGATTTGTTTATAATATGACCACCCTACCTTAAATTATTGGGCTTTAATTCAATATGTACAGCCTAATTTGCATATTAAGTGGCTCATTTGAATAATATAATATTTCTATGTAATAATTGTTTATTATCTCAATATATTGAGATACTGGACAAAATCTGATTTGGTGCCATTTAGTGCTATTATTGACTAGGGATTAACTTTGACCTGTCCTCAACCTTTTTGACCTTTTACGAACACTTGAAAATGAGATATCTCCCGCAGTGTTATGTGTTCCTGAGGAAATTCTCTATAACATGGAATACAAAGTATTACGCCAGAACCACAGTTTCATGTGTTGTCATGGGTGTTGTTTTGATGGTTTGTCCCATCCTTGACATTTCTTCCGATTTCACCTATATGATTAGCTGACAATAGCTTTAAATAACTTTTAATTGGATCTGCAAACTGTCCACGGTGTCAGCGAATCACATGGTCGAAACTTCATAGACAATATGGAGATACAATTAAACATTATTTAGAGCCCTTGTGCCAGCTAGTCATATCACTGAAATTGGAAGAAGCACTCTGTTCTGCCACCTCTGGCATATTGGCACTCCCACCTCTACCTCTACGGGAGGACATTTCCCACTCCGCTCCGCCCAGTCCAAGCTCTTCTCTGTCCTGCCCCCCATCACTTTGCTGATAGCTACTTTATTGAGGAAAAGTGTACTCCTGTTATATGTGGTTGTCCCACCTAGATATCTTATGATGAATGCACTAACTGTAAGTCACTTTGGATAAGATGTAAAATATAAAATGTGGGTAGCGGGAATTTACCACACACTGGGAAAAATCCACTTGACTGTCCCTCCAATTGGTAATTACTAGTGGGAAACTCGTCTATCATCCCAGTTATCCCCAAGGGGCCTGGGTTCAGGTCTGGAAACATGGTTTCGACTACACCTACAGTGTTGCTTCGGTACTGCAGTTTGACTGACTTCTTCCCCAGAAAGACAATTTCCATAGATGACCCCATAGTGAAGTCAGATTTGCAAGTTGCTAATAAGACACTTTTGTCATCACCTTTGTGCACAGAACATCCATTGAGTTATTAAAATAACTGTCACTGATGCCAATTCCATCACTTACAGCCAAAGATATTAACATTTTATATTCATCAAATGTCTGCCATGCTTTTGGATGACGTGATGGCGTCATTGCTGCTCGCGCTGCTCCCTGTGTGCACTGTGTGCTAGTGCATATGAGAAGTGTGGTGACAATGTGTGAAGAAGGTGCAACAGCGCCTCCTCAACCTCAGGAGGCTGAAGAAATTTGGCTTGTCACCCAAAACCCTGACAAACTTTTACAGATGCCCAATCGAGAGCATCCTATCGGGCTGTATCACAGCCTGGTACGGCATTCGCAAGGCTCTCCAGAGGGTGGTGCGGTCTGCACAACGCATCACCGGGGGCAAACTACCTGCCCTCCATGACACCTACAGCACCGATGTCACAGAAAGGCCAAAAAGATCATCAAGGACAACAACCACCTGAGTCACTGCCTGTTCACACTGCTACAATTCAGGAGGTGAAGTCAGTACAGGTACATCAAAGCTGGGACTGTGAGACTGAAAAAACAGCTTCTATCTCAAGGCCATCAGACTGCTAAACAGCAATCACTAACTCAGAGAGGCTGCTACCTACATTGTGACCCAATCACTGGCCACTTTAAATGGATCACTAGTCACTTTAAACAATGCAACTTTAGATTATGCCACTTAAATAATGTTTACATATCTTACATTACTCATATCACATGTATATACTGTATTTTATACCATCTCTTGCACCTAGCCTATGCCACTCGGCCATCGCTCATCCATATACTTATATGTACATATTCTCATTCACCCCTTTAGATTTGTGTGTATTAGGTACAGTAGTTGTTGGGGAATTGTTATATTACTTGTTAGATATTACTGCCCCGTTGGAACTAGAAGCACAAGCATTTCGCTACACTCGCATTAACATCTGCTAACCGTGTGTATGTGATCAATAAAATTGATTTGATTTGGTTTGATTGATTTGATTTAATTGATTTGAAGTTGGGCCATGTGAACCGGATGCAACCCGGATATAGATGGTAGATGAATCGACGTATGATTACATGAGTAGATTACGTTGAAATGAATGGTCTGTCATCTTGGTCGCAGTCTCTAGTTTTTTTTTATACCTCAGTGCTTCTCTCACATGCTGACCTCTGACATAACCTACTGTAAATGACCTAGATAACAGCATTTTCATTAGTTAAAATCAACAACAAAACATTATTTATAATATGTAATCTATTAATATGGTTGCTGAACACTTGAATTTGCTTACAAGAATGATAGCTGTACTTTAAGTTTATGGTCTTCGCAGCTTGTTGGCCATTAGCCAATCTGCATTTCTCAAAGCATGTGAATGCATCCTACTGGTATTTACTACTTCACAATGGAACATAATATAATAGGGAGAGACGACAGATGACAGTTTTGCCACCTGTAGCTAGTGAAGTTAGCTAGCTAGCTAAATAGCGAGCACGAGCAAATTGCTAGGCAGCTAGCTAGCCATTGGTCGGTCACCGAAATGTTGCAATTGCAACATCAACTAGCTACTTAGCTAGCTAACTAGCTACCTAACTAACTAGTATTTTTTTCCATAATTTCTCTGTCATTGTTACTGTAGCCTGCACATCTTTCACAAATCCTGTTGTGATTTTGTTGTCAAATGATATTTGCTTCCATTTCATTTCAAAGTGTGCATTTTCGTATGTTGCTGTTATTATAATAATCTACATTTTTTATATCTGGAAGTGGCCCAATTTTTACAACTCAGGGCAATTTATTGTCTTGTTAAAAGGAAAAATCCTAAATACATCTGTGCTCCAATTTGCCCATGTTTCTTGGATATCCTGAATGGTTTTGTGATACTCTCAACTCTGTGGTATTAAGCACATTCATAACTGTTTTATAACACCTGAAATTAATGTCCCTTTACTTAAGGTGTCGGTGCACACTCTATAATGGCATATGGCATGGTTATGATGCCCATCATTCCATTCTTTGTAATAATGTGACACAGAGTTTGGTAAAGTATATAACGCCCTGATATAACATCTGGTATGTAGACACTTGTGTAGCATGTCATAACATATGACATAAGTTGTCTCTGTAATAGAAGTTGTTATCAAAAGTTGACACAAAGTTAAAACTACTTATGACAGCTTATGACATGTTGTAATGTTCTATATAACTATTATAAAGGCTTTATGAATGCATGAATTAGGACACCTACAGTAAAACGTTACCGTAATTTGTCTTTAGGTGAAATCAGGTAAACTTAAATTCAAAGTCATCTCCCAAAACTCTTAAAGGTCATAGATAGCTATACAGTTAGATATTGGATAAGCAGCTAGCTAGGCTAATGGCTAGCTGCAAAACAAACAATAAGTCAGCAGTGTGACAAAGTGATGTCCTGCATGAGCACGTCCTAATTTATTTAATTTATTTTACCTTCATTTTACTAGGCAAGTCAGTTAAGAACAAATTCTTATTTTCAACGACGGCCTAGGAACAGTGGTTAACTACCTGTTCAGTGGCAGAACAACAGATTTGTACCTTGTCAGCTCGGGGAATTGAACTTGCAACCTTTCAGTTACTAGTCCAATGCTCTAAAATGCAAGCTTACGATAGAATGCACTCTTAAACGCATCCATGTATTTTGACTCAACATATTTCTGATTCAACATCAACTTGATTAAAATAGCACAATAACCATTTATCATAGAAATGTAATAATCACACACGGGAAAGGGATGTGTGATTATTACAAATTACGTTACAACACTCCTGGCATGCCTAAAGACACCATTTCTTACTTGCTCAATTTGTAAAGAAGATTGAAGTTCATTGACTTCCAGTAATACAAGCTTCTATAAAGTGTATGTTTTTGTTTATTCACATAAAGATAGTCTACTGATAAGTTTCACACATTAAGCCAGTATATGGATGATATTCCAATTAAACACCTCTCAATTAAGTGTGCTAGAAACCCACTACTTGTGTTCTAGCCATCCCTCATAAAATAACATTACCATCATCGTTGGCAAACAGTGCATGTTAAATACTGTCACATAACACACCTCATCTTATGACATCACTGCCAAGGACGTTGCTGAATGAAAACTACTCCCACCAATGACGCTGGGAAGTCCTTGAGGCCCATTGTTATTATACTATAAAATAAATTAATAAATATACACTCTCTCCTTTGTTCTCCCTTGGTGCAATTATTAAGAGGAGTTTCAACCTTTCTGTGATGCTTTAGAAAAATGTCAGTGAAATCTTAAGAGATTCTGCAGCAGAGGGAGGAGGGGTACACGGAGTCTTCTTCCAGGACACACTTGGTATGCAAGGTGGACAACGTGCCAGTCAGCAGGCCTCAGCTGCAAATTTACTCACATTTGTCCACATTGATTGAAGTAATGGAGGCAATGACAAAAGATTGGTCATGGCTAAGTAAAAGGAGGGCAATTTTTTTAGATAGCTGGTTAATCAAGTAAAAAGGTTTGTTAGAGGTGGTTTTACTATTGTTATTATATATTGGATTAGAAGTGGTGCTTTTTTCTGAGCTTAGAAACCTGGCACCTGAGGCTACCTACTGTTTGTAAATGTATGCCCTGTTATCATTTATCCTTAATGTGACCAAATAAACATTTGTTACACTATCACTAATCTACGTGGCTGAAGGTGGTAAATGAAGGTTTGACAGAAATGCACAGACTGATTATCTGACAAAGGTTAGTGTGAGCTCCAGTTTTCAAGCTGTCCGCTCAAAAAGCCACTTGTAGTTGTCACCACTAACTGTAACAGTGACAGTAAATGCCTCCTGAGAACTTTTCCTTTCATATGTTTTTATGACCCTTTATTAAACACCAACATATATAAACAATGTTCTGCCTATATAGGTTTTGAAAAAAATGATATAGCATTTTGTTCTGTCATCAACTTCCCTCTGCCATTCCTTTAATGTGGATCAGCTAGTGTAGTAGAACGTGCTATTTTGGTCTTCCTCAAGGACTGTGATTGCACGGTGAATCAATAGCCACATACCCAACAAACACTACCACTTCTCAAATATTTGAGCATGCAAAGGACAGTAAGTCTGTGCTCTGGCACACGAGCCTAAAACCTAATTAGCTTACAAGGCTGTATGAAATATGAAATATGAACAAGCTAAAATAGAAGTCTTTAATTAATCATAAAACGTTGGACATGGTTTTCCTTTTTTATAATATATTTCAAAGAGATGACAATTTCATATTGTCTTTTAAACTAGTAATGGCTTTCATAGGCAGATAAATCAGTACTTTTCATCCACGGTACTTCACATGATTGGTACAAATGTATTGGTTTGTGTTGTGGACAGCAAGTAGGAAATCTGCTCAGATTCTCTTTGAAAAAAGGGTTCCAAAAGGGCTTTCCATAGAGGGTTCTACATGGAACCCAAAAGGGTTCTACCTGAAACCTAAAAGGGTTCTACCTGGAACCAAAAGGGTTCTTCAAAGGGTTCTCCTATGAGGACAGCTGAAGTACCATTTTAGGTTCCAGATAGCACCTTTTTTTCTATGAGTGTACTGTGGGTGGCTGGGTAAAAAATGCCTGGATTGATTACAATTGTTAATCAAGATCCAGTTCAATGCACTCCAAGAAAGAGCACTTAGTGAGAGAGGCATGCTCCATCAATTGCTGAAATTCATTCTCACCATGAGGATTAGTTTGTAAAGTTTAAATAAGTTCTCCTTATCTATTTATGGAGCTGTGTTCGAATATTCATACTAACCACACTAACCATACTATTTGTGATGTGAATTGAGTATATATTATGCTTATTGGTCATACAGTAGTATGGATATAGTAGTTAGTATGCCAAAAGTTCACGGATGTCGTACTAAATTCAAAATATGAAGTATATAAACGCAGAGGACACCGTTTCCGTACTTTAAGGCCCATAATGCAATTCTTCAGGAAATGTTGTGGCTTCACATCGTTTTCAGATTTGAAGAAAATGGCGGAAAATATGCAGCCAAAGTACAACGAGAGCGGATACAAATTCATTGCTTCAACTAATTATGACAAGTGTTAAGAAAATGTTAATCAATGTATTAAAGTAATGACTTTTCAGATAAGTTACCTTACACATTATGTTGGCTAACAATTTGTTAGCTACGCTGTCCTTACGAACCACAAAGCATATAATTACAGCAGTATGTACTGGTATGTTGTTAGCTAGCTACGTAATGTTAATTGGTTACTTATACATCAAACTTGCCAGAATATTAACTATAGGCTATCTAACTACCCAACGTTTATTGACTTGATTATTCCCGTCATTCTTAGCTTAGTTAAATGGTCTAGTCGTTGTGCGTTCTCAAATGGACATTCGGGTGCTTGCGTAAATTCGCTCTGGCTATCTACTCCGATTTCAGAGCACTCTCTTCTGAGTGTACCAGAGAGCAGAATAATGAATTTACGAGTGCTCAACACCCTTTGAATATGGCCAGTGTCAGTAAATGTTGGCAAAAAAAATCTTAAATTGCTGCCAGCAGCACAGTTACAGTCACCAACACTATGGATAACATGAAAACTGCCTAACCAGCTCTGCTAGGGCGATTAAAATGATCAGAGTGGTCTCATTTGTGTCTGGAAGTAGCTCAAATCAACCCTACTCCTCGGCCCGAGGAGTGCGCCCAGTGTGCGCTCTGAGAGCGAAACACACAGAATTTTCAAATGGGCAATCTGGCAACGCTCTGAATTGAATTTAAGACTGAATTTAAGAACACACCCGCGAAGTCGTAAAATGTCTAACTAGTCATTTGTTATGCTAACTAGCTAGCAACAGGTTGCGTAGCAACAGCATCAACTTCCGGTAGACAGGCGAAGAGCCAGTACGCTCAACTGAAAGGATACTGTTCGTTTACAGTATACTGAAATGAACATAAAGTATATAGTATGTAGTATATGCTCATTAAATATGTAGTATACAGTATGTTAGTATGGGTATTCAAACACACTTTGGGTTTAATAATGAGGACCAGCTCAATGGAACAGTGAGGTAACGGTTTAGGGCTCTAACTAAAGCACCACTTGGTTCAAGCTATTGACTAGCTTAAGTAGTATTACTGTACCACTGCTAGAGTACTGTACTATACTTCTACTACATTTGACATCACAATATGCTTGTCTCATTATCTGCGCTTCCCTGAATGTTTAATTCAATTTACATGTGGATTCTCCTTCTGTCGTCACTCTCACCATTGTATGCTTAAATCATTCTGAACCCCAACCCAAGCCCATGCTTTACATTCACAAGCAGAAGGTTTGGACAACTGGAGCAAGGATTTGTCCTGAAAATGACTGCAACATAGAGGGATTATTAATGTTAGCCAGTAGCTCACCCCTATTGCCTGTTAGGAGTCAAGACAGCATGCACATCTGTTTGCTTCCTCTTCCCAGCATACATGAATAAACATGATACCTAAAAATGAAAAATAAATATTTGAAATATGGGGGGGAAACGAGTTTGCAGGTAGACCAAGATTCAGATCTATGTGTTTGTGGTGGGAGGCGTTATTGCCTTTGAAGAAAACCATGGACAAATGTAATAAATGTTCAAATTGCTATACTTTTCTTGAAGTGTTAATAAAGAAGGAAAGAAAAATAACCGTGACACCCATATTATTGCATAGGTTAGATACTATCCTTTGCCCTGCTTGTCTCTCTCTCTCTCTCTCTCTCTCTCTCTCTCTCTCTCTCTCTCTCTCTCTCAGCTTGTGACAGAGCATGGAATGTTGTTTGACTGAAAATTAAACGATCCCTGATATTTGTGGTTGAAAATGGATTTCTGAGCTATCACAGCAGACGCTGAATGCTAACGCAAAGAGACCCAGCATTTTCCAATAAACTTCCCTGGGCTGTTCAGCATCTGATCAGTGGATGCCTGGGGCGGAAGGTTGAAGCAATTCCCAAACCTGAGAATCACATGGCCAGCTGGCTCACAAGCCTGGAGACACCGCCTGCAAGTTACTGAGAATACAAACACCTTGTGCCATGTAGATGTGCATTGATGGCTTCAAGGCCTTGATTACATTTTATCTTATAACTGTGACAATTCCTAGATAAATCCAGACATTGGCGCATGCATGATCGGGGTGTAAATGTATAGAAAGGGATTTGTTAGAATCAGATATAAACCACTTTAGGAGCTAGTCTGAAACTAGTCTTGTGCTGTCTCAACTCTCTTTCCTTGGCATACACAAACACACAGGTACAGCTACACAGCAGACTCCATGAAACAGGGGTGTCTGCGGGGTACTGAGGACCACACAGGAAATAATTTTGCATTGTTTGTGCAGTCATTAAATTACTTTCATTCCTAATGATTTAGAAATGGCCCTCAATGGCCCAACAGCAGGTGCTCATATCCCAGCAGTACCATATGTTTTTCCTGGCAAAAGTTTCCCTCCTCTGGACTCTGTGTGCATATAAACAAACAGAAAAATGGTCAAGGCCTCCAATGAGAGAGATCAGGGGGAACCTGCAGAGAGGGGTGATTGATTTGAAACTCTCACTCTCACTCTCTCCTTCTCTTTTTGCTTTTATACATGCACACATGCAGTCATGGACAAACAAACAAACATAATGGGGAATGGGTGGCAGCTAGCCTAGCGGTTAGAGTATTGGGCCAGGAACTGAAAAGTCGCTGGTTCAAATTCCTGAGCCGACATGGTGAAAAATCTGTTGTTGTTTCATTGAACAAGTCACTTAACCCTCATTTGCTCCATGGGTGCTGTACTGCTATGGCTAACCCTGTAAAGCAACACATTTCACTGCACCTATCCAGTGTATGTGGCAGTAAAACAAAAAATGTTGTAGTGCACGCTAACGATAGCTTACTACATAAAACAACCAAATAGGTATTTTGGTGTTCAGTTTGATAAGGTTAAGGAATACATTTCTTTGTGGCACTTCAAATTTAAAAAAAAATATTTCCACCAGATATTACCAAACCACAGCAGAGCAGTAAAACAGTTTGAAAACGATGTGACATGCCGACACAGAGCAGTCAAAGTAAACTGTTCATTTATTGCTGCGGGGCTGAATGTTTTCGCTTCCTTTGAGTCAAAAACATCACCCAAACTGATTGTTCGTTGTTTGCTTGTGTGTCTTTGATAAACATTCCATGATTTATCTTGCTGAGTCCATTCAATATGTACCTGTAGATGTGAGTAAGAGAAAAACAGACAAATCAACCAGAGTAAATATCTAAGGAGAAAAATATGGCAAAAGAAGGAAAACATCCATAAAGTTGGTTTCAAACTCTTTATTGAGGTTATATTAGTACAATCTATCAGTGATGTACTGGAAAATCCATAACCTACTGTGGAATTTCACCCCTGTGTGCTGTTCCCTTTATGAAGTGCAATCTCACCAGAGCTACTCACCTCTGTGGAGCTCATTTTTCAAACACTCTGGAATGATGTCGTCAAAAAATATAAAACTGAATAGCGTCTACCATTTATACGCCATTTGTCCATCAAAAGATCTTGTCATTCAATATACCATTCAATATACACTCCAGACAATTAAATCACTATGTTACATTACAAATTTTACCTATGGTAAATTATTCAGTCTGCACCGTGGCTCATGTTGGTTTTTGGCCAATATCAGATATTCTTGAGTTTCAGATTTGTTCTGATATGATTCTGTAAATGTCTTTCATCTATTGACATTGAACAAGTCAAGCATGTGCACAAAGATCATGGTTATATTGTGGACCAAGTTCTTAATGTTTGTTTTGTGCTTTTTCAAGAAAGCAAGTTTTTTTTTTAAACCAAGTATGAATGTAATGAATACAACATCAAAAATAAAATCACTTGTTGACAAAAGGCAAAACGTCAAATGTTGCTCAAACAAGGTAATATAAATCTCACTATAAGGAACAAGGATAGTGCATGACTTTGGCAATACCTACCCATGGATACACTTTGTATGTCTCTGCATGCAGTTTGGAGGAAGTTAGTAGCAATGGCTCGCAAAACGACCTTCAACTTCCTTTGTCTGCACGCAGAGACATCAAAATTGTATCCATGAGTTCATCGGACTCCTTTTAAATACCAACCAAAGTTCCCGAACACAAACGTCAGTATGGGACATGTTTTGCAATTAACAGATTTTTCATTAGAGAAAAGATACCCTCCACTTCACCCTCACACTCATCTCCCTCTAACTCCATCTTCAAAAAATTGGAGCTCATCTTTAGAGAGATGTGCTCACTTTGAACCCTGTGCAAGACAAAAATAAATAACGGCTGTTTATATGGAGTGTGATGTGAGGGGCTGTCAGACGCTGCCTTTAAGTTGATTTGCAGGAGTGTCAGGGATGTGAGAATTCGGGAGGTGAATCACGGATTGTCAGAAATCAATTCTCTGGTCTCCTCTCTTGGAAGTGTGACAGCTAGTCTAACTATGGTCCGACACATAACGAAAAATACCTTACAAACAAAAGACAATTTGCATATATTTCATTAAAAACATTAACATATAGTGTGCGTGTGTGTGCGTCTATCAGTTACAAATACATGTCCGTACATACACACAACAAGTAGGTCACATGGGGGCGTGATGCTGTGAGGTGTTGCTTTATTCATTTTTGAAACCAGGTTTGCTGTTCACTTGCACTCATGGCTCTGTATAATATTATTCATTTTCCTGAATTTATTCTGGACCTGGGGACTGTGAAAAAAAACCTGGTGGCATGTCTGTTGGGGTAAGTGCGTGTGTCAGTGCTGTGTGTAAGGTGACTATGCAAACTATTTGGAATTTCCAACACAATGTTTCTTATAATAAAAATAAGTCTTTCCTCAACTCTTAGCAAAGAGAGATTGGCATGCAGAGTATTTGTATTAGCCCTCTGATCACAATGAAGAGCAAGATGTGCCGCTCTGTTGTGGGCGAGCTGCAGCTCAACTTGGTCTTTCTTTGCAGCACTTGATCACATGACTGGACAATTATCAAGATAAGTTAAAACTAGAGCCTGCAGGACTTGCTTTGTGGAGTGTGGTTTTAAAAAAGCAGAGCATCTCTTTATTACAGACATTCCTCTCCCCATCTTTACAACCATTGAATGTACATGTTTTGCCCATGACAGTTTACAATCTAAGGTAATAGCAAGTATTGTAGTCTCGTCAACTTGCTCAACAACCACACCATTCATTACTAGATTCAGCTGAGGTCTATAACTTAGGGAATGATTTATAACAAATACAATGCTCTTAGTTTTAGAAATTTCAGGATCAGTTTTATTACTAGCCACACATTACAAAACTCTTTTAATAACCCTCCCATCGTCCTCGTATGGTGTGTAGAGCCCACGTCCTCCGGGTCACCCTGTCCCGCCCTGGCTAAAGGCCCAATGTTCGCAAGTGTGACAGTATGTGTGTGAACAGCCTTTGCAGATGTATTTCTTACACCTGCAGCACGCCGTGTGTGTCTTGGAGTCCTTCTTGGGCGGGCAGAGCTGACACCTCTTCCTCTTACTTGCCCCCGGTGGCCTGGACAGCCAGCAGGGCAGCGCGCGGGGCAGCGGCGGGCTCCTCGTGCTGTTGATCACGAGCCGCCTTAGCACTCTGTAGGACTTTGACAAGTGCTGATGCCGTTTCGGTGGGGGGAGATGCCGCCGTCTTTGGATCAACGGCTTGACAAGTGCCTTTCCCAGCTGCTCGAGGAACACCCTGCGCTTGTTGAGCTTCCGAGGCATCCAGTCAGGCTTGATCTCTCTCCATATGACAAAGGCGTTGTAGGAGGACACGTCGAGGATGTTGTGGAAGATGACCAGGGGCCAGCGGGCAGTCATCCGTCTGCAGCTGTACGTGCCAACCACCTTGTCTAGGTTGTCCACGCCACCCTTGTTGCAGTTGTAGTCTAGGATGACGGCCAGCTTCCTGTAGCGGCAATCGCTAATGTCGGCCTCTGTGTGCAGCGTGCTCAGAAGTAGCATGTTCTTGTTTTTCTTTGCCATGTAGGACACTAGAGTGGCGGTGGGCGTGGCGGTGGGACTCGCATCCCCTGGTTCTTCTCGGGGCCTCCGTTGGCCTCCTTGCCGGTGTACACTTGCATCTTCCAAGCGTAGCTGGACTTGGCGTCGCAGGCCACCCACGACTTGATGCTGTATTTCGCTGGCTTGCTGGGAATGTACTGACGGAAAGGACAGCGGCCTTTGGAAAGGGGAGAAGAGATTAGCCTCGTCACTGTCTCATTGGGGCCAAGGGCCTTTTGTGTTACACACGCTGCTACTGCTGCTGCTAGTGCTGCTACAGCTGCCACAGCTACTACCTCCTCTATAGACATGTACACTCACAGCACACCCACACGCGCACACACGCACGCACGCACGCACGCACGCACGCACGCACACACACACATACACACACACACACACACACACACACACACACACACACACACACACACACACACACACACACACAGTACCTCTGAACAGGACCAGTTGCTCGTCCACCGTCATGTCAGGCCCCGGGTTGTAGAGGGCCGGCAGCCGCGCAGCCCAACGGTCCCAGACGTCTCGTATGGCCGTGAGTTTGTCCGTGGCGAGTCTGGCGGGCCTCGACTGGCAATCGTCAAATCGCAGCAGCCTCGAGTACCTGTGAAAGACCTTGAGCGGCATGGTGGCTCGGAACACGGTCCTGCCGCTCTCGGCGTCCCACAGGCTGGCAGCGGCCTCACCTCGGGACCTGTAGATGCCCGCTAGGATCAGCAGCCCTACGTAGGCGCGCAGATCCGTGGCGTCCATGGCTCGCTAGCCGTCGCCATATTTTCTGGCCCCGTGCAGGTTTGTCATTTCCAGTATTATCCTTTCTATCGCCGGTGTGACAAACAGCTGGAAGGTGGACGCGATGTCGCGGGCGTGTGTCGCGGCATAGGCCCGTGGGGCCCGGAGTCTCGTCCGGCCCGGCGTGGCAGATCACACGGGCCCTGCGGCGGCCGTAGGCCACGGGGGACCATTCGATTTTGCCGTTTTTCGACAGCAACGTCTCCCTTTAGTGGTCCAGAGCCGAGGAGATCTCTCGCGTCTGTCCTCGTGCTCGCCCTCGCGTTGGTCCTCGCTTCGGTCCTCGTGCTCGTCCTCGGCGGCTTCCTCTGGGTCTTCCTCAGAAGAGGGAGAAGAAGCCTCGTCGACCTCGCGGCTCTTGGGGTTGTATTCCTCCCCGTCTTCATCTTCCGAAACCTCCTCCTCCTCCTCGGAATCAGAGTAGTCTTCTTGGTCCACGCTGGACAAGATCTGTTCTAGAACCTGCGCGGCCGTGAAACGCACAGCCATGGTCGCTCGGGTCCACTGATCGGGTCCACTGAGCAGCAGGGATAAGCGCACTTGGCACGGGTGGGGCGCCGGTCACTTTGTGTGCCGCTGACAACATTAGTATCCTCTCTACGGCTGGCCCGGCCGGCTTACGCGGGAGACCGAGACCTGACAATGCTCGAGGCTCGCGTGCCCCGCCTGTGTGTAGCCGCCGTGTGCAGTTGACCCAGCTGAGCCACAATAACACTTGGCTGCTCTCTTGCACACAGCGGGGCATGTCTGGATGTGTGTAGTGGCTGCCGGGGTCGCTCTGACCCACGAGAGCACAGAGCACAGAGCGGGGAGCCTCGCGCAACCTCACCACACTACTCGCAGACTCTCTACACTCAGTAGCATACGCCTCGCCAGTGGCTGGCTGGGTCGCTCTGACCCACGAGAACGCAGAGCACAGAGCGGGGAGCCTCGCGCAACCTCACCACACTACTCGCAGACTCTCTACACTCAATAGCATACGCCTCGCCAGTGGCTGCCTGGGTCGCTCTGACACACGAGTGCAGAGCACAGAGCACAGAGTGGGGAGCCTTGCGCAACCTGGCCACACTACTCGCAGACTCTCTACACTCAATAGCATACGCCTCGCCAGTGGCTGGCTGGGTTGCTCTGACCCACGAGCGCAGAGCGCAGAGCACAGAGCGGGGAGCCTCGCGCAACCTCGCCACACTACTCGCAGACTCTCTACACTCAATAGCATACGCCTCGCCAGTGGATGCCTGGGTCGCTCTGACCCACGAGCGCAGAGCGCAGATCACAGAACATAGAGCGGGGAGCCTCCCGCAACCTTGCCACACTACTCGCAGACTCTCTACACTCAATACCATACGCCTCGCCAGTGGCTGGCTGGGTCGCTCTGACCCACGAGTGCAGAGCACAGAGCACAGAGCGGGAGCCCTGGAAACACAGGGTCTGGGTCGCTCTAACCCACAAGCGCAGAGCACAGACCACAGAGCACAGAGCGGGGAGCCTCGCGCAACCTCGCCACACTACTCGCAGACTCTCTACACTCAATAGCATATGTCTCGCCAGTGGATGGCTGGGTCGCTCTGACCCACGAGCGCAGAGCACAGAGCACAGAGCACAGAGCGGGGAGCCTCGCGCAACCTCGCCACACTACTCGCAGACTCTCTACACTCAATAGTATACGCCTCGCCAGTGGCTGGCTGGGTCGCTCTGACCCACGAGTGCAGAGCACAGAGCACAGAGCGGGAGCCCTGGAAACACAGGGTCTGGGTCGCTCTGACCCATGAGCGCAGAGCACAGAGCACAGAGCCTCGCGCAACCTCGCCACACTACTCGCAGACTCTCTTCACTCAATAGCATACGCCTCGCCAGTGGCTGGCTGGGTCGCTCTGACCCACGAGCGCAGAGCACAGAGCACAGAGCAGGAGCCCTGGAAACACAGGGTCTGGGTCGCTCTGACCCACGAGCGCAGAGCACAGAGCACAGAGCAGGAGCCCTGGAAACACAGGGTCTGGGTCGCTCTGACCCACGAGCGCAGAGCACAGAGCACAGAGTGGGGAGCCTCGCGCAACCTCGCCACACTACTCGCAGACTCTCTACACTCAATAGCATACGCCTCGCCAGTGGCTGCCTGGGTCGCTCTGACCCACGAGCGCAGAGCGCAGAGCACATAGTGGGGAGCCTCGCGCTACCTCGCCACACTACTCGCAGACTCTCTACACTCAATAGCATACGCCTCGCCAGTGGCTGGCTGGGTCGCTCTGACCTCAATTGAACACATTGGTTCCGATTTCCATTAAACCTCACAAGCTCCAGCAGCAGAGGTGACTGTTTTGGAGAGCCTGGCGTGCCCAAAGTAAAATGCCTCCCATTTAGGCCCAGAAAATGGGATATGCATATACAGAGCGGGAGCCCTGGAAACACAGGGTCTGGGTCGCTCTAACCCACAAGCACAGAGCACAGACCACAGAGCACAGAGCGGGGAGCCTCGCGCAACCTCGCCACACTACTCGCAGACTCTCTACACTCAATAGCATATGCCTCGCCAGTGGATGGCTGGGTCGCTCTGACCCACGAGCGCAGAGCACAGAGCACAGAGCACAGAGCGGGGAGCCTCGCGCAACCTCGCCACACTACTCGCAGACTCTCTACACTCAATAGTATACGCGCCAGTGGCTGGCTGGGTCGCTCTGACCCACGAGTGCAGAGCACAGAGCACAGAGCGGGAGCCCTGGAAACACAGGGTCTGGGTCGCTCTGACCCATGAGCGCAGAGCACAGAGCACAGAGCCTCGCGCAACCTCGCCACACTACTCGCAGACTCTCTTCACTCAATAGCATAAGCCTCGCCAGTGGCTGGCTGGGTCGCTCTGACCCACGAGCGCAGAGCACAGAGCACAGAGCAGGAGCCCTGGAAACACAGGGTCTGGGTCGCTCTGACCCACGAGTGCAGAGCACAGAGCACAGAGTGGGGAGCCTCGCGCAACCTCGCCACACTACTCGCAGACTCTCTACACTCAATAGCATACGCCTTGCCAAATGACTTCTGTTACACTCACAGACAAAATGATAACACTTTTGGAAACCTCAGAGTGTTTCCTATCCAATAGTACTAATTATGTGCATATCCTATTTTCTGAGCCTGAGTGGCAAGCATTTTACTTTGGGCACGCACAACTCTCCAAAACCGACCCCTCAGCTGCCGCTCCCTAACAAGTTAATGCCAGTGTCAGGGCATTAATACAAATTGAAAAGAGTAGAGGACCTAGAGAGCTGTCCTGCATTACACCACAGTAGAGAAGCTTCCACTAAAGAAAACCCTCTGAGTTCTATTAGATAGATAGCTCTGAATCCACAATATGGCAGATGTTGAAAAGTCAAAACACATACATTTTATCAACAACAGGTTATGGTCAAAAATGTTAAAGGCTGCAATGAAATCTAACAGAACAGCTCCCACAATCTTCTTATTATCAATTTCTTTATACCAATCATCAGTTTTTTGTGTCAGTGCAGTACATGTTGAGTGCCCTTCTCTATAAGCACACTGAAAGTCTGATGTTAATTTGTTTACAGAAAAATAGTATTGTATTTGGTCAAACACAATTTTTTTAACAGTTAAAAGCTGGCAGCAAGCTGATACGTCTGCTGTTAGAAACAATAAAGGCCGCTTTACCCCTCTTGGGTAGCGGAATGACTTTGGCTTCCCTCCAGGCCTGAAGACAAATACTTCCTCTTGGCTCAGATTAAAGTTATAACAAATAGGAGAAGCTATAGAGTCAGCTATCATCCTTAATAGCTTTCCATCTAAGTTGTAAATGCCGGGAGATTTTTCATTATTAAAGAGAAGGCTTAAGAGGGTGTGAACAATGCTGAATAGGTGTAGACAAAGAAGGGCTCTCCAATAGTAGTACCAAAACATTGAAAGACGTTGGATTTCTCAAAAGTGAGTTTACAAGTTGATCAACTTTCAAAGCAGAATTACTTTCCCATTGTTTCCTCAAATGCAGTGTATGATATACCATTTTGTAGCTCTGAGTCTCTACTTTTATAAAATGTAAAAACATAATTTAAGTGTTGCTACATAAGACCGAATCCAGGTGGTGAGTCACAAATGTGCAGTGTTGTCACACAGCACAAAGCCACAGATGTCTCAAGTTTTGAGGGAGTGTGCACTTGGCATGCTGACTGCAGGAATGTCCACCAGAGCTGTTGCCAGAAAATGTCATTTTAATTTCTCTACCAATGTCGTTTTAGAGAATTAGGCAGTACGTAACAATGCCAGCCCAGGACCTCCACATTCAGCTTCTTCACCTGCAGCCACCCAGACAGGTGATGAAACTGTGGGTTTGCAAAAAGGAAGAATTTCTGCACAAACTGTCAGAAACAGTCTCAGGGAAGCTGATCTGTGTGCTCGTCGTCCTCACCAGGGTCTTCACATGACTGCAGTTCAGCTTTGTTACCAACTTCAGTGGGCAAATGCTCACCTTCGATGGCCACTGGCACACTGGAGAAGTGTGCTTTTCCATTTTCAACTGTACATACGCCTGTATGGCGTTGTATGGGAGAGCGATTTGCTGATGTCATGGGGTATGGTATGGGCATAAACTACGGACAATGAACACAATTGCATTTTATCGAAGGCAATTTGAATGCACTGAGATACCATGACGAGATCCTAAGGCCCATTGTTGCGCCATTGATCTGATTCCATCACCTCATGTTTCAGCATGATAATGCACAGCCTGAAGTTGCGTGATCTGTACACAATTCCTGCTGTACACAATACATTCAGAAAATGGCCCACTTTTTCCATGACCTGTATACTCACCTGACATGTCACCCAATGAGTGTGTTTGGGATGCTCTGGATCACTGTGTACGACACTGTGTTCCAGTTCCAGCCAATATCAAACAACCTCACACAGCCATTGAAGAAGAGTGGGACAACATTCCACAGGCCACAATCAACAGCCTGATCAACTCTTGACGAAGGAGATGTGTGACACACATGAGGCAAATGGTGATCACAACATATACTGACTGGTTTTTCTGATCCACCCCCGACCTTATTTTAAAAGTTATCTGTGACCGACAGATGCATATCTGTATTCCCAGTCATGTGAAATCCATAGATTAGGGCATAATTTATTTATTTCAATAGACTGATTTCCTTAAATGAACTGTAACTGTTGAAATTGTTGCATGTTGCGTTGACATTTTTGTTCAGTGTAGTAAGCAAACTTTTTAAATAGACTTTCAAAACTTTCCAAAACAACAAACCTTCCAAAACAACAAACCAAGCTCACCCTCTTTCCGCGTTCCGTGTTCAACAGGAAGATGTGTACCTCCCACACATACCCAACACCACTTCTCTCCCCCCTTCATATTCCTCCGCCTGTTGTTTCGCTCTGGCTCAGAGATGTAGAAATCAAATGCATTAAATGCCTGACGTATTACTCAGGAGTGTTTCATCGAAAATGGAAAAGCCTCTGTGTGTCAGGGATTTGCCATTCAACACTGACACGCCAATTTCCGTTTTCATCTCCTCTGCTTTACATTTTCACTGGGCTCATTACGGCTCCAATATACAGTAGCTGCGCCGAGTTGGCAGTGAACTTGTTTGCCTCATATGCATTGCAAGGCATCACTGTGTCAATGTCGTTCTGAACTCAGAAGCTAAATGCTTCAAACAATGCACATTTTATGAGCAACAGAGCAACAGTGTACCTGAGGGTATGCCATTTTCTCAATTTCTCATACAAACCACGACTGCTATACAGTTGGGTGATAGTTGTGTAGTCTCTAGTCTCACAGCTTTAGTAACAGTGTTTGTCTATGCATTTTTTTCATATTGGTATTTTTATATATGTTGGCAAAGAGCCTGCCTAGCTTCCCAGACATTTAAATGAAGACATTTTCCAAAAAGAGATTGTGCCTCTGTCAATTAATTAAGTTCCCCAGGACATATCGTAATAACTGTTATTGTTGCTGAGGTTATACAGTGGGGCAAAAAGGTATTTAGTCAGCCACCAATTGTGCAAGTTCTCTCACTTAAAAATATGTTTCATCATAGGTACACTTCAACTATGAAAGACAAAATGAGTAAAAAAAATCCTGAAAATCACATTGTAGGATTTTTTATGAATTTATTTGCAAATTATGGTGGAAAATAAGTATTTGGTCACATACAAACAAGCAAGATTTCTGGCTCTCACAGACCTGTAACTTCTTCTTTAAGAGGCTCCTCTGTCCTCCACTCGTTACCTGTATTAATGGCACCTGTTTGAACTTGTTATCAGTATAAAAGACACCTGTCCACAACCTCAAACAGTCACACTCCAAACTCCACTATGGCCAAGACCAAAGAGCTGTCAAAGGACACCAGAAACAAAATTGTAGACCTGCACCAGGTTGGGAAGACTGAATCTGCAATAGGTAAGCAGCTTGGTTTGAAGAAATCAACTGTGGGAGCAATTATTAGGAAATGGAAGACATACAAGACCACTGATAATCTTCCTCGATCTGGGGCTCCACGCAAGATCTCACCCCGTGGGGTCAAAATGATCACAAGAACGGTGAGCAAAAATCCCAGAACCACACGGGGACCTAGTGAATGACCTGCAGAGAGCTGGGACCAAAGTAACAAAGCCTACCATCAGTAACACACTACGCCGCCAGGGACTCAAATCCTGCAGTGCCAGACGTGTCCCCCTGCTTAAGCCAGTACATGTTCAGCCCCGCCTGAAGTTTGCTAGAGAGCATTTGGATGATCCAGATGAGGATTGGGAGAATGTCATATGGTCAGATGAAACCAAAATAGAACTTTTTGGTAAAAACTCAACTCGTCGTGTTTGGAGGACAAAGAATGCTGAGTTGCATCCAAAGAACACCATACCTACTGTGAAGCATGGGGTGGAAACATCATGCTTTGGGGCTGTTTTTTCTGCAAAGGGACCAGGACGACTGATCCGTGTAAAAGAAAGAATGAATGGGGCCATGTATCATGAGATTTTGAGTGAAAACCTCCTTCCATCAGCAAGGGCATTGAAGATAAAACGTGGCTGGGTCTTTCAGCATGACAATGATCCCAAACACACCGCCTCGGGCAACTAAGGAGTGGCTTCGTAGAAGCATTTCAAGGTCCTGGAGTGGCCTAGCCAGTCTCCAGATCTCAACCCCATAGAAAATCTTTGGAGGGAGTTGAAAGTCCGTGTTGCCCAGCGACAGCCCCTAAACATCACTGCTCTAGAGGAGATCTGCATGGAGGAATGGGCCAAAATACCAGCAACAGTGTGTGAAAACCTTGTGAAGACTTACAGAAAACGTTTGACCTCTGTCATTGCCAACAAAGGGTATATAACAAAGTATTGAGATAAACTTTTGTTATTGCCCAAATACTTATTTTCCACCATAATTTGCAAATAAATTAATAAAAAATCCTACAATGTGATTTTCTGGATTTCTTTTTCTCATTTCGTCTGTCATAGTTGAAGTGTACCTATGATGAAAATTACAGGCCTCTCTCATCTTTTTAAGTTGGAGAACTTGCACAATTGGTGGCTGACTAAATACATTTTTGTCCCACTGTATGTTATTAACGCTTAGTGATAGTCCATCAGATATATCACCAAATATAATTGCTAGTCAGTGTGTGTTATTTACTATCTTAGAAAACTGTATTTTTGGCTGTGGATCATCTTGATGCTGCTGATACAGTGAGGCTGTGGTGGAGGAGTATATTTTTCCACTGTGCTGATGCCTCCGGAATATCTATACACATTCAGACCAACAAACTGACCATCAGACAGAGCAGGATTCAATAATGGCTACTCTCTCACACACAGAGTCAATGTGATACAACCACTGAGACCGAGTGAAAATATCCAAGACCAGTTTTGCCCGCTTTAGCTGGGGGAGTAGGCTTTTAAGGTGGAAGCAAGCCTGAGAGGGGGGCCATAATCCATTCCCTACCAAGACTCCCTGACTGTGCAGAAGACTCTTACTTTCTTCATGCCCTTCCTCTGCCTCCTGTGCCGCCCAGTGGTGGGTCACAGACAGGGAGTCTCTCGCCTTGCTGCTGATGTGGAAGCCTGGCACCTGTCAGACAGTGTTTATTGTACCTGTGTGACTAAAAGAGCTGGATGCTGCAGTAAATGCCATGTTTGAGGCGGAAGTGTGTACGAGTGTGATTGTGTGCCTCAGTGAATAATTGTCTCTGTTCGTGTGTGCACTCTGCACATGCTGCGGGAGGCCCATAATACACCTCTAATGCTTTGTCTCAGGGGTCCGTAATAAGAAGGTTTTGTGCTAGTAATGATTGAATGTTCCCTCATCTACTGTAATGAGCACATATACGCTACCATTCATTGTAAAGGAGTAGTATTTCTCCTGCTTTGGGTTGACTTCAGCAGAAAATATTTGTAATTGTCATCAAATGTTAAAGACAAGCTATCTCCAATTTCCATAGGTTCTTGTTTCTGCAGAGCTTTTGTGGCAACACCATTTTATGTTCTCTGACTGTGTTAACATGCACCCTAATGATGTACAGGGGCAGCAGGGACCGTAGCGGTTAAGAGTGTTGGGTCAGTAGCCAAAAGGTTGTGGGTTCATATCCCAGAGCTGCCTAGGTGAGTAAAACATGTTGATGTGCCCTTGAGCAAAGACCTAACCCTAATTGCTCCTTTAAGTCAATCTGGATAAGAGCGTCTGCTAAATGACATAAATGTAAAATATATTGTGGTCAAAATAAAATGTAAAATGAACCTGCAGGTGATTGTTTAAAAACAGCATGACTTAAGACAAATTGACTTGAGATAAGTGTTTCACACAAACACAGTCTTTAGAGTTTGCTTTCTGAGGAGTGGTGGAACAAAAAAAATAGTATTATTTTCACACTGGCATGGCATTGAGGTGTGGTGGGCTCCATGGTAGGGGGCTTCTCTCCTCTGCAGCCTCCCTTGCCTGTCTGCTGCACTGCTGCATGGGTGATGAACGACACTCCTGCTGGTGATCAAAGCAGGTGAGGAGATACAGGCGGATACAGGCACTGTGAGGCACTGCACTCAGGATTTTCTTTCTCCTTTTACACTGCAACACAATGCTGCTATCACCACTGAACCGCTGAGTCCAGGAGGCAGACAAAAGGAAGTCTGTCATTCTCCCTTGTGTAGTTGATCATGGCGTATTGGCACACATTATGAGCCTGGCCAATACAGACCCAGCTGCATTATTTTTCTGTTCAGCTTTCTCACCCCCTAATTCCATCCTAAATCCAAAGATTCATATTTGGTTCATGTAACACATACTTTGAAGAGATATGAATAAAATTAAATCCCAGTTCATTTTGTTGTTTTTGCGGGGCCATTTTGTGCACTCATTTTCCTGGTTTTATCCACTGTAATTGTCCTGAGCTGAGAGTGGGGCCAAGCCTAAGAGCTGGAGCTGAAAGGTGCTTACACGCTTGTGCAGGAGCTCAATATCCCAAGCTGTGAACAGCCATCCCCTCCTCCCCATGGTCTGAGAGTGGCTGTCACGCCTGAAGGATCCCTGCCATGCATGCTGGCCTTTGTTAGAAACCGCACCCACTCACACACATATGACATACATGTGTGCACGCACACACACATGCAAATACACACACGCATACCTACAATGACAGAAATATATAGTGTATACTCCTATTTCAACAGTCACAATGGCAGACAGCGATAAAAGAAAAACATAAACATGACTTTATCTAATCTGTACAACTTAATAGTATACATCCTTGTTTACCATCTTCTCATACACCAGTTGGGTTTAGATATGTCTCTCCCAGAGGTTGGATATGCTCTGCAGACCTGGCAAGGGAAATGGAATAGGCCTGCTGTTAGTCTGTGCCACTCCGCTGAAGCTGGAGAGATTGTTAGAGTTGCTGGGAGATTAGCATAGTGTGCAGGTGATAACCTCACTGTCTGGGCACGGGTGATTCACCATTAATGGCAATTACACCCACCGCCTTGGCACTACAGACTGTGACCCAGTGATCTTGTCTGAGCTCTAATCCGAACGGTCTCCACCAACCCTACAGTCCCCCAAAATAGGAGATGACTTCTGAACAATTACCTCAAAGTCCTTCCCATTTCCCAGAGTAAGCCTTTATTTACCCATGCCTAAGGACTGCTCAGAAGCTTCGAACCCCATTTATGCCCTTTCCACTCTACAGGTCCTCAAGTGGGTTGCTCCCTCATTGAAAAGCCACACACATTTAAAAACATTGACCATTGTCTTTGTGCAACAGAGGTCAAATGACATTGCATAATTTACACACCATGAAACAAGACAATGTGCAACATTATTGTGTAACTGCAAGAAAACTTGTATCCATTTCATGTCAAAACACTTTCCCTGGCAGTGGTGTCATATTTTACTATTGCGGTTTTTAGTACTGTGAAGAAGGAAGGTGACTAGAAAAATGAAAGATGTCCTCTGACAGAGGAAGTGTATAGTGGAAAGTATCACTAACGTAATTACCATTATGCTGAAACTTTGACAATATTCAGATTCAACTCCAATATGTTGTGTGATGCAGTCATTGCAGTTAGAGTAATCATTTCCTGATGCATGGTTGTATGAACAATGTAATTGCGTTTCACGTTTGAATTATTACATTATGTAAATTACTTTACAGTTATGTGGGGGATATCTTAATGGAAACCCTTAAACAATTGTACTAAGATTATATTGCTGGGGCAAAAACATTTCAAGTTTCATTGTTATTACTGCATTCTGTTCTTCAAGTGCAACTTCAGACCAGAGTCTCCGGAAAACGTGTGGCGAGACAGCATTTACCCCAGTATTTTTCAATCTGGTGTGGCGCCGCAGAGGGTAGTGAGTACGGCCCAGTACATCACATGGGCCAAGTTTCCTGCCATCCAGAACCTATATACAAGGCGGTGTTGTCAGAGGAAGGCCCAAAAAATGGTCAAAGACTCCAGTCACCCAAATCATAGACTGGTCTCTCTGCTCCCGCACGGCAAGCGGTACCGGAGCACCAAGTCTAGGTCCAAAAGGCTTCGTAATAGCTTCTACCCCCAAGCCATAAGACTGCTGAACAATTAATCAAATGGCCACCCAGGCTAATTACAATGAGTAGCAAGTAGCAGTAGCTACTCTGTTATTATCACCAGCCACTGACACAGTGGCTGGTGGACCAAAAAAATGGTTTAATAAACCATGTCGCAGGTCATTCCAAAACAACTCACGGACATTTGTTTACACCTTGTGCAGTCATGTTAACTCATTAGCTAGCTAGCTAACAACCTGGTTACTTTACTAGTTTATCTAAACATTTTGGGGCACAGAAAGAAAGGGAAAGGGATAGCTTCTTTAGAAGATCAATGATCACAGCAAAGAATGAATGACTGATCTCTTGCATGTCATCACTCACAAATGTGACGCTCTTAAAGAGACAGTGTAGAATTTTCTATGTAATGTATAAACATAGTTATTGCTTTTACACAATATAGAAACCTAATCTTCCCCAAATTAAATGTGCAATTTCAATGACAGGTTTTGTTGTCAACATTTGTGACCCGATTCAGGAAACTAGGCATATTCACAAGTTCACGACTTCAGAGGAGAGCCTTTTGCACATAAAAAATACATTTTTATCAAAATGCGTTTTTTTGTCAGAAATGCCTTCTCGAACGTGTAAACTTTCATGTGCCTTAATATCAAACCTGTATGTTATCTGTAAATACAAATAAAATTGTTAAATTACAAGCCTAGTTGGTTTAGCCACAGAGAAAGCCAGCAACCTTCCCACTAGCCATGGTCGGCTGAGATAATGAGTGGGCTGGACATGCCGAGAGATGAGTTTGGATTGGTCTGCAGTGTTCCATCTTGTCTATAAAATGAGCTGCTCGAAATGCGTAGATAATCCTTTCTACTGCAGTTTTTTTTAAAGATATCATGTTAGCCATGGAGAACTGCACATATTTTGCTACTGCTCCCAGTAACATTGCTGCCCTGAATTTATCAGGCGCTATCGACAAAGGTCAAAAAGATGTGATGGACTACTTTCTGGACGACGATCATGCCATGCAATGCTGACTCTCTCTCACTAACACATTTTGAAATCAGTGGAACACAACGGGCCAAACAAGCTGTGCAAACTAAACAGAAACAACACAGGATGCTTTATAAAAGGTGTTGAAGTCTGCAGTGGAATTTTCATCCATGTATACAGGTAAGAATCTAGCTACAGATTCAGATATTATACATTACTAATTTTGTCAGAAAATTGTTTTAGCCAGCTGGTTTCTAGCCAGCTGGAGTTCGATGACTGGCTTGCTAACTAACATTGAGCCTAACGTTATTTGGTTAACTTTAGCTTGTTATGACAATCAGTTTTGCATTGCTAGAACGTTATTCTATGGATTGTGGTTATAGTTCATTTTTTAGTTGTCTAAACAAAAGACCACAGCTTGCAAATGTTAGCTGAGGTTAGGTGGCTGGCTTGCTAGCTAACATTAAAACTAGTTAGGGAGCGGCAGCAGAGGTGCCGGTTTTGGAGAGTCTGCCATGCCCAAAGTAAAATGCCTGCCACTCAGGCCCAGAAACTGGGATATGCACATAATTAGTACTGTTGGATAGGAGACACTCTGAAGTTTCTAAAACTGTTAACATATTGTCTGTGAGTATGATAGAACTGATATAGTAGGCAAAAACCGGAGGAATTTCTGTCAATAATTTTTTTGTTGTGACATTTCCTTTATTCTATAGACTTCCTATTGAAATCCATGTATAATAGCTCCTAGATTGCAGTACCTATGGCTTCCACTAGATGTAAACAGTCTTTAGACAGTGTTTGGAGGCTTTATCACTGAACAGAACCATACAGAATAAGAATTACTGAAGGAAGCACAAATGTCAATAACATTTCCCCGGGCACGTTAACGTGAGCGCTCTCCACTTTATTTTCCTTTTATATCATTTAGGATATCATCCGTGTAAAATATTATCGTTAATATTAATAAAAGGTTATCTTAGGATGCATTATAAATTATGTTTGATTTGTTTGGGCAAAGTTGATAGGTATCATCATTTCTCTTCACTGTACAACGGGTGACTCGACAGTGGACTTTCTGAACATAATGCGCCAACCAAACTGAGATTTATGGATATAATAAATGACTTTTTCTAACAAAAGAACCATTGGATGTCTTCCTTGGACACTTGGGATGCCCTCAGCAGAAGGTCTTCGAAAGGTAAGTGATTTATTTTAGCTCTTATATGGGTTTTGTGTGACCCGCGCTGGATATGAATTTATGCTAATGTGGAAAATATGTGAGGTGCTATCCTCAAACAATCAAATGTTGTGTTGCCGTAAAGTTTTTTGAAATCTGACAACGCTGTGATATTGCCAGAATCAGAGCTTTTGATGATTATGCAACACTTGTATATTAATGAATGTTTAATAATTCAACTTTTGGATTTTGGATTTGGCGCCTTACATTTCACCGGGTAGTATCGGGAACGGCCCACTAGCGCACCGGTTATCCCTAAGAGGTTAACTTCTTAAGGAGCAGCAAGGTGCGCTGGGGCGCTAGCGCCCCACTCCCGACACTACCAGGTGAAATGCAAGGCGCCAAATTCAAAATCAAAAAGTTGAATTATTAAACATGCATCAATATACAAGTGTTTCATAGTCATCAAAAGCTCTTGGCAATATCACAGCGTTGTCAGATTTCAAAAAGGCTTTGATTGTTTGAGGGTAGCACCTTCAATATTTTTCCATTACCATGAATTCAAAAGCCATCACGGTTCACACAAAACACATTTCACAGCGAAAACAAATTAATTACCTGTTGAAGAACTTCTACTGAGGGCTTCCCAATCGCTGTTTGGTTGGCGCGTTAGAATGAGAAAATAGAGTCCATTGAAACGTGAAGAGAACTCGTTCAACTTATACCTATAAACTTGTCCAAGAACAATCAAACATAATTTCTAATGTATCCTTAGGAACAGTTTAATGTATATGTTGTATAATATTTCAACCGGAATATAAACTGGGCGATAAGAAAGGAAAAAACCACATAGCGCGCCAGCCGGGAGCGCGCATTTTCTTGTAAGGACATCTGTGGGGACACTTCCTTATTCTCTAAAAGCAGCTAAGAAGAATCAGAACACTTTCTCGAGACTGTTGACATCCAGAGGAAGCGATAGGTACTGCATTCATATGCCCTTATATGGGCATTTTCATATTGGAGGGGTTCCAAATGAGCAATGTGTCAAAACCACTTTTTCCAGGACAGAAATTCCTCGGGTTTTCGCCTGCCATACACGTTCTGTTATACTCACAGACAAAATGTTAACACTTTTAGAAGATTCAGGGTGTTTCCTATCCAATGGTACTAAATATGTGCATATCCTATTGTCTGGGCCTGAATGGGAGGCATTTTACTTTGGGCACGCCAGGCTCTCCAAAACAGTCACCTCATGCGCTACTCCCTAAAAAGTTAAAGGGAGTGCTCCTAATCTCAGCTTGTTACCTGTATAAAAGACACCTGTCCACAGAAGCAATCAATCAATCAGATTCCAAACTCTCCACCATGGCCAAGACCAAAGAGCTCTCCAAGGATGTCAGGGACAAGATTGTAGACCTACAAGACCATCGCCAAGCAGATTGGTGAGAAGGTGACAACAGTTGGTGCGATTATTCGCAAATGGAAGAAATACAAAAGAACTGTCAATCTCCCTCGGCCTGGGGCTCCATGCAAGATCTCACCTCGTGGAGTTGCAATGATCATGAGAACGGTGAGGAATCAGCCCAGAACTACACGGGAGGATCTTGTCAATGATATCAAGGCAGCTGGGACCATAGTCACCAAGAAAACAATTGGTAACACATTACACCGTGAAGGACTGAAATCCTGCAGCGCCCGCAAGGTCCCCCTGCTCAAGAAAGCACATATACATGCTCATCTGAAGTTTGCCAATGAACATCTGAATGATTCAGAGGACATCTGGGTGAAAGTGTTGTGGTCAGCTGAGACCATAATGGAGCTCTTTGGCATCAACTCAACTTGCCGTGTTTGGAGGAGGAGGAATGCTGCCTATGACCACAAGAACATCATCCCCAGCGTCAAATATGGAGGTGGAAACATTACGCTTTGGGGGTGTTTTTCTGCTAAGGGGACAGGACAACTTCACAGCATCAAAGGGACGATGGACATGCCATTTACCGTCAAATCTTGGGTGAGAACCTCCTTCCCTCAGCCAGGGCATTGAAAATGGGTCGTGGATGGGTATTCCAGCATGACAATGACCCAAAACACACGGCCAAGGCAACAAAAAAGGTTTGGCTCAAGAAGAAGCACATTAAAAACTTCTTAGGCAGCGGTGGGGCGCTAGCGACCCACTCCCGAAACTACCAGGTGAAATGCAAGGCGCCAAATTCAAAATCCAAAAGTTGAATTATTAAACATGCACCAATATACAAGTGTTTCATAGTCATCAAAAGCTCTGCTTCTTGGCAATATCACAGCATTGTCAGATTTCAAAAAGGCTTTACGGCGAAAGGACCACATTTGATTGTTTGAGGGTAGCACCTTCACTATTTTTCCATTACCATGAATTCATTAGCCTTCACGGTTCACACAAAACACATTTCACAGCGAAAACAAATCAATTACCTGTTGAAAAACTCTGCTGAGGGCTTCCTAAGTGTCCAACGAAGACAATCCATGGTTCTTTTGTTAGAAAAAGTAATGTATTATATCCATAAATCTCAGTTTGGTTCCGCGCGTTAGAATGAGAAAATATAGCCTCCAATCGTCCATTGAAACGTGAAGAGAACCGTTCAACTTATACCTATAAACTTGTCCAAGAACAATCAAACATCCTTTTTAGTGTATCCTTAGGTACACTTTTCTGTATAAATAGCATAATATTTCAACCGGAATATAAACTGGGCGATAAGAAAGGATAAAAACAAAGAAGCACGCGTTGTCTTGTAAAGGGCACCTATGGGGACACTTCCTGATTCCTCTTCTTCTCTGCTCTAAAATGAATCTGAACACTGTCTCGAGACTGTTGACATCCAGAGGAAGCGATAGGTACTGCATTCATATGCCCTTATATGGGCATTTTCATAAGGGAGGGGGTAGCACCACTCCATATGTAGTTAACCAATAAGTTCAATGTTAGCTAGTTAGCTAGCTAACATTAGGCTATAACTAGCAATGCGAAATGGCATTCTGAGAAAACATCACTAACGTTACACACACCTCATACACATAAGTTAATAAGAGTGTGCTTCTAATCTTAACTCGTTACCTGTATAAAAGACACCTGGGAGCCAGAAATCTTTCTGAGTGAGAGGGGGTCAAATACTTATTTCCCTCATTATTTCCCTCATCGGTTTGTATTGCTAGTTAAAGCTTGCTGTTAGCTAGCCAGCTGACGTTAGATGGCTGGCTAGCTATTGTAGCTAAGATTGCCTGTATGAAATGTGTGTAGTGATGTCATCTCAGAATACAATTTTGCATATATTGTATAATAAAGATAACATATTTGTATCTGGAATTTGTCTTTCAGCATTAATCAGTAGAACAAGTCTGACTAATCCGCCAGTCATATAGTCATCAAAAAAGAGAGCTGGCACAAGCAAGCAAAGGCAGTAGCACAGTCATCAACTACATGCACCATTTCGTCACCAACTACGGAGTTGAGAATACACGTGTGGACCTGAATTGTGAAAACTGCAGTGGTCAAAACAAGAATAAGTTTGTGCTCTGGTATTGTGCCTGGTGGACCATGCACAAGCTCCACCACAATCTGGACCTTCACTTCCTGATCACAGGCCACACCAAGTTTGCCCATTACTGGTGCTTCGGCCTCATCAAGCAGCACTTCAGAAAGACCAGAGTGAACACTGTCTGAGATTGCTGGTGTTGTGAAAGACAGCACTGTGACAGTGGTCAACATCCTACAACTGGTTGGACTGGAGGATGGAATGGTGCTGGTGGAAAGCTATGGCTGTCAACAACACCTGACTCCGTACTTCAGGCCGCTGGCACAGATCAAGCAGTACTAGCACTTCAGGTAAATTGTCTTTGTATGAGGTTATTCTTATCTTAACTTGGGAGGTGAATTGATGTTGTGCAGGGTTGTAATGTCTTCAGATTTTTTGTTGTTATTCACTGTTTTACAGCTTCGATGCTCTGGAGCCTGGTGTAGTCCCAAAGGAGTGTTCGGACTCTTGGGACCAGGTTTCAGCTGCTGCGCGACACTAACATCCTTCCTCCCATAGATGGTCTGCCTGTAAAAGCACCACCTGGACTGGACACAGCTAGACAAACTATATTTTTGACAAGATCAGGGAGTTTTGCAACGAAGAGGCTATGAACATCACATGCCCTGCACCAAAGTAAAGGGCAGGACAGAAACAGGCTCTTCAAATATCGATTCCATTGTTCATGCGTGGTTTGGACGGACCAGTCATCCGCACTATCTGCAGTGCCTCTATTCACATGACTCTCTCCTAACACACGTCATACATTACTGCTACTATTTGTTTTTATCCTGCTGCTCAGCCACTTTACCCCTGATTGTATGCATATAACTACCTCGTCTATCACTGATATCGTTATTGATATTGTTCTTGTACATACTGTATATTTTATTTATATTGACACTATTTATTTCTGATATTGCTTCTACGCAAATAACCATTTGGCTGTACCATTTACACCTTCTGTAGAGACCATCCACTTTGCAAGACTTTGCAAAATATTGATATATAAAATGAATATTGATATGTGTGGTCGTAACATGATTTTGTGACATACCACAACAATATCATGTGACCATATCAAGTGTCCACCACATAAATATATGGCACATGCATCTGTTTATGTTCTGTACATGTGCAAAAAAAAATAATAATAATAACTCCCTCAGGTTTCAACTCAGGTTGAATGGCCTTAACTTATATATGGAATACTATGTGATAAGTTAATGTGTAACAGTAAATAAAGTATGCTAATGTACTGGTGTGAAGGCATTTGGGCAGCAGTGTAAAGTACGTATGTAAGAATACTTTAAAGCACTACTTTTTGTGGTATCTGTACATTACTTTGCTATTTATATTTTTGGCAACTTTTACTTTACTACATTCGTAAAGAAAATAATGTACTTTTTACTCCATACATTTTCCTTGACACCCAAAAGTACTCGTTACATTTTGACAGGAAAATGGTCCAATTCACACACTTATCAAGAGAACATCCCTGGTCATCCCTACTGCCTCTGATCTGGCAGACTCACTAAACACAAATGCTTCGTTTGTAAATTATGTCTGAGTTTTGGAGTGTGCCCCTGGCTATCCGTCAATAAAAATAACAAATATTAAAATTGTGAGGTCTGGTTGGCTTAATATAAGACATTTGAAATGGTTTATATTTTTACTTTTACTTTTGATACTTAAGTACATTGTGCCCCTGGCTATCCGTCAATAAAAAAATACAATTGTGTCGTCTTGTTTAATATAAGGAATTTGAAATGATTTATATTTTTACTCAAGCATGACAATGTAATACTTTTTCCACCACTGGGTTATAGCATTTCTTTCACATGACTCATCAATTTAGACAAGTGTATCTGGGTAAGCGTCATCTAATATCTATAAAATATTTTTATCCGGACACTCTGTTTACCTGGAATTTTTCCTTATTGTAGGCTACTACCACTTTTAGTCTTAATCTTTACTACACTACTCACAGTTTAGCATATGACCGCATGTGAATCTTTAAAGAGATCGGTGGGGCTGGCTTAAAAGGGTGTGAACAATGCTGAATGGGTATAGACGAAGGAGAGCTCTCTAGTTGGTACCAAAACATTTAAAGGCCCTTTTCTCAAAAGTGAGTTTACAAGTGTGTCAACTTTCAAAGTAGAATTACTTTCCCATTGTTCCTCAAAAATGCTGTGTATGATATGATATACAATTTTGTAGCTCTGAGTCTTTACTTTTATCCAATGTAAAAAAAAAAAAAAAAGATTCTTTACATGGTTAAACATGAGCTTTTAGAGCACAGTATGTGCTTGAAAAATAGTTAATATTCATATAGGCCCAATGTGCAATATCTCAATCAATTAAAAAATATATTCTGCTTCTCCTGGATTTTATGTTGTGCTGCTAACTTTTTAAAGTTAGGAGCACCAGTGCTACCAATGAAAATGTTTAATTTAAAGCCCTGGAGATGTGCCTTTTGTTAAGTAAATCAGGTGTTAAATGAGGTGAACAAGAGACTGGAGGAGGACTTCAAATAATGAATTATAACAGAAGAACACTAATCAGATTTTTATGACACATAAAAAAAGTTGTTACAAAGTCTACTGTATTAAATGTAACCCTGCCTTACATAAAGCTAACAAAATAAATAATCAAATCAAATGTTATTGTTCACATACACATGGTTAGCAGATGTTAATGCGAGTGTAGCAAAATGCTTGTGCTTCTAGTTCCGACCGTGCAGTAATATCTAACAAGTAATCTAACGATTTCACAACAACTTCTTTATACACACAAGTGTAAAGGAATGAATAAGAATATCTACATATAAATATATGGATGAGCGATGGCAGAACGGCATAGGCAAGATGCAGTAGATGGTATAGAGTACAGTATATACATATGAGATGAGTAATGTAGGGTATGTAAACACTATATAAAGTGCCATTGTTTAAAGTGACTAGTGATACATTTATTACATCCAATTTTTTATTATTAAAGTGGTTAGAGATTTGAGTCAGTATGTTGGCAGCAGCCACTCAATGTTAGTGATGGCTGTTTAACAGTCAGATGGCCTTGAGATAGAAGCTGTTTTTCAGTCTCTCGGTCCCAGCTTTGATGCACCTGTACTGACCTCGCCTTCTGGATGATAGCGGGGTGAACAGGCAGTGGTTCGGGTGGTTGTTGGCTTTGATTATATTTTTGGCCTTCCTGTGACATGTAGGTGTCCTGGAGGGCAGATAGTATGCCCCTGGTGATGCGTTGTGCAGACCTCACTACACTCTGGATAGCCTTACGGTTGTGGGCGGAGCAGTTGCCGTAATTGCAGAAGAGCACTGTAATCAGATACTTTTCTACATTGAAACCTGTCTGTCTTTTTAGTATTTCAACGTCCACTGCATAACATCATCTGTGTATAGAGTGACATTCATATTTAAAGACATTGCAACCATTCTTTGCATAATGTTCAGCCCTGCTGTAGTAGTTCACTAAACTACAGAGTATGTTGTCCATTGAAGTGTTTGATATCAGATTCAGAATGAATAACAACAAGGTTTGTGGTAGTTTGAAAGGGTTTGATCCACCTTAGGCCAGGAGTGTTTCCAATTCACATGACCTGACCAGAAAAAAACCCAGAAAAGACATGTACAAAATTTGCCACACTCTATCTGCATCTTTCCTGAATATATGACTTTGAGATACATTTATGTTCTCAGCAAAATGCAATAAACTGGAACCCATTTTGGGACATACAGTATCTATCTTAAGTTATCTCAGTCTTCATAGAGAAGGCTCGATAGTGGGCGTAGTGTAGGTCAAGCGTTTGATTTTCAGCATTTTAGATAAATATTGGAAGAAAGTCATAGATCCTCCTTATCCAAGTTCTCAACTATTACAATTATATTTGCATTTCTATCCACTATCATTCTAAATTTGCATCATCCTTAAAATCTGGTCAGTTCAAGGTGCCAGTGTCTGTTGGTCCTTCTGCAGGTTTGGCAGATGTTCGTTAGCTGGATAGCCTTTCATCTCCATATGGATAACAATGGCCTGGGACAAACTCATGTTCTTTCATGAGGGCATCGTATCAGTTTCTCGCGCCAGGTCATGTTCCATTCCTCACCTTCTGCTATTAAAGTCCAAATGTTGAAGGTGACAAACTCTTCAACATTCCAATGGTGGAAATTCTATATTGTACTATGGTATATGTTCTTGCATTTCAATGATAGTATTAACATACACTGAGTGTACAAAACATTAGGAACACCGTCCTACTATTGAGTTGCACCCATTTTTTTCTCTCAGAACAGCCTCAATTCGTCGGTGCATGGACTACAAGGTGTCAAAAGCTTTCAAACAGGAATACTGGCCCATGTTGACTTCAATGCTTCCCACAGTTATGACAAGTTGGCTGGATGTCCTTTGGGTAGTGGACCATTCTTGATACACAAGGGAAACCCAGCAGCGTTGCAGTTCTTGACACACTCAAACCGGTGTGCCTGGCACCTACTACCATACCCCCGTTCAAAGGCACATACATATTTTGTCTTGCCCATTCACCCTCTGAATGGCACACATATACAATTCATTGCTCAGTTGTCTCAAGGCTGGAAATACCTTCTTTAACCTGTGTCCTCCCCTCCATCTACACTGATTGAAGTTGACATCAATAAGGGATCATAGCTTTCACCTGTATTCACTTGGGCAGTCTATGTCATGGAAAGAGCAGAGTTCCTAATGTTTTGTGCACTCAGTGTATGTATTCCCGATTACCCTTGTGTGCAGATTAGTAGATTTAGTAGACAGTACATTTCAGTTGTTTATTTCCCGTAGCAGGTCCAGCAAGTCATTTATAATACTATTTTCAAAATGTTTAGATTATGTATTATGCTTACAATAATAATTACACAGCAAGGACACTGTAATGTAAAGTATGACCACAAGTTTTTAAGTTTGAAAATTCTGTCACTTCATTTCCCCTGCCTATGCATCTTGGCTGAAGCTATCAAATCAAGTAAAACCATTGCATGGTTACATTTCTGTCTGCAAAACACATTTATGTAAGTTACCTGTAATGAATAATCCTTACGAGAAACATCAAAATAAACAACATGTCCCCTATCGCTCTACACATCTATACCCTGTTTTGTTTCCAGTGTGGTCTCTGGAGAGAGACAAGCCTGGTACACGGACGACTGTAGGACTGGCTGTGGTCTGTGATTATATCGTCACTGGCAGGGACACACTGGGTGACAACGATGTGTGATCTAAAGTAGGGATGTGCCATGAGCAGAGCCAAAGATGTCATGGTAAGGAGCTCAATCTGTTACTATCTGAAGGATAAAGCCCATGGCTGCAGATGACTTGTTTTCTTTGATCGAACCCACTCCGTCCAAAGAACTTAGGCTATATACATAATACATCCACAAATGTATTTTCTTTTTACATTTCTTGCGTAGACTAAAGGCAAGCTGTCAATCATCCACAGAGGTCTGGTTTGCTCTGGCATATCAATTTACAATGCTTACATTTCTACAGCAGCACTATCCTCACTCTCATTGGACTGGTAATGGTCATTCATTCTAGTAGCACAGATGCTTCTTTGCAGGTCCTTATATTTAGTTTACCCATGGTACACTGGTTCACAAATCAGTGAAATGTGATAAGGAGGAAAAACGTAGATGAAGCATATTGGACATTGATTCATTGCTGTGATTGCATAGGAAAGAGACAAAACACATGTGTGTGTCTCATGCAGATAGGTTGCAACTTCCAAATAAATTGTATGTCTCTTGGTTTTATTTGATTAACTCATTGTGGAAATTGCTAACATCAAATGCTGCATGTTCTAAAACATCAATTGACAACACCACTCATTAAGGATGCAAAGTATTAGGTTCACATAGGTGAAAAATACACATTTATTACATGTTCAGATATTTTTTAATGGAAAACACAGATCAATAGTAAGTCCATCATAAAGTACAAATTAGCCTCCCAGCTGCAAAACAGGTGATGTTCTTGTGCAAGCAGACAAATGAGGAGCTCTACTATAAATTGACTTAAAACGTTTCACTTTAGCATGTTCATATGCCTACAATAGAAACTGGGAAGTTGAACTCTGCCAAAAAACAAACGGAAAGCTTTGTTGCACTGCAACATAGGACTTCCTAAAAAGTGTCATTTGTTTCAACATATTTCTAGGGTCTGCCTGGATATGACAACACTTGCCATTCCCATGGAGTTCTCGTAGCACTTCAGTAAATAGGCAATTTGATGGGTTTTACATGCTTCTTTCTCTGGCAACGTTTGTGGCCTGATGCTTGATGTGACTGAAAGGTTTGGATCTCTCTTTTAATAGGGTGTAAGGTGTAATATTGCAAATCAATACTGAGCCATGAGGGGATTGATTCCAAATATTACAAAGGACAACTGTAGGTCGGATGTCCGAGACATTTTGCTGAAAAAATGCTTCTGCTTATTAACAAAGTTTTTCCAAAAAGAAGCTAAATCAAGGGTGTCATTCAAACACGTGCTATTTGTTCTCATGTTTATAGCGTGAAACAAAACATCAAACATGATTTGATGATGATTCATTCACATTGTGACAATGCTCTAACAATGATATAGGTCAAATTGAATCAGAGGTTTGTTCAGCACTACACGTCTTTAGGATGTGAATATTCTGCTGTTGAACAGTGTTGTCTTATTATGTGTTTATTTATGTCCTTGATAATTTATTGTCATTAGTGAAAGTAATTGCAAATCATAAATGTGCTTAACAAAAACGTGTTACTCTCAGATAACAACGAATACCCATGTTCTGCACATAGTCACAAGGACTGAACACTGATCTAGTGAAATTGTGATGGTACCTCAATTGTGTTGCTTTAGAAATACTTAGACATGAGTTATTATTTTTCATTGCCCCATCTATATTTAAACTCATATTTGAAGTGTTTGCTACATTGCCCTCCACAGTATGATTTGACAGACACCTGAAAAAGCTGTATCAGTAAACACCAGTCCATGGGAATAGTTTTTGAAGAGATTATATTTGATACAAGTCTTCAATGGGACCAGGAATGACAGCTATGCATCTGTTTGGAGACAAATGCAAAACAAAATGCTGCCACTCAACTGTAGCTTTCAGTTTTCCCCTGTCTATAAGTATCAAGAAAGAAAACTTCACCTAGAAACTGTGTGACAGAAAGACATCTCAGAATGCCTGAGATGTCTTGAAGTGCCCAGTAGACAAAGTTTAAAACAGAAAATAAGACAGCCATACTGAACAAGAACAGTGAGACCTCGTACTTTTGACAGATATGGCACTGCATGCGTGATGTGTGTCTTATAGGAGCAACCATGAGATAATATGCTGTTGTTTATACAACAGTGGCCGAGATTTTACGAGGTGTCAGCAATGACTCTATTAGATGATTCTGACACATTTACTACCCAATCCATAGACAGAGTTACATCATTTTTTTTAATCTCATAGCTTTACTCGTATTGTGTACTGTGTTTACGGTGATGAGCTGCATGATCACATTTGGTTTAGTACACCTACTTCTTCTGTAAAAAAAAATAACTCATAGTTGACACATCTTTGATATCCTACATTCATTCCGCCTCTGTTGGTTGAATTAAAAGATATCCAAGAGGCCAGTCATTGCCAAATGTGCTCCAAACAAATGACATCCAAGACTGAATCTCTTTGGAAAGTGCTGTAGCCAAAGGCAATAAATCAGTGGGCCTCCGCCAGAGTCCAGCCAGCCACAGTAGAATAACTCACAGAGGACCAACAGCCTTTGTTGCCTTGGCAGCTCAAAAGGCCTCTAACCAGGAGCCAGGATGGTCCCACAAGAACCCACCACATTTCAGGCCTCTAACTGACGGAGGGTGGAATCGAGAAGGCAGGAATCACAACATACCAGAGCGAGGAAGATCCAGACATGGGCTCAGAAGGACAAGCATATGATGTTGCAGAATAGCCATGGTGTTTGGTGTCTGTTTTCTTTTTGCTGCAGCCATATTTTATGTTTAGGCTTTATATTAGTAAAGTGGCAGAAATGGTGTTCATTTTAGGGCACCCTATTTCCATATGTTTATCAACCAAGACATTCATAACAGAGTACACAATAATAATAACTAATCCTTTCTACTGGTCAGTGCTTTATCTAATGTAGTTTACTACTGCTTTCTTTCTATCATTTCCACATATAACAAATGCATGAGATTTAATCCCCAGAACATAAAAACCGTGCTATCGGACAGAGTTTGCACTCTGTCTGCCTCAGGACATAGGCCTTCTGTCGTGCTGTGAACCCGGGCCATACCTGGGGAGCAAAATGTAGTGTTTCCAGAGATGGAGGGAATTGCTGGCAGGTGCACTGGATGAATGTGCTGATTACGGTGCGAAGCTATCGAAGCCCTTTGTGGTTTTTGGAACTCAGGACAACACATTTTGTATGACAATCACATTTTAAGCTGGTTTAATGTACCAACAGCCCACGCACTTTATGATTAATTGTAATCAGAGAGCGATCCAGTTTGAACGGTGGAAGGAGAGGGTTGTCAGATATTCCTTTTTATCTGACTAAATTGCTCATAGACACAAAAGTTAAGTGTGTGTATGTTTTGTTTGTGTGAGCGTATCTATTGTGTGTATTGTTTTATTTTTTAACCAGGTAAGTTGACTGAGAACAGATTCTCATTTACAGCAATGAGCAATGACCTGGGGAATAGTTACAGGGGAGAGGAGGAATGAGCTAATTGGAAGGTGGGGATGAGTAGGTGGCCATGATGGTATGAGGGTCAGATTGGGAATTTAGCCAGGACATTAGGGTTAACACCCCTTACTCTTACGATAAGATCTTTAGTGACCATTGAGAGTCAGGACACCCATTTTAACATCCCATCTGAAAGACGGCACCCTACACAGGGCAATGTCCCCAATCACTGCCCTGGTATGATTCTGGTGTGTGTGTGTGTGTGTGTGTGTGTGTGTGTGTGTGTGTGTGTGTGTGTGTGTGTGTGTGTGTGTGTGTGTGTGTGTGTGTGTGTGTGTGTGTGTGTGTGTGTGTGTGTGTGTGTGTGTGTGTGTAGCAGAGTGAACAGTCTATGGCTGGGGTCTATGACAAAGAGATCCAGGATGGCAGGGAGCTCAGCCCCATTGATGTACTGGGCCGTACACCCCATTCTCTGTAACGCCTTGCGATCGAGGGTGGTGCAGTTGCCACACCAAGCGGTGATGCAGCCAGTCAAGATGTTCTCAATGGTGTAGCTGTTGAACTTTTTGAGAATCTGAGGGATCATAACAAATCTGTTCAACCTCCTGAGGGGGAAGAGACACTGTCACACATTCTTCACAACTGTGCTGGTGTGAGAGGATCATGTTATGAAATGTTATGTCATGTAGTATTTTAAACTGTATGTAACTGTCTCATGTTGCTGGACCCCAGGAAGAGTACAAATACAAATGTTAAGTCATTAGTGATGTGACACCGAATAACTTTACTGTTTACTGTAGTCCATGATCAGTTATTTTGCCTTGCTGACTATGAGGGAGAGGTTGTTGCCCTGCACCACACTGCCAGGTCTCTGACCTCCTCCCTGTAGGCTGTCTCATCATCGTCAGTTGTTCAGGCAGGTTATCTTTGAGATCTTAGGAAGAGGGACATTGGTGACCTGCTTGAAACATGTTGCAATTACAGATTGGGACAAGGATGTGTTGAAAATTTCCATGAAGACACTTGCCAGCTGGTCAGTATTCTGGTATTCCATCTGGCCCAGCGGCCTTGTGAGTGTTAACCATTTTAAAAGTCTTACATCTGCCACAGAGAGCTTCATCACACAGTAGTCCAGGACAGCAGGGTTCTCATGCCTGGCTCAGTGTTGTTTGACTCAAAGCAAGCATAGAAGGCATTCAGCTCATCTGGGAGGTTTGCGTCACTGGGCAACTCACGGCTGCGTTTCTCATTTTAATAGTCTGCAATAGCCCGACGCAGATACTGCCTGAAATCCATTGCTTTTGGTTAGGGTAAGTACGTATGGTCAATGTGGGAAAGACGTTGTCAATGCACTTATTGATGAAACCCGTGACTGATGTGGTAAACTCCTTAAAACCTCACAAGCTCCAGCAGCAGAGGTGACTGTTTTGGAGAGCCTGGCGTGCCCAAAGTAAAATGCCTCCCATTTAGGCCCAGAAAATGGGATATGCATATAGTTAGTACCATTGGAAATGATAGGAAACACTCTGAATTTTCCAAAACTGTTAACCATTTGTCTGTGGGTCAATCAGAACGCATATAGCAGGCAAAACCCTGAGGAATCCCTGTCCTGGAAAAAGTCATTTTGACACATTGCTCATTTTGGAACCCCTCCCTATCGAAAATGACCATATATAGGCATGTGAACGCAGTGCACGTCGCTTCCTTATGATGTCATCAACCACGAGACGGTGTTTTACTCCATCTTGGAGGAATTTCGACCATTGATACACAGCATGGCAATGGGAGACCACGTTCTGAAAACTCTTCAGATTGCGCGAGCACGAGAAGGCGCGCTGTGCCTTATTTATCGTCTTTAGCGTTCAGTTTATATTCCGGGCTGATTTATAATAGTAAATATACGTAAATATGTTCCTAAGGATACATTTAAAAATATGTTTGATTGTTTTTGGACAAGTTTATAGGTATAATTTGAACGAGTTGGCGCCAAGCGTTTCAAAAGAGGAGTGGAGGCTGTCGTTTCTGATTATAACGCTTGCGAACCAAATGGAGGATTTATGGATAAAAGACGTTACTTTTTCTAACAAAAGAACCATGGATTGTCTTCGTTGGACACTTAGGATGACCTCAGCAGAAGTTCTTCAACAGGTAATTGATTTGTTTTCGCTGTGAAATGTGTTATGTGTGTGCCATGATGGCTAATCGATACATGGCTATTGGAAAATATTTGAGGTGTTAGCCTCAAACAAATGAATGTGCTGCTTTCGCCGTAAAGCCTTTTTGAAATCTGACAACGCTGTGATATTGCCAAGAAACAGAGCTTTTGATGAGTATGGAACACTTGTATATTGCTGGATGTTTAATAATTCAACTTTCGGAATTTAAATTTGGCGCTTTAGATTTTCGCTGGTAGTGTCGGGATGAGCCCGCTAGCGACCCACTGGTAATTGAGAATGCTTAAGAGGTTAATGATATTAGATGAATCGCTGAACATATTCCAGTCTGTGCTAACGAAGCAGTCTTGTAGCGAAGCAGTCTTGTAGCGAAGCAGTCTTGATTTGAAGAGGGCCCAGGAGACGTGTTGGTAAAATTGGGGTAAAATACATTTCAGTCTCCCCACGTTAAAGTTTCCACCCACTGGAAACACTGCCTCTAGATGAGCATTTTCTTGTTCGTTTATGGCCCTGTGGGATGTAGACAGCAGTGTATATTACAGATGAAAACTCTCTTGGTAGATAAAAAGGTCTGCCATTTACCATGTCGTATTCTAGTTTAGGGTACGGATCGACAAAACCTTCTTAAGTGTCATAGGTACAATTTCTTCCTTCATTTTATACTTAAAAAAGAAACTCATGAAAAGTTTATATTCCTCAATACATTTCTTGAAAATGTTCTTATGCTTCTTCCTATGTTTTTCCTAAGAAAATTCTATTGGAATTATTCTTGGAAATGTTCTTCATTCCAAGCCAAACCCCTGTCTTATACTCATGGAAGTGAAGAAATGAGCTAATTCACTCACAAATGTCATCTGAAAGTTTCAGTATTGATTGTTTTAAATCCAAGATAATATTTTTGAATTGTAATATCAGTAAGAAATATGCTAACATGATTGTCCTTGCTAGCTATCTTAAGAAGATAGTTAAGAAGTTTACAAGAAGATATTTGTTGTAGGAATTGCACTTACTATCCTACAAACTTCTTATTTTAAGTTTTTGCGTAAGAAGTGTTTTGTGAAACTGGGCCCAGGTAAGCAAAAGCTTGAGACTTCCTTCACACTTGAAGCAGCGCACCAGTTGATCTTTACAAAGAGCCCCCTGGTTTTGCCTGTCAATTCGCGATGAAGCATGGAGAAACCCTTGAGTATTATGTCCATGTTCCTGAAAAGCATGGAGTATTTAAGCTTTTACGTCCCTTTGGTAGAACATTTTTCAATCGGCGCTCACTGGACATTTGCCAATAAAATGTATTTGCTTGGATAGCCCAAACAACGGATTACATAATTGAACAGTTAAAACGAAGTTGAAGTAGGAACCGAAATCGAGGCTGTAGTTGAGGTAAGTCGTTCAAAAGTACTTGGCGGTCATAGGTGATAACAGAGTGAGCTTTCTCTACAAAAAAGTAAGGATGACACTCAACATGAATTCATGTTTGTGGCTCATCATTTAAATTAATCTAAACCCCAGTTCACTGTGAAAAGCCCACAAAGATGATTGTGGACTACAGGAAAAGGAGGACCGAGCACGCCCCCATTCTCATTGACGGGGCTGTAGTGGAGCAGGTTGAGAGCTTCAAGTTCCTTGGTGTCCACATCAACAACAAGCTAGAATGGTCCAAACACACCAAGACAGTCGTGAAGAGGGCACGACAAAGCCTATTCCACCTCAGGAGACTAAAAAGATTTGGCATGGGTCCTGAGATCCTCAAAAGGTTCTACAGCTGCAACATCGAGAGCATCCTGACTGGTTGCATCACTGCCTGGTATGGCAATTGCTCCGCCTCTGACCGCAAGGCACTACAGAGGGTAGTGCATACAGCCCAGTACATCACTGGGGCTAAGCTGCCTGCCATCCAGGACCTCTACACCAGAGGAAGAGGAAGGCCCTAAAAATTGTCAAAGACCCCAGCCACCCCAGTCATAGACTGTTCTCTCTGCTACCGCATGGCAAGCGGTACCGGAGTGCCAAGTCTAGGACAAAAAGGCTTCTCAACAGTTTTTACCCCCAAGCCATAAGACTCCTGAACAGGTAATCAAATGGCTATATGGACTTTTTGCATTGTTGTATTCGGCGCACGTGACAAATAAACTTTGATTTGATTTGATCAACTTACCAGCTGCTATCTTTAATGTTCCTGATAATTTCTCCAGACCCTTGTGGCTAGTTTGGATATTGATGTAGAGGCGTCTGTCAGCTTGCCTTTTCTCTGGACCCCAGACAGACTTAGCAATGACAGTATAAAAGTCAATTTAGCAAAGACATTAGTATAACAGTAATAACACAAAACCACTCAGTTATTGTCATCCAAACAATGTGCAGCCATTTTGAATTGTGTTTTTGCTTGAGTGGTGAGTGAGAAAACATTGTGGTACCTCATACAATAAGGCTTGTATCAACACCAGTGTCCTAGCTATGAAGACAATTGTGTTATGAAAATTCAGACCTCTGAATTACTCACTAATTGTAAATACCTGTGATGGGAATTGAAATTGGTTGAAACATATAGTATGAAAACAAATCAATGGTTGAATTGGTTAAGTGGAAGTACACTTTAATGCATTATCATATTTCAAATATTCAGCATAATACAGATGTGTCAATTTATAAGGCGGCACCAAATACTGTCTGTAAATAGGTATTTTGGAAAACAAGAATTTATACCCTTGACCATCTTTAATTTCCTAGCGCTTTCAGACTGCATCTTGTGCTGCAAAGTGCTTGTGTTTGCCATTACTGAGTTGCTATTTTGAATGCTATGAAAACCTGCTCAGGGATAGGACTGGGCTTGTGTTACTACAAGGAGCTCTACGATCAATCTTAGGTTTTTTACTTCCTCAGTGCATCTCTCCCTCAGGTTGTTCAAACATACAGCAAAACCACATATTAGGTAACAAAGACCCATTTAGAAAGCAATTTAAAGCACTCTACAACCACTGAGCCTGGTGAGGAAGTATAGACTCTTAATTATCCCATATCACTGTTGCATTAAAATCCCCCACGTATCTTATTTGTTGTCTAACTGTCAGCCCTGAGTTGAGTCATCGACATTTAAGTAGAACAAAGATGCAGGCTATAGCCCTGATGATAAGTACTAAGGTGTCCAAGCTTGAGAGATAAATAGTATGGAGTTACGCTTTAGAGTACACCGCTACTACGTTCTAGTGGTATCTAAGGAAGACTCTTTCCTAATAATGCATAGTGGAAACTTTAATTTGTGACATATAACATAGCAAAATAATAATAATAATAATGCGCTTTGTTATACTATGATTATAACCCTACTCTTAATATCATGTTCTATAACTTGTTATAATCCCACAACAAAGAGCATTTCAGTTGTATTTTTCTAATTGTGTGGTGTTTGCGCATGTCAAGCTTGTTATTACACATGAAGCATTTCCTAAAATGAGGTGATTCAACAACCACCCACCAGGAGGAAATACTCTCAATCTGCTTAACTCCTAACACAGAATTTAATTTTAATTAAACAGTTAATGAGCCATGGGATTAATGCCAATGACTTTTTAAAGCAAACATCTATAAATCATTAATGCCCCATTTGAAAGTGAGAGTAAACGTGGCTCTAGCAGGGGTTGCTTTCCCCTCTCTCAGGGGCCTGATTGGCCCAGCTGATGGATCCACTGGGCAGATTGAATGCAGACACGTGTATTGAATACCACCTCCCCTGTTAAGCACACAGCCACAATGTCTGTTTCTCACTGAAATGGCAAACACACACACACACACACAGCCGCACACGTATAGACAAACCCTTCGTGATTGTGAAGGTTACACACTGTCTGACCTTGTTTATATGCAATGAAGGTCAGATAGGAATGCATTAAGTTATTTTACCATACATCTTACTAAACCACTATGGACCCTTTGTGAAGGCTTACTAATTGCAACAATTAATCATTTTTTTCCCACATTTTAAACATTTAATTATGACATTCTTGGAATAGAATTGTTGCAGGCCATTATGAGAAAAGAAAACATGCATTAACTTTAGCAATTATGAATTTGTTTTGCAAGGGACATTTTACTGTGGATAAAGGTATTTTCTGGACAGCTTTTTTTCCTGACTGCGTGACATGACCAAGGGCTGGGGTGCAGGAGGTGGAGGGCAGCTCTGTTGAATTTTTTACTTTTAATTTGACAAAGTCGGTCAATGGGGACTTCACTGCCCACCTGTAGATTATTTATTTTGTGTTTTTTAAATTAAGGTCTATTGTATTACAAAATAGAACTGAATGTAATACCCCCAGTGACTTGTGCTAAATTTACCTTAAACTAAATCACTAAAGCCTACTGGTGCTTGACAGTCAAGGCAGGTGTGCAGACACCTCAGCAAGAGCCAGGGGAGGCAAGCCTGTTATATTCACCCTTTATGCATTCTTATTTATTAATCTGCCTCTTCTCCTGTGAATGTTAGATCCACTTCCTTCAAAATGTGATTTGTTTCGTATTGTGGCAAAGCCTCACATATTATAAATAAGACAAATATATTACAACACTGAGCCTTTCATATTTGACCAGAATAAATATGTTTGGCACAGAACAGCTTCATCACGAGGACATGAGGTTTCTTCATTGTTTCATAGCTTTTCACTGTTTACAGTTTTATTTGTATTTATTTTTACAGGTCAAGCAAATTAAGCAAAGCCCAGCTTTTTTGTGTTCACTTACAAAATAGAGGTTGACACTGACTGAGGACATGATCAATGAGGCTGTACATTTACCGAGAATAGTGTCTAGTGAAATGTTAATTGCCCTGACACTGCTAGTTGGCTGTGTGTCTTGGCATGTCTTCTTGCAAGTCAACCCCTTGATGCATATTTTTGGAGAAAGAAGTAAAAGCACCAGAGAGGAATAAATGCATGTTATAAATAGAAGCTGACAGCTCACAGATTTGGAGATGGGATGCTGGGGAGGGGTTCCCTCTTTTCTGCTGAATCTTGCAGGCAAGGCGATGGAGATGGTCCTGTCACATCTGCTCCTGCAACGCCCTCTACTGCTCATCCTGTGTCTCCTTGACCTGCCGCCACTCCCCCAGTACTCTCTCCCCCTCCCTCTCTCTCTGTGTGATTGTGTGGGCGGAGACAAGTGTGCTGGAGTCAGAGCAGATCCCCACAAGCTGTAACCTGTTCCATAATCAAGACCTCTACAAATACTCAGCCCTGCCACTTCCACACTGCCAGATCGTAATCTCTGCTCAGTCAGTCTATGGTTCTAGCCGTTGTGCCTGTTGTGCCTGTTCTCCTTGCCTGACGCTGTTTTACTCTCCACCACAGTTCTGCCCGCTCTGACTCTGGTCCCTGTTTCCAGTCCCACGTCTCGTTATCCTGCTACTCTGTCCTGGATTCCACACTCTGCTACTCCCTTGGATTCCCCTCCGGATCTGCTTACCACGTCCCAACCACTCTCGCTCCAGCCTCAGCTTCCGCACCTGGTTTCCTGCAACCCACCCGAGCTTCCCCCTGGCCTGCACTCCATCTTCCCCCCTGTGTTGCATAAATACCTTGGTTACTTCATCCCAGTTTTTATTCGTCTGAGTCTGCTCTTGGGTTCCCCTGTGCTGGTATGATAGAGACCCTGTCTCCCACTCTAGCCACTACACAGTTTCTGAAAGGACCGTGGTCAGGTCCCTATGGGTAAAGGGATGATTATTAAATGGCACCACACAAAGACAGCAGACCACTCATGCGGAGAGGAAGCCTGGTGAAGGTGACTGGTTTAAGAGCAGAGATGGGGTGATTTAATTATTAATAACATCATTTTAGAGTCTCTCAACATTGTGTATTTTATTGTAGCTTTTCTAGGGGTTTGGCAGGCAGCAGGCACTCAATAGATGCCCCAGTGAATGGGTTGTATTCTGTAAAACTGAAAATTAACAAATACTACTGACAAATTTCCATGAGTATCTTCCCAGTGCGATGGACCTAAAACTGCTCTGATTTTGAAATTGATTCACTGGGCTAGCCTGTGCATTAAAATGAATAAAAATGGCAGACACATCGTTTCACAGAGCTGTCAGAAAAAATGAGTGGCACTGCATTACATGGACGATTACCAATAATTCCCTTGCCAGGAGTCAACTGAAAGCAGATCTAATTACCATCCCCTCTGGCAAACCACTTTATCATAAACAACAACGTAACAATATGCTCTCTTCAAATCAAATCAAATTGTATTTGTCACATGCGCCGAATAAAACAGGTGTAGACCTTACAGTGAAATGCTTACTTACAGGTTCTAAACCAACAATGCAGTTAAGAAAAACAAGCATTAAATAATAAATAAATAAAAAATAAAAGTAACAAATATTTAAAGAGCAACAGTGAAATAACAGTAGCGAGGCTATATAAAGGGGGTACCAGTACAGAGTTAATGTGCGGGGGGCACCGGTTAGTTGAGGTAATTGAGCATGGAATAGTCTTCATTTCTCAGAACAAGAATAGACTGACGAGTTTCAGAAGAATGGTCTTTGTTTCTGGCCATTTTCAGCCTGTAATCGAACCCATCAAATGCTGATGCACCAGATACTCAACTAGTATAAAGAAGGCCAGTTTTATTGTTTATTTAATCAGAACAACAGTTTTCAGCTGTGCTAACATCATTTAATTTCAAAAGGGTTTTCTAATGATCAATTAGCCTTTTAAAATAATAAATTTGGATTAGCTAACACAACGTGCCATTGGAACACAGGAGTGATGGTTGCTGATAATGGGCATCTGTACACCTATGTAAAATAGTTTCCAGCTACAATAGTCATTTACAACACTAACAATGTCTACACTGTACTTCTGATCAATTTGATGTTACTTTAATGGACAAAAAAGGTTATTTTCCTTAAAAAAACAAGGACATTTCTAAGTGACCCCAAACATTGAACGGTAGTGTACATGTACGTAGGTAGAGTTAAAGTGGCTATGCATAGATAATAAACAGAGAGTATTAGCAGCAGCGTAAAAGAGAGTGGGGGAGGCAATGCAAATAGTCTGGGTAGCCATTTGATTAGCTGTTCATGAGTTCTATGGCTTGGGGGTAGAAGCTGTTAAGCTTCTTGGACCTAGACTTGGTGCTCCAGTACTGCTTGCCGTGCGGTAGCAGAGAGAGCAGTCTATGACGAGGGTAGCTGGAGTCTTTGAACATTTTTAGGGCCTTCCTCTGACACTGCCTGGTATAGAGGTCCTGGATGGCAGGAAGCCTGGCCCCAGTGATATACTGGGCCGTACGCACTACCCTCTGCAGTGCCTTGCGGTCGGAGGCCGAGCAGTTGCCATACCAGGCAGTGATGCAACAAGTCAGGATGCTCTCTATGGTGCAACTATATAACGTTTTGAGGATCTGAGGACCCATGCCAAGTCTTTTCAGTGTCCTGATGGGGAATAGGCTTTGTTGTGCCCTCTTCACGACTGTCTTGGTGTGTTTGGACCATGATAGTTTGTTGGTGATGTGGACACCAAGGAACTTGAAAGTCTCAACCTGCTCCACTACAGGCCTGTCGATGAGAATGGGGGCGTGCTCGGTCCTCCTTTTCCTGTAGTCTACAATCATCTCCTTTGTCTTGATCACATTGAGAGAGAGGTTGTTATGCTGGCACCACACGGCCGGGTCTCTGACCTCCTCCCTATAGGCTGTCTCATCGTTGTCGGTGATCAGGCTGTCGGTGATCACACTGTGTCATCGGCAAATTGAATGATGGTGTTGGAGTCGTGCCTGGCCTTGAAGTCATGAGTGAACAGGGAGTACGGTAGGGGACAGAGCACGCACCCCTTAGGGGAACCCTTGTTGATGATCAGCGTGGCAGATGTGTTGTTACCTACCCTTACAACCTGGGGGTGGCCCGTTAGGAAGTCCAGGATCCAGTTGCAGAGGGAGGTGTTTAGTCCCAGTGTCCTTAGCTTAGTGATGAGACTTGAGGGCACTATGGTGTTGAATGCTGAGCTGTAGTTAATTAATAGCATTCTCACATGAGTGTTCCTTTTGTCCTGGTGGGAAAGGGCAGTGTGGAGTGCAATCAACATTGCATCATCTGTGGATCTGTTGGGGATGTATGCAAATGGGAGTGGGTTTAGGGTTTCTGTGACAATGGTGTTGATGTGAGACATGACCCGGCTTTTCATGGCTACAGACATGAGTGCTATGGGTCAGTAGTTATTTAGGCAGGTTACCTTGGTGTTCTTGGGCACAGGGACTACGGTGGTCACCTTGAAATGTTGGCATTACAGACTGAGTCAGGGACAGGTTGAAAGTGTCAGTGAAGACACTTGCCAGTTGGTCAGGGCATGCTCGGAGTACACGTCCTGGTAATCTGCCTTTTTAAAGGTCTTACTCACATCAGCTATGGAGAGCGTGATCACACAGTCGTCCGGAACAGCGGATGCTCTCATGCATGTTTCAGTGTTCCTCGCCTCGAAGCGAGCATAGAAGTAATTTAAGCTTGTGTCACTGGGCAGCTCATGGCTGTGCTTCCCTTTTTAGTCTGTAATAGTTTGCAAGCCCTGCCACATCCGACATGCGTCGGAGCTGGTGTAGTAGGATTCAATCTTAGTCCAGTATTTACTGCCTGTTTGATGGTTCATTGGAGGCCATAGCGGGATTTATTATAAGCTTCTGACACTTTTTCATTGACTGAGTCACTGGTGCTTCCTGCTTTTGTTTTTGCTTGTAAGCCGGAATCAGGAGGATATAATTATGGTCAGATTTGCCAAATGGAGGGCGAGGGAGAGCTTTGTATGCATCCCTGTGTGTGAAGTAAAGGTGGTCTAGAGTCTTTCTCCCTCTGGTTGCACATTTAACATGCTGGCAGAAATTAGGTAAAATGGATTTAAGTTTCCCTGCGTTAAAGTCCCCTGCCACTAGGTTTTCCTGTTTGCTTATGGCCGTATAAAGCTCATTGAGTGCGTTCTTAGTGCCAGCATCGGTTTGTGGTGGTAAATAGACAGCTACGAAGAATATAGATAAAAACTCTCTTGGTAAATAGTGGTCTACAGCTTATCATGAGATACTCTACCTCAGGTGCGCAAAACCTTGAGACTTAATTGGATTTCGTGCACCAGCTGATTTCGTGCACCAAATATACAAAGACCGCCACCCCTTATCTTACCAGAGGCGGCTGTTCTATCCTGCCGTACAGCATAAAACCCGCCAGCTGTATGTTATTCATGTCATCGTTCAGCCAGTCCCGTTGGTAGGATATATGTGATCCTAGTTTGTCTATTTTATTATCCAATGATTGTCCATTGGCTAATAGGACCGATGGTAATGGCAGATTACCCACTTGCTGTCGGATCCATAAAAGGCACCCCGACCTACGTCCCTGATATCTCTGTCTCTTTCTCCTGCGAATGATGGGGATGAGGGCTTTGTCGGCTGTATGAAGTAAATCCTTCACCTCCGACTCATTAAAGAAAAATCTTCTTCCAGTACGAGATGAGTAATCACTGTCCTGATATCTAGAAGCTATTTTGGATCATGAGAGATGGTGGCAGAAACATTATGTACAAAATAAGTCACAAATAACGCAAAAAAACACACATAATAGCACAATTGGTTAACTTCTTAGGGAGCGGCAGCTGAGGTGTTGATTTTGGAGAGTCTGGCGTGCCCAAAGTAAAAGGCCTGCCACTCAGGCCCAGAAACTAGGATATGCACATAATTAGTACTATTGGATAGGAACCACTCTGAAGTGTCTAAGAGTGTTAATATTGTCTGTGAGTATAACAGAACTGATATAGCAGGTGAAAACCCGAGGAATTTCTGTCCCAGGAAAAAGTGTTTAAGACACATTGCCTCATTTTGAACCCCTCCGTATTGAAAACAGACATATATGGGAGTAAGATTGCAGTACCTATTGCTTCCACTGGATGTCAACAGTCTCTAGACAGTGTTTGGTGATATTAGGTTGCTCTGGATGGTAATAGAAGAAGAATTTCGAACTAGTCATCGGATGTAAACAGAAGAGGAAGCGCATTCACGGGCTCGCGCGTGCTGTGTTTTTTTCCTTTCCTATCGTCCAGTTTATAATCCGGTTGAAATATTATAGTAAATATACATAAAAGTGTTCCTAAGGATACATTATCAATGATGTTTGATTGTTCTTGGACAAGTGTATAGGTATAATGTGAACGCGTTCTCTTCACGGTTCAATGGGCGACTCAATGGTGGATTTTATGATCATAACGCGCCAACCAAATGGAGATTTCTGGATATAATAAATGACTTTTCTAACAAAAGAAGCATGGATTGTCTTCGTTGGACACTTGGGAAGCCCTCAGCAGAAGTTCTTCGAAAGGTAAGGGATTTTATATTAGCGATTTTATGCATTTTTTGAGACCTGTGTTGGGTTATGGATTTATGCTAATGCGTAAATATTAGAGGTGCTACCCTCAAACAATCAAATGTTGTGCTTTCGCCGTGAAGCCTTTTTGAAATCTGACAACGCTGTGATATTGCCAAGAAGCAGAGCTTTTGATGACTATGCAACACTTGTATATTGATGAATGTTTAATAATTAAACTTTTGGATTTTGAATTTGGCGCTAGCGCCCCACCACTCCGTAAGTATTTAAGGGAAAACGTCAGTCATCTCCTCCTGCGCCAATATTGTTTGGTAATGGTGTTGTAAATCAAAAACCAGCAATGTCTCAGCTGATAAACAGACCTCTGAGTTGACAACTGTAATACTACAAGGTAACATTTACAGGAAGTGGTAGAAGACTAGATATTAGAATGAACATGCTCATAACCATGTCTTACACTTATTAGTGTTGTGTTGCTGTACTGTTCTTCACCTGTCTGTTATCTTTATGGAAGTCCTATTAATTTTATGTCCCACTGGAAAGTACACAATGTTTTGCATTTATTTTCATGTTTCCTTTTGTAATATCAGGAGGTGCTTAACCCTTCCCACACTTTGGGCTAGATTCAATCCGTGTCGCGGAAAGTATTTCGGAAGATCCGCATTAGAATTTAAAGGTAATTTCCGATTGAGCTGACATATGCACTGTTTACTGTGAATGCGGTCTCCGTGAACGTGGGAACATTGCCTTTAAATTTCCATCTAGTTATAATGCGGATCTTCTGCAATACTTCAGCAATACGGATTGAATCCATCCCCTTGTTCACAACGCTTCATGATAAACCATCTGAAAACACAATTGCAAAAGTACAAAAGTAGTCTTGTAGGTCTTGTAGGTCACCTCAATGTGAGAACATCCTGCCTCACATTTCACCTTCATGTGAAGAGTGGTGTCAGCCAGACAATGAGCAGCCTCCTCCCTTGTTACCATGAAGTTAAATGGCCCTAGTAGAGTACTTCTCTCATCATCTCAACTGCCCAATATGCACCCTGGCATGCAAAGCCATATCCCCATGACAGCAGATAAATATGTCTGAATTTAGGAGGTTGACACGATTAACCATAACCCAGTGGGCCCTTGAATCACAATGCTCTTCAATCATCTGCCACACTGCATCCTCTTAACACCTTTGTACAAGCTTTGTAGAGGAACAGCTTTATGAAATCAGTTGACCATGATGGACCCGGACAACATTCGCTAATAAAAATTGACACGTGTCCCACACCTTTAACACCATCATAATTTCATCTTGTATTTACTTTCCTCGAATAAAAAACATGACCTGGCGCACACCCAGAGAAAATTATTGGATGTAGAGGTGCTGACTAACGGCGAATAAACTATAAGCTATAAAAAATAGAGTTGCACACTCCATACATAAACTCACAGTCATTTATTGGGAAAATCACCAATGTTTCGGCATCACCCTGAAGATGGCACAGTGCTGCTGAAACGTTGGTGATTTACCCAATAAATTACGCAGAGTTTATATATGGAGTGTGCGACTCTTTATTTTTTTATAGTATTTACTTTCCTAGTCATCATTACAGTCAAGCGTAATTTACTGCTTCATACATATAATATTTTTTTCTTCCTTGGTGTGCTGCAGACTATTCCACCACAGAACCATTTATTGTATTGAAAGAATTACTCCTGAGTAGATGCTCATCCAGAGGTGAAATTGAAACTATTTCTTCATACGGGAGTGTGAACCATGGAGTACAATTCTGAATGTGTATATTTCCATAGGGATTCCTATGTCAAAGGTAACGTTATTAGTCACAATAGCAGCAGTATCATTAATTAATCTTGGGTTTATCTATTCTGTGCTCAACCTTTTCTTCTTTGAGCAAAGCGAATGACCAAGGTTATTTCCCAAACCCTGAGAAGTCTGTCTCTTTTGTATCTGGACTGGGTTAAACCAATCAATAATAACCACCGCTTCCACCCATAAATACAGTGGGGCAAAAATGTATTTAGTCAGCCACGAATTGTGCAAGTTCTCTCACTTAAAAAGATGAGAGAGGCCTGTAATTTTCATCATAGGTACACTTCAACTATGACAGACAAAATGAGGAAAAAAAATCACGAAAATCACATTGTAGGATTTTTAATGAATTTATTTGCAAATTATGGTGGAAAATAAGTATTTGGTCACATACAAACAAGCAAGATTTCTGGCTCTCACAGACCTGTAACTTCTTCTTTAAGAGGCTCCTCTGTCCCCCACTCGTTACCTGTATTAATGGCACCTGTTTGAACTTGTTATCAGTATAAAAGACACCTGTCCACAACCTCAAACAGTCACACTCCAAACTCCACTATGGCCAAGACCAAAGAGCTGTCAAAGGACACCAGAAACAAAATTGTAGACCTGCACCAGGTTGGGAAGACTGAATCTGCAATAGGTAAGCAGCTTGGTTTGAAGAAATCAACTGTGGGAGCAATTATTAGGAAATGGAAGACATACAAGACCACTGATAATCTTCCTCGATCTGGGGCTCCACGCAAGATCTCACCCGTGGGGTCAAAATGATCACAAGAACGGTGAGCAAAAATCCCAGAACCACACGGGGGACCTAGTGAATGACCTGCAGAGAGCTGGGACCAAAGTAACAAAGCCTACCATCAGTAACACACTACGCCGCCAGGGACTCAAATCCTGCAGTGCCAGACGTGTCCCCCTGCTTAAGCCAGTACATGTTCAGGCCCGTCTGAAGTTTGCTAGAGAGCATTTGGATGATCCAGATGAGGATTGGGAGAATGTCATATGGTCAGATGAAACCAAAATAGAACCTTTTGGTAAAAACTCAACTCATCGTGTTTGGAGGACAAAGAATGCTGAGTTGCATCCAAAGAACACCATACCTACTGTGAAGCATGGGGGTGGAAACATCATGCTTTGGGGCTGTTTTTCTGCAAAGGGACCAGGACGACTGATCCGTGTAAAGGAAAGAATGAATGGGGCCATGTATCGTGAGATTTTGAGTGAAAACCTCCTTCCATCAGCAAGGGCATTGAAGATGAAACGTGGCTGGGTCTTTCAGCATGACAATGATCCCAAACACACCGCCCGGGCAACGAAGGAGTGGCTTCAGAAGAAGCATTTCAAGGTCCTGGAGTGGCCTAGCCAGTCTCCAGATCTCAACCCCATAGAAAATCTTTGGAGGGAGTTGAAAGTCTGTGTTGCCCAGCGACAGCCCCAAAACATCACTGCTCTAGAGGAGATCTGCATGGAGGAATGGGCCAAAATACCAGCAACAGTGTGTGAAAACCTTGTGAAGACTTACAGAAAACGTTTGACCTCTGTCATTGCCAACAAAGGGTATATAACAAAGTATTGAGATAAACTTTTGTTATTGACCAAATACTTATTTTCCACCATAATTTGCAAATGTACCTATGAAGTGTACCTATGATGAAAATTACAGGCCTCTCTCATCTTTTTAAGTTGGAGAACTTGCACAATTGGTGGCTGACTAAATACTTTTTTGCCCCACTGTATGCTCTACTCACACTGTATTGTGTATTCAATACAGAGTAAGGAGGATGCATTAGATATCTTGTAAATGTTATGTATTGTCTTTTGTTTCCCCTTTGCAGTCAGAGGCCAGCAGTCTTTGCTCACTTGTTAACCTCTTACGGAGCAGTGGGGCGCTAGCGGGAGTGGGGCCCCACTCCTGACACTACCCGGTGAAATGCAAGGTGCCAAATTCAAAATCCAAAAGTTGAATTATTAAACATTCATCAATATACAAGTGTTGCATAGTCATCAAAAGCTCTGCTTCTTGGCAATATCACAGCGTTGTCAGATTTCAAAAAGGCTTTACGGCGAAAGCACTACTGTCACGACTTCCACCTTTTCTTTCTATTGATTTTTCTTATTGTTTGCACCTGTTTTTGTGTTTGACATTTCTAGGGCTATTTAAGCCAGTCAAGCCCACCTCTTTCGTGCAGGCTTGTTTCTCTGTTTGTTTGGTGGACGTTCAGCTGACGTGTATGTTGGCATGTTCTCTCGTCCTGTTTGGGCCGCCTTTGTTTTGTGTGCGCCTGTTGTGTTTGGGGCGTTGTATTTACGCGCCGCAATAAAGAAGGAATATTTTTCCCTACACCCTGCTGCTGACTCCACACCCACCTCTCCTAGCAGTCGTGACAGAAGCCCGCACCTTGTTTACATGGAGTCAGCAGGAGCAGTGACTCCCCCTGTCCCATCTATGGAGGAGCGTGTCCTCCACCACACCACCGTCCTCCACCGGATTGGGTCAGCAATGGACCAGATGATGGAGAGAATGGACCGATGGGAGAGGGGTGGTCTCCTTCCCTCGCCCGCCCAACCTTCCCCGCCTCAACAGACTCCTCCGGCGGCGTCCGGATCCAGCTCGCTCCGTCTCGCCCCCCCTAGGGAGTATGATCGGATGGCGGCTGGATGTAAGGGCTTCTTGCTCCAGTTGGAGTTGTACCTGGCCACCGTCCGCCCGACTCCCTCTGGAGAGGAGAGTGTGAGCGCCCTCGTCTCCTGTCTAATGGGTAGAGCCCTGGAATGGGCCAACGCAGTGTGGGATAGCCCAGACTCCACCAGGGACCACTACCCGGAGTAGTGGATGTAAGGGCTTCTTGCTCCAGTTGGAGTTGTACCTGGCCACCGTCTGCCCGACTCCCTCTGGAGAGGAGAGTGTGAGCTCCCTCGTCTCCTGTCTAATGGGTAGAGCCCTGGAATGGGCCAACGCAGTGTGGGATAGCCCAGACTCCGCCAGGGACCACTACCCGGAGTTCGCCCGCCGGTTCCGGGCTGTGTTCGACCACCCACCAGAGGGCCGAGCGCCGGGGGAACGGCTGTTTCACCTGGGACAGGAGACGAGGAGTGCGCAGGACTTCGCACTGGAGTTTCGGACCCTGGTTGCTGGAGCGGGGTGGAACGACAGGACCCTGATCGACCACTACCGTTGTAGTCTCCGGGAGGACGTCCGCAGGGAGTTGGCTTGTCGAGACGCTACCCTCTCCCTCGATGAGCTGTTCGACATGTCCATACGACTGGACAACCTGCTGGCAGCTCGCGGACAGTCGGGAAGGGCCCTGTTAGTTCCACCTCCCGGGCCTTCCGCTCCTTTCCCTATGGAGTTAGGGAGGGCGGCATCGAGGGGAACCGGAGAAGGAGGCTCCTCCTGCACCAGTTGTGGTCGGAGAGGACACACTGCCAATCGGTGCTGGGGGAGCCCCTCTGGGAACCGAGAGGGCAGGCAGAGCACTGCTCGGTCACCCCAGGTGAGTCGACACCAGACTCACTCAGAGCTCCCTGTTGGTCACATGTTTGTGTTAATCTCTTTCCCTGAGTTTTTTCCCTCTCTCCAGCATAAGGCGCTAGTCGATTCAGGCGCAGCTGGGAACTTTATTGATCGCGGACTCGCCTTGAGACTAGGGATTCCGCTAGTGTCGATAGAGCAACCCTTCCCCGTGCACTCCCTAGATAGCCGACCATTAGGGTCAGGGCTGGTCAGGGAGGCCACGGTTCCGCTGGATATGGTAACGCAGGGGGGTCATGGGGAGTGGATTAGTCTATACCTCATTGATGCACCTGCGTTTCCAGTGGTGCTGGGGATTCCCTGGCTGGCCAAGCACAACCCTATGATTTTGTGGAAACAGGGGGCTCTCCAGGGGTGGTCAGAGGAGTGTTCAGGTAGGTGTGAAGAAGTTTCCATCGGTGCCACAACGGTGTAGAGTCCAGACCAGGTTTCCACTGTGTGCATTCCCTCTGAATATGCCGATTTGGCTATTGCCTTCTGTAAAAAGAGGGTGACCAAATTACCACCTCATCGACGAGGGGATTGCGCGATAAACCTCCAGGTAAACGCAACACTTCCCAGGAGTCACATGTACCCATTGTCACAGGAGGAGACAGTGGCTATGGAGACCTATATCACTGAATCTCTGCGACAGGGGTACATTCGGTCCTCCATCTCACCCGTCTCCTCTAGTTTCTTTTTTGTGAAGAAAAAGGAGGGAGGTCTGCGGCCGTGCATTGATTATAGAGGTCTAAATGCCATCACAGTGGGATTTAGTTACCCGCTACCTCTCATTGCTACGGCGGTTGAATCATTTCACGGGAGCGTTTCTTCACTGGACCTCAGGAGCACATATAATCTGGTGCGTATCCGGGAGGGAGATGAGTGGATGACAGCGTTTAGTACTACATCTGGTTATTATGAGTACCTCGTCATGCCGTATGGGTTGAAGAATGCTCCAGCCGTCTTTCAATCTTTAGTGGACGAGATTCTCAGGGACCTGCACGGGCAGGGTGTGGTGGTGTATATAGACAATATATTGATCTATTCCGCCACACGCATGTGTCTCTGGTGCACAAAGTACTTGGGCGACTGCTGGAGCATGACCTGTACGTCAAGGTGGAGAAATGTGTGTTTTCCAAACAAGCCGCATTTCCACCTCTGGGATGGTGATGGAGTGTGACCGCATTAGAGCCGTGCGTAATTGGCCGACTCCGACCACGGTAAAGGAGGTGTAGCGGTTTTTAGGGTTTGCCAATTACTACCGGAGGTTTATCCGGGGTTTTGGCCAGGTGGCTGCTCCCATTACCTCAATGCTGAAGGGGGGGCCGGCTCGTATGCGGTGGTCGGCGGAGGTGGACAGAGCTTTCAGTCGTTTGAAGGAGCTGTTCACTAACGCTCCCTTGCTGGCTCATCCGGACCCCTCTTTGGCGTTCATAGTGGAGGTGGACGCGTCTGAGGCTGGTGTTGGAGTCGTGCTATCACAGCGCTCGGGCACGCCACCGAAACTTCGTCCCTGCACTATCTTTTCAAGGAAGCTCGGTCCGGCGGAGGGTAACTATGACGTGGGGGACCAGGAGTTGTTAGCTGTGGTCAAAGCTCTGAAGGTGTGGAGACATTGGCTTGAGGGGGCTAAGCACCCTTTTCTCATCTGGACTGACCACCGTAATCTGGAGTATATCCGGGCAGCGAGGAGACTGAATCCGCAGCAGGCTAGGTGGGCCATGTTTTTTACCCGCTTTCAGTTCAAGATCTCCTATAGGCCAGGTTCCCAGAATACTAAGGCCGACGCGCTGTCCCGTCTCTATGACACCGAGGAGCGGTCCATCGAGCCTACTCCCATCCTTCCTGCGTCATGTCTGGTAGCACCGGTGGTATGGGAGGTGGACGCGGACATCGAGCGGGCACTGCGGTTGGAACCTGCGCCTCCTCAGTGTCCTGCAGGTCGCCAGTACGTGCCGCTTGGTGTTCGTGACAAATTGATTCGGTGGGCTCATACGCTACCCTCTTCGGGTCATCCGGGAATTGAGAGGACAGTGCGGGGTCTTAGGGGGGAAATACTGGTGGCCCACGTTGGCTAAGGACGTGAGGTTTTATGTCTCCTCCTGTTCGGTGTGCGCTCAGAGTAAGGCTCCTAGACACCTGCCTAGAGGGAAGTTACAGCCCCTCCCCGTTCCACAACGGCCGTGGTCTCACCTGTCGGTAGATTTCCTCACGGATCTTCCTCCGTCCCAGGGGAACACCACGATCCCGGTCATGTGGATCGGTTCCCTACACCCTGCTCTCTGCGCCTGACTCCACACCCACCACTCCTAGCTGTCGTGACAACTACATTTGATTGTTTGAGGGTAGCACCTCCACTATTTTTCCCATTAGCATAAATCCATAACCAAAGCGGGTCTCATAAAACGCATAAAATCTCTAATATAAAATCCCTTACCTTCGAAGAACTTCTGCTGAGGGCTTCCCAAGTGTCCAACGAAGACATCCAATGGTTCTTTTGTTAGAAAAAGTCATTTATTATATCCATAAATCTCTGTTTGGTTGGCGCGTTATGATCATAAAATACAGCGTCCACTCGCCCATTGAACCGTGAAGAGAACACGTTCAACCTATACCTATACACTTGTCCAAGAACAATCAACACACACGCACACACACGCACACACACACACACACTCACAGACAGACACACACCTTTCTCATTTACTTAACCATTGCAGTTCCTCTTAAATTACAGTTTTTCTCAATTGTGTACAAGCCTTTTTAGGAATGTTGTCAATTTTCGAAAGAAAAAGTCCACAAGGTACAGAAATATGTGGCCTTTTGCAAAACAGTAAGTATAGTGGATTCGGAAAGTATTCAGACCCCTTGACTTTTTCCAAATTTTAATTTAATAGTTTTTTCCCCTAATCAATCTACACACAATACCCCATAATGACAAAGGGAAAAAATAATTGTTGCTAATATATATATTTTTTTAAAACCTGGAAATATCACATTTACATAAGTATTCAGACCCTTAACTCAATACTTTGTTGAAGCACCTTTGTCAGAGATTACAGCTTCAATTCTTCTTGGGTATGACACTACAAGCTTGGCACACCTGTATTTGGGGAGTTTCTTCCATTCTTCTCTGCAGATCCTCTCATGCTCTGTCAGGTTGGATGGGGAGCGTCGCTGCACAGCTATTTTCAGGTCTCTCCAGAGATGTTAGGTCGGGTTCAAGTCCGGGCTCTGGGTGGGCCGCTCAAGGACATTCAGTGACTTGTCCCGAAGCCACTCCTGCATTGTCTTGGCTGTGTCCTTAGGGTTGTTGTCTTGTTGGAAAGCCGAACCTTCGCCCCAGTCTGAGGTCCTGAGCGCTCTGGAGTATGTTTTCATCAAGGATCTCTTTGTACCTTGCTCTGTTCATCTTTCCCTCGATCCTGACAAGTCTCCTAGTCCCTGCTGCTGAAAAACATCCCCACAGCATCGTGTTGCCACCACCATGCTTCACAGTAGGGATGGTGTCAGGTTTCCTCCAGATGTGACGCTTGGCATTCAGGCCAAATAGTTCAATCTTGGTTTCATCAGACCAGAGAATCGTGTTTGCCTTTTGGAAAACTCCAAGCGGTCTGTCATGTGCCTTTCACTGAGGAGTGACTTCCATCTGGCCACTCTACCATAAAGGCCTGATTGGTGGTGCTGTAGAGATGGTTGTCCTTCTACCTTCCTTCTCAAAGGTTTTCCCATATCCACAGAGGAACTCTGGAGCTCTATCAGAGTGTCCATTGGGTTCTTGTTCACCTTCCTGACCAAGGCCCTTCTCCCCCGATTGCTCAGTTTGGCAAGGAGGCCAGCTCTAGGAGGAGTCCTGGTAGTTCCAAACTTCTTCCATTTAAGAATGATGGACATCACTGTGTTCTTGAGGACCTTCAATGATGCAGAATTCTACCCTTTCCCAGATCTGTGCCTCGACACAATTGTTGTGTCTTTGGCATCATTAAAGTGAACTGTTATTTTATCAAGTCAATTCTCTGTAATAATTATTATGTGATTAAACTAATCACGTAAATGTAATTAACTAGGAAGTCGGGGCACCAATGAAAATCTTCAGATTACAAAGTTATAATTTTCCTAATATAACTCTTCAGATATTTTAATATCTGATCAATTACTCTTCTAATTAATGAATTATTCTTTACCTCACGTTAGTCTCATTCCAAACGTCGTACATTTTTGGTTATCTGCACGAACCCAGCCTTTACTATGAATCATCCATACACCAATTGTCTTAATCATTTATTTACTAACTAACTAAATAATCACAGAAATGCATAAACAAACAACACAGTAGATATGGTTACAAGGAAATTATAGGGGAGGTCCCCTAGTGGGCTAAGCCAATATGACGCTTGGTGGACAAAGGGAAGTGGGTGTGGACTGAAAAGGGCGGGAAAGACAAAAGGAGTCACTACACTGTTGATAATTATATTAATTGAAATGATAATCCTTTGCACATGAACGCTCACTCATTCAGGAATAATTGCAATCAATATATATTTATGCCCAGTGTGTCGTCGTGATCTCTGTTGGAATTGTCAGTCCTTCTGTTGGAGAGTCAGTTCATCAGCGTGGTAAGGATGGATACTTCAGAAATGTTCTCAGAAATGCTCTCATGGAATAGATGTTTCGGATGTTGTCGGTCTTCGCATCCCAGGTTGAGATAATGTCTAGCTGCAGACTAGTAATTAGTATCTAAGATTTGCTCTTATTCGGTAGGGATCGATAGTCTCAGAGTTGAACCATTTCCATCTGTGTAGCCAATGCTCCACGTGGTATGGTTAGGAATTCAACAACCATTACAACCTTAGCTTGAACTGAGGTTTTTGTGGTCTAAACTCAACCTGTGCCCCCTCGGTGTCCATCGAGGTATGCGTGGTCTGAAGAGGATTTCCTCAGGATGGTTTTTTATTCTTAACAGTAGAAAAGGGCTGTTCCATGACACCAGATCATGTCTGTGTTCACGGGGGCGGGCCAATGACTTGGTTAAACTTTAAAGGGAATACAATTATCTTTCATTAATGGTTTAAAATCACCTTACATCATTTCACAAATAGTTTCATCTTTACTCATTCAAATTTACATATTCAGAGATATAGTCATGTGTGTTTCCTGTCCTCTCTGAGGTCACCAAATGAAACACACTCGTCATACCCGTCCCTTAAGTGTCCACGGACCATTCCCACCTTCTCACAAGTGGACATTTTGTATCTTATCCCTATTTTGGGGATTTAGCAGTTCGCCATGTGAAATCCTTTGTTCTCTTTATGTGTCTCTTTCTGCATGGCCAGGGGGAGAGAGTCTCCTCCAAGACTTTACGACCTGAGATAACAGAACCTGGGTGTAGGAGAGAGAGAGAGAGAGAGAGAGAGAGAGAGAGAGAGAGAGAGAGAGAGAGAGAGAGAGAGAGAGGAAGCCACTAGCTATACCGAAAAAGGGCCACGTCATGACACAATCCTGTCTTGGAGCTCTACAGACAATTCCTTCAACCTCATGGCTTGGCTTTTGCTCTGATATGCACTGCCCAGGACTGAGTTTGGGAAACCCCGGTCTAAGATATGCAAGTTAGGTACAAACGCAAGTGATTAGAGGTTCTCTAAATATATTTTTGTATTTGATCATTTCTGTTCTGCTATAGATACATTTCAAGACAGATCCCAAAATTGCTCGATTGATAAAAACTGTAATCTGCAATGTATTTTTTTTTACAGTTGCTCTGATTTTGCTCTGTGTATCTGAACAATTTGTGTTGTGTTGTTGTTTGTTCATGTTACCCATTTCCGTTGCTGTTGGTGATGCTTTTGTTGCCTACACAATGATCCACTTTGAGGACAATTAAGTCCATCTATTATTCAATGTGTGGCACCCACTACAGCAAAATGGAATGCTGCGAGTGGGTACTTGCTTCTGGAAGTCAAGGGTTACTGTATATTTTGATTTGCATATCATATCCTGAGGGCATAACTCTCTTATAGAGTTTGCCGCAGGTGAAATCAAGAATCTATGCAAATAAGTCACCCCTAAGAAAAAATAAATAAAGTCTGCCGCTGTCTCCGCTGTCTCCGCTGCCGGGCGAAGATCCCTGTGTAAAGTTACTAGGAGGCTATGTATTAGTGATGGAGACCTGGGCATCTCACAACTTCCCATAACTCCCTCTGAAACCTGTGTGGCCAAAGAGACCAGGGAGCCAAAGAGCTGAAGCTGAAGCAGAATGGGAAAGAGACTACTATTGAGTTGTGGATGTAGAAAAGTCATCAGGAAGCTAAAGGCCTTCAGTGTCTGCATAAAAGTGCTGTCCCTGAAGCAAACAAACCACTGAGGCACAGTGCTTAACATTCACCAATTAGGTGCTTCAGTCTCCCAGCCCAATATAAAATATCAAAACTGGCGGAGGAATAAAAATAGCATAAATAGGAAAGTATACCAGTTTCATTTGAGGACCAGGATGTTGACAACTGTGCCATACAGATTGCAAAATAGTTTGGAAGAGATTTTTGATATACCGATTCCATGATACAGGCTGTGTGAGTTGATATATAGAACGAGATTCAAGACTTCGTGCTTTTCAGTTAAAGTTATTATATAGAATTCTTGCCACCAACAAAATATTGAATATTTGGGATATACAATCATCGAAGAAGATTTGTTGTGAGGATACAGAATCAATGGACCATTTATTTTGGTATTGCCCACAGGTAGCCTGTTTCTGGTCTCAGGTTCAGGAATGACTGAAAATGCATAACACTGATCTAAAATTGACCCTAGAAATAGTACTGTTGGGAGATCTGGAGAGACCCGGTCAGTCAATTACTAATATACTAATATTCGCCATCTGTAGATTCTATTCGATTAGATAGATTGAAATTGTATGTTAAACATCACCGCATAGTTGAAAGATATATGGTACGTAGAAATCCGAAGGGGGTGGCCAACAGAGATAGGTGGGATGGGTTGAGGGAAGCTGAGGGTTGGGATGTGGAATTGGAGACAAGTGGGAGTGGAGTTGCTGGGCGGGGGATAGAATGACAGTCCCAAAAAAATAAAGTCAAAATAAAAACAAAAAGTAAGTTTGAATGACACTGAGGGGCAGTATTGTTACAGCTAATGCCTGTTTGCCTGAGGCTGAAGCCGTGCAGGTGTTCGTACACATGCCTATACACACACTCTCATTCAAATGCACACATGTGCACATACATGGACAGACACACATGTAAATAGTGCCATACATGCACTCAAACATATTTAGTTGACCTTGCTGTTTTGATTTTTGTTGTCCTTGAAGTCTTTTGTTTTTTGCATTGTTGTTTTCTGTTTTCCTTTGTCTTTCTCTGTTTTGTATTTTTTTTATTTTGTTGGTTGTTGGTGCATTGGGGATGGGTGCTTGGGGGGTGGGGAATGGAATTCTTTTTTTTCTTCTAGGGGAGGACTGTGTGGGGGGTCTCGGGTGTTTGAGGGGCAGCTCTTGGGGAACTGTGGGGGGTGATATTGGAGGGCTGGTGGCCTAGCGGTTGGGAGCATGAGCCGGTGGCTGATGGATCGCTGGTACGGGTCCCAGTTTTTGACCTTGTGGGAGATCTGTCGACGTGCTCTTGAGCAGGGCGTTGACCCTGGTCGCTTCTGTGTGTCGCTCTGGATGGGAGTCTGTTAGATGACTCATGTGATGTAGTTGTTGAGCGGCTTCACTGCAAGTGTATTGTATGTTATAAATATTCAATAACTATTTTAAGTAAGGACTTGGTGTATCACAGAACATCTGATTGATGGTTTAATATCAAAGCTGAAGTATCTATATTTTAGAGATTCACACTTAAGCTGACTAAGATGGTGAGTGAAGGTATTTGGTTGCAACTAAAGCAACCCATAACTGTTAATCTTCTGTAAGATGAATACTTTTTATAAATGTATGCTGCATGAAGTCTTAGACTATCATAAATTCCAAACTGTCTAAAAAGTATGCCAACTAAAACATGACATTTAACTCATGGAAAAATGTTGTGTCCTTGTCAATGTCATGATGGGCATTTTAGTGATGGACATGATCACCTTTCCAGCCATTGGAAATAGCATTGGCGGACCAAATCTGTGGAATGAGCCCAGCTTTAATCAAGCACACATCCCTCAGGAAAATAAAAAGAGAAATAACTTTGCATATGCAGTTCTGCTGACTAGTAGAGATTTCAAAGAGTGTGGCATCACATTACCTCTCGTTAATTTAGGTGTTGTAGCTTGGTTAATATGTTATTGACTGCATTCGTGTAAAGATTAATCTGTTGTTTAATTATGTTGGCTCATAGTGCCATCCATCCATATTTAAATATCTGCCCTGTCAGCTTCTCTTAGGATTATATGCCATGTCTTATAAAGCATACTATTTACTGCACGGGCATTTTGCCGATCTATAAACTCAGCTGGGCCATCATGAAGCGAACAAAGTGTGCTGCAAATAACTGATGTCTGATCAATGCATAAATGATTCAAAGTGTACCCCCAAGACTGAGTCTATGTGCTTCACATTATGGATCAGGGAAGATACCCCAGTTAAAAGTATGTACTCCAGTGGAAAGGCATTGTATGTACCCAAAATGTCACTCATAATTTCACATTATGTGTTGCTAACAATCAAGTTAGAATATTATACGGTTAATGTAATCCATTTAGACCACGAAATCCATTGTGTTCCATGCCACTCCATAAGTAGAAAACCATAGAGGAAACCCTTGCAAATAAAAATATAAGACATTTGGGAGGCAGCAACAGAATTATTATTTTAGAATGCACAGGAGAGCAGAACAACTTTCTGACAGTTTCATCATACATTCATTCACAGCAAATCTCTCCAAATTGACATTGTTGGCTTTGATCAAAGCCCAAACAGAGCTATGGCATTCTGAAAGGGGTGTTTCAAATGATTTCTGTGACAGAGAGAGTATCTTCAAAACACTGCCAGTTCCTTCAAGGGAGATATAGTCTAAGTGTGTGTGGAGGGGGAGGAAGCATACGTGTGTCTGTCTACTGTAACTTGGGTATTTGTGACTCGTTGCACTCTATGTAATATAAGAAAAGGCTCTTCTAGAAAATGTATTTACATAATTTTTCAGATGATTTAGCATATACATTTCTATTTCACATCCCATATAATTAGTATCTAGCATAAGACATGAAAACAAGTGACATGATGCCTATTGTGTTTTCTCTTTGATTAATCACATTGTGGCCTTGTTTCCATTGACCATAGGGCATGACTGATTGGTGGCAGACATTCCCTGTCACCCTAGAGAGTAGATGTTTCTGTGTCATATCCCCTCAGAGGGTCCTGTTGAGCTTGTTAAGGGAGAAAAGTCATTTTGTTTATAGCCACTTAGACTTCGTCGCCTGACAGGCTACTACGGGAGATTTGCTCCCTCTGGCACATATTACTGCTCTCTCAATTTTTTTCTCTATAAACTGAACAAAGTATAAATACAACATGTAAAGTGTTGGTCCCATGTTATATGAGCTGAAATAATAGAACCCAGAAATTTTCTAGACACACAAAAACCTTATTTCTCTCAAGTTTTGTTAGTGATTGAGCATTTCTCCTTTGCAAAACTAATTCATCCACCTGACAGGTGTGGCTTATCAAGAAGATGATTAAACAGCATTATCGTTACACAGGTGCACCTTGTGCTGGGTACAATAAATGGGCACTCTAAAATGTGTGGTTTTGTCACACAACACAATGCCACAGATGTCTCAAGTTTTGAGGGGGTGTGCAATTGGCATCCTGACAGCGGGAATATCCACCAGAGCTGGTGCCAAATAATTTAAGTTTGGCTTCATAACTGACTTCAGTTGGCAAATGCTCCTCTTCGAAGGCCACTGGCATGCTGGAGAAGTGTGCTCTTCACGGATGACTACCGGTTTCAACTGTACCGGTCAACATTGTGTGGTGGGGTTATGGTATGGGCAGACATAATTGACGGACAACAAAGATAATTGAGTTTTATGAATGCAGAGGGATACAGTGACGAGACCATGAGGCCCGTTGTCGTCCCTTCATCCGCCGCCATCACCTCATGTTTCAGCAAGATAATGCATGGCCCCGGGATCTGTACACAATTCCTGGAAGCTGAAAATGTCCCAGTTCTTCCATGGCCTGCATTCTCACAAAACATGTCACCCATTGAGCATGTTTGGGATGCTCTGGGTAGACGTGTTGGACAGCGTGTTCCAGTTCCCGCCAATATCTAGCAACGTGACATAGCCATTGAAGGGGAGTGGGACAACATTCCCCAGGCCACAATCAACAGCCTGATCAACTCTATGCGAAAGAGATGTGTCACGCTATGTGAGTCAAATGGTGATCCACGCTTCTACCTTATTTTTTGGTATCTGTGGTATCTGTGGTATCTGAGACGAACAGATGCATATTATTATTCCAAGTCATGTGAAATCCATAGATTAGGGGCCAATTAATTTATTTCAATTGACTGATTTCCTTAAATTAACTGTAACTCAGTAAAATCTTTGTAATTATTGCATGTTGCATTTATATTTCAAAATAAATGAAAACATACAGCAAGGATTAAATCACAATGTCTGCTCCTTGAAATGTATCGCCTCTAAGCCATTATTGTGTTGAGGTTGTGAGCTCTCTTGAAAGTTAGCGAGAAATATGATCTAAAATTGGCAAAGGTGAAAGTGCTCTGACACGTTCACTGCTTCTGAGGATACTCTTTTCTTTGTCTATTTGTGAAGTCACCATAACTGGGAACCACTTCAAGCAAGGCCCTACACTCCCAGATGGGATAACTTGAGTGGGATCTCTATTTGAAGTTGCAAACTGAAGCGTCTAAACACAGCCGACACTGATCTATCTGCTTTTTGATCATGCACACCTGATGTGAATTTCATTTGTGCCACTCAAAGAGCAGAGGGCCTGCTTGTCCCTTCACTCCCCCGCCCATGCAAGCAGTTCTATCCCCTCACAGGATGTGGCTCCCGCCTCAGCAAACTGTCATCCCACGATGAGCATACTGATCTGGTGGGGCTAAGGCTTTAGATTTCTAGAGTTACACAAACGCTGCCATTTAAAATGAATGAAACATGAAAGGATTTTTGATGTTCAAGAGGTTCACCTTGCTCTGAACAACAACATGAGCATGAGCTACAAGCAACATGGAAGTTCTTTTGAGGACAGCTACAAATACAGGGGGGTGTCAAAAGCAAAGAGGAGCAAGGACAACCTCAAAGGGAAGACAGTTTCAAAAGTATGACTGTTTTATCTTTTAGATAATGATGCTGTAGTTTAAGGTCAAATAAAAAAATTGACAATCTGCATTATTTTAGATAAAACTGAGAGGCAGGAATGTGGATCATTGTTGTTTGCAGGGACAGTCAGATGAACTCAAAGACAGAAGGGCATACGAAAGGAAGAAACTGTAATTTCTCGTCTTCTCTTGTGTTCTTCCCTTTAATGGAGACTACTGGACAGATTTCAGCCCAGGAAATAAAGATAGGTTTCTGTGTGTGTGTAGCATGGTGTTTGCCCCAGCATCTCAGGAGACACGATTAGGTGCCTTGATCTTTCCAATGGCAAGAACAAGACCTCAATCTCTCACTATCTCCACTTTAATCAAATCCCAACTTTTTTTCTCCTGCCACAAAACTGTCACTGGCAGAAAATAGGCTCTTTCTCATCAAAGAGGGGGGTTCAATTGATTTCCAGGCTGGGGGAAATTGTATTCATAAAGTTTGAAGAAGAAAAAATCCACCTGCATCCCACATCAGGCAAATTACTTCTGACTTTTAATTTATTTCTGCAGGAAATGGAAGGCTACATCCTAACCACAGTCAATAGGAGGACTGGAGAGAAGAGGTGTAATCAGGCGGCTCACCAATTCCATGGCCTCCATCCTGTCAGTTTTAATTGGTACTCAGACCACACAATCTGCTGCCCCAGATACACTCACGCCACTCCCCAAACCCAGCGCCTGGACCTGCTCCTCAACATGTCCTTCTTAATGACAACTGAACATTCCCCACATTTCAGTGCTGCAAACCAATCATGGCCAGTAGGACCACTATATTTATATGTAATGGTAAGAAAAATTGGGACAGTGAAAATTGTTATATTATTTTTAATATTTCATCTACGACCTTAACCCATTTAATCCCACATTTTCCCAGACATGAAAATATCCAACTATTGTGTCACCGGTAACCCTTTGAAATAATCAATCATCATTTCTTTACATTTTCATGGAAAAGTAGGTGAAAAAGTGTGTTTTATGGTCGGTCACAATTGTGACCGGTGGGATAATGTGATGTATACCGAATTAACATTTTTCTCCTATGCAGTCATGAAAATTCTTATATATCCCAGCCCAGTTATTAACACATTTAAAACTCTGTCACTGGCAGTCCCAGCATTCCCCTAGAATGCCCCATCACATTCTAGTGTGACTATTTTACATATCAACAACATTGTTACATTGTTACTTTAGTGCAACATGTATTGAAACATTAATATTGTAACTTTATGTAACATTTGAACTTGTACTTTAGTGACATTTTAGTGCAGCATTCACTAACAACTGTAGTGCAGTCCTGTCATTCATTCACATTGAAAATAAAGGTAACATTTAGGATAGAGGTAGCCTGTAGAACATGCATTCAACTAGAGGCCTACACTGAACAAAATAAAAAATATATATATATATATTATACATACACATACAAATTTATAAAGTTGAAGTCAGAAGTTTACATACACCTTAGCCAAATACATTTAACTTGTTAGGGAGTGGCAGCTGAGGGGTCGGTTTTGGAGAGCCTGGCATGCCCGAAGTAAAATGCCTCCCATTCAGGCCCAGAAAATAGGATATGCACACATTTGGTACCATTGGATGGGAAACACTCTGAATTTTCCAAATCTGTTAACCATTTGTCGGTGAGTAAAACAGAACGCATATAGCAGGCGAAACCCCGAGGAATTTCTATCCTGGAAAAAGTGATTTTGACACATTGCTCATTTGGTAACCCCTCCCTCATGAAAATGACCATATAAGGGCATATGAATGCAGTACCCATCGCTTCCTTTAGATGTCAACAGTCTCGAGACAGTGTAAATTTTCATTTTGGATGAATTAGACCAGAGAATAAGAGCAAACCAGGAAGTTACCTTTTTATGTAAACAGTACCCAGCGCGCGCGCCCGACAAGGCACGCTGTGTCTTTTACCGTCTTTATCGATCAGTTTATATTCCGGTTGATTTATAATAGTAAATATACGTAAAAGTGTTCCTAAGGATACATTTAAAACTATGTTTGATTGTTCTTGGACAAGTTTATAGGTATAAGATGAACGAGTTCGCGTCACGTTTCAATGGAGGAGTGGAGGCTGTCGTTTCTGATTATAACGCGCGAATCAAATGGAGGATTTATGGATAAAATACATTACTTTTTCTAACAAAAGAACCATGGATTGTCTTCATTGGACACTTAGGATGACCTCAGCAGAAGTTCTTCAACAGGTAATTGATTTGTTTTCGCTGTGAAATGTGTTGTGTGTGCCGTGATGGCTAATCGTTTCATGGCTATGGGAAAAATATGTGAGGTGCTACCCTCAAACAATCAAATGTGCTGCTTTCGCGGTAAAGCCTTTTTGAAATCTGACAACGCTGTGATATTGCCAAGAAACAGAGCTTTTGATGAGTATGGAACACTTGTATATTGGTGGATGTTTAATAATTCAACTTTGGGATTTTGAATTTGGCGCCTTACATTTCACCGGGTAGTGTCGGGAGCAGCCCGCTAGCGCCCCAGCAATCCCTGAGAAGTTAACTTCTCACATAACACATTTCACAGCGAAAACAAATAAATTACCTGTTGAAGAACTTCTGCTGAGGTCATCCTAAGTGTCCAGTGTGGGAGCTGGACACGGACATTGAGCAGGCGTTACGTCCAGAGCCCGCTCCGTTCCAGTGTCCCGCTGGTCGTCTGTACGTTCCGTCTGCTGTCCGTGACCGGTTGATCTATTGGGCCCACACGTCACCCTCCTCTGGTCATCCTGGGATCGTTCAGATGGTGCGCTGTTTGGCCACCTACCCAGAGGGAAGCTACACCCCTTACCCGTTCCACAGCGGCCGTGGTCACACCTGTCGGTGGATTTCCTGACCGATCTTCCCCCCTCACAGGGAAACACCACGATCCTGGTCATTGTGGATTGGTTCTCTAAGTCCTGCCGTCTCCTCCCTCTGCCCAGTCTCCCTACAGCCCTACAGACTGCAGAGGCCTTGTTTTTATGCAAGTCTTCCGGCCCTACAGGGTGCCTGAGGATATAGTGTCTGTCCCCAGTTCACTTTCGAGGGTCTGGAAGGCGTTCATGGAACGTCTGGGGGTCTCGATCAGCCTGACCTCTGGGTTTCATCCGGAGAGTAATGGGCAGGTGGAGAGAGTGACCCAGGATGTGGGCAGGTTTCTGCGGTCTTATTGCCAGGATCGGCCGGGGGAATGGGCGGCATTCGTGCCCTGGGCCGAGATGGTTCAGAACTCGCTCCGCCACTCCTCTACTAACCTCTCCCCCTTCCAGTGTGTATTGGGGTACCAGCCGGTTCTGGCGCCGTGGCATCAGAGTCAGACCGAGGCTCCTGCGGTGGACGACTGGTTCAGGTGCGCGGAGGAGACATGGGACGCCGCTCATGTTCACCTCCAGCAGGCCGTGCTGCGCCAGAATGCCAGCAAAGACCATCACCGCAGTGAGAGCCCGGTGTTCACACCGGGGGACTGGGTATGGCTCTCGACCCGAAACCTGCCCCTCCGCCTGCCCTGCCAGAAGCTGGGTCTGCGGTTTGTGGGGCCATTTAAAGTCCTGAGGAGAGTGAACGAGGTTTGTTATAGGTTACAGCTTCCCCCCGACTACGGTATTAACCCCTCGTTCCATGTGTCTCTCCTCAGGCTGGTGGTGGTTGGCCCGCTCCAGGAGTCTGAGGTGCGGGATGTCCCTCCGACCCCTCTGGACATCGAGTGTTCAGTCCGCTCCATACTGGATTCGAGGCGTCGGAAGAGGGGCCTTCAGTACCTCGTGGAGTGGGAGGGGTACGGTCCGGAGGAGAGAGTCTGAGTTCTGGTGGAGGACGTTTATGCTGCGGGAGTTTCACCGTCTCCATCCGGATCGCCCTGCGCCTCGCCCTCCGGGTCGGCCCCGAGGCCGGTGTTAGCAAGCTGCTGGAGCAGCGCGTCAAGGGGGGAGTACTGTCACAACTTCCGCCAAAGTCGGTGCCTCTCCTTGTTTGGGTAGTGTTCGGCGGTCGATGTCACCGGTCTTCTCGCCATCACCGATCCATTTTCCATTTGTTTTGTCTGTGTTTTCCACACCTGGTTTCAATTCCCTCAATTACATGTTTTGTATATAACCCTTTGTTCCCCCCCATGTCTTTGTGTGGGAATGTTCTTTGTAGTGCTTGTACACATTATTTACTGGTGCGTTTCGGGCTATTTTGTGCCCATGTACTCTTGTGTTGTTTTGAACCGTTGGGGTTGTTTATTAAATGACTAAGTTTACCCAGTTTTGCTCTCCTGCGCCTGACTTCTCTGCAACCAGTTACGCAACCCCTACACAACCTTCCACAAGCTTCCCAACATAAGTTGGGTGAATTTTGGCCCATTCCTCCTGACAGAGCTGGTGTAACTGAGTCAGGTTTGTAGGCCTCCTTGCTCGCACACGCATTTTCCGTTCTGCCAACAAATGTTCTATAGGATTGAGGTCAGGGCTGTGTGACGGCCACTCCAATACCTTGACTTTGTTGTCCTTTTTCCAAAACTTTGGAAGTATGCTTGGGGTCATTGTCCATTTGGAACACCCATTTGCCACCAAGCTTTAACTTCCTGACTAATGTCTTGAGATGTTGCTTCAATATATGCACATCATTTTCCTGCCTCATGTGCCATCTATTTTGTGAAGTGCACCAGTCCCCCCTGCAGCCAAGCACCCCCACAACATGATGCTGCCACCCCCGTGCTTCACGGTTAGGATGGTGTTCTTCGGGCTTGCAAGCCTCCCCCTTTTTCCTCCAAACATAACGAGGGTCATTATGGCCAAACAGTTCTATTTTTGTTTCATTAGACCAGAGGACATTTCTCCAAAAAGTACGATCTCTGTCCCCATGTTCAGCCAGTAGTCTGGCTTTTTTTTGTCCGTTTTGGAGCAGTGGCTTCTTCCTTGCTGAGTGGCCTTTCAGGTTATGTAGATATAGGACTCATTTTACTGTGGATATAGATACTTTTGTTCCTGTTTCCTCCAGCATCTTCACAAGGTCCTTTGCTGTTGTTCTGGGATTGATTTGCACTTTTCACACCAAAGTATGTTCATCTCTAGGAGACAGAACGCGTCTCCTTCCTGAGCAGTATGACGGCTGCGTGGTCCCATGGTGTTTATACTTGCGTACTATTGTTTGTACAGATGAACGTGGTACCTTCATGCTCAAAAGGATGATCCGGACATGTGAAGGTCAACATTTTTGGGGGGGAGGTCTTGGCTGATTTCTTTTGATTTTCCAATGATGTCAAGCAAAGAGGCACTGAATTTGAAGATAGGCCTTGAAATACATCCACAGGTACACCTCCAATTGACTCAAATGATGTCAATTAGCCTATCAGAACCTTCTAAATGACATAATTTTCTGGATTTTTCCAAGCTGTTTAAAGGCACAGTCAACTTAGTGTATGTAAACTTCTGACCCACTGGAATTGTGATACAGTGAATTATAAGTGAAGTAATCTGTCTGTAAACAAATGTTGATAAAATGACATGTTTCACACGCAAAGTAGATGTCCTAACCGACTTGTCAAAACTATCATATGTTAACAAGACATTTGTGGAGTGGTTGAAAAAATAGTTTTAATGACTCCAACCTAAGTATATGTAAACCTCCGACTTCAACTGTATATATAATAACAATAATAATAGAAAAATAATTTGATCCTCCTTTCATTTCATTTGACAGAAAATTGGAATTACGCTTTTTTTCGTAATAGCCACTGGGTACCGAAACTGAATGGAAATTGGGTTTGTGGAGTGTCTCTGGCTCACAGATCAGGTTTGATCTGAATGCATGTTGCTCTCCTCCTGTCTAATGAACACTTTGAGAGGAGGCTAACTGAATGAAATGAAAAACGGGTTTCTGGTCACTTTCATTCTGTCTCAGCTGTTTACATATTACACATCCTCTCAATGTCTGCAAACAAAATGGTGAGCCAGGTCCACCCTTATATTGACAACATTGATTATGAAATTCAGATAAAATTCCAAATTAATTTATTCATAGCACTAATTCACGAGGTCTAAGCATGGACCTATCTGTACATAAATGTGAAGGTTGGGAAGTGGTTTTGGACTATTGGATCCCCCTGATGCAACTCTAAGCAATGTCAGTCTGGAAAGTCTATAGGAGCGTCATCAGAGAATGTGCAGACCAGCTGGCTCTGTTTATGGACATTTTCAATGTCTCGCTATCCCAGTTTGCTGTCCCCACTTGCTTCAAGATGTCCACCATTGTCCCTGTACCCAAGAAAGCAAAGGTAACTGAAATAAAATTGCCCTGTAGCACTCACTTTCCACAGACGATGCAATTGCCATCGCACTGCACACTGCCCTTATCCCATCTGGACAAGAGGAATACCTACGTAAGAATGTTGTTCATTAATTATAGCTCAGCATTCAACACCATAGTACCCTCCAAGCTCATCATTAAACTTGGGGCCCTGGGTCTGTATCCCGCCCTGTGCAACTGGATCCTGGACATCCTGACGGGCCGCCCCCCAGGTGGTGAAGGTAGGAAACAACCCCTCCACTTCGCTGATCTTCAACACAGGGGCCCCACAAGGCTGCGTGCTCAGCTCCCTCCTGTACTCCCTGTTCACCCATGAATGTGTGGCCACACACGCCTCCAACTCAATCATCAAGTTTGCAGACGACACAACAGTAGTAAACCTGATTACTAACAGGGAGGAGATGAGGGCCCTGGGAGAGTGGTGCCAGGAAAATAACCTCTCACTTAACATCAACAAAACAAAGGAGCTGATCGTGGACTTCAGGAAACAGCAGAGGGAGCATACCCCCTATACACATTGACGGGACCGCAGTGGAGAAGGTGGAAAGCTTCATGTTCCTTGGCGTACACATCACTGACGATCTGAAATTGTCCACCCACACAGATAGTGTGGTGAAGAAGGCACAACAGGAGGCCTCAGGAGGCAGAAGAAACTTTTGGCTTGGCCCCTAAAACCCTCACAAACTTTTACAGATGCACAATTGATTGCATCCTGTCGGGCTTTATCACTGCCTGGAACCGCAACTGCACCACCGAAACCACAGGGCTCTCCAGAGGGTGATGTGGTCTGCCCAACGCATCACCGAGGGCAAACTACCTGCCCTCCAGGACATCTACAGCACCCGATGCCACATGAAGTTCAAAAAGAACATCAAGGACATCAACCACCCGAGCCACGACCTGTTCACCCCTCTATCAACCAGAAGGCGAGGTCAGTACAGGTGCATCAAAGCTGGGACCGAGAGACTGAAAAACAGCTTCTATCTTAAGGCCATCAGACTGTTAAATAGCCATCACTAGCCGGCTTCCACCCGGTTACGCAGCCCTGCATCTTAGAGGCTGCTGCCCTATATACCTAGACTTGGAATCACTGACCACTTTAGTCACTTTAATAATGTTTAAATAATGTTTACATTCTGCTTTACTCATCTCATACAGTGAGGGGAAAAAGTAATTGATCCCCTGCTGATTTTGTACGTTTGCCCACTGACTAAGAAATGATCAGTCTATAATTTTAATGGTAGGTTTATTTGAACAGTGAGAGACAGAATAACAACAAAAATATCCAGAAAAACATATCTGAAATATGTTATAAATTGATTTACATTTTAATGAGGGAAATAAGTATTTGACCCCCTCTCAATCAGAAAGATTTCTGGCTCCCAGGTATCTTTTATACAGGTAACAAGCTGAGATCAGGAGCACTCCATTTAAGAGTGTGCTCCTAATCTCAGCTCGTTACCTGTATAAAATACACCTTTTATAGGTGGACAACTGGGTGAAAGTGGACAACTGGTGGACAACTGGGTGAAAGTGTTGTAGTCAGATGAGACCAAAATGAAGCTCTTTGGCATCAACTCAACTCGCCGTGTTTGGAGGAGGAGGAAAGCTGCCTATGACCCCAAGAACACCATCCCCACCGTCAAACATGGAGGTGGAAACATTATGCTTTAGGGGTGTTTTTCTGCTAAGGGGACAGGACAACTTCACCGCATCAAAGGGACGATGGACGGGGCCATGTACCGTCAAATCTTGGGTGAGAACCTCCTTCCCTCAGCCAGGGCATTGAAAATGGGTCGTGGATGGGTATTCCAGCATGACAATGACCCAAAACACACGGCCAAGGCAACAAAGGGGTGGCTCAAGAAGAAGCACATTAAGGTCCTGAAGTGGCCTAGCCAGTCTCCAGACATTAATCCCATAGAATTAAGGTTTGAGTTGCCAAACGTCAGCCTCGAAATCTTAATGACTTGGAGAAGATCTGCAAAGAGGAGTGGGACAAAATCCCTCCTGAGATGTGTGCAAACCTGGTGGCCAACTATAAGAAACGTCTGACCTCTGTGATTGCCAACAAGGGTTTTGCCACCAAGTACTAAGTCATGTTTTGCAGATGGGTCAAATACTTATTTTCCTCATTAAAATGCAAATTAATTTATAACATTTTTCACATGCGTTTTTCTGGATTTTTTTGTTGTTATTCTGTCTCTCACTTTTCAAATAAACCTACCATTAAAATTATAGCCTGATCATTTCTTAGTCAGTCTTAGTCAAATACTTGTTTCCCTCACTGTATGTATGTACTGTATTATATTCTACTGTATTTTAGTCAATGCCACTCCGACACTGCTCAATCTAATATTTCTTTCTTTCTTAATGCCATTCTTTTACTTTTAGATTTGTGTGTATTTTTGTGAATTGTTTTTAGGTACTACTGCACTGTTAGATACTACTGCACTGTTGGAGCTAGGAACACAAGCATTTCTCTACACCCGTAAAAATATCTGCTAAATATGTGTATGTGACCAATTAAATTTTATTTGATTTTGAGAGAGTTCCTATGCCAGTTTGTAATTTCCCCTAATAAAAAAAAACTCAGAAAAGAAAATGGGAAGGCAAAATAACAATGTGAGGCAAGTTCTCAACTGCATGTGAATTGAAAGTTAGGAAAATAGTAGTAGTTCAATTTACTGTGATTCTGTCAGGCTTGCTGTGACAAATCCCTGTTTGTTGAATACTTATAACATGACTATGTCTCACAAACCGCCCCCCCAAATTTTGGATACTTGGCATGAAGTATTGGAAAAAGCAGCCTGCATGACATGGGGGACAGTTAACGCTTGCAGCAGTGCGGGGGATGCGCAGGTGCCGGTGAGTTTGACAAAGGAGGGAGAGAGAGAGTAGCCATACCAACTCGAGCTAGTTAGACAAACTTGTAGATGTCATAGGTTATCTATCATCCCATCTGTTAGTGACTGTCTTGACTGCATCATCGATGTAATGAAGCTAGTTAAGATAGCAAACTTTGTTAGCCAGCTAGCTACCTAGGCTAATTGAGAACATTTTTGCTGCGCTTCCCATCCTTGTCTACGACAACTCCATTCAGATTAAACAACGGCCTACCTGATGGTTGCTTGTTGTAGCTTACTTTTTCTCATTTAACTAACTTAATTTTGTCATTTCAATTCCATTTTGCATTGATTAGAGATCTCCCATGTTGCTTGCCACACACGGAGCAACTGTAGACAGGTATAGTATGTCCAGTGGTGTAAAATACTTAAGTAAAAATACTTTAATGTAGTACTTAAGTTGTACTTTACTTTACTATTTATTTTTTTGAGAACTTTTACTTTTACTTCACAACATTCCTAAAGAAAATAATGTACTTTTTACTCCCTACATTTTCACTAACACCCAAAAGTACTCATTACATTTTCAATGCTAAGCAGGACAGTCAAATTCTCAAAATTGTCAATTGTCACACTTATCAAGAGAACATCCCTAGACATCCCTACTTCCTCTGATCTGGCAGACTAACTAAACGCCTGTGCTTAATTTGTAAATTATGTCAGAGTGTTCGAGTGTGCTCCTGACGATCTGTAAATCATTAAATAAAAACATTGTGCAGTCTGGTTTCCCTAATATAAGGAATTTGAAATGATTTATACTTTAAAAAGTATATTTTTGAAATTAAATTTACTTTTGATACATAAGTATATTTAAAACCAAATACTTTTAGACTTTTACTCAAGTAGTATTTTACTGGGTGACTTTCAGTTTAACTTGAGTCATTTTCTAATAAGGTAGCTTTACTTTTACTCCAGTATGACAATTGGTAACTTTTTCGACGACTAGGTATGTCATTTTATGTGCCGCTATTCATAAAAACAACATTAAAAAGTATGTTGTTTACTGAATAGATCATTTAATTTAGTCAAAGCCTTTTCATTGTTAAAATAGGCCTATATGTTTATACATGTTTCTGTTGAACTGTGTCTTTGTTTTGTATGTTTTGAAATGTTCTTTTCTGTATGCCTAGAACTGTACATGTCAACATGTTTACACAGGGCACAGCCGTAAAAGAGATCCAGGTCTCAGTCTGTTTTTCCCTGTTAAAATAAAGATTAAAAAATAAATAAAAAAATACACAAATGCCAACAAAATACCTTTTTGGTCAGTGTGGTGTGTGTTTGTGTGTAACCTTTATTTAACTAGGCAAGTCAATTAAGAAGAAATTCTTATTTACAATGACGGCCTACCCCGGCCAAACCCGGACAACGCTGGGCCAATTGTGGCCCGCCATATGGGACTCCCAATCATGGCCGCATGTGATACAGCCTGGATTTGAACCAGGGACTGTAGTGACACCTCTTGCACTGAGATGCAGTGCCTTAGACCGCTGCGTCCATGAGTGTGTGTTAACTATTCAACTGTACTAGAATGCTTAAAAGGCAGCAAACATTTTCAATATCGGTTATCGGTTATCGGCTATCGGCTATCGGTATTGGTATTGTTTTTTTTGACAAGCAAAAAATTTGATATCGGTATCGGCCAAAAATTTCATATCGGTGCATCACTAGTTTTAGGTGCCAAGACAAATTTCTTCAGCCTCCTGAGGTTGAAGAGGCTCTGTTGCGTCTTCTTCAAGACTCTGTTTGTGTGGGTGGACCATTTCAGTTTGTCAGTAATGTGTACGCCAAGGAACTTTTCACCTTATCCAATGCGGTCCCATCGATGTGGATTGGAGGGTGCTCCCTCTGCTGTTTCCTGAAGTCCACGATCAGCTCCTTTGTTTTGATGTTGAGTGAGAGGTTATTTTCCTGGCACCACTCTTCCAGGGCCCTCGCCTCCTCCCTGTAGGCTGTCTCGTCATTGTTGGTAATCAGGCCTACTACTGTTGTGTCATCTGCAAACTTGATGATTGAGTTGGAGGCGTGTGTGGTCATGCGTTCATGGGTGAACTGGGATTACAGGAGGGAGCTGAGCACGCATCCTTGTGGGGCCCCTGTGTTGAAGATCAGCGAAGTGGAGGTGTTGTTTCCTACCTTCACCACCTGCGGGCGGCCCATCAGGAAGTCCAGGACCCAGTTGCACAGGGCGGGGTTCAGACCCAGGGCCCCGAGCTTAATGACGAGCTTGGAGGGTACTGTGGTGTTGAATGCTGAGCTATAGTCAATGAACAGCATTCTTGCGTAGGTATTCCTCTTGTCCAGATGGGATAGGGCAGTGTGCAGTGCGATGGCAATTGCATCATCTGCGGATCTATTGGGGCGGTAAGCAAATTGAATTGGGTCTAGGGTGTCAATTAAGATAGAGGTGATATGATCCTTGACTAGTCTCTCAAAGCACTTCATGATGACAGAAGTGCTACAGGGCGATAGTCATTTAGTTCAGTTACCTTTGCTTTCTTGGGTACAGGAACAATGGTGGACATCTTGTGAATATGTCCGTAAACACTCCAGCCAACTGGTCAGCGCATGCTTTGAAGACTCGGCTAGGGATGCCTAAATATCTTACTCACGTCGGCCATGGAGAAGGAAAGCCCACAGTCCTTGGTAGCAGGCCGCGTCGGTGGCACTGTGTTATCCTCAAAGCAGGCGAAGAAGGTGTTTAGCCTGTCCAGAAGCAAGATGTCGTTGTCCGCGACTTGGCTCGTTTTCCCTTTGTAGTTCGTGATTGTCTGTAATTCCTGCCACATACGTCTCGTTTCTAAGCCGTTGAATTGCGACTCCACTTTGTCTCTATACTGACGTTTTGCCTGTTTGATTGTCTTACGGAGGGAATAACAACACTGTTTGTATTTGGCCATATTCCCAGTCACCTTGCCATGGTTGAATGCGATGGTTAGTGCTTTCAGTTTTGGCGAATGCTGCCATCTATCCATGGTTTCTGGTTAGGGTAGGTTTTAATAATCTCCTAAACATGTCCTAAAAACTCAGTCACCGTAGCAGTGTATTCGTCTATGTTGTTCTCTGAGGCTGCCCGGAAACATATCCCAGTCTGCGTGATCAAATCAATCTTGCAGCGTGGATTCCAATTGGTCAGACCAGCTTTGAATAGTCCTTAGCATGGGTACTTCATGTTTAAGTTCCTGCCTATAGGAATAGAAGAGCAAAATGGAGTCGTGATCAGATTTGCCAGGATGGGCAGGGGAGGGCCTTGTAGGCATCCCGGAAGTTGGAGTAGCAGTGATCGAGTGTTTTAGCAGCGTGAGTACTACAGTTAATGTGTTGATAAAACTAACATAGGTAACGTTTTCCTCAAATTTGCTTTGTTAAAATCCCCAACTACAATAAATACAGCCTCAGGGTATGTGGTTTCCAGTTTGCATAAAGTCCAGTGAAGTTCTTTGAGGGCCGCCATGGTATCGGCTTGAGGGGGAATATTCACGGCTGTGACTATGACCTAAAATAATTCTCATGGGAGGTAATATGGTCGGCACAGTATATACGTGAAACAGAGTATGTTACAATCCCTGATGTCTGTCTGGAAGGAAATCTTTGCCCTGAGCTCAACAACTTTATTATCCAGAGACTGAACATTAGCGGGTAATATACTCGGAAGCGATGGGTGGTGTGCACACCTCCTGAGTTGGACTAAAAGTATTTTCCACCGGCAGAGTTTTGGGACAGCCTTTGGGATCAGTTCAATTGCCCTGGGGGGTACAAACAAAGGATCCGGTTCGGGAAAGTTGTATTACTGGTTGTAATGGCTGGTAATGCTGGTGAGTTTCTATCGCTCTTATATCCAAAAGTTCTAATAACACAAAAAAAGTCCTGGGCTAATAATGTAAGAAATAACACATTCATATAAAATAAAATACTGTGAAGTTTCCTAAGAGCTTGAAGCACGGCAGCCCTATCCGTCTGCGCCATTTTCTTGTTGTTGATACCATAGGAGAAGGTCATCCATTTGGCTGAGAGGCATCCCATAAACAACATCTTCAAACGTGGATTGTCTGAACTGAGCAGTGTGATATAGGGGGATTTTAGAACTGTCCATGCTGTGAAATGACTTCTGCTCAGTGAGTGGACTCCCTAAGGTTGCTGCTAGTGCTGACATCATCGGGAAGGCTTGATAATCTCCAAGTTATAGAGTTGGCTGTTTTAGCGGGTTGGTAATTCTTTGAGCTACAGAGATCAAGGATTCCAAGCCACTTCTGGCATATAGCCAGGTCTAAGGGGAAAGACAGACAAGATGTTATGTCTGTTTTGAGACCTATCAGACCTATTTGCCCGTAAGCCATTAATTTCTCATTAATTACAGCATTAATTTGTCCCAAAATCAATTGAATCCCCCAGTGGATGTATTCCTATCTTTTTTCCTGGTGCAGCACTGTTACACCGGCTAGCAAGTAACATACTATCTGACATTGAACTTGGCCTAATGCAGTTGCTTTAATTGTGTATTTTACTAGTACCCTCAACAAGCCTTCATGTCTTTTCAGACTTCTGTCTTCACCATTGTCTAAAAGTGACCAGGTTAATTGTCCCTTTCCCCTTCATACATCAGTCCTGGGGAGATCATTTTTTTCAGTATGAGGTGCTGTGAACCTTTTGACTTCAATTTCCTTGCCGTGGCAGAGTTAAATTAGAGGGATGCTTCAAAGCTTGCCACAGCTCTCGGGCCTCTGCAACGAGTTAAAGAGAGGGAGGTAGAGCCACTATGGACCTTCACTGTGCCTTTTCCTTTCACGTCGCTAGACGATGATTAGTCTCTGGAATACGTATTGCTAGATGATGAGTCTCTGGAATACTTATTGCTAGATGATGAGTCTCTGAAATGTTCACACACTTTACTCCAGGTCAGACATAATTCTTCTTTGCACCACACTGTTTTAATGGATAACAGCTTCTTATCTTGAGGGTCTCATCAACATTACCACCTTAAGGGACAGTCTGATGTTTTCGAAACCAAAGAAACAAAGTGGAAATATGATGTTGTCATAAATGTAAACAGCCACTAGCTAATTAAAACCATTTCTCTGAATTCTGTTTTTGTGCACTTATGGGTTGTTTTACTACTTTGGGCTGGGCTTCCCATATTCAATGTATCTTTACTTTGTTGATCAAGTCCTTCAAATAACACCACACAGTAACACTATTAAGGTTCTAGAAGAAACGCGGCCCTAGTAGTTTTGCCAATATAGACCATGCCACAGGTACAGGTGATCATGGAAATTAATTTACCATTATGTGGGCAGCAGATAGCCTAGCCGGTTCAAATACTGGAGCCGACAAGTTGAAAAATCTGTCGATGTGCCATTGAGCAAGGCACTTATCCCTAATTTGCTCTAGGTGCACCGTACTACTATGGCTGACACTGTAAAACAACACATTTAACGGAATCTATCCCGCGTATGTGACAATAAAACATCTATTACATGTGATTATAGACAATATGACTGAGGTCCTGTCATGTTATGTCAATGTTAAAGTTATGTTCATGACAAGCTAATATAGGCATTACATTGTAACATTTGAAAAAGTGTTGTCCAAGTTGGTATTCTAATCACATATTACTGGTCAGCATCTATGAAACAATAATGCAGGCTTTTGAGTGTACTGAGGCTGCACTAGTGTATCAAGCATTCATTGCAATTACCTCCTTCTCATTTGGGTAAGTAATGACACAGCTACTTTGATAAATGGCAATCAGCAGTTGTGTGTGTGTGTGTGTGTGTGTGTGTGTGTGTGTGTGTGTGTGTGTGTGTGTGTGTGTGTGTGTGTGTGTGTGTGTGTGTGTGTGTGTGTGTGTGTGTGATTTGAGTGTGTATATGTGTGTGTATATTAGGTTAAAGTACAGGACAATATGACCTGTTGATAATTCTAAGGAATCCCTCAAAACATGAATTAGGGTGTATGAGTGCAAAAGTACTATTCTTGCTCCTTCACAAATAGAGGAAGGTAACATGCTACTTTCAGGTAGCCACCATGAAGAGCAAGCAGATGGTGAGCACAGATGTTCCTAGGTTGGGGAACAGTCTGCAGCCTGGCACCTATTCCCCTGGGCCCAGTCCATTTCTGTGGGGAACTCACCACAAGGTGTTCAGATTGGCAAGCACCATGGCTATGCTGGAACTGAAGATACAAGTTCACACCTCTCCTCTCCATGTGCCTTTTTCTCCCTCATTTGAAACTCATCTGAAGCTTGCTTGAGGAAATGTGTTTTCTAAATTACTGTGAAAGTAGAAATTATACACCAAGCTGTTCTTTAATTGGGAAACCATTACAGTTTTATTCACATTCAAAGCTAAGTGAATATATTCACCATTATTTTTTACTTACATATGATTTTATAATGTTGGCAGTTTTCACAATATTCTACTTTTATATTGCAATTTGGATCTCTTGAGGCACAAGTTAATTCATAAAATCACTTCAAGAGTGTGGATTATTCTTCTTTAATCAAGTACTTTATTTTCCAAATACATTTTATTGGCTGTTTTTATTGGTGTTTTTAAAGTGTTCCATTATATATATATTTTTTTTTCTCATCACTGGATGCTTTTGCCAAGTTCAGCCATAAATGGTATAGCACTAGCACACTTGATTTAAAATCATGTTTTTAATAAATTATCTTAAATAAGTATGTTAGAGCTGGACTGGAATAAAAGCATCTTCGATGCAGCTATTATCCAGCTTTGAAAAAGAAGTGAAAGTTGTGATTTATTTTTATCTTTAATTTCTTAGAAACATAGCTGCAAAATCTTTAAAAATATAAGCACTCTTTCTATTTGTTGTTATGTTTTTAAGGTACTCAACCATAAAATTGGAATATCATTCTACTATAACACTGGGGGGAAATGCTTCCAATAAATGAATCTGATGGCTGCAACTCAATTGTATATTTTGTAATTACAATAAAAGGTACTGGGAAAGAACCAAAGCGTTTAAGGTGAATGGATTTTCCTTTTTTAATTTGATAACTCTTTCTTCCCTGTCAGTCCTTGTCAGTCAGAGCTGAGAGTTTGGAGGCATTTACCAGCCAAATCGATACATGGCCTGCTGCATATTATAAAGGAAAGGAACTTAGCTTGTTTAAAGATGCCGATAAACAACATTAGAACCGAGAGCTTTGACGCATCAGGAAAAACATGTTCATCTATCAAACTGTTTTTGGATATGCTTAAAACAAAGTTTTGGAAAGCAACGTCAAACAATACCAAATGCAATTTTGCTTTTTCAATAAAAATATTGTTGAGTACAGCCTTACAAAAAGTCAAGAATTGGCTGTTAAAGAATTGGCTGGTAAATAAATTGGAGACTTATAGATTCTTTCTGACTGTACATTGATAACACTATTAAACTGTAGAGCAGTGGAGTGGGTAGGCTAATTATAACAGTTTAAACTCCATGATCAGGACATCCCATGATCCTTACTCACTTCAGTCTTTCATCAACTCACTTCAATAAATATTCAGCTATGTAAATAGGATACAAATGAGCATTTGTACTGCGTGACATACCGTGTATATAGACATGCAAATAAATGATAAAAGCTAAGCTCAATAAAGTAGGAACACACAGAATGCCAAAAGGAGGTCATCATCAGAGGGCCCAAAGAAGATACATGCCTGAGCAGAGGGTGATATAGAGGCAGGGCATGTGATCCTTCTGCGGTTTAGCATCTGGCCCGGGGTAGAGCAGCACTGTTGTGCTTTTTGCATATGTATTTGAGTTATTGCTCCTGAGGGAGCCACTATATATCCAAGGACCCGTGGATGGGTGACAATGAGGGCCTGGATTTCCTTCTTCTTTATCAGTGCCTGTCTCCCTCCTGATGTATCTCTCAGCACAACTTCAGATTGCCTCATCTATCATTGCCCTCAGATATGAAAATGTAGATCTCGACATGGGGCGAGTCACATTGTTACGAGTACAATCTGGGCGATCTTGGGGGAGGTCCTCCATCGTAGACGGAGGGGAAACAGCATGAACATCTATTCATTTGATAATGTATTTGGACACATTCTTTCACTCTATCCTTAAATAATTGATGTAATGTGTGTTGTCCAACAGAGATCAATAATGTATAAGTATCCCTTTTACATCCTCTTCCACACTTGCCATTTCTATGATAGTAAACTTTTTCCTCAGTTTGTAAAGTGAGAACTTACTTTGCATAGTGGTAAACATATTTAAAGTCAATATTTGTATTCCAACTGTTGATGGGAGCAGAATAGCTACGTGACCACTATTGATTGATTACAACTGGTACGAATGTCAAGAAAATGTCAATGATGCCAGTGGATATGGGCATGGCTGGATGTAATCAACATCCTTGTGTTTCTCTGAAATTAAAAGATGTTTTTCATCGATGTTCTTAACTTGCCAACTCCCTTTCTTTCATTTGTGTATTGGCTCCCCTCAATAAACTCTGATTAATTAGATTAGACTTAATGAAAGAGTAATCAATTGGCATTACACAAAGTCATTCACTATCTATTCTCAAACTGTGAACACTACAGTGGCTGAACCTTGATTTATCTTCCAGGAATAAACACTTCATAAATACTGTATACATGAATGAATTACAGTCTATCTGGTGAACATGTATATATGATTGACCGTATAACTCTTGAACACATTACTGCTGTTTTTCCACTGCAGGGCCGTGCCGTGAATGTCACGGTTCCTATTAATTTCCATTTGCCCATGGCCCGCTTGATTCCTGGAGCCTAGAGGGATATTCAACCTCGTTTGATATCTGTTACTGACCTCGAACCAAGTAGGCCAGTGGGTGGGGTTATAATTGGCCGTACTCAATGACTGGTCTCACACAATGATGTCACAGTGTCTCATATCCATAGGCAACTGGATTCTTCCACCAGGAATGAAAAGGTCTTCCAAAAAAGATTGGATACGTTGGCCGAGAAGGGAATCCATCAGTTAGTAAAACAGTGCAGGGAAAAAATTAAGAAACTCAAACAAGAATATAAAAAGATATAAGACCACAACAACAAAATGGACCACCATCGATGCTGTACTGGGATGCAGACCAGGAAAGTCTGGTCGGGAGACGCTGGATTCGCCATCCCCGAACAGAGATATTTGAAGCCATGATCACGCTGAGCAGCGAAGATCAGCATGGTAATACATTGTTTTTAGAAAAATGACTATCTAGCTAGCAAACAACGTCTTCAGCGTAGCTAGCTGTAGCGTGTGAGAGTGAGCACTGCGCGAGACGTGAACCAGGGTCGACAATTTCTCATAGAAACATCCATGGAAGGCCAACGCTGTGGACTTAACTACGTGTTTGACAAAGGCTGGAGTATCCAACTTTACATTATACAAGCAAACATACTTTTCAGAGGTCATTCCTGAACCTACAGACTCAGAGGAAGCTGCATGCTCGAACAGTGAAGCCACAACTTCAGAGCCCTGCACCACCAGACACTCAGGGTCCATCGACACAATCAATGCTCCTGCAACCCCTGAGCTCTGCACCCCCAGGTGCCAAGGGTCCATTCTTGTTTGGTAAACAGTTCAATATCAATTGATTGTCATGTTCACTTGTTTAGCCCTAATCACACAATTTAGCTGTCTTTGACAGGGGTGGGCAATCTCCTCCACAGACGGCTTTTGTCATGACAGGGTTATGTTCCTAAACATTATTCAAGGAGGCAGTATGGATCTAGGAATGCATTCATACTGTGAAACTGTCACATGAATCATTTACAATGAATCATATTCTGACCCATGACCTTTAATATTTGCATCACTGGTGTATCTGGTTGGTAGATCTGGTTGGCCCCACACTGGCTTTTGCTGGATTATATTTAATCAACATAATGAGACAATACATAGTTGGATGACAAAACTGCACTCACACTGGCTGCCGTTAGGGTTTGCTTTGGAGTCTGTACCTTATCATTCCTGTACTGTACATTCCATTACCTCTGCCCATATATTTTCCTTGTACCTTATCATTCATGTACTGTACATTGTATTACTTCAGGCTATTTATTTTCCCCGTACTTTTTCATTCCTGTACATCTATTTTTTTTGCCTATATATATTCCCAAGGAAGAGAAAACACACTACGAGCACAACCAGCAAATATCTGAACTTCATGAGCGAGACCGAGGCCTCATACCTGGAGACAGTTGAGGCCCAGCATCAGCATCAGAATCAGCACTTCAATCAGCTGTGTGAAGAGTAGGTGAATGGATGATCTCTGCATGTGTGGTTCCCACCGTGAAGCATGGAGGAGGTGGTGTGATGGTGTGTAGAATTATTGTAAATCGATAGTGAAGACATCAAAACAACGAATTAACACATGCAGAATCATTTAGTAACCAAAAAAGTGTTAAACAAATCAAAATATATTCTATATTTGATATTCTTTAAAGTAGCCTCCCTTTGCCTTGATGACAGCTTAGCACACTCTTGGCATTCTATCAACTAGCTTCACCTGGAATGCTTTTCCAACAGTCTTGAAGGAGTTCCCACAAATGCTGAGCATTTGTTGGGGGCTTTTCCTTCACTCTGCAGTCCAACTCATCCCAAACCATCTCAATTGGATTGAGGTCAGGTGATTGTTGTGGCCAGGTCATCTGATGCAGCACTCCATCACTCTCATTCTTGGTCAAATAGCCTTTACACAGCCTGGAGGTGAGTTGGATCATTGTCCTGTTGAAAAACAAAGGATAGTGGGACTAAGCACATACCAGATGGGATGGTGTATCGCTGCAGAATGCTGTGGTAGCCATGCTGATTACCTATGCCTTGAATTCTAAAAATATCACAGTGTCACCAGCAAAGCACCCCCACACCATCACACCTCCTCTTCCATTCTCCACGGTGGGAACCACACATGCAGAGATCATCCATTCACCTACTCTGCGTCTCACAAAGACGCAAAAATCTCAAATTTGGACTCATCAGATCAAAGGACAGATTTCCTCTGGGCTAATGTCCATTGCTCATTTTTCTTGTCCCAAGCAAGTCCATTCAAAGCAAATTTTATTTGTCACATATGCCGAATAGAACAGATGTAGACCTTGCAGTGAAATGCTTGCTTACAAGCCCTTAACCAACAATGTTTTAAGATGTTTTTAAGAAAAACAAAAAACATAAGTAAAAAATAGAAAATAAAAGTAACAAATAATTAAACAGCAGCAGTAAAATAACAATAGTGAGGCTATATACATTCGGTACCGGTACAGAGTCAATGTAGTGGTTAGTATTGGTTTCTTTGCAGCAATTTGTTCATGAAGGCCTGATTCACGCAGTCTCCTCTGAACAGTTGATGTTGAGATGTGTCTGTTTCTTGAACTCTGTGAGGCATTTATTTGGGCTGCAATCTGAGGTGCAGTTAACTCTAATGAACTTATCCTCTGCAGCAGAGGTAACTATGGGTCTTTCTTTCCTGTGGCGGTCCTCATAACACAGTTTCATCATAGCACTTTTTTGTGACTGCACTTTTTTAACACTTGTTTGGTTACTACATGATTCCATATGTTTAAATTCATAGTTTTGATGTCTTCATTATTATTATTAGTCTTCAATATATTCAGAATTCGTGGTCAGCTTCAACAGGGCAATGGCAATTCACTTTTGGAGAGGGACACTAATGCCGAACACTGTATCCTGTCTCTCCATAACAGGACACTGCCAATATGCGGATTTATCAATCCGTTGGGTGCCTGTAAATTGTGGAAAACAGTGGTCCCACCACTAAGTTGACAGGCACAGGGCCCAGACAGTGCTCGCCTGCAGCTCTTCAACATGTGATAGATCTGAAACAAGTATACAGTTGAAATTGGGAAGTTTACATACACCTTAGCAAAATACATTCAAATTCAGTTCTCAAAATTCCTGACATTTAATCCTAGTAAAAATTCCCTGTCTTAGGTCAGTTAGGATCACCACTTTATAATAAGAATGTGAAATGTCAGAATAATAGTAGAGAAAATTATTTATTTCAGCTTTAATTTCTTTCAAGTTTACATAACCTCAATTAGTATTTGGTAGCATTGCCTTTAAATTGTTTAACTTGGGTCAAACGTTTTGGGTAACCTTCCACAAGCTTCCCACAATACGTTAGGTGAATTTTGGCCCATTCCTCCTGACAGAGCTGGTGTAACCAAGTCAGGTTTGTAGGCCTCCTTGCTCACACACTTTTTCAGTTTTGCCCACACATTTTCTATGGGATTGAGGTCAGGGCTTTGTGATGGCCACTCCAATAACTTGACTTTGTTGTCCTTAAGCCATTTTGCCACAACTTTGGAAGTATGCTTGGGGTCATTGTCCATTTGGAAGACCCATTTGCGATCAAGCTTTAACTTCCTGACTGATGTCTTGAGATGTTGCTTTAAATTATCCACATAAGTTTCCTGCCTCATGATGCCATCTATTTTGTGAAGTATACCAGTCCCTCCTGCAGCAAAGCACCCAAACAACATGATGCTTCCACCCCCGTGCTTCACGGTTGGGATGGTGTTCTTCGGCTTGCAAGCCTCCCCCTTTTTCCTCCAAACATAACAATAGTCATTATGGCCAAATAGTTCTATTTTGTTTCATCAGACCAGAGGACATTTCTCCAAAAAGTACGATCTTTGTCCCCATGTGCAGTTGCAAACCGTAGTCTGGCTTTTTTATGGAAGCCTTTCAGGTTATGTCGATATAGAACTCATTTTACTGTGGATATAGATACTTTTGTACCTGTTTCCTCCAGCATCTTCACAAGGTCCTTTGCTGTTGTTCTGGGATTGATTTGCACTTTTCACACCCAAGTGCGTTAACCTCTAGGAGACAGAACGTGTCTCCTTCCTGAGCGGTATGACGGCTGCGTGGTCCCATGGTGTTTATACTTGCGTACTATTGTTTGTACAGATGAACGTGGTACCTTCAGGTGTTTGGAAAATTTTTCCCAAGGACGAACCATACTTGTGGAGGTCTACAATTGTTCTTGGCTGATTTCTTTTGATTTTCCATGATGTCAAGCAAAGAGACATTGAGTTTGAAGGTATGCCTTGGAATACATCCACAGGTACACCTCTCTATTGACTCAAATTATGTCATTTATCAGAAGCTTCTAAAGCCATGACATCATTTTCTGGAATTTTTCACGCTTTTTAAAGGCACAGTCAATTTAGTGTATATAAACTTCTGACCCACTGGAATTGTGATACAGTGAATTATAAGTGAAATAATCTGTAAACAATTGTTGGAAAAATTACTTGTGTCATGCACAAAGTAGATGTCCTAACCGACTTGCCAAAACCATAGTTTGTTAACAAGAAATTTGTGGCGTGGTTGAAAAACGAGATTTAACGGGCTAGAGTTTTCGGGCTAGGGTATTCAAGTTTTCTGAATTTCCGCCTGTCTGACGTGTCCAAAGGAAACTGCCTGTTACTCAGGCCCAGAAGCTAGGATATGCATATAGTGGAATTGGATAGAAAACACTCTGAAGTTTCTAAAACTGTTAAAATAATGTCTGTGAGCATAACAGAACTGATATAGCAGGCGAAAACCTGAGGAATATCCATCTGTAAAAAAAAAAATGTTGGGAGCTCCCTGGCTCTTTCAATGCAAAGCTATTGAAACATCTAATTTCCGCCTCCCAGATTGCAGTTTCTATGGCTTCCACTAGATGTCAACAGTCTTTATTCAAGGTTTCAGGCTTGTTTTTTTCCAAAAGTAGCACCAAGGCAAAAGTACTGTTTTGTCACGCGTGATTGAGGGCGCGCTCTTTGTTATTTTCCATGTTATTTTCCACTTTCCTATTGAACATAGTTCTCTCCGTATGAAATATTATCATTTATTTAGATATTAGAGTACCTGAGGATTAATTAGAAACGTTGTTTGACTTGTTTGACTTGTTAGGACAAACTTTACCGGTAACTTTTTGGACTCTTTTGTCTGCATGTTGAACGAGTGGATTATTGAATTCAATGGCACCAACTAAACAGCGTTTTTGGGATATAAAAAGGACTTTATCGAACAAAACGACAATTCATGTTGTAGCTGGAACCCTTGGGGTTGCAAACAGAGGAAGATCTTCAAAAGTAAGGGATTCATTTTATTGCTATTTATGATTTTGTGTCACCTGTGCTGGTTTGAAAAATATGTTGACATGGGGCGCTGTCCTCAGACAATCGAATGCTATGCTTTCTCCGTAAAGCCTTTTTGTTAGATTACCAAGATTCTAATCTTTTGAATGCTGTAACACACTTGTATTTCCATAAATGTTTCAATATTACCATTTTTATTTTGAATTTGGTGCTCTGCAATTACACAGGATGTTGTCGCAGGTGGACTGCTAGCGGACCACCTAGCCCAAACAGGTTAATGACTCCAACCTAAGTGTATGTAAACTTCCAACTTCAACTGAATTGCAGATTGCAACTATAGGTTCATGATATTGTACACTTCCTTAGGGAAATAGTTTCTACCTCGGCACCTACTCCCCACTAACAGAGTTCCTTAGAGCAATTAAGGGAGATCCTGAGAGCATCACAATTACCAGATCAGACTGTCTGGACTCAGGTGATCAATAGAATGTGAGATGGCCACTCCTGTCAATGGGACACGCATCAACTCTATAGCATAGGTAGTATATAGATAATTTAGTTGATTGTGTTGATTAATTTTTGCAGGTCAGGAAGTGTTTCTCTTAAAACTAGTTAGGGAGCGGCAGCAGAGGTGACGGTTTTGGAGAGTCCGGCGTGTTCTGATAAATGACTCTTGCAGTATTTAATGTGGACAGCCAGCTATTACACTTGCAAAAAGGTTCTGTCCTGCAATATTACTCTGCAGTATGTTGTGTATGATGTAGGCCTAGCTACTGTATGTAAAATGTATATCTATCACAAAGACAGATACACATTATCATGTAGCTAGCTACCTAAATAGATACATTTGACATACCTCCTAGGTCTATCACACACTGCAAGAGTAATACCGTATTGCAGGAACGTTTGCAGGAACATACCTCTCAACTTCCGGCGCCGACAGAGATGGCAGCCTCGCTTCACATTCTCAGGAAGCTATGCAGTATTTTGTTTTTTAATGGATTACTTTTTACATTGTTACCCCGGGAAATCTTAAGTTTAATTACATACAGCCGGGAGGAATTATTGGATATAGGAGCAACGTCAACTTACCAACATTACGACCAGGAATACGACTTTTCCGAAGAGGATCCTCTGTTTGGAGGAGAAAGGGTAGATGGGCGGTGTTCTGGTCAGGCTCCGTAGACGGGCACATCGCGCACCTCTCCCAACTATACTACTTGCCAATGTCCAGTCTCTGGACAACAAGGTAGACGAAATCCGGGCAAGGATTGCCTTCCAGAGAGACATCAGAGACTGCAACGTTCTTTGCTTCACGGAAACATGGCTCACTCAGGACACATTATCAGAGTTGGTACAGCCACATGGTTTCTCCACGCATCGCGCCGACAGAAACAAACATCTATCTGGTAAGAAGAAGGGCGAGGGTGTGTGTCTTATGATTAACGAGTTGTGGTGTGATCATAACAACATACAGGAACTCAAGTCCTTTTGTTCACCTGACATAGAATTCCTTACAATCAAATGCCGACCGCATTATCTACCAAGAGAATTCTCCTCGATTATAATCACAGTCGCATATATCCCCCCTCAAGCTGACACATCAACAACACTGAAAGAAATTCATTGGACTCTATGTAAACTGGGAACCACATATCCTGAGGCTGCATTCATTGTGGCTGGGGATTTTAACAAGGCTAATCTGAAAACAAGGCTCCCTAAATTTTATCAGCATATCGAATGTGCGACCCGGGCTGGTAAAACCTTGGATCAATGTTATTCCAACTTCCGTGATGCATACAAGGCCATTCTCCGCCCTCCTTTCGGCAAGTCTGACCATGACTGCATTTTGTTGCTCCCAGCCTACAGACAGAAACAAAAACAGGGAACGCCCGTGCTCAGGTCTGTTCAACGCTCGTCCGACCAATCTGATTCCAAGCTTCAAGATTGCTTCGAGCACGTGGACTGGGATGTGTTCCGGATAGCATCAGACAACAACATTGATGTATACGCTGATTCAGTGAGCGAGTTTATTAGCAAGTGCATGGGTGAAGTTGTACCCATAGCAACTATTAAAACCTTCTGCTTTTAACCAGGGTAAGGTGACCGGAAACATGACTGAATACAAACAGTGTAGCTATTCCGACCGCAAGGCAATCAAACAAGCTAAGCGTCAGTATAGAGACAAAGTAGATTCACAATTCAACGGCTAAGACACGAGAGGAATGTGGCAGGGTCTACAGTCAATCACGGACTACAAAAAGAAAACCAGCCCCGTCGCGGACCACGATGTCCTGCTCCCAGACAAACTAAACAACTTCTTTGCTCGCTTTGAGGACAATACAGTGCCACCGACACGGCCCGCTACCAAAACCTGCGGGCTCACCTTCACCACAGCCAACGTGATTAAAACATTTAAATTTGTTAACCCTCGCAAGGCTGCCGGCCCAGATGGCATCCCTGGCCGCATCCTCAGAGCATGCGCAGACCAGCTGGCTGGTGTGTTTACGGATATATTCAATCAATCCTTATCCCAGTCTGCTGTTCCCACATGCTTCAAGAGGGCCACCATTGTTCCTGTTCCCAAGAAAGCTAAGGTAACTGAGCTAAATGACTATCGCCCCATAGCACTCACTTCCGTCATCATGAAGTGCTTTGAGAGACTAGTCAAGGATAATATCACCTCCATCCTACCAGACGCCCTAGACCCACTCCAATTTGCTTACAGTCCCAATAGGTCCACAGACGACGCAATCGCAATCACACTGCACACTGCCCTAACCCATCTGGACAAGAGGAATACCTATGTAAGAATGCTGTTCATCGACTACAGCTCAGCATTTAACACCATACTACCCTCCAAACTAATCATTAAGCTCGAGACCCTAGGTCTCGACCCAGCCCTGTGCAACTGGGTCCTGGACTTCCTGACGGGACAGCCCCAGGTGGTGAGGCTAGGAAACAACATCTCCACCCCGCTGATGCTCAACACTGGGGCCCCACAAGGGTGCATTCTCAGCCCTCTCCTGTACTCCCTGTTCACCCATGACTGTTAACCTCTTAGCGCGCCGATCCCTTTAGCGGGATCGTTTTCAGAGCAAACATAACGCGCCAAATTCAAAATACATATTCGTAATACATATTCGTAATATTTAACTTCGATATACAAGTGTTGCATAGTGTTGCATAGCCATCAAAAGCTCTGCTTCTTGGCAATATCACTGCGTTGTCAGATTTTAAAAAGGCTTTACTGGCGAAAGCACTACATTTGATTGTTTGAGGCTAGTACCTCACATATTTTCCACATTAGCATAAATTCATATCCAGCTCGGTTCTCAAAATATCCATATCACAGCTAATATAAATCGCTTACCTTTCAAATAACTTCTTCTGAGGTCTTCCCAAGTGTCCAAACAAGATAATCCATGGTTCTTTTGTTAGAAAAAGTAAATAATTATATCCATAAATATCCGTTGTTTTTGGCACGTTACGTTCAGCTACTCCACCAAGCATTGTCAGTCTACTCGCCTGCTTTACAGTGAAGGGATCGCGTCAAATTATACCTCTCATCTTTTCACAAACAAATCAAATATCATTAATAATGCATCCTTATGTATTCTTTTATGAATAATAGCGATCATATTTTACAAGAACGGTAAGTGAAACGTTAAAAGACGAAAAGAAAGTTGGTCGCTGGGCGTTCACGTTCTCGTGAGCGAACGCACGCCTGTTTACCTTTTCCCTACCCGTAGTAATTCTCTCTCTCTAAGGATCTGGTCAGAGCTTTTTCCTCCATACCCTTTCCAGAGACTGTTGACATCTAGTGGAAGCCATAAGTACTGCAACCTCGGTCCTATTCCCCATAGAAAAATATTACATGGGCTTCAAAATGAGAGGAGAGCAACAAAAAATAAATTCCGGACAGAAATCTCTCTGGTTTTTGCCTGCTAAATCTGTTCTGGAATAGCCACAGACTATATCTTAATGGTTTTATAAACTTCAGAGTGTTTCCTATCCAATAGTACTAAATATGTAAATATCCTAGTTTCTGGCCATGAGTGGTAGGCATTTAACTTTGGGCACGTCAGACAGGCGAAAATTTGGAAAATGGGACCCTAGCTGGAAGAGGTTAAGCATGCCTCTAACTCAATCATCAAGTTTGCTGACGACACTACAGTGGAAAGCTTGATTACCAACAACGACAAGACGGCCTACAGGGAGGAGGTGAGGGCCCTCGGAATGTGGTGTCAGGAAAATAACCTCTCACTCAACGTCAACAAAACTAAGGAGATGATCGTGGACTTCAGGAAACAACAGAGGGATCACCCCCCCCCTTTCCACATCGACAGGACAGTAGTGGAGAAGGTGGAAAGTTTTAAGTTCCTCGGCGTACACATCACGGACAAACTGAAATAGTCCACCCACACAGACAGCGTGGTGAAGAAGGCGCAGCAGTGCCTCTTCAACCTCAGGTGGCTCAAGAAATTCGGCATGTCACCAAAAACACTCACAAACTTCTACAGATGCACAATCGAGAGCATCCTGTCGGGCTGTATCACCGCCTGGTACGGCAACTGCTCCGCCCACAACCGTAAGGCTCTCCTGAGGGTAGTGAGGACTGCAAAAGATCATCAAGGACAACAACCACCCGAGCCACTGCCTGTTCATCCCGCTATCATCCAGAAGGCGAGGTCAGTGCAGGTGCATCAAAGCTGGGACCGAGAGACTGAAAAACAGCTTCCATCTCAAGGCCATCAGACTGTTAAACAGCCACCACTAACATTGAGTGGCTGCTGCCAACATACTGACTTAAATCTCTGGCCACTTTAAATAATAGAAAATTGGATGTAACAAATGTATCACTAGCCACCTTAGACAATTTTGTATATAATGTTTACATATCCGACATTACTCATATCAAATGTATACACTGTACTCTATACTATCTACTGAATCTTCCCTATGCCGTTTGGCCATCGACTCAAATCTCTAGCCACTTTAATTATTAAAACGTGGATGTAATAAATGTATCACTAGCCACTTTAAATGATGCCATTTATATAACGTTTACATATCCTACACTACTCATCTCACATGTATATACTGTACTATATACCATCTACTGCATCTTGCTTATGCCGGTCAGCCATCGCTCATCCATATATTTATATGTACATACTCGTATCCATTCCTTTACACTGTGTGTATAAGGTAGTTGTTGTGAAATTGTTAGATTACTTGTTAGATACTACTGCATGGTCGGAACTAGAAGCACAAGCATTTTGCTACACTCACATTAACATCTGCTACCCATGTGTATGTGACAAATAACATTTGATTTAATTTGATTACCTTATTACAAACAACTGTAATATCTGTTCTCAATCCAAATAAGTTTTGAACATTTCCTAAAGACAGACACACAACTAGCTAAACAGATACCTATACCTCTCTTGAGTTTTTCTGTCTACGCATAAGCTGGTCTTTCAACTGACTGAAGCGATCCTCTCCTCGCATGATGATACGTTGTGTATTTCTCTGTCTCTTTTCAGCTGCCTCCTCTCGTTTGATGCCCATGAACAAAAATGAAAAGGATGGCACAAAATAGCTTGGCTAACTCCACCAGCACGTCTCCCTCCTCCATACTTAAAAATGCCAGTCACTGAGGATCACAACAATGTTGCTGTCAAATTGCGTCATCGGTCGCTGTCTAAAAATCGTCAGTAGCAGTTTTTCCTGCAAATTTAACCTAGTCCTGTTTCCAGTTATACGGCAAATAGAAAACAACAAAGAACCAACAAGTCTAGTTCATGCTGGCTCCGGCATGGCCCAGCGCAATTGTTTCAGTGTTCGATCTTGTACTGTATAATTGCCTAGTACTCATTCAATGTCAGCAAATTATTATTGTTGTTGCAACTGGGCATAACTTAATAACTGTACACACTGAATAGGTCAGGTGCACTTCATGAGTACATCCATAAACTAATTCCCTGAGTGTATGCTAATTTCCCATGGTGACTTAACTATGCCGTACAGAAACATATACTATAGTATGAGAACACAGGAACAGAACGCAGAACAATTCTTCAACATATACACAAACACACACATTTGGTTCAGGCATGTCTCCCTAGTGAGATTTGGAGAATGAGTCGAGGTACAGAGCTGTCTATTTTGTGGAGAAAACTGCCCTGAGGTGACGAAGATGAACAAGAGAGGCGGTTAAAAGTCTAATCCCCCAGACCTGTCTCCATGGAGGACTTTTGCATAAAGCAACAGCTGCACAGCAACGTCGGTCACAGAACAGAAACCGAAGGTCATCTGGCACAAGTTCAATCATTATGGAAATCAGAGTACCTCAATTGAGCAGATTAAAGTCAACGTTTCCTCTCACACTGCTCACTGACATCCGATGCAGGGGATGATCTTCTGAAGTCTTAAAGGGTGAACCTGGGAAGATGTTATCAATGTCAGAGTTAACCTGCTTTTCTTTCCAAACATTCCCATGATCATTTAGATTTTAATGAGGTAAAAAGCTTTGTTATAGAATGTATGTTAAGTCAAATCATGTGTAATACATCTTCTCACTACAGATATGATCAAATCAAATTGTATTTGTCACACGCTTCGTAAACAACAGGTCTAGACTAACAGCGAAATGGTTACTTAGGGGCCCTTCCCATCAATGCAGAGAGAAAGAAAATAGAGAAATAATAGAAAAATAAAACACGTAATAATAAAAGAAAAAATACACAATGAGTAACGATAGTTTGGCTATATAGAAGAGGTACTAGTACCGAGTCAATGTGCAGGTGTACAAGGTAATTGAGGTAGATATGTACATATAACTAGGAATAACGTGAATAAACAGTAGCAGCAGCAGCGTATGTGATGAGTCAAAATAGTTAGTGCAAAAAGGGTCAATGCAGATAGTTAAATAGTTAAACAAATAGCTATCCGGACTAACTATTTAGCAGTCTTATGGCCTGTTGGTTCCAGACTTGGTACATCAGTACAGCTTACCGTGCGGTAGCCGATAAAACAGTCTATGATTTGGGTGGCTAGAGTCTGACAATTTTTAGGGACTTCCTCTGACACTGCCTGGTATAGAAGTCTTGGATGGCAGGGAGCTCGGCCCCAGTGATGTGGTCGGATGCCAAGAAGTTGCCATACCAAGCTGTGATGCAGCCAGTCAAGATGCTCTCAATGGTGTTTCCGTATAACTTTTTGAGGATCTGAGGGTCAATGCCAAATCTTTTCAGCCTCCTGAGAGTGAAGAGGCGTTGTCGTGCCCTCTTCACAACTGTGTTGGTGTGTGTGGACTATGAAAGATACTTGGTGATGTGGACACCAGGGAACCTGAATCTCTCGACCCACTCCACTACAGCCCCATCAATGTGAATTGGGGCTTGCTCTGCCCTACATTTCCTGTAGTCCACGATCAGTTCCTTTGTCTTTCTGATGTTGAGGGAGAGGTTTTTGTCCAGACACCAGACTGCCAGGTCTCTGACCTGCTCCCTATAAGCTGTCTCATCGTTGTTGGGTAAGTTCTGCAAACTTAATGATGGTTTTGGAGTCGTGGGTGAACAGGGATTACAGGAGGGGACTAAGCACGCACCCCTGAGGACCAACTCCAACCCACATACCGATCTGTTGGGGCGGTATTTGGGTTGGAGCGGGTTCAGGGTGTCTGTGATGATGGTGCTGACGTGAGTAATGACCAGCCTTTCACAGTATTTCATGGCTACAGATGTGAGTGCTACCGGGTAAGAGTCCTTTACCTTGGCCTTCTTAACCACAGGGACTATGGTGGTCTGCTTGAAACATGTAGGTATTACAGACTGGGTCACGGAAAGGTTTAAAATGTCAGTGAAGACACTTACCAGCTGGTAAGCGCATGCTCTGAGTACTCAACCTTTGACAGCAAAATAGATACTTGGTGCAGCACCTGCGAGTGTAGCTGAGCATAAATTGAAATAATTAGCTTTTACATTTTTCTGGATTGATGGTACCTGCATCTGATGGTCATGATGCTTTCAAGACAACTGGGAACTCTGAAAAAAACAAGGTAAAATCATGACATTTTAAATGTTAGTAATTTAGCAGATGCTCTTATCCACTTAGTAGTGAGTGCATACATTTTTCATACTGGTCCCCCGTGGGAATCGAAACCACAACCCTGGCGTTGCAAGTGCCATGCTCTACCAACTGAGCCTGACGCCAGTGATCTTGAGGTCAAAAAGTCAGTGCTCTAGAAAGATACCAGAGTTTCAGACTTGGAATTCAGAGTTGGATGACTGTTCAAAAATATTTTTCCCAGTCGGATCTAGTTTTTTTCTGAGTTCCCAGTTGTTCAATCAAATCAAGTCAAATGTTATTGGTCGCATACACATATTTAGCATATGTTATTGTGGGTGTAGTGAAATGCTTGCGTTCCTATCTCCAACAGTGCAGTATTATCTAACAATACACAACAATGCACACAAATCTAAAAGTAAAACAATGGAATTAAGAAATATAGAAATATTAGGATGAGCAATGTCCAGAGTATAATTAAGCAATAAGGCCCAAGGGGTAGTGGTATATGGCCAATATACCATGGCCAAGGGTTGTTCTTAAGCACGACGCAATGCAGAGTGCCTGGATACAGCCCTTAGCTGTGGTATTTTGGCCATATACTACTAACCCCCGACATAATGAGGGTTATTATGGCCAAACAGTTCTATTTTTCTTTCATCAGACCAGAGGACATTTCTCCAAAAAGTATGATCTTTGTCCTCATGTGCAGTTGCAAACCGTAGTCTGGCTTTTTTATGGTGGTTTTGGAATAGAGCGGTATGACGGCTGCGGGGTCCCATATACTTGGGTAATATTGTTTGTACAGATGAACGTGGTACCTTCAGGCATTTGGAAATTGCTCCCAAGGATGAACCAGACGTGTGGATGTCTAAAAAAAAAATTCTGAGGTCTTGGCTGATTTCTTTGAATTTTCCCATGATGTCAAGCAAAGAGGCACTGAGGAAGGCCTTGAAATACATCCACAGGTACACCTCCAATTGACTCAAATCATGTCAATTAGCCTATCAGTAGATTCTAAAGCCATGACATAATGTTTTGTAATTTTCCAAACTGTTTAAAAGCACAGTCCCACTGGAATTGTGATACAATGAGTTATAAGTGAAATAATCTGTCTGTAAACAATTGTTGGAAAAATGACTTGTGTCATGCACAAAGTAGATGTATGTAAACTTCAGACTTCAACTGTACATAGGGCAGCAGCCTCTAAGGTGCATGGTAGAGTAACCAGGTGGTAGCCAGCTAGTGACTAAAGCTCAGTGCAGGGTACTGGGCGGAGGCTGGCTAGTGGTGACTATTTCACAGTCTGATGACCTTGAGATGAATGCAGTTTTTTTGTCTCTCAGTCCCAGATTTTATTAACCTGTCCTTACCTCGCCTTCTGTCTTGAACGCACTGAAGTCAGAATGTCAGATTTCCGAGTTCCCAGTTGTTTTGAACATAGCATTTGTCTCAGCGGAGGGAAGGAGAGCACAGCAGAGAGTCTGCCTCTCACGGTCCCTGCTCTGTCCTTCCTATCCTCCTGCTCTGTCCTTCATTTCCTCCGGTGAGACTGACTGGAGGAATGGGGACTCTGTCTTCCACCTGATAGCGAGTCGCATTGCATCTGCCTCATGCACAAATTCATGTTCTTCTTATGACAAGAGAAAGTGAAATATTCTTCGATATTAAAATAGACATGACGAGCTGCTAATAATAATAAAAATGCAGAGCTATCGAAGCGCTTGCCTACTCATTCATTGCAGCTCCAGTGCGAGTGGAAGTTGGGATAAGTGCGTTTTGAAACAATGTGCTGAATAAAAACTTAGACATGAACTCAATCATAAAAACAGTTCTTTGCTGTATTCTTTGACTATCTCTCTCGGGTCATGGTTTTAAAAGTTGTGAAATTTCACGTAGGCTAGTATCAAACGTTGCTTGGGTCATGGAAGCTGTAGGTAGTCATGGTGATTTGAGCTGGTGCAGTAAGCACACTTGATTTAGCCACAGATCTCCCGGTCTGTTGAGTAGGCCGAGTTGATCTTTTCAGACAAATGAAATGGTTAAAAATGGGAACACTTTTGCCTACCCGTAGGGCTTCTGAAACAAGTGCAAACAGCGCCACACACACACACACACACAAAAGGAGCGCAAGCCTTTATCGTTGACTTTTCTAAAGAAATGTTTGGTAATCGACTAAGAATGCCTTAAAGATAATCCGGGTGGTGACTACTGTTCTACAGCATACAGTATATTACCTGTATTTACATACAGGGCTTAGATAAGTGTCAGGCCAATACTTTTTTTAACCTTCTTTACACTTAGAGGAATTCATTTATTCCTAGAACGTGTTGGTTTTAACCACATAGAAAAGCTGAATTAATGTATAATTCATATAAAAATACAACTCCAAGTCAGACAAATATGGTGATTGTAAAGGATTGACATAATGGATACATGTTCCTCCCCCGTGTCTGGGTTCTCTGCAAACGTTCTCCTTTCTCAGACAATGACATTGGCTCCAACTCTGCATTGCATGTCAGGTGACAGCTCCGTGGCCTAACCACCTCAGGAGACTCTGCGCTGGTGTAAATAGGCCTTGTTTTGGGACTTTCCCTCAAACTATTATTTGGTTTGCTTTATTGTTATTAAAATCAGACAATATATAAATCACAAATTGTTCCCCTGACAGATTGTTCCTCTGGTAACCTTATTCATATGCCATAACAAGGTTGTAGGCCAGTTTTAAAAGACAGAGTTGTGAATAAATCAAAGTTGGCAAGTTTTGGAATAAGGGACATGTTCTTATTATAATGGCCTTCCACTGGCAGCATGCTGTTCAGACACTAGTGTACTGGAAGTGAAAGCCTTCTCCCTCCCTCTCTCTCTCTCCCTTTCCCTCTTCCTCTCTCTCTCTCTTTCCTTCGCTCTGTTTACTTCAGAATCTGTCAATCAGATACATTCCCAGGCGATACAATGCTGTTGACTAGGTAAGGCTGAGAGGAGTTCTACAGTATGAATGGGAGTTAATAACTCGGACCAGTGTGGGGATTATAACCGTGTTTAGTAGAAAGGGAGATCTGCACTGGGCATTGTAATAAGCCTCATCATCAAGAAAGCACAGCGGGGGAGAGATGCAGAATAGGAGGCAGTTCAGCGAGAGGAAAAATTAAATCCCCTCCCAGTCTAATTACAGAGCTCAGGACTTATCGGTGGCAGACATCAGCCCTAGTAGCTCCTTCTCAGAATAAGCAGAAATGTTGGAGAAGAGAGAGCTCTTCAAAAAAACGTTACTAATGTTGAGTGAGAGATTATCATGTGCATGTCAGAATTATACTTCAAACAGAGTGAATGAGTAAGCCATATGCATTAGGGGTAACGAGGTGAGTGCATGGGCCCTTATCTGATTTATATTGGTGTTCCTGCGGTTTTCCTTTGAAGATACACTACTTCTTTCCAGATTAGCTATGTACAGTACACATCACATGTTTCCAATGATACGAGTTGGACAAGAAAATCCCAGCTTTTATGGCAAATACAGTGTCTACATAGCTACAGTAGCAAAGCTATCATGTATGAATTACAACTTCAACATTAACACATTTACTTACATGTTTCCTGGTACTTTCTTTTTTAAAGTAAGTCAAAGCTAAATTATTGCTCTACAAAAAAAGAGCTGGAAAACACCATATCTGTAATTGTTACTGCTTATATAACATGGGTGTGGGCTGAGAATAATGCTTCGCCCAGTGGTTGGGAGAATGAATTAATAAATATTTAATTTCCCATGCTGCCATGGATTGCTCTGAGATCCACCTAGCTATAGCCCCAAAGATTTCCATCACTGTGGTTGTGTGGTTGTCCTTGACTTAGCTGATGCTGGTGCTCAGCTTGCAGCTTGATATCATATCCATATTCTTCTCTCTCGCTCTGCCAAGGACTAGTGAGAACCACAGAGGCTTACCAACCTTGATAAATCCCAAACCGTGATAAATCATAATTTTATTATGTGAATTGTTGGCACATTTGTCATATATCACATTCACTTTTGACTGACTTATATATTGACCGCTAAGAGGTCAGATCTTTATGAAAAGTTGCAGTAAGCCACATCTGACTGACTCTCCAGTAACATTATAGTGTACAAAATCAAAACCTGGTAAATTGATTTACACATTGTTTTAATGTGGGTGTGTGTGTGTGTGTGTGTGTGTGCGTGTGTGTGTGTGCGTGTGTGAGTGTGCGTGTGTGTTTTTCAGTGTGTGAGCTACATTACAGTGTGCGTGTGTGAGCTACACAGAGCTAAATTAGTACATATGAATTGAGACATCTGTGATACCATTTCATTTCCCTTTCATTCTCTTTCATGGCAATGAAAACTTCCAATGTGGGAGTGATGGACAGCTTTTGGTTCCCTGCCATGGACCACGGCCCAAGTAGAGGGGGTTCTGGAAATATTCCGAAGGTCATGTCCCAAGACAATGGTTGCATTGTCCTTCAGCTCCACCGCTGACACTAATCTTGATACATCAGTTTAACCTGCATCCTCTAGAGTTGAAGAGATCAATCAATCCACAATGTAATTTCATCAGGATTTTCCCCTACCGCACCACCCTTTTTTCCTGAGCACGAGACAAGCTATTCATCAACAGAGTTATTGAGCATGGGTATTTAAAAATGTTTTCAAAATGCAGTGACTGATTTTTGTAAGGGTATGTGACACAACAGCGGTCAATGGATTTATAATGACTGTGGGTAAAACCATGTCGTAAATATTCCCTAAATGATATCTTACTCCTTCAGCCCTTGTGTCCAATAAATCAAACAAAAGGGCTCTACTACTCACAAGCTTTGTCCTGCATGACTCTCCATTAATGAGTTGGAAATGTATGCATCACTGCCATATTGTTGTTGTTGTTATTATTGGGTGTAAGTAAGGATATTTTCACATGAAATACACTCTTTGTATACCAATGTCCTTAGAGTTAACTATACCAATTACATTTATATTGTTTGTTGAGATAACTGCTGTATTTTGTTTAACTTCTCTTGTGGAATGAGGGTTTCATGTCATGGAGAATAATGCTGATCTTGTTGTCCCTGTGTTTTCCTCTTACGAAGTCCCCTCCCTCCCTCCAAATGTATGAAGTATGGCGCGTCTGCATGTTTACCAATGACAAATGTGGGACTCAGTGCTGGTCTTTGGGGAGAGGAAGTGGATTCAGGTGCGCTGAGGCTCGGCCTGAGCACCAGCAACAGCAAACTCAGGAGCCACCGGCAGAGGAAGGGAAGATAAGTCTGGGATAAAGATTTAATACATTCACATGGGAGAGAAGGAGGGCTGTATTATTTTTCCTGCCTGCTGTTGCATCACAATGCACATTCCCATTGCACCCTTCATGAGAATGAATGTGGCTGGGGAGGGCAATTCAAGATCCAAAGGAGCAGAATTACATTTCTACAAATGTTGAGTTTTCAGAAATGCTAAGGCTTGGTGGAGGACTTAAGAGCAATTTTAAGAGAAAAAAATATATAATAATGGAATGCATTATGTGAGACATACAATACAATATAATAAATCAAACGTCAACTTTCTGTTTTGCCATACTAAACATTAGGTCTTAAATGCTTTAAATGAACATGAACCTTGTCTGCATCTATGAAAGGGAGAGGTAATGTGGTCTTGAATGGATATACAGAATAAGAAACTGTCTAAAGGGAAATCTCATTGCGACGCTATTCTACCAGAAATGATAGTGAATGATAGGCCTTGATTTTTCAAGAGCAGTGAACAGACGTCTTTCAGATTGCGTGATGTAAATGTCATCATTGATTGCACCAATGGTACGATGATTTTACAATGGAACTTTGAGTCTAGGGCAAACGAAGACAGTTGTCGTAACTGTAGGCAACCGGAGATTACGGAGTGTGTCACCATTTAAATTACGGGGTGTGGTGCCGTCTATAAATTACGAAGTGTGTTGCCATTTTAATTATGGAATGTGTTGCTGTCTGTCGGTTAAATTTAGGCTGAAGGGTTAAGAAGTTTAGTCATTAATTCCAGTTATAAAACTGGGCCATTTTGATCATGGATCCTGATTGGAGGAGCAGTTTTCAAAGCTGTGCTATTCACCGATATTGGCACACCTATGCCTGCCAACAGTTCCATCTAAAATAACTCTACGCCTCCAAAAGAATATCATCATGTCCAAATCAACTCCTACATTTATCTCCACGCACATTATTTCCCATTGCTTCTAGCATAGCATTTGGTTTGTAACAGCGGGAGGTTGTATAAACCGACCTCAAAAACAATGTTTCAATTTTGAAATGCGATCTCCCCTGTGCCATAGACAGGGAAAGTTTCCTGAATAATCCTAATAAACTTTTTCTGAGCCAAGGGGAAATCACGCATCAGGCTCATTATTATGGATACACATATACATAGCTAAAACAAACTAAAATGCAGCTATTTTGCTGTCCTTGCAGCTGCTGTTTGACATGACTCTGTTAGCTGAAGTTGGCTAGCTAGCAAGTGACAAGAACTTTAGCCATCCTGTATAACAATCAATTTTGTAAGAACAAACAATCAGTGCTTGTGTATAACAACTATGAAAATATAATTAACGACTGGTGCACTTCTCTAGCAACCTAACCAATAGAATGTACAACCAGATTTTGTCCAGCTATATATTCTAGTGCGGGGCAACTGCAGGCCCCTTTTGTAGGCCCCGGATCAATTTCCCCTACACAAGGTGCAATTTAGAAACTTGGTTGTGTGCATCAGGTATTTTTCTTTTGTTATGTCAGTCACTGACAGTGACTGGTAAGTTAATTGGTAAGTTAGTCTAGTAGCCAGCTATCAAAACTTGAAGTAATTATGGTCGAATTACCGACCAGGGGGGCCCCATAGATTTTGTTAGTCACCTTTACTCAGATGTCATTAAAAACTGCAAACATTTCTCTCCACCCAATGTCAAAATTTTTAGAATTACATGAAATGAGTTATAAAATTGCTAAATCAAACTTTCCTCCCCTTTAAAACCGCAACATTTTCTTTACTCCCCATGGCAACAAAAACATATACGCCCCATTGCCTAACTAAGGTTAGGGTTAAAACAGAAAAACCCCCACAATGATTGTGTTTTTAACCTCTTGAGGATAGGACCCTTTATGTCAATTTCCGCCTAAAATGACATACCCAAATGTAACTGCCTGTAGTTCAGGACCAGAAGCAAGGATATACATATTCTTTATACTAAGAAAAAGGAAAGGAAAAACTTTGAAGTTTGTGGAGATGTGAAATTAATATAGGATAATATAACACAATAGATATGGTAAAAGATAAAACAAAATAATTATAATGCGTTTTCTATTTTTATTTTTGTTGCATACTCTGTGAAATGCAAAAGAAATGCCACACATTGAAATAGGAAGCTGGCAATAACTTAGGTGTTGTCGACAAAAGGGCAACAGTGTGTGTGCAAAGTGTCAGGCAGATACAATAAAGAATGAGCGAGCTACATAATATTTTGTATGAAGTCTCCAAAGTGTCCCTCACGAGTTTACCCGAATGTACCCAAGTGTCCGAATTGGTCAATTTATATATTTTCAAGTACATAACTATAGAGAACTTACAAAAATGCTATGGTACTAAAATATATTAAGTTTACACACTCCCAGGAATGTTATACATGATGGATCATTAGCTTAGCCTTTAGATGGCCGGGTGGGGGTGGGTGTGGAGCCAGAGAGCGCAGAGGGGTCAGACTGGAGGAATCAGTTCCTAAGTTTGAATGAGTGGGGGATGGAGGACTTGAATGTGGTCTCTTTGGAGTTTGCTCCCAGAGGTCATCTGAGTCTCTACGATTACTTTTTACGTTTACTTATTTTATGTAACCTTTATTTTAGCAGGGGTGAGCCCTGCATCAACACTATTACGGATGAAATATGTGGACCCAATAGGCAATATTATAATCAAAAACCACAGCATGTCATAGCCAACATAACATACACATAGGCTATGCTAATACATTGTTTGCCTCAGGTTTATATATATATATATATATATATATATATATATATAGTTGAAGTCAGAAGTTTACATACACCTTAGCCAAATACATTTCAACTCAGTTTTTCACAATTCCTGACATTTAATCCTAGTAAAAATGTCCTGTCTTAGGTCAGTTAGGATCACCACTTTATGTCAGAATAATAGTAGAGAGAATTATGTATTTCAGCTTTTATTTCCTTCATCACATTCCCAGTGAGTCAGAAGTGTACATACACTCAATTCGTTTTTGGTAGCATTGCCTTTAAATTGTTTAACTTGGGTCAAACGTTTCGGGTAGCCTTCCACAAGCTTCCCACATTAAGTTGGGTGAATTTTGGCCCATTCCTCCTGACAGAGCCGGTGTAACTGAGTCAGGTTTGTAGGCCTCTTTGCTCGCACACACTTTTTCAGTTCTGCCCACAAATTTTCTAAAGGATTGAGGTCAGGGCTTTGTGATGACCACTCCAATACCTTGACTTTGTTGTCCTTAAGCCATTTTGACACAACTTTGGAAGTATGCTTGGGGTCATTGTCCCTTTGGAAGACCCTTTTTTGACCAAGCTTTAACTTCCTGACTGATGTCTTGAGATGTTGCTTCAATATATCCACATAATGTTCCATCCTCATGATGCCATCTATTTTGTGAAGTGCACCAGTCCCTCCTGCAGTAAAGCACCCCCACAACATGATGCTGCCACCGCCGTGCTTCATGGGTGGGATGGTGTTCTTCGGCTTGCAAGCTTCCCCCTTTTTCCTCCAAACATGACAATGGTCATTATGGCCAAACAGTTCTATTTTTGTTTAATCAGACCAGAGGATATATCTCCAAAATGTACGATCTTTGTCCCCATGTGCAGTTGCAAACCGTAGTCTGACTTATTTATGGTGGTTTTGGAGCAGTGGCTTATTCCTTGGGGAGCGGCCTTTCAGGTTATGTCGATGTAGGACTCGTTTTACTGTGGATATAGATACTTTGTACCTGTTTCCTCCAACATCTTCACAAGGTCCTTTGCTGTTGTTCTGGTTGATTTGATTTGCACTTTTCGCACCAAAATACGTTCATCTCCAGGAGACAGAACGCGTCTCCTTCCTGAGCGTCTCATTCCACTCGTCCACTCTCCCCGGTCAATTTCTGCAATAATTTCATCCAAATTGTTATACTTGGACTTCGATTTAGCTGTTCCACTCTTAGTAGCCATGATGACACTTTTTCAAATTTTGAGAAAAGTTTGTAGAAGAAAGCAAAACACTGTGTAACGTAAACTTCCCTGCGTCCTGTTGATATTCAGTTGAGAATGAATACTGTTGCGCACAGCTCTTGCATAATGGCTGTTTGTCCTACAAAGGGCGATCACATACTCATGGAAAGCCCAGTTTATTGGCTATTTGTCTAGCTATGTTTCAAAACAATAGTTGGTATTGGATCAAGACACTGTCAATCAAGTGAACACAGCCCGTCTCATTGGTGCGTAATGATGGCTGACCTTCATGGGCTAGTTGACGTGTTGTGTAGTCAATCTGTAATGTCGAATGATGAAACAAAGTTTGGTTGTCTTCTAGATTGTCTGAGGATTGCACAGAAACCAAACTTGACAGGGTTAGAAAAGGTTAAGCTGATTAGATTTCATAAGTTATTTTAATGAAAGTTGAAAGATACGGAATTAATGTGAAACGCTGTATACAAAATGGATTGTGTAAGGATATAAAAATAGATTTTATTAAACAAAACTATGCTACATTTTATCTCTGGGACCCTCAGGATGACAAATCAGAAAAGATTACTGAATGTAAGTACATTTACTGTCAGAGGTGAATGTATAAAACCAGTTGCCTTGATAAAAGTGTTTTGTTGTTGTGCACTATGCTCAAACAATACCATTGTATTTCTTGCTATAATAGCTACAGTAAATTGGACACTGCAGTTAGAATAACAATCATTTAAGCTTTGTGACGATATTAAACATGTCTATGTCCCAGAAAGTTGGCTATTGTTTACAACAACATTCTAGTCAAATATTGCATATTGAGGGTCCTCCTGATTGGTGCAGCGGTCTAAGGCACTGATCAGTGCTAGAGGTGTCACTACAGATCTGAGTTCAATCCCAGGCTGTGTCACAACCGGCCGCGACCGGGAGACCCATGAGGCGGCACACAAATTGGCACAGCATCGTCCAGGTTAGGGGAGGATTTGGCCGGCTGGGATGTCCTTCTCCCATCGCGCTCTAGCGACTCCTTCTGGTGGCCAGGTGCATGATCGCTGGCTTCAGTTGCCAGAAGTACGGTGTTTCCTCCAATACATTGGTGCGGCTGCCTTCAGGGATAAGTGAGCAGCATGTCAAGAAGCAGAGCGGCTTGGCGGGGTCATGTTTCGGGGACGCATGGATCTCGACCTTTGCCTCTCCCGAGTCCGCACGTTAGATGCAGTGATGGGACAAGACTGTAACTAATAATTGGATATCACGAAATTGGGGAGAAAAAGGGGTAAAAAGTCAACACTGATCCAGTAGAGGTTAACCGATCATCAACCCCATCCCCAACACCCAAGAGTCTAATAGAAGGTAACAGGCACTTGTGTTGCCCCTAATGTACAATTGGAAATTGCCATAAAATTCCCATCTCGTAACTTCACCATTCTAATAACGCCTGGGCAGCGAGTATTCCACTTTAGTTTGTAATGTGATTTCATTAGAAAGTCTTGGAAATCACCTTGACTTTGGGCTAGTGTACATGAGACCATCAATGGTTCATGTAGAGCATGAGTAATCAACCTTACTTGTTTGTTTCCCTTTTTTGTTTTGTTTTTCAAAGACCTTCAGGTCAAAACATTGCACAATTAATTGCGGTAGAATTAACCCTTCAGAGTCTAAGCTCTTTCTAAGGCAGAGGAGGGGGTTCTACTATACGGAATTGTTTTAAGAAGGTCATACCAAGGATCATTTAGCTATTTGATTTTGAATTTTAAGACCCCTTGAAGAATCCCAAAAATATATAAACTAATTATTTGATTAAAACATTTTTGGGGCCTTACTTCTATTAGCACATACAAAAGCATTGAATAACATATTTACTACGTGGGTCAACAGAAATAAATATGAAAAGGAAGTTTGTTCTGAAGTGTCTCTCCTATATCTGAGAGATTTCTTTAAACAGTCTCCATATATAGATCCATTTATTTGTTCAACTGGTACCGGGGGATCTCACCTTAGCAAAAAAAAATGTGGGACGCAACAGACAGAAGTTGGCTGATCTGCTGTACCGACTTCAGATGAGTTTCCTGACACTTCTCCTGATGCAAAACGGAGAACATTATTGAGTTTGTGAGTCTCATCTTTCCATAGAGGGGTCACAATAGTTTGTAGGCCAAACCGTTCGAACGCTACAGACAATTTTGTAAGAAGACCAATTTTCAGGATGTCTCATGGTCTGACCAACATAGCTCTAGCTCTGTTACCTTTCACCACAGATGCGGAAGTGCGACATAAGAGGATGCGGTGAATTGAGACACATCTAATGCAAAAACATTTTTTACCTCCAGCTTATTTTATGGGAATTTTTATATTATGCTAATTAGATTGCCACTGGGCGTATCAGTGTGTGGGTATCTATCTTTATTTCTGACTTTCTTTCATAATTTACACACAAAAAACCTTGATGATGACAGAAATGCTGTGACATATCTTGGTTTGCCTACTGGAGGTCTTTGACATGCTGTTAAACGATCTAGTTTCAAGACAGCTTTTTTTTGAGGGAATTATTCATTACTGTAAGAACCATTAGCTTTTGATGAATAGCACCTTTTTAGATGTTGTGATTAATTTATGATCAAATCCCAAAGGCTTTGGTGGAGCACTTTGTGCAGATAGTCACTTATTTTTAGACAGCTCAGGGCAGGCTTTTTTTAACTTCACATGGAAAGAATTAAGACATTCACGCTGTCAGCTGCTGTTTTACAATCCTTCAAATGTGCACTCCCTAAACCTTCTCTTTATTTGCTTTCTGGTTGGTTCTGTGACTTGTCCGGGGCTTTGAGGGGACATACACAAGTTTCTTACTACATTGACGTGATGAAACAGTGCATGCGGCATGTCCACTGAAAAAGCTGGCCTTGACATGATCCACTTAAATGGAAATGACGCATTGATGAATTTCAACTGTTGCAGTCATTTCTTTCAGCTTCTACTTCTCTCTGATTTACCATGTGTTTGTAGAATTATCCATCCAATGCTCTCGATCTCTCTCTGTCTCAGCGGAGACAATTAAAGTGTGACAGCCCTTCATTTAAGAAGTGCTGTTTTACCTTGTAGGGATGAACACGGGCATTCTAATTATCGGCGGACAACACCAGGCTTCCTCCCTGTTTTAGTGCTTCTCCAATGCGACCTGATGTACCTGACAGCTGAGAAACACCAGACCTAAAATTACAGGGATTAATGTTTCCAAGACTAAACACTTCAAATAGGCCTCTGATGTGAGTGCCATGCAGGGGAGCAGCAATGGAGAAGACAAAAATCCACTTACACTCCTTTCTCTCCCATTATCCACTCCTTAAACCACTGCCTCTGCATGTTCCAGGAAGCCTGCTTGATGAATACATTCTTACTGTTATTGTTTTAGCATATGTAATGGATGTGGTGTGCAATGCAATCCAAAGGCAATTCAGACATGTCAACTCCTTTCCTTACTTGTCTACAATCTTAGAAAAAAAAGGTGCTGTTTGGAACCAAAAAGGGTTCTTAGGCTGTCCCCAAAGGTGAGCCCTTTGAAGAACCCTTTTGATTCCATGTAGAGAACTCTTTCCACTGAGGGTTCTACATGGAACCAAAAGGGTTCTACCTAGAAATGTACTGATTTGCAAAACTGACCTCCCTGAGATCTATTATAACGCTTTGCCTGTGGGCTCTGTGTTTGAATTGACTTCTTATCTCTATGAATTATAATGGCTATTTCAGACTAATTTACTTTAAAATGGATCAGGGAGATCCAGAGTGACCACTTGTTGGACTTCAGAAGCCGACCTCAAGTAAATCCACTGAAATGAGGGATGAAACATGATTATTATTGGGCCTGCTCCCAGGGAGATACAGCAGTTAATGAACTTGAAAGCTTGAAAGGCTCGAAAAAATGGCCAAGGATTTGCATCATTCACAGCACTTCTGCAAGCAGATAATGTACAGTGGCAAGAAAAAATATGTGAATTACCTTTGGAATTACCTGGACTTCTGCATAAATTGGTCATCAAATTTGATCTTATCTTTATCTAAGTCACAACAATAGACAAACACAGTCTGCTTAAACTAATAACACACAATTATACGTTTTTATGTCTTTATTGAACACATTGTGTAAACATTCACAGTGCAGGGTGGACCCCTGGATTTAATAACTGGTAAAATGTCTTGATAGACTTGGGAATTACATTTTCTGTCAATGATAGAAAGCTGTCCAGGGCCTGAGGCAGCAAAGCAGCTTCAAACCATGATGCTCCCTTCACCATACTTTACAGTTAGGATGAGGGTTTTTTTCTCCACACATAGTGTTGTGTGTTCTTTCCAAACAACTCAACTTTAGTTTCATCTGTGCTCAGAATATTTTGCCAGTAGCGCTGTGGAACATCCAGATGCTCTTTTGCGAACTTCACATGTGCAGCAATGTTTTTTTTGGACAGCAGTGGCTTCTTCCGCGGTGTCTTCCCATGAACACCGTTCTTGTTTAGTGCTTTATGTATCGTAGACTCCTCAACAGAGACGTTCACATGTTCCAGAGATTTCTGTAAGTCTTTAGCTGACACTAGGATTCTGCTTAACCTCATTGATTCTGCACTGTGCTCTTGCAGTCATCTTTGCAGGACGACCACTCCTAGGGAGAGTAGCAACAGTGCTGAATTTGATCCATTTATAGACAATTTGTCTTACCGTGGACTGATGAACATAAAGGATTTGAGAGATACTTTTGTAACCCTTTCCAGCTTTATGCAAGTCAACAGTTCTTAATCTTGGATCTGCTGAGATCTCTTTTGTCCAAGGCATGGTTCACATCAGGGAATGCCTCTTGTGAATAGCACACTCAAATTCTGTGAGTGTTTTTTAGAGGGCAAGGCAGCTCTAACCAACATCTCCAATCTTGTCTCAGTGATTGTGCTCCAGGTTAGCTGTCTCCTGACTCCAATTAGCTTTTGGATAAGTCATTAGTCTAGGGGTTCACATACTTTTTCCAACCTACACTGTGAATGTTTAAGTGATGTATATATATATATAGACAAGAAAAATACAATAATAGGTGTGTTATTAGTTTAAGCAGACTGTGTTTGTCTGTTATTGTGACTTAGATGAAGATCAGATCAAATGTAATGACAAATTTATGCAGAAATCCAGATAATTCCAAAGGGTTCACATACTTTTGCCACTGTACTTGCTTATTTGATTAAACCTATGAGTTGTCTACTAATGTGTACTATACAGTAGAGCAATAAACGAAAGCAGAGGTAGTCATGCTGTCTGACTTGAAATAGGCTTGCACAATGCATTGAAAGTTTCTTTCAACTAAAATATATTCTGATGGGGCAGGTAGCCTAGTGGTTAGAGCATTGGGCCAGTATCCTCAAGGTTGCTAGATTGAATCCCCGAGCTGACAAGGTAAAAATCTGTCGTTCTGCCCCTGAAGAAGGCAGTTAACCCACTGTTCCTAGGCCGTCATTGTAAATAAGAATTTGTTCTTAACTGACTTGCCTAGTTAAATAAAGGTTACATATAAAATTAAATGTGATCATGGAATTTTCAGCCCATTGCCATACAGTGCACTTCTGTGTGATAATATGCAGTGAAATCTGTTGTAAATCTCATTGTGATGCTAAGGGGTATTAAGCAGTGGGTTGCCTGGATTCCTCATCAGATAAATGTGTTTAATTGTGTGGGAAGATTGTAATTCCTTTATATTTCAGTCTGCTGAGACCAGATATAATGTCAATGTATGGGAAAGGACTCTTTCTTTATTGTTGTTTGTGGTTCTTTGATCAGAGTTTTGTCATGCTGGAAGATTGAATGGGAATAATTACAAGATCTGTCATATCAGTCCAAAGCACTACTGTAAAAGGCAAAAATACTGTTTTTATAGCCCTTTATACAAATAACGAAATACTGTATCTACGATCCTTTGAACCAAAAGATATTGAATGTGTACATTGAAACCCATGTAAGGCAGATCAATGAGAAAGAGTTTGTTTGAGGTCAGCGTTTCTCTGACATTTTAGCACTTTTGTCTTTGGAGGAAGAAAGCCAAACCCTTTTGTTCTCAACAATCATAAAGTAAGAGTAAGCCAAATTACCATGGTTCCCTCTTCCCTCATCCAGACTTTCCACATTGTCCAAGGTTATCTCTCCCATCGATTCTTATCATCTGCTTGTCAATTGATCTATTACCGCTGCACCCCATCTACTTAATGCTAGCTTGATTAATTATTGTCACCCAGAGTGGGGACTGTGAGGATTAGAGGAAGGGTGACAGCAAGAATTCCAAAGATCAAGATTATTATGCATTATCTCTGTTTTTGAATGTCTTAGCACATTGAGTAATCACAATTTCTGATTCAACCAAAAGGTGTTTGAGTGCCACAACCCAGTAGACATGGCTCCTGTTTACTGTAGCTGATGACCAAACAGTTTAACCATCAACGAATATCACAATATAGGCCATGCACACAAAAACAACTACAGTGAAATGTAAAATCCTATCAGGTTAATGTATCTCATTTGTTTGTGCTTAGAACATCACATGACTCCAACAACATGTGACATGGCAGGCATCTACTGAGAGATGATGGAATTTGGCAAGCCAGTTTTCAACTTCCACCGAACAGCTTTCATGCATACATTTTTTCTTCTTCGTTTAAAAAAATATATTTCTCATACCATTCAATGTCATTCTGAGGCATCAGATAATTAGTGAGATGGAAATGAAATTCCCAAATCCAATTTGCATTACCATGACAAGCTTCATTGATACTATGATGTGTTTTATTCCCTGGTAGGGGAGAGAAGCTCTCCTACTTCCTGCACAGTTTTTATCCCCTGTTGCTCTTCCTCCTACATTTACATTTTCTAATTTATTTTCCATTGTCACTTGGGTTGCAGTTCGAAGTTTTGTTGGAAGGTTAGTCTTTTGACAGTTCTATCAGTCAGCTTTTCTGATGCATATTTGTTTTGGCAGGGAAATACCCTGTGGATGTGAACGAATCAACGTATTATCATTGGATTAATGTTGCTGAAAATCTTTCCAGCTGCTGATGCCTGGAGAAGCATTTCTTTGTGTTAGCAATATGGTTTTATTTGTGCAGGCAGGTGATTTAAAACTATTATTCCAGAAAGCATTGAAGTTATTACTTATTCATTCCACAATTTAGAAAATAGATTTTGTAAATAGACAATCTGACATTTTGGAATAATTTGCTAAGTGTTTTCCTCTACTTCAAACTTTAGTAAAACCTGATATGGTTTAGAGTGCAAATAGAGTGCAAGCAAACCAAGATGCTTATTTTGCCAGGTGTTTAATCCTTAATAGTCAATTGATGCACGTGTGCGTCAATCTAATTAACATAATAAAATATAACCCCATCAAAATCTGTCTATTTAAGCTATTGATATCTGTTTCCTTGTATGGGCTGTGTCTCAATCCATCACATCCACCTACAGTATGTCGGCTTTCTGCAAAAAGTGGCAGAGCTACAGCGCTGTTTGTCAGACAATAAGTCTTCTCACGAAAACATCTGTAGCGTTCTGAACCAAACCAATATGACCACTCTATAGAAAGATGTGACCCTCACGAACACGATGATGTTCTCCATTTTGCTCTACGATCCCCACGAGTGTCATGGGACTTGTCTTACGTTGGTACCTTTGATGTGCCAACTTCTGTCTGTAGTGTCTAAACCGTTTGCGCTACAAGCTCATATGACTCCCCTATGGAAAGGGGATACTCGCTTGAATCACAATGTTTTTTTCCATTTTGCTTCACAACCCCCACAACTGTACTCATCTGGAGGTAGCTCGGTACCGTTTAAAAACATGTATGGAAGTAGTTTTGAGCCCCCCCAAAAATATATATACACGGAGTATACCCCTCTCCCCCCTCAGAACAGCTTCAATTCGTTGGGGGATGGACTGTACAAGGTGTCGAAAGCGCTCCACGTGCTGGCCCATGTTGACTCCAATGGTTCCCGTAGTGTCAAGTTTTGTATACTCACTGTATTACCTGAGCTTTCTTTTTTTCTTCTCTTTTTTTCACCTTTATTTAACAAGGTAGGCCAGTTGAAAACAAGTTCTCATTTACAACTGCGACCTGGCCAAGATAAAGCAAAGCATAAACAAACATACAGTCAATAATACAATATAAAAGTCTATATACAGTGTGTGCAAATGAGGTAGAAGGCAGGTAAGGCAATAAATAGGCCGTAGTGGCGAAATAATTACAATTTAGCAATTAAACACTAGAGTGATGATGTGCAGAAGATGAGTGTGCAAGTACAGATACTGGGGTGCAAAGGAGCAAAATAAATAAAATAAATAACTGTATTGGGGATGAGGTAGTTGGATGGGCTATTTACAGATGGGCTATGTACAGGTGCAGTGATCCGTGAGCTGCTCTGACAGCTGGTGCTTAAAGCTAGTGAGGGAGATATGAGTCTCCAGCTTCAGTGATTTTTGCAGTTTGTTCCAGTCATTGGCAGCAAAGAACTGGATGGAAAGGCGGCATTGACTTTGGGGGGGTGACCAGTGAAATATACCTGCTGGACCGCGTGCTACAGGTGGGTGCTGCTATGGTGACCAGTGAGCTGAGATAAGGCGGGGCTTTACCTAGCAAAGACTTATAGATGACCAGGAGTCAGTGGGTTTGGCGACAAATATGAAGCGAGAGCCAGCCAACGAGAGCATACAGGTCGCAGTGGTGGGTGGTATATGGGGCTTTGGTGACAAAACGGATGGCACTGTGATAGACTGCATCCAATTTGCTGAGTAGAGTGTTGAAGGCTATTTTGTAAATGACATCGCCAAATTCCAGGATCGGTAGGATAGTCAGTCTTAGGAGGCTATGTTTAGCAGCATGAGTGAAGGATGCTTTGTTGCGAAATAGGAAGCCGATTCTAGATTTAATTTTGGATTGGAGATGCTTAATGTGAGTCTGGAAGGAGAGTTAACAGTCTAACCAGACACCTAGGTATTTGTAGTTGTCCACATATTCTAAGTCAGAACCGTCCAGAGTAGTGATGCTGGACGGGCGGGCAGGTGTGGGCAGCGATCGGTTGAAAAGCATGCATTTAGTTTTACTTGCATTTAAGAGCAGTTGGAGGCCACGAAAGGAGAGTTCCAGCGTAGAGGTGGATCAGAGAATCACCGGCAGCACGAGCGACATCATTGATGTGTACAGAGAGAAGAGTCGGCCCGAGGGTTGAACCCTATGACACCCCAATAGAGACTGCCAAAGGTCCGGACAACAGGCCCTCAGATTTGACACACTGAACTCTGTCTGAGAAGTAGTTGGTGAACCAGGCGAGGCAGTCATTTGAGAAACCAAGGCTGTTGAGTCTGCCGATAAGAATGCCTTGGCCAGGTCGATGAATACAGCTGCACAGTATTGTCTCTTATCAATGGCGGTTATGATATCGTTTAGGACTTAGAGCGTGGCTGAAGTGCACCAATGACTAGTTCGGGAAACCAGATTGCACAGCGGAGAAGGTACGGTGGGATTCAAAATGGTCAGTGATCTGTTTGTTAACTACTTAGGGAGTGGTGGGGAGTGGTAGGGCTTCCCAAGTGTCCAACGAAGACAATCCATGGTTCTTTTGTTCGAAAAAGTAATGTATTATATCCATAAATCTCTGTTTGGTTGCGCGTTATAATGAGAAAATAGAGCGTCGACTCCTCCATTGAAACGTGAAGAGAACTCGTTCAACTTATACCTATAAACTTGTCCAAGAACAATCAAACATAATTGTAAATGTATCCTTAGGAACACTTTTATGTATAAATAGTATAATATTTCAACCAGAATATAAACTGGGCGATACGAAAGGAAAAAAACAAAGAACGTGCCTGCCGGGAGCGCGCATTTTCTTGTAAGGACATCTGTGGGGACACTTCCTTATTCCTCTTCTTCTCTGCTCTAAAAGCATCTAAAAAGAATCAGAACACTTTCTCGAGACTGTTGACATCCAGAGGAAGCGATAGGTACTGCATTCATATGCCCTTATAAGGGCATTTTCATAAGGGGAGTGGCTCCAAATGAGGCAATGTGTCAAAACCACTTTTTCCAGGACAGAAATTCCTCGGGTTTCTGCCTGCCATATCCGTTCTGTTATACTCACAGACAAAATGTTAACACTTTTAGAATATTCAGAGTATTTCCTATCCAATGGTACTAAATATGTGCATATCCTATTTTCTGGGCCTGAATGGGAGGCATTTTACTTTGGGCACGCCAGGGTCTCCAAAATGGTCACCTCGTGCGCTGCTCCCTAAGAAGTTAAGTTGGTTCCTTGCCAACCTGCCTTGTGGGTTATTGTTTCTGAATGTGCATGTGGTTGTGCACTACGTGTATATCCGATCTGTTTTGGTCTTTGTTTGTGTTTGAAGTTTCACTCTATTAAAGATGTGGAACTCAACCCGCTCTGCGCTTTGGTCCAGTTATTCCTCAGATCGTGACATATATACACTGCTCAAAAAAATAAAGGGAGCACTAAAATAACACATCATAGATCTGAATGAATGAAATAATCTTATTAAATACTTTTTTCTTTACATAGTTGAATGTGCTGACAACAAAATCATCACACAAAATTATCAATGGAAATCAAATTTATCAACCCATGGAGGTCTGGATTTGGAGTCACACTCAAAATTAAAGTGGAAAACCACACTACAGGCTGATCCAACTTTGATGTAATGTCCTTAAAACAAGTCAAAATGAGGCTCAGTAGTGTGTGTGGCCTCCACGTGCCTGAATGACCTCCCTACAACGCCTGGGCATGCTCCTGATGAGGTGGCGGATGGTCTCCTGAGGGATCTCCTCCCAGACCTGGACTAAAGCATCCGCCAACTCCTGGACAGTCTGTGGTGCAACGTGGCGTTGGTGGATGGAGCGAGACATGATGTCCCAGATGTGCTCAATTGGATTCTGGTCTGGGGAACGGGCGGGCCAGTCCTTAGCATCAATGCCTTCCTCTTGCAGGAACTGCTGACACACTCCAGCCACATGAGGTCTAGCATTGTCTTGCATTAGGAGGAACCCAGGGCCAACCACACCAGCAAATGGTCTCACAAGGGGTCTGAGGATCTCATCTCGGTACCTAATGGCAGTCAGGCTACCTCTGGCGAGCACATGGAGGGCTGTGCGGCCCCCCAAAGAAATGCCACCCCACACCATGACTGACCCACCGCCAAACCGGTCATGCTGGAGGATGTTGCAGGCAGCAGAACGTTCTCCACAGCGTCTCCAGACTCTGTCACGTCTGTCACGTGCTCAGTGTGAATCTGCTTTCATCTGTGAAGAGCACAGGGCGCCAGTGGCGAATTTGCCAATCTTGGTGTTCTCTGGCAAATGCCAAACGTCCTGCACGGTGTTGGGCTGTAAGCACAACCCCCACCTGTGGACGTCGGGCCCTCATACCACCCTCATGGAGTCGGTTTCTGACCGTTTGAGCAGACACATGCACATTTGTGGCCTGCTGGAGGTCATTTTGCAGGGCTCTGGCAGTGCTCCTCCTTGCACAAAGGCGGAGGTAGTGGTCCTGCTGCTGGGTTGTTGCCCTCCTACAGCCTCCTCCACGTCTCCTGATGTACTGGCCTGTCTCCTGGTAGCGCCTCCATGCTCTGGACACTACGCTGACAGACACAGCAAACCTTCTTGCCACAGCTCGCATTGATGTGCCATCCTGGATGAGCTGCACTACCTGAGCCACTTGTGTGGGTTGTAGACTCCGTCTCATGCTACCACTAGAGTGAAAGCACCGCCAGCATTCAAAAGTGACCAAAACATCAGCCAGGAAGCATAGGAACTGAGAAGTGGTCTGTGGTCACCACCTTCAGAACCACTCCTTTATTGGGGGTGTCTTGCTAATTGCCTATAATTTCCACCTGTTGTCTATTCCATTTGCACAACAGCATGTGAAATTTATTGTCAATCAGTGTTGCTTCCTAAGTGGACAGTTTGATTTCACAGAAGTGTGATTGACTTGGAGTTACATTGTGTTGTTTAAGTGTTCCCTTTATTTTTTTGAGCAGTGTATATACCTACAGGGGTCCAAAATTTGAAATTAAATAGCTAAATGATCCACAGTACGACCATCTTAAAACAATTCCATATGTTAGTTTAGTAGAACCCCCCCAACCCCCAAAGGCTTAGACTTTTAGGGGTTAACTGTGATACCAGTAAGAAATCAAGGCCAGGTTAGCAAAGGAAAAAAGCCTGAATGTATTCAGACTACCACATGGTAAGCCAAAGGCCGGAGAGCATTTCAGTCTTCAGGTCTGTGAGAGAAATACCTTGTTCTCCAGTGCATTGTCACTCAGTCACACAGAAAGGGTTTAAACATAGAAATCTCCAACATCGACAAACTAACAATCTCATTGAAAAGAGAGGAGGGCATCATGCAGTGAGTCTAGCTTTTTCACACATTAATGGTGAGCCTAGAAAGAGAGAGGAAACATTAGGACTTCAGTAGTGACTATTCAACAGATATTTTGCTGAACACAGACACAATCTTTCTTCTTATGTAATGATGGCTCTGATAAACGACTCATGTGACAACCTGGAATGATAACGAATCCAGAAATACCCACACTCTTGGCCTTGCAGATCTGGTATCATCATGTAGACCTTCGGGTTCTATATGTTCCTATAAGGAATGAGTTCATGGAGACAGATTACTTTAGGATCTCAACTCTGGCCAATGTTTTATTTATGCATCTGAGGAAGGCATTGCCTTTACCTCTCAGCTAATTACAGTATTTATCTCTTCTATCTATGTTCAACCCTCATTGGACCATGCAAAGGCTCAAACGATGATTAATGGAATTAATTACAGTATCATTTGGGGTCTATAAGGTGTTTCTTTTGTGTGTATATGCTTTTTATAAAGCATGGCAGCACTTATTTATTCTTAGGTTGATATGGGTTATGTATCAATGGACTCAATTGATTTATTCTGTGTTTAGACAAAATATAATACTCAAACATATAATTAAAGGGGTATAGTGGGATCTGAAAGATCTGGGGTGATTGTTGATATAGATAGGGCTTTAGGACAACTGAATGATGAATCTGAGCAATGTACATTGTAGGTTTTTCCCAAAGCACCACGTAAAACACACATTCACTAATTGTTCGAGCGGAGAGTTTGAATCATGAAATAATTCATAGGCTGTAAGCACTGCTCTTGGAACAGCTTTCTGTATCTAACTTTTTTAATTCCTTCTTTCATTTTCCTGAAGTGGCAACCCCCCCATCATATATAGTTAAAGAATTTAAGTTTTACCCAGTGTAGAGATTATGATCCATCCAGCACTGTCATTGAGCCCTACTTGAATGGAAACCACCATTTTAAAAGTTGAAATGAGACCGACAAGCTATTTCACTTCTGCATGTGGGTTGCAAGCGTTAAATTACTTAGCCTTTACTTAGACAGGTCAAATACCCATGGAAGTCTTGTCTTATTACGTCAACAAAGAATGTTATTTTGCTGACACCAGGTCAGTTTTCAATGCTCGTGGCCATGTTGCATAAGACTTTTCTATTCAAGTGCAGCAGTTGGAATTACTTGTGTTAGTTGCTGTTGGCACTTGTAGTTATTGTCGTAATTATTTTTACAGCTACAATGGGCTTTACTGTAAGCTACACATTGATGTCACTGAGACAAAATATATATGTGATGAATTGATGACACCTTTCTGACTAAAAGATGAATGCCTTATGGAGTAATTAGACAATGAGCAAATCACAACAGCTATGAACATCAAATACCCAATGGAAGTTATTTTTTAAACTGATATACAGTATGCATTTTTCCTTGTTGCTGCATTACTGACAGTCTACAGTCTTCACACCTAAGCCATGTTGAATTTCAATTTTGAGCTGGTGGCATGGTCACACAAGCATAATGATGCACTCTTCTTCTTCTTTCCAAGAACTCGCTCCTCTCTCCTCACCCAAATGTACTTATTTCCTGTTAAAAAGAGAATGTAGGAGCAAGGGAATTTTTTGAGAGAGGAAAGGATTTCTGGCTTTCCCAGTTTTACCGTGGCAAACATTTCTCCTGCAAGCTCTCTCCTGCTTGTCATATATGGTTTCAGAGAGCTAACCTTGCTTTGCGCTCCAAGGGAGCTTCAGGCAAGTGTCACTTTAAGTTACATGGGCTGCGAAAAACCAGGAGCCAAGCTAACGTTCACTGATCTATGAGAAATCAAGTCAAGTGCCGGTGTCTTCCACCGTCCTCGTAATCCTTAAGATTGGAGAGTCGACCCAGTGATTGAGGCAGTCCAGAAACATCTCCATAGTGAGCAAGCCACCACTTGAACCATCTGGTTCAGGCAGAGTGACACAGAGACAATACTGTATATTGACAATGAAACACAGAGCTTTGATGGACCTGGCTTTGATAAGGAAAAGGGCCTGCTAGAATAGATGCATTGGAAAAACAACCATTCCTTTCAAATAAAAGAGTCTTTGCCTCTGTTTGCTCTTTGCCCATGCAATGAAATGACAGTAACCTGTTTCAGAGTCCTTTAGATTGTATTGTAGTTACTGGTACCTGAGTCCGTGAGCTACACCTAGTGGCAAAGGTCTCGACTGGGCAGATTATGAGAAGACGTTAACGTGATGGCCAGTCTGGACTGAAGGACATGGTACTATTATTCTGTTTGTGATAAAATAAGTTGTCTGTTGCAGCACACATAGGTGGGGAGGAATGAAGACAAAATACATCACATGCAAGTTCATAAACACAGAGAGCACATCTGAAAAATGAGGGCACATTGGTAGTGGAGAAGTGCTATTAGTAAGAAGCCTGTCAAGGTTTATGTGGACAATGAATGTCATGTAAACAAGCATGGCTGTCACTGTATCTAAGAGACAGTGTCTGCGTGCACCTCTACATGTTAATATATTCTATTCCGGAGTGTCAAGTCTTGTCCAAATTCATCAGTGTGATATCTGCATGTGGCTTTTGTCGTGGTGCATGACATCGTCAGAGAGAGCAGCGTGCTGTAATAACTCCTCAGGATCAGAGGATCAGGTCACAGGTGTGCACTGCACACATTAAAAGGCCCAGCCATCATTAGCACAGGAGGTTCAACGCTGTGGGTAAAAGGCTCTTTCCTCACACCCCAAACGAGTGTCAATCAATGGCAGCATTAGGTGGAGGTGTGAAAACACTCACTGTGTTTGTGTGATTGAGAAAGGGGAATTCAGAAATAAGGTACAGTACTAGAGAGAGGGAAAATCACCTCCCTTCATCATCCTATTTTATGACGTTTAACATTTTCGGAAATGACACCATGCTACTGTAGCAATCGACAGAAGAAACAAATTGTGAACAAGTAACGCGTGGGTGATGAATGATTGCTTCTCAATTACATTTGATTCTTTCATTTTATTCCTCAAAAACACCTTTGATCTGTATTTTATATCCTAGTTGGGCATGATTACCTTTTCATCTATATGTATGATGGTGATGGTCGTGCTGTGGGAGTAAGGGATCAAATATTTTTGTGACAAAGAATTGCCTACCCTCAAATCAATGGCTGGTCTATTGAAACCTGGCTGGCAGCCATCAAGTCAGGCTACTCAGTGTGACAAGTGCTGGGCTCCAAATGATGGAGGGTGAGGTGGCTCGATTGATTTCCATGGAAAATGTCCCTTCAGACGTGGAAATGTCTAGGTGAGTTCTCTGTTTTGAAGAACCAAAGTTTGCATAAAGGCATGATACGAGTCAGGGTGTATGGTCATACAGATTACACCAGGAGCGGTCTAGCACTCAAAAATCGTTCACAGCAGTGAAGACATCAAACTATTAAATTACAATAATCTAATACTGTATATGATCCAGTTTGCTAAAGCAGGAAAATAATCCTGCAGCAACAGGAAATGTGATATATTGTGTGGATTACAATTAATGAAAACAAATTAAAGGAAATGTACTTAAACCTCAAATACACTACTGTCACGTCTAGGCCTGAGTTTTACAGGCTGGCGTGTTTAGTTTCGTTTTTGGTGTAGGGGTTTTGAGTTCTAGGTTGTTTATTTCTATGTTGGGTTAATGGTTCCCAATTAGAGGCATCTGAGTGTCGTTACCTCTAATTGGGAACCATATATATGTTTTTGGTTTTGCACTAGGGTTTTGTGGGTTATTGTTTGTTTGTGTGATTATGTACACCAGAGTTACGATCTTCATTTGTTCGCTTGTTTGTTATTTTCCCAGTTACGTAAATAAATAAATAAATATGTATACTGGATACCTCGCTGAGCCTTGGTCCGTCACTCTAGAAGATCGTGACAACTACACGTTCCACATGTAGTTTTCATGCAACAGGGTGATCAAATTAAGATCCTACATCTGTAGGAATCGCTTAATGTCAGTAGCATAATATTAAAGGACACTTCACTGAACAAAAATATAAATGCAACATGTCAAGTGTTGGTCCCATGTTTCATGAGCTGAAATAAAAGATCCCAGAAATTTTCCCTATGCACAAAAAACGTATTTCTCTCAAATTGAGTGCACAAATTTGTTTACATCTCTTTTATTGAGCATTTTATACTTAGTCAAGGTATTTATTCCACCTGGCAGGTGTGAAATATCAAGAAGATGATTAAACAGCATGATCATTACACAGGTGCACTGACAGAGATGGTCGCCTCAAGAAACTATGCAGTCATTTGTTTTTTTATGTATTATTTCTTACATTGTTAGCCCAGAAAATCTCAAATGTTATTACATACAGCCCGGGAAGAACTATTGGATATAAAAGCGACGTCAACTTACCAACATTATGACTAGGAATACGACTTTCCCGAAGCGGATCCTTTGTTCGGACCTCCACCCTGGACATGGAATCTTATCCCAGAGGCCGACCCAAAACAATGCGGTCGCCACAGGAGAGGCAGGCGGAGCGGCCTACTGGTCAGACTTAGAAGGCGAGCACACCATCCACCGCTTCTGAGCATATTACTCACCAATGTCTAATCTCTAGACAACAAGGTGGAAGACATTAGGGCACAAGTTGCCTTCCAGAGAGACATCAGAGATTGTAACATTCTCTGTTTCACGGAAACATGGCTCACTCGGGATATGTTGTCAGAGTCGTTACAGCCACCCGGTTTCTTCACGCATCGCGCCGACAGAAACAAACATCACTCTGGTAAGAAGAAGGGCGGGGGTGTATGCCTTATGATTAATGACTCATGGAGTAATCATAACAACATACAGGAACTCAAGTCCTTTTGTTCACCTGACCTAGAATTCCTTACAATCAAATGCCGACTGCATTATCTACCAAGAGAATTCTCTTTGATTATAGTCACAGCCGTGTATATCCCCCCAAGCAGATACCTCGACGGCCCTGAACTTCACTGGACTCTATGTAAACTGGAAACCATATATCCTGAGGCTGCATTTATTGTAGCTGGGGATTTTAACAAAGCTAATCTGAGAACAAGGCTTCCTAATTCTATCAGCATATCGAATGTGCGACATGCGCCGGTAGCATTCTGGACCATTGCTACTCTAACTTCCGCGATGCGTACAAAGCCCTCCCCCGGCTTCCCTTCGGCAAATCTGACCATGACTCCATTTTGTTGCTCCCAGCCTATAGACAGAAACTAAAACAGGAAACGCCCATGCTCAGGTCTATCCAACGCTGGTCTGACCAATCGAATTCCACGCTTCAAGATTGCATCAATCACGTGGACTGGGATATGTTCCCGGGTAGCCTCAGACAACAACAATGACATATACGCTGACTCAGTGAGCGAGTTTATTAGCAAGTGCATGGGTGAAGTTGCACCCACTGTGACTATTACAACCTTCCCTAAACAAAAAACGTGGATTGATGGCAGCATACGCGCGAAACTGAAAGCGCGAACCAGCACTTTTTAATCATGGCAAGGCAACTGGAAACATGACCGAATACAAACAGTGTAGCTATTCACTCCGTAAAGCAATCAAACAAGCAAAGCGTCAGAATAGTGGCAAAGTAGATTTGCTATTCAACGGCCCAAACATGAGACGTATGTGGCAGGGTCTACAAAAAGAAAACCAGCACCATCACGGACATTGACGTCTTGCTCCCAGACAAATTAACTTCTTAGGGAGCAGCTCCCCGTTTTGGAGAGTCTGGCATGCCCAAAGTAAAATGCCTCCCACTCAGGCCCAGAAAATAGGATATGCACATAATTAGTACTATTGGATAGGAAACACTCTGAAGTTTCTAAGAGTGTTAAAATATTGTCTGTGAGTATAATAGAACGGATATGGCAGGCGAAAACCCGAGGAATTTCTGTCCTGTAAAAAGTGATTTTTTTTTGCCTCATTTTGAACCTCTCCCTATTGAAAATGACCATATAAAGGAGTAAGATTTCAGTACCTATTGCTTCCACTGGATGTCAACAGTTTCTAGACAGTGTTTTGATTCTTTTTAGATGCTTTTAGAGCAGAGAAGAAGACGAATAAGGAAGTGGACACACAGATGCCAATAGAAGTAAATGCGCACTCCCGGCTGGCACGTTCTTTGGTTTTTTCCTTTCTTATCGCCCAGTTTATATTCCGGTTGAAATATTATACTATTTATACATAAAAGTGTTCCTAAGGATACATTTAAAATTATGTTTGATTGTTCTTGGACAAGTTTATAGGTATAGGTTGAACGAGTTCTCTTCACGGTTCAATGGGCGAGTGGACGCTGTATTTTCTCATCATAACGCACCAACCAAACAGAGATTTATGGATATAATAAATTACTTTTTCAAACAAAAGAACCATGGATTGTCTTCGTTGGACACTTGGGAAGCCCTCAGCAGAAGTTCTTCAAAAGGTAAGGGATTTGTTTTCGCTGTGAAATGTGTTTTGTGTGAACCGCGATGGTTTATGAATTTATGGTAATGGCAAAAATATTGGAGGTTCTACCCTCAAACAATCAAATGTAGTGCTTTCGCCGTAAAGCCTTTTTGAAATCTGACAATGCTGTGATATTGCCAAGAAGCAGAGCTTTTGATGACTATGCAACACTTGTATAATTCAACTTTTGGATTTCGAATTTGGCACCTTGCATTTCACCGATTAGTGTCGGGAGTGGCGCCCCACCACTCCCTAAGTAGTTAAACAACTTCTTTGCTCGCTTTGAGGACAATACAGTGCCACTGACACAGCACGCTATCAAAGCCTGTGGGCTCTCCCTCACCGTGGCCAATGTGAGTAAAACATGTAAACGTGTTAACCCTCGCAAGGCTGTCGGCCCAGACAGCATCCCTAGCCGTGTCCTCAGAGCATGCGCAGACCAGCTGGCTGGTGTGCTTATGGACATATTCAATCAATCCTTATCCCAGTCTGCTGTGCCCACATTCTTCAAGATGGCCACCATTGTTCCTGTTCCCAAGAAAGCTAAGGTAACTGAACTAAATGGCTATCGCCCCATAGCACTCACTTCTGTCATCATGAAGTGCTTTGAGAGACTAGTCAAGGATCATGTAACCTCCACCCTACCTGATACCCTAGACCCACTCCAATTATCTTACCGCCCCAATAGGTCCACAGACGACACAATCGCCATCACACTGCACACTGCCCTATCCCATCTGGGCAAGAGGAATACCTATGTAAGAATGTTGTTCATTGACTACAGCTCAGCATTTAACACCATAGTACACTCCAAACTCGTCACTAAGCTCGAGATCCTGGGTCTCGACCCCGCCCTGTGCAACTGGGTCCTGGACCTTCTGACGGGCCGCCCACAGGTGGTGAGGGTAGGAAACAACATCTACAACCCTCTGATCCTCAACACTGTGGCCCCACAAGGGTGCGTTCTCAGCCCTCTCCTGTACTCCCTGTTCATCTATGACTGCGTGGCCATGCACGCCTCTAACTCAATCATCAAGTTTGCAGACGACACTACAGTGGTAGACTTGATTACCAACAACGACGAGACAACCTATTGGGAGGGAGGAGGTGAGGGCCCTCGGAGTGTGGTGTCAGGAAAATAACCTCTCACTCAACGTCAACAAAACAAAAGAAAATTATCGTGGACTTCAGGAAACAGCAGAGGGAGCATCCCCCCATCCACATCAACGGGACAGTAGTGGAGAAGGTGGAAAGTTTTAAGTTCCTTGGTGTACACATCACGGACAAGCTGAAATGGTCCACCCACACAGACAGCGTGGAGAAGAAGGCACAACAGCGCCTTTTCAACCTCAGAAGGCTGAAGAAATGTGGCTTGTCACCTAAGACACTCACAAACCTTTATAGATGCACAATCGAGAACATTCTGTCAGGCTGTATCACCGCCTGGTATGGCAAATGCTCCGCCCACAACCGTAAGGCTCTCCAGAGGTTAGTGCGGTCTGCACAACGCGGGTAAACTACCTGCCCTCCAGGACACCTACAGCACCCAATGTCACAGGAAGGCCAAAAAGATAATTGAGGTCAACAACAACCCGAGCCACTACCTGTTCACCCCGTTATCATCCAGAAGGCAGTACAGGTGCATCAAAGCTGTGACCGAGAGACCAAAAAACAGCTTCTATCTCAAGGCCATCAGACTGTTAAACAGCCATCACTAACACAGAGTGGCTGCTGCCAACATACAGACTCAAATCTCTGGCCACTTTAATAATACATTTAATAAATTGATTTCAAGGTATCAATAGTCACATTAAATAACACCACTTTAAAAATGTCTACACATCCTACTTTACTCATCTCAAATGTATTCTATACCATCCACTGCATCTTGCCTATGCCTATACGGCCATCGCTCATCCATATATTTATATGTACATATTATTATTCATCCCTTTACATTTGTGTGTGTAAGGTAGTCGTTGTGAATTTGTTAGATTACTTGTTAGATATAACCGCACTGTCGGAACTAGAAGCACAAGCATCTCGCTACACTCGCATTAACATCTGCTAACCGTGTGTATGTGACCAATAAAATCGTATTTAATTTGATTTGATAAAAGGCCACTCTAAAATGTGTAGTTTTGTCACACAACACAATGCCACAGATGTTTCAAGTTTTGAGGGAGCGTTCAATTGTCATGATGGCTTCAGGAATGTCCACCAGAGCTGTTTTCCATAACCGCCTCCAATGTCGTTTTAGAGAATTTGGCAGTAGGTCCAACCAGCCTCACAACCGCAGACCACGTGTAACCACGCCAGCCAAGGATCTCCACATCCAACTACTTCACCTGCACGATCATCTCGAGGGGGAGTGGGTGTAAGGGGTGCTGAGCAGTATTTCTGTCTGTAATAAATCTCTTTTGCTGGGAAAAACTAATTCTGAGTGACTGGGCCTGGGTATCCAGTGGGTGGGCCTGGCTCCCAAGTGGGTGGGTCTATGCACAATAATGGTGAGCCTAGAAAGAGAGAGGAAACATTAGGACTACAGCAGTGAATATTCAACAGATTTTTGGCTGAACACAGACAACCTGGAATGATAAAAAAAAATTATGCCCAGTCATGTGAAATACATAGATTAGGGCCTAATGAATTCATTCAAATTGATTTTTTTCCTTTTATGAACTGTAACTCAGCAAAATCTTTGAAATAGTTTAATGTTGCGTTCATATTTTTGTTCAGTATACAATAACCCTTGGGCTTCACATGGATAGATTCTATCACAGTTCAAGGTAAGACCCAGATACAGACATTAATCCAACAGGGGCAGGCAAACGACAGGTCAAGGGCAGGCAGGAGTCAGAAATCCAAATAGGTGGGGCAAAGGTACAGGACGACAGGCAGGCTCAGGGTCAGGGTCAGGGTCAGGGCAGGCAGAAACAGTCAAAACCGGGGGGAAAAGAAAACAGGAACACTCGAGAGACAGGAACTGAGTGAAAACCACTGGTAGGCTTGACGAAACAAAATGAACTGGCAACAGACAAACAGAGAACACAGGTATAAATACACAGGGGATAATGGGGAAGATGGGCTACACCTGGAGGGGGGTGGAGACAGTCACAAAGACAGGTGAAATAGATCAGGGTGTGACAGATTCATGATGACGTTATTGCATTGGATATTGGATAGTTCCAGAGCAACTACAATGTCACATAAGGCACCGTTGGCTTAATTAATAAATGTTTTTAATTAAATCAGTGAGGGCTCCAACTGTCCACTGATTATTGTTTTCTATAATTATGTAATTAGGTCTGGTGGTTGAGAACACCTGGTAATGAGAGGGAGAATGTTGTCAGTGGAGCACTGGTGGGGAGGAAAACAACATAAATGGACACACAATACACTGGCTCTATCGATTTATGTTTCTAACTCATTCTGAAGGCCTTTTGAAGTATAGTCCTATTAAAATTGCACCATTACAAAATCAGCTGAGAAAAGGCGTTTAGGTGATCAGCATCATGCTGTCAGTTCAGTGAGTGTTAGTCTGAGGCTGTAAGCTGTATTAACATACAAACTGGGCAATATGGGCCTCCTTCTTCTCACTGGCAGATTGTTTCAGTAGGCACAAGACCAATTGGCCAAAGACACGCTGTTTAATTTTTCACCACACTGCAATATCGCAGAGTATTAAAATGCATAGAAAGATTGAAGTCATTAATAACGAATGGTAAGCTACAATCAATCCCTCAACTACACACACACACACACACACTACAGACACATACATACACTTTTTTTCATCCACAAGGTTTAACTGGTAATTTATGTTAATATATCAGAAATATAACTGATGCTACATCAGTGATGCATAATTATGCTTTGTGATTCAGCCATCATTTGTAATAAAGCAAATCATAAAAATCATTATAAATCATTATGACTTGTGCCGACCATGAATGAGGAAATATACTGTACATTCACTGAGTGTACAAAACATTACGAACACCTGCTTTTTCCATGACACTGACTGAATCCAGGTGAATGGTATGATCCCTTATTAATGTCACTTGTTAAATCCACTTCAATCAGTGTAGATGAGGGGTAGGAGACAGGTTGAAGAAGGCTTTATAAGCCTTGAGACAATTGAGACATGGATTGTGTATGTGTGCCATTCAGAGGGTGAATGGGCAAGAGAAAAGATGTAAGTGCCTTTGAACGGGATATGGTAGTAGGTTCCAGGTGCACCAGTTTGAGGGGGGTCAAGAACTGCAACGCTGCTGGGCTTTTCATGCTTAACAGTTTCCCATGTGTATCAAGAAGGGTCCACCACCCAAATGACATCCAGCCGACTTGACGCAACTGTGGGAAGCATTGGAGTCGACATGGGCCAGCATCCCTGTGGAACGCTTTCGAGACCTTGTAGAGTCCATGCCCGATGAATTGAGGCTGTTCTGAGGGCAAAAGAGGGTGCAACTCAATATTAGGAAGGCTTTAATTCTAAAGCCTTTGTCTGACACCTAGCAATACCTAAACGATGGGTTAGCTACTATGTCATAGGTTTGCAATGTGTCCAACAACACCAGCATAGCTTCACATGAAGATGGGTAACAGAACAGACATGATTTGTTGGAAGCCAGAGCCATTGTTTTTCAAGAACTTCCACATAGTTATTTTTGGAGGCTTTAATTTATGCTAAGCCCTTAAGTTGCCCCTCCGAGGGCGCTGTGACATAATGCTATAAGTCACCATAGACACTGACAATAGCTACGGGGGACCGGTCAGCTCCATTTTTGAAGACTGTTGAATCATTTGGAAAAAGATGTCACTTATTTGCCATTAAGTGCTTTGCTGTTATTAGCCTGGGGCAATGGCTGGCCAAGACAAATAACCCTCTTGTGCTGTTAGCAGAATTCATGCCAGGTTAAACAACGAAGCATGACAAACACTGCACAATGTTTTTAACGTTGCTCCAATTTCGCTGTCACACAAAATGGCTTTCAAGATGGCTACATTTTATTACTGCAAACACATTGTCACCAATCCTCACTAAAGTCAATATGTCATGTAAGATGTTAGACCCTCCAGATGTCACGAAGATGGTCTGTATTATTGGAAGTTTAGAAGGGCATTAGAGAAGATCTCTCTGTGATTACCTAACCAGTTAGAGGGAAAACAGTGAAAATAAAATTAGCTGGTCTCTTGCTTTAAAAATATAATGTCTACAATATGGCTGGAAGATTATTAGAGGTTAAAAACAAAAGGCCAGAATTTAAGCGTTGTGTTTAGTTATTCAAAGGGCACAAAAACTAAACCACCCATGTCTGTAACTGCTATTAATGAACGTCTGTCTACAAACCTGTTGTTTTGGAAAGATCTTCCACACCTTTACTCATTGCAAGGGCAGACTGGCGGATAGAAAATGTCTTCCTAGAAGTCCTACAGGTACAGTATAATGGTCTTATCTGACACATAATGATTACCATTGGTATGATTGTGAATAACCCATAATTACACCACATGCTAGATGAGCTCTGAAGTGTATTAATGGGATATGTTTGGTATTTTGCCCTGGCACAGTGATGACAGATTCTAGGGTAATTAGGCTACTGACTGATGAGGAGGGAAAGAGTAATGATGAAAAGAGTCTGTCACTCATTCTATTACATTATAGTACAACTTGCAAAACAAAAACAATAAGATATGTAATTGTATATGCCCTATACATTGTAATGGTTGAGTAAACTATACTAAATATAATCACGTCACCAAATAACTGATTAAAACACAGTATTTTGCAAAGGTATTTAGCCTCAACAGCACTCTGTAGGGTAGCACCATTGTGTAGCCAGAGGACAGCTAGCTTCCAACCTCAATACAAAACCTAGGAGGCTCATTGTTCTCACCCCCTTCCACAGACTTACACAGTAATTATGACAACTTCCGGAGGAATCCTTTGATTGTCCACCCAATCAAAAAGAATAAGCTACAGCTACGTAGCTAGCACTAAGGTGTAAAACATGTGGTGAGTAGTTGACTCAAAGAGAGAGAAAGACAATAGTTGAACAGTTTTGAAGAAGTTAATTTATATATTTATTTATGGAGAAGCAATAGAGTAAGTGAACAGTTTCGCTTACTTAGCTAGCAAATGCAGCTATCTAGTTTAGCCTACTGAAACACCCTGCTCAAACAGAGGGAAGCTATGTTAGCTAGCTGGCTGTGACTTTCCAACACAACACTGGAACTCTTCCAAGTCAAGTTAAGCTTTTGGTATTACAAATGTATTGCCACCAGGGCCCACTGGTGTAACTGCTTACTGACTGTACACTAACATTACTCCATGATTGTAGCGGGTTTACTAACGTGTTAGTTCTATTAGCTATGCTGACTATGACGTTACTTTAGCAAATATGGTGACAACGATGTAGGTTGTGTAGCGGTTTGGCTTGGAAAGGTTTTTTTGCCTGGTCACGTACAGCTGATGTGTTGTGCATTGAAGTCCACAAGCAAAGGGAAGAGAAGGAATAGTGAACTCTGTTTACGTGTGATCAGAGGTGTATTCATTCCGTTGATTCTGTTGAAAATTGTTTCTTAAACGGAAGCAAATGGAACAAAACGGGGATAAACAAACCTGAATTTGCAACTGTTGGACTAATGATTAGACCCTATATGCAGGCAAGAGTGTGCAAGGTGGTATTGAATGTCACTGTCGGTCACATCAAATTTGTTTCTCGACCTGTGTGCACCTACGTTGTAAACTTTCATTCATAGGCTAGCTTGTAGCAATCTCATGAAGGGTATAGAGAAAATGTGAGTATCATGCAGTAGCCTAAACCTATCGCTGTTACATTGAACTGGGTGAATGGAATATGAATGAGAGTCATCCAATATGCTGTAATAGAAATAAGGCCATGCTCATTAAAATCTAATTGTTCTCCCTCATCTTAAACGGCACAGACCGCCACTGACACACACACAAACACACAATGTTTTACTCTTACTGACATTTCAAGGTCAGTCTCCCACAGTGACATTAAGACTTTTTGCCATCACTTCAGTCACGTCACTCTCAGTGGGACTCTATGGGACATGGATGACAGTGCAGTCTCTGACCCATGACCATGTCGCGGTATGAATCTAACGTTTGGGCTGGCAGACAGAGGTTCTAAATACATTTATAGAATAGTTATTGCTGAAAAAATTTGCTTAAAGTCTGTCGTCTGCCTGCATATGGGTTGAATTCCTTCAGTTCTCCTTGTGGTACAGTGTGGGTAGGTGTCACACACACACATGTTCATGTTCAACAATATTTTGTACAGACCAACATCATCAACAAAGATCATCAACTACTGAAGGTTGTAAGGATTTTGAAAGACTATTGATTAGATTCGGCTATACATTCTTTGTCTATTCCTTACATGGCCTGTTTACAAAAGAAATAAGAAAATGTATTCCCGGGACACCAGGGAAAACCCCTTCGGTAAATACAGTGATGGTAATTACGTCTGGAGAAGCTTGCCTTGATTGGTGTGAGAGGAGCTGTTTGAAAGAGCAGCCGGCACTAATGTAGGTCCTCATCTTGCATCTCATATCCCGGCTTTCTGGGATCCGTGTAGCGCTGTCCAATCAAACGGATTATGCAGACAGAAAGAAGGTCCTGCTGGAACGGCATGAAGCAAATCAAATATTGTCATTTTGATAGATGATTTATTGCCGGGACAAGTTTCTCTACCACTCTACTATTTATGTCTTTACACCAATTAAACTAGGTGCCTGGACAGAGAAAAGACTAGACAATGTTAAAGTACTGACTGCAGAGGATAAATGAATGAATCTTAAAATGATACATGTCTGAACACAAGGTAGTAAAGGCAAGTTTAACAATGGCACAAGGATTATGGCTGACATTTTCATCATCTAATCATTCTGCCTCAGTCATCAATTATGCGGCACACAAATTGGCTCATATTTCTGTGGTTATGGTGATTTTATGAACACGTTGGCATTAACATTTTATCTGGTATTTGTTCTTTGTGATCAGATCAGATCTGCACGAGACTGTAGATATGCAAGACATTTCATTCTGCCAATGAGTCATCATTTCATGAGTATTATACTTTAATAAATGTGTTGTTATTGATGGAAAGCATCCAGGCAATTTGGTTGATAAAAAAATAGGGAACCAGTTCACAATGTAAAAAGTTTTGTGCGATAAATCATGTTACTGGTCATTTATTTCATGTACCTGCAGCATGTTTTCCCCTACCAGTGTCAAACCAAGTTATAGGACAGTCACCCAGACTGATGCTAATCTTCTCCAACATTGGCCATCGTGCAATGCATCTGGATGATAATTATATATATATATATATTTAAAGCAGGGAGAATCATAAGCAAGGCACTGTGTATCCACGTCAATCGACAACTGTTCCTCTCCACAACTCCTATGGAAAATCCAATTTTACACACCACAGCTTTTGTGGATTGCTTTCTCACCCACCTTATTTTCATAAAGACGTTCTGATTTTATTAACCTGTAAATACAGTGCACTGTCACATGGCATGCATAGAGATCCATCAAAATCAGGCTGAAAAATGTAGCTCCAGAGATTATATCACATCAGTGTCTTAGCCTGTTGCTTTCTTTCACTTTTATTTCTCATTGTTCCTTCACATCACTGGTCCATAAAAAAATAAGGCATCATAAGAGTGAAATAACTCAAGCTTATCTTTCTCCTGAAAGACAGTGTTCTTTTTGCAGAGCAGAGTAACTAGTTTATGTATATTTTTCTCTCCTCTTGCTCAATTGTTTTCTGGTCTTTAGTACCTCAATGCCATCCTGTTGGTCTCTATGGGTATGTGTCTGGTCACTAGTGGAAAGTCCCACCTTTCTGTCAAAAGTGAATTCAGGGTGATCACTTACTACACGTACAATGGCTTGCGAAAGTATTAACCCCCTTGGCATTTTTCCTATTTTGTTGCCTTACAACCTGGATTTAAAAATGCTTCCCCTTTAAACCACTCAAGTGTTGCTTTAGCAGTATACTTAGGGGCATTGTCCTGCTGGTAGGTGAACCTCCGTCCCAGTCTCAAATCTCTGGAAGACTGAAACATGTTTCCCTCAAGAATTTCCCCTGTATTTAGAGCCATCCATCATTCCTTCAATTCTGACCAGTTTCCCAGTCCCTGCCGATGGAAAAACATCCCCACAGCATGATGCTGCCACCACCGTGCTTCACTGTGGGGATGGTGTTCTCGGGGTAATGAGAGTTGTTGGGTTTGCGCCAGACATTTTCCTTGATGGCTAAAAAGCTCAATTTTAGTCTCATCTGACCAGAGTACTTTCTTCCATATGTTTCCCACATGTCTTTTGGCGAACACCAATTATTTTCTTTTAAGCAATGGCTTTTTCTGGACACTCTTCCATAAAGCCCAGCTCTGTGGAGTATATGGCTTAAAGTGGTGCTATTGACAGATTCTCCAATCTCCGCTGTGGAGCTTTGCAGCTCCTTTAGGGTTATCTTTGGTCTCTTTGTTGCCTCTCTGATTAATGCCCTCCTTGCCTGGTGCGTGAGTTTTGGTGGGCGGCCCTCTCTTGGCAGGTTTGCTGTGGTGCTATATTCTTTAAATTGTTTAATAATGGATTTAATGGTGCTCCGTGGGATGTTCAAAGTTTCAGATATTTTTATAACCCATGACTGATCTGTACTTCTCAACAACTTTGTCCCTGACCTGTTTGCAGAGCTCCCTGGTCTTCATGGTGCCGCCTGCTTGGTGGTGCCCCTTGCTTAGTGGTGTTGCAGAGTCTGGGACCTTTCAGAACAGGTGTATATATATTGGGATCATGTGACAGATCATGTGACACTTAGATTGTGCACACAGGTGGACTTTATTTAACTAATTATGTGACTTCTGAAGGTAATTGGTTGCACCAGATCTTATTTAGGGGCTTCATAGGAAAGGGTGTGAATACGTATGCACCCACCACTTAGTTAAACATATTTTTATTTTTTTATTTTATTTTTTTCACTTCACCAGTTTGGACTATTTTGTGTATGTCCATTACATGAAATCCAAATAAAAATCGATTTAAATTACAGATTGTAATGCAACAAAATAGGAAAAACGCCAAGGGGGATGAATACTTTTGCAAGGCACTGTACCTCCAGCAGAGATGTTAATGTATTTTTCTCTCACTTATTTCTCTTTCTGCCATTGGCCTGAGGACAGATGTCTGTCAGATGACAAGGCCTATTCCATCAGCCGCCTAACCTCCACAAGCTATGTACATAGCGCACTGAACAATGATTAAGCATGGCTTCCAAGGTGTTGTATGGTAATCAAAAAAGCCCAAAGCTTAAACATTTTTGGGGATCAGTTCATGATAATTAGCATAATAGTATTGTACACTTCATGGTACAGCAGGGCATTTCATTAGAGAGAATACTTTGCATTCACTTGCATATTGTCTTGATTAAAAAAATTGATTGGTGACTGAAAATGTACACACTAAGAAAAGGGGGTTCCTTAAGGGTTCTTTGGGAAGGGTGATGGTTTTACATGGAACCAAAATGACTCAAAGAATCCTTTGAGCCCTTCAATGGTTATTTGCAGTTCACAAAAGGGTTCTTTAATCTTTAAGTGATAATTAAATTGTAGGGGTGGCGGCTCATTCAAATATTTAGGGGCGTGGTTCGAGCACAACTCTTTTTGTGCAACCGTGAGTGAGAGTGTCATTCCAGTTTATCTAAACTGTTGTGTTATGGCCAATGATGGTGTCTTGTGAAAGACTCACTAATGGCCTTAGCAATTGATTAAATCAGAGGTTCTCAATTCTGTCTTCAGGGATCTGCTATGGTTACAAGCCAAAGAACCCTTATTTGGCACTACGTAGAACCATTTGCATTTAGTGCTTGCTGGAGATAATTCCCATGTGCTCATCAGCTGCACATACAGGGTAGAAAAACAGTGGGATGTTGCTTCATTGCATTACTTGCATTTAGATAAAACTTCTCTTAAATTATGATGATATGTTGGGAAAAACTGCGTATGTGACTCATGTCAGGAAACGAGGTGTCGTGAGTCATTACTTCACATCAGCACCATTTGGACTGAAACTTCTTATTTTGTATAAAAATGTGTTTTTTGGCAGAAATGTGAACATGTGAACTTTCATTAGTAACAAACATTAGTAACAAACTTGTATGCCATCTGTAAATATCAATATAATTGTTAAATGAAGAGTCTAGTTGGTTTAGCCATGGAAAATGGCAGCAACCTTCCCGCTAGCCATGATTGGCTGAGGTAATGAGTGGGCTGTAAATGCCAAGAGATGAGTTCGGATTGGTCTGCCATGTAGCACGCTTCTGTCCATAACATGAGATGGTCAGTATGAGTAGGTAATCCTTTCGAACGCAGATTTTTTGAAAGATAACATGTAGTAGAACTGCATAAGTGTTGCTCTCCAATTTCTGGAGGACCGAGTTTTAAAATTTGTGGAATTACAGTATGATAGCTAAGGAGATGGAGAAAATTCTGGTGTTTGATTGCAAATATGCAGACGGAGTCGAAAAGAGAACACACAGAAGGCTGTTGTATATAACACCTGTCCCCTGGATTTCATCTTCAAACTAAGGGTAAGCTGATCAGGGACAGAAAGGGAGAAGCGTCCATCCATGTATATGGGTAAGAGAGTCTAGCTAGCTACATTTTCAGATATTGCACGTTTCTAATTTTGTCAGAAAGTCATTTTCATTTCAAATTTTAAAGTGTACTGTTAGCTAGCTAGCTAACGCTAGCTAACGTTACGTGTATGATCTGTGTAGTAATATTATTCGTATCTCAGAGCCATTTGTACTGCTAGTTATAGCCTAAGGTTAGCTAGCTAACATTGAACCTGTTTGGTTAGCTACCTTCTTGCAGATTCTTGCAGGGTAGTAAAGTTATGAGTTGGGATTATGGTTCATTGTTTAGCTAGCTAGCTAGCTACATGTCTAAACAAAAGACTCCACTATGCAAGTAACTATTTCAATAGAATGTTTATGATGTCACTGCAACAACTGTCGATAGCTGGTAAATTTGCTCTGGCTATATGTTCCAAGCCCATTATCCTACAAGATGGGGTGACCCACACTGAGATTCTTAGCTTTCTGTTGATCACGTCTCCCGAGAACCCCCTTATGCTAGGGTACCCCTGGCTAGCGCTACATAACCCACTACTCTCCTGGTCCATGGGACACCTACTAGACTGGGGTAAGAACTGCCAAATGTCTAAGACCCCACCTAGAACCTCACCGTGTCCCCCTGCATCCATTGAAGACCAAGACTTCTCCACTCTCTCTCCCGAGTACTTTGACCTCCAGGAGGCCTTCAGTAAGAGGCAGGCCGCCCCCCTTCCCCCTCATCATCCTAACGACTGTGCCATAGAACTCCTACCTGGCGCCACACCTCCCTGGGGTTGTCTGTACTCCCTCTCGACCCCTGAAGCAGCAGTCATGGCAATTACATCAGGGAGTCGCGTCAGGTTCATTACATCAGGGAGTCGCGTTCATTCGTCCCTCTACATCCCTTGCAGTCTTCTTCTTTGTGGGTAATAGGGATGGAGGCCTGTGTCCTCATGGACTTTCACAAGACACCATCATTGGCCATAACACAACAGTTTAGATAAACTGGAGTGACACTCTCACTCACGGTTGCACAAAAAGAGTTGTGCTCGAACCACGCCCCTAAATATTTGAATGAGCCGCCACCCCTACAATTTAATTATCACTTAAAGATTAAAGAAAAAGAACCCCTCCGGCGCCGACAGAGATGGCAGCCTCGCTTCACGTTCTCAGGAAACCATGCAGTATTTTGTTTTTTTATGTTTTACTTCTTACATTGTTACCCCGGAAAATATTAAGTTTTATTACATACAACCGGGAGGAACTATTGGATATAAGAGCAACGTCAACTTACCAACATTACGACCAGGAATACGACTTTCCCAAAGAGGATTCTCGGTTTGCTAACCCAAACCCAACAACAGACTGGATAGCACGTGGCTACTTCAAAACAACGGCGCGCCGGAGAAGAGGGAAACGCGCCGGTCTTTTGGTCAAGCTTACGCCGACGGGCGCATCGTGCACCTCTCCGAGTATTTTAATCGCCAATGTACAGTCTCTTGACAACAAAGTAGACGAAATCCGATCGAGGGTTGCCTTTCAGAGAGACATCCGAGACTGCAACGTTCTTTGCTTCACGGAAACATGGCTCACTCAGGACACGTTATCAGAGTCGGTACAGCCACCTGGTTTCTCCACGCATCGCGCCGACAGAAACAAACATCTCTCTGGTAAGAAGAAGGGCGGTGTGTGTCTTATGATTAACGAGACGTGGTGTGATCATAACAACATACAGGAACTCAAGTCCTTTTGTTCACCTGACATAGAATTCCTTACAATCAAATGCAGACCGCATTATCTACCAAGAGAATTATCTTCGATTATAATCACAGCCGTGTACATCCCCCCTCAAGCTGATACATCGACGGCACTGAAAGAAATTCATCGGACTCTATGTAAACTGGAAACCACATATCCTGAGGCTGCATTTATTGTGGCTGGGGATTTTAATAAGGCTAATTTAAGAACAAGGCTCCCGAAATTTTACCAGCATATCGAATGTGCCACCGGGCTGGTAAAATCCTGGACCACTGTTATTCCAACTTCCGTGATGCATACAAGGCTATTCTCCGCCCTCCTTTCGGCAAGTCTGACCATGACTCCATTTTGTTGCTCCCAGCCTACAAACAGAAACTAAAACAGGAAACGCCCGTTCTCAGGTCTGTTCAACGCTGGTCCGAACAATCTGATTCCATGCTTCAAGATTGCTTCGAGCACCTGGACTGGGATATGTTCCGGATAGCATCTGACAACAACATTGATGTATACGCTGATTCGGTGAGCGAGTTTATTAGCAAATGCATTGGTGATGTTGTACCCATAGCAAATATCAAAACCTTCCCCAACCAGAAACCATGGATTGATGGCAGCATTCGCAAAACTGAAAGCGCGAACCACTGCTTTTAACCAGGTAAAGGCTACCGGAAACATGACTGAATACAAACAGTGCAGCTACTCCCTCCGCAAGGCAATCAAACAAGCTAAGCGTCAATATAGAGACAAAGTAGAGTCACAATTCAATGGCTCAGACACAAGAGGAATGTGGCAGGGTCTACAGTCAATCACGGACTACAAAAGAAAACCAGCCCGTCGCGGACCATGACGCCCTGCTCCCAGACAAACTAAACAACTTCTTTGCTCGCTTTGAGGACAATACAGTGCCACCGACACGGCCCGCTACCAAAACCTGCGGGCTCACCTTCACCGCAGCCAATGTGAGAAAAACATTTAAATGTGTTAACCCTCGCAAGGCTGCCGGCCCAGATGGCATCCCTGGCCGTGTCCTCAGAGCATGCGCAGACCAGCTGGCTGGTGTGTTTACGGACATATTCAATCAGTCCCTATCCCAGTCTGCTGTTCCCACATGCTTCAAGAGGGCCACCATTGTTCCTGTTCCCAAGAAAGCTAAGGTGACTGAGCTAAATGACTATCGCCCGTAGCACTCACTTCCGTCATCATGAAGTGCTTTGAGAGATTAGTCAAGGATCATATCACCTCCATCCTGCCAGACACCCTGGACCCACTCCAATTTGCTTACCGTCCCAATAGGTCCACAGACGACGCAATCGCAATCACACTGCATACTGCCCTAACCCATCTGGACAAGAGGAATACTTATGTAAGGATGCTGTTCATCGACTACAGCTCAGCATTTAACACCATAGTTCCCTCCAAGCTCGTCATTAAGCTCGAGACCCTGGGTCTCGACCCAGCCCTGTGCAACTGGGTCCTGGACTTCCTGACGGGCCGGTCCCAGGTGGTGAGGGTAGGAAACAACATCTCCACCCCGCTGATCCTCAACACTGGGGCCCCACAAGGGTGCGTTCTCAGCCCTCTCCTGTACTCCCTGTTTACCCATGACTGCGTGGCCAAGCACGCATCCAACTCAATCATCAAGTTTGCTGACGACACTACAGTGGTAGGCTTGATTACCAACAACGACGAGACGGCCTACAGAGAGGAGGTGAGGGCCCTCGGAGTGTGGTGTCAGGAAAATAACCTCTCACTCAATGTCAACAAAACAAAGGAGATGATCGTGGACTTCAGGAAACAGGAGAGGGAGCACCCCCCTATCCACATCGAGGGGACAGTAGTGGAGAAGGTGGAAAGTTTTAAGTTCCTCGGCGTACACATCACGGACAAACTGAATTGGTCCACCCACACAGACAGCGTGGTGAAGAAGACGCAACAGCGCCTCTTCAACCTCAGGAGGCTGAAGAAATTTGGCTTGTCACCAAAATCACTCACAAACTTTTACAGATGCACAATCGAGAGCATCCTGTCAGGCTGTATCACCGCCTGGTACGGCAACTGCTCCGCCCACAACCGTAAGGCTCTCCAGAGGGTAGTGAGGACTGCACAACGCATCACCGGGGTTAAACTACCTGCCCTCCAGGACACCTACACCACCCGATGTCACAGAAAGGCCAAAAACATCATCAAGGACAACAACCACCCGAGCCACTGCCTGTTCACCCCGCTATCATCCAGAAGGCGAGGTCAGTACAGGTGCATCAAAGCTGGGACCGAGAGACTGAAAAACAGCTTCTACCTCAAGGCCATCAGACTGTTAAACAGCCATCACTAACATTGAGTGGCTGCTGCCAACATACTGACTTAAATCTCTAGCCACTTTATACATAGGAATTGGATGTAACAAATGTATCACTAGCCACTTTAAACAATTTTGTATATAATGTTTACGTGATCCGACATACTCATATCAAATGTATACACTGTACTCTAAACCATCTACTGTATCTTGCCTATGCCGCTCGGTCATCGACCCAAATCTCTAGCCACTTTAATAATTATAATTGGATGAAATAATGTATCACTAGCCACTTTAAACAATGCCATTTATATAATGTTTACATATCCTACATTACTCATCTCATATATATATATGTGTGTATATACTGTACTCCATACCATCTACTGCATCTTGCCTATGCCGGTCAGCCATCGCTCATCCATATATTTATATGTACATACTCGTATTCATTCCTTTACTCTTGTGTGTATAAGGTAGTTGTTGTGAATTTGTTAGATTACTTGTTAGATACTACTGCATGGTCGGAACTAGAAGCACAAGCATTTCGCTACACTCGCATTAACATCTGCTAACCATGTGTATGTGACAAATTTGATTTGATTTGATTTGATTACAGAGGGCTGAACCAGATTACAATTAAGAATCGTTACCCCCTACCCCCTAATGTCCAATTCTTCACCAAACTGGACCTCCGCAATGCTTACAATCTGGTGAGAATCAGGGAGGAAGATGAGTGGAGACTGCCTTTAACACCCCTATTGGCCACTATGAGTATTTAGCCATGCCCTTCGGATTATTTAACTCACCAGCAGTCTTTCAAGCATTGGTCAATGGCACCCCTGAGTGGCATGAATCATCTTGACGACATCTTGATCTTCTCCAAGATCCTTCTAGAACACATACTGCATATCCACCAAGTCCTGAGACGCCTCCTGCAGAGTCAACTATATGTAAAGATAGAGAAGTGTGAGTTCCACGTATCCCAGGTTTCCTTCTTGGGTCACCATCCCAATGGACCCCGTAAAGATTGAGGTGGTTGCCGACTGGCCCTGTCCCAACTCACTCAAGCAGGTCCAGCGGTTTCTCGGATTTGCCAATTTTTCCAAGTGTTTTATGTGCAACTTTGGTGGGGTGGAAGCACCTCTCACAGTCCTAACCCGCAGGTCCCAAACTTGTTTATGCTGGACCCCCGAGGCTGACAGGGCATTCATGGAGCTCAAGGGACGTTTCACATCTGGACCCATCCTCGTTCATCCTGATCTGACTCGTACCTTTATCATGGAGGTGGACACCTCAGACACTAGAGCAGGGGTGGTCCTTTCATAGCAGAATGAGGAGGACAAGAAACTGCACCCACGCGCCTTTCTCTCAAAACGGTTCTCGCCAGTGGAACGCAACTACGACGTAGGCAACTGGGAGGTCTTGACAGTTAAGTGGGCTCTTGAGGGGTGGAGACACTGGTTGGAGGGGGCACCTCATCCTTTTGTGATGTGGATGACCATAAGAACTTGGTCTCCATTCAAGAAGCCAAGAGGTTGAACGCTTGCCAAGTTAGGTGGGCTCTGTTTTTAACAGGTTTGATTTCACACTAGCCCGGGATCCAGATGCCCCCTGTCCAACACGATGTCTCTAACAGGACCCCGAGCCCATCATCCCCAGCTCACACATTGTGTCCCCTGTGATATGGAGTATTGGGACCACAGTCGGACAAGCCCAGACCCGAGAACCTGACCCCGGCGTGGGACCCACTAACAAACTTTACGTTCTGCAGTCAGCCCGGTCCCGAGTACTACAATGGGGACACTCTTCTAAATTAACTGGGCATCCAGGGGTTAATTGGACACTCGAGTTCCTGAGGCGGAAATTCTGGTGGCCCAACATGATGGAGGACGTGTGATCCTTTGTTTGCCAGCCTGTTCCATCTGTGCCCAAAGCAAGTCTTCATGTCAGCGACCGACCGGGTTGCTCCAACCTCTGCCCATCCCCAGCCTGCCCTGGTCTCATCTGACTTTATCACAGGGTGGGGTACTGTCATGGTTCTTCCTGGCACCAGAGGTGAGCAGAGACCGCCCTAGATACTTTTATTGGACTCAAATGTGTCTTATTATTTCATGATTGTGTCCTTGTTAAAAGAGGTGTGTTTTCTGTGGTCCTTTACAGAAGCTTGAATTGTTTTCTGTGTGTGTTTGTTTCCTGGGTGAGTTTTCAAGACTTAGTGTTTGTTGTTTTTTCAAGTGTACTGTGATCCTGCGACTACCGTTTCTCAGTAAAGTATTATGTTTATCCTTAACCACTGATTCCTCGTCTGGTCTCTTCTCTTCTCTGGGTCCAACCTTACCACGTCACATAACCAGCTCTGCTAGGGCGAGTAAAATGGTCAGAGTGAACTGTTTTCTCGATTAGTAAAGAGATGGGTGGGTGCTAAAGCTTTAGAGGGTGTGAACAATGCTGAATGGGTGTAGACAAAGAGGAGCTCTCCAGTAGGTACCAAAACGTTCAAGGGCCATTTTCACAAAAGGGAGGTTACAAATTTGTCAACTTTCAAAGCACAATTACTTTCCCATTGTTCCTCAACTGTAGTGTATAATATAAACCATTCTCTGCTCTGGGCCTCTACTTTTATCCAATGTAAAAAAGACAATTTCAAATTTTGCTTCATAAGACCGAATCGAGCCAGTCAGTCACATAATATCAACAATTCTAAACAAGAAGAATTGACTGTAAGATAATAAGATAGATAGATGGATATATATATATATATAAGAGATGGAATAATAGATAACAAAATGACCTGAAATAAATCTAACCTCTGTCTGTTTCATGAGAGGCTTCCATGTAAGTCATTAACGGCTCCTTTTGGGACCTCTTAATTGAGTTTCTTTTCGAAACTGAAAATGAAAGGATTATTTTTATTCTGCCTTTTCTTCTGAAAAATGAGCTAATTAAAAGAGAGAATGAGTTATTGGGGCAAGTTCATTGTAATAATGGGCACAATCATAGCAATTCACAAGTTTCCAACATCAACCTGTAAGTGGACTCAGTAATTTGCCTATCTTAACAATATGATCTGACTTCGACAGCCATTACTTAGTCTGGGTAGAGTGAACTGCAACTGGCTTTTAAAGCTCTTGCCAAGAAATTCAAGGGCTCCAACTTATTTTTAACCATTGTTTAACACACTGGTCATTTAATACACACCATATTACAATATGTTTTCAGGGGTACACAGAAGTGAACCATACCTTGATATTGATGATACTTCCTTGTGTGTGCAATGTCTTATACCTTATTTATGACTAACTGAACAAAGCATCTGCATGAGTAGCCTAGTTCAAGCTCTCGCATGACTGAACATGTTTGATTGTGATCTATTTGGTTGACTATGTAGTAAAGAGATATGTTGCGCTGTCTAATTCATGATGGTTAGGCACTGCTCATTATCCTATATCATCTCATGAATACATTCTTAAAAATGGCTTATCATGAAAAACCTCTCCAATTGTATCTTAATTGGCTCCTGATTTATAAAGCGACAACAAATATGTGTGTGAGTTTAAGTGCGGAAATTGAGAGACAGAGCTCAGATGCAATGGATTGGCTAGTTAATTATTACTCAATGTATGTCTACAAATGCCAAGCAGATGGCTTGGCATTGCTAGAATTAATGTGCTCGCAAATATGTCAGTAGCATGCTCAATATGGCCCACATGGCAGAAGCTTTGCCTTCGTGTTTTATGTCAAAAAATGAAGCAGCAAGGTATTTTCATTCACTGTATACTTACTGTTTTATCATACATTCCACATACAATCTAGAGACAGAGAGTTCAGAGTCTGCATTCTTGTTACAACAGTAATAGATCCAAATCTCAACATCTAATTATTTGGGCACCAAGATTTGCAACAGTGTGATGTACAGTACATCTCAGAACAACATCTGATTGTTGTTTGTGCTATACTCACAAAGAATTACTCGAAGATCTTTTGTACAACTACTTGCTCGGGGTGCTAGTTATATGCATGGCAGATCACAAGCTTGAGTCTATGTTGTACTCACTGATCCAGAATTAATAGACCACCATCATTAGCCTGCAATGCACTGTAGAGCAGAAGAAATTCTATAAAATTCTACTTGTATGTTTGCATGGGTTAGATCAAAATTACAGCACGCTGAGTTACCTAAGTGCAATTACCAGCTTTGGGACATAGTAAGCATCAACTCCTTTCTTGCGTTTGTCAAAGCTAATAAAGAAGAACAGTGCTGAGCATGTAATGATGCACTAAAACAATACCATACAAGATGGTAAATCATCTACAATCAGACACACAGACAACAAGACACAAATGTGAGCCAACAGATGTCAATTTAACAATACGGGATCAAGTTAAATTGCCACCTAAATTGGGTGGGCTTGCAATGGTGTAAAAAGTAACCCATGATATAGTATTTCCTTTCTAGAACAAAACGTTTAATATTTACACTAATGTCCCTGATAAGCTGTCCCCTCTTGTCATTCCTCACACGATGTATGCATCAGCACACTCTTGCACTTATATTAGAAATAAAGAGAAACATTTATGCAGTGAGTTCCTTCACCCACTCCCATATACTGCTAAACCACAGCGTTTCAAGCACTCAAAGCGGGATGCTGAACTTTGAATTGGACTGCAAATACCCCCTGGCCTCCGCCAGCTCCCCTCTGGTCCTCTGAGATGCCTATGACCTCGTCTGAACCTGGAGCATGGAGGAACTATCATATCAGGGAGCATGTCTCAGCTCAAAGCTGCTTCGGCTATTGGCCTTGGTTGGTGGAGCCAGCCTGAATAAAAGTAATCTCTTGCAATCACGTGAATCTCGTCTCTACATGCTGTACCATTGTAGCATTTAAGGCAAGGTGGTTTTGGCCAATTGTACCTTGTTTTCCCCTGCCTCGTATGTATCCCTTGTATGGGAGTTCATGAGAGAGAGAGTTTTAGCAGCCTTTGTTGTAGTCACAGGTGAAAGGGCAATAGACCAACATGCACAGGCACAATGCAGCTGCAATTTACATAACTTAAAATCCCACTATCAAAAGTCAAAAAAAAAAAACATTGCACAAAAAAAATATCTAACAAGTATTCATAGCAGCTTTCAAACGTGTGACTGGAAAATGTGAAAACCAATGAATAACAAGTTGGATGTTTGTCCATTCTTAATGTTCAATTTTGTCAGCAAAGGCATTGTCAGCTAGTGCAAAGGCATTGTATTCTAGTTGCATAAGGGAAACTAGTTCAGGGTTTCCCACTGTTCTACAGTTGGTGAGTTATAATTTGCTTGTAAATTTTGTGTGTGCTTTCTTCTGTCAAGTTAGCTTCCTAAAAAATTCATGAATGGAATTTGACGTGACAATTTAAAAGTCAGTTACATAAGCTGACACCAAGCTGTCATGACTGTCATGATGACACCTACTTTGTCATGATAATTACAGTGTTAAGTAGCCCTTATGATGGATAATTTCAAGTACAGTGTAAAACAAATATCACTGTGTATAAAATGACATACTACAACCATAGTACATAATCACTTTCCAGGTAGTGCTTTGGTGAGTAAGAATTTGACAAGGAGTAGTGTGGATATGACAACATCCTCTCCAGTGGAACAAAAAAAATTGAAGGGAACAGGAGCGCAGTGAGGCCCTTGCTTGAGGCCTAGCTTGTTAGAGTAAAGAGGGATGATCACTCTCTCTGATGAGAGCCATCTGGCTAGGAGCAAGGCCCAGTTCTGGGATTTGGCCTCTCAGGATTCCTAACCCTCTGTAAGGCAACTATACCTGCAGCAATGTGCTATAACAGAATGGAAGAAGAGCTTGACTTTGATGGTGGAAAAAGCATTGGATAATGAAGTCAGATTATGGCTGATTACAGTCTTATTGAGCAGTGTGTTCTACTTACTGTTATTCCCACACAAATAACCTGTATATGTTTCATAGGCTTTTTCAAATGAACAAATTTAAGTATTACTACCATTTGAAATGTTTAACAATAGTAGTTATTTTCATGATTTTTTTTTTATTGGATATTATTTCAAAAAGTGACTTCTCTCAGTCCCCAGAAAATATATACTGCATGGTATGTGTAATGGTGTGTCCATTCAGTTGATCTTCTGGTTACCAGTGGGTGATAATCTCTAAGAGGTTTAAATGGATTATGCCCAAACTGCATGGCTCAATTTGTGTAGAGGATGGAGAATACAACTAGAATATGTACATGCTAAACCCTGTCATTTTGCACATATTTTTGAATGTCACATGCTGCTATCATTGGCACAGGGCAGATGAGGGCTCAGACATATGCCAAAAACACAAATACCATCAGAGGGTTGTGACACAGCAGAAAGGGCAAATGTGACACACAATGGCTTCCATTGGGGAATGGCGGGCAGGCTTCACCAACACATACATACAAACAATCACCAGTTCACCACTCCTGTTTAATGCATGACCAGCTAGATGGGACACCAAACAGAGAGTCACACACCGACGAACAGTTTGGAGTCACTTCCCCAACAGAAAGCATCCCTTACACCCTTTACCTCCACAAAAAGTGCTTTACCTGCCACTGTCTTTCCAGGCCTTGTAAAATGTTCCCTTTATTCTTGCCCTCCCTCTATTGTTCCATTCCCACTGCAGGATCTTAGCAGTCAGAAGGAAAACAGACCCAGTGGTGTTTTTTCAATTGAATTGTCAGAAGTTTTAATAATTCCTGCAAAATAAAAGGGCAGAGAACCTTTGTGAAGTCACTTCACCCGAAACGCTCCACTGGGGGTCTCTGGCGAACCCTGCATTGCAAAGTGTGCTCTGTTATCCTGTCTTGCCTATGTGTCTGCCCGTGCCGCTGAGTTTGTCCTTCCTTCAAGAACACCCCTCAGCAGTGGAAACAGAGCAACAGGGGATGGACAGAAAGCTATGGACAGAAAGAAACGAAACCATAAACTAACAAAGGGATGTCCTTGTTTGTATCTACTCTCATTTCTGGTTTAAAACCCAAGGCTTTGTCTGTTGGCATCATGACGTGATTGCAATATATCCATTTGCTGCTATTGCATTAGTTGAAAATCTGTTAGGTCCTAAATAATTAGACATGTACAGCAGGAACCAAAATGACTTTTTATCTGCATGTTTCCCCTTATCTTTATGGTGCCGTTTTGAGATAAGAACTGATCATCCATGCAGGCAGTGTGATCTCACACTGCGTGAGATGCATACAATTATGCAAATGCTGTTGGAAGTCATAAATCCTTGTTCTAGCTTGAGCTTAGCTTTTTTTCCTGTCTGTGCTTTCTTTTGCTTGAAGAAAGCCCCCACGCTGGATGGCGGCGAAAGGAAAGCTCCAGTACACGCCAGTCCTGCGTTTATAATGGGAGACGCATCAGGGAGGATTACTGCAAACTGGGGAAAATTCTGGAAATTAACATTATGAGAGAAAAAATATATTAAAATAGTCATCTTTACGTACTGTCATATTTTGTGGATGTTTATCCATGAACATGAGGGGTCAAGCCTCTCAACTGCTGCCAGTAGGTAGCACACTGTGTTGCAAGTACCAACTCTAGATACCAGATACCAAGGGGCCTTATTTATGGAAACTGAAACATAGTTTCCAGGGAAAGACATTATCCATGTTCTGAGACTGCATTTGAAATATCATGTACATTTTTTGGTATCATATCATTTTCCAAGATGATGACTTGATAAGATTATTTTATGGTTGCAACTTGCAAATAGTGTCTAGATAATACCACAGGCGTTTTTCATTTGAAGTAGAAGCAGCGATTTTTCAAATGTCAAACTATATCCTGCCGTGACCCCCGGACACAGAGTCCAATGAGTGCAGTTCCTTTCTACTCACAGTCATTACGACGAGCTAATGAGAATATTTAATGACTGCTTATGACAAAGATTTCACTATACTGCACCAAAAATAGATCAAATCAACATGATTTTTTTCATTGTGCGTTGAATCAGGCCTACTGTCAATGATAATCAGATGATGCTGATAAGATAATATATGTGCCTTTCCAGCAGCACAAGGGCAAAACGGATGATCATACTTTCAGATGTGGTGGGACAGATGTATTATAATGAGTATGATGCCAGAACCTGCAATATCATATTACACTTGCAGAGCATAAAGACATCTACGGTGGATTAGATAATTATCAGATTCCACGCTTGGTCTGCATAAGCTGTAGAGGAGGGGAGTGATTACAAGTAACAGCTGAATTTGCTCGAATCACTTTTGAACCATAACATTGGAGGTTATCACAGGACGATTCTAAGAAGGGATTCGGCATTTGTATAATAGAGTCGGCAGAAGAAAGGAAGGTCTGAAAGGAAAGCATGGTTATGAGGAACAGATTAAGTAGGCAGATCACAGCATCAGATAAACAAGTATGTACTTAGCTTCCTGGTACCATGTGATGGATGGCAGACAATTAGAAAGACCACATCCTGAATCAGTATTCATAAAATAAGTAGTTTCGGGATACAACACCCCCTAGTTTGTTTTGAAGGACAAAATCTCTTTGGGTAATTTGTTTCCCAATGTCCCCCTGCCCTCTAGTCTCCTGAGGACGCTCTGCTTTTGGAGTGATGCAAACTGGACAGAGCCCAGAGAACGCTGCAGGCAAGTGTCACTTCACATTGGATCTTCCTGGTTTCAAAACAAAGGTCAGGTGTTTGGGTGTAAGATGTTTTCGTATCTCTACTTCAACTCTTTGACATTGATTAACTACAAAACGCTGACGAGGATAAACATTAGGTGACATAGGCAACCAACTATCACAATGTTATGTATTTTTGAACAACAATGATAAAAACATTACTTATGTCAATTGATTTTATCCAAAGAAATGTGACATTTTAAGATGATGATACTAATAATATGTTTGAGATGTACTGTACAAAACCAAAAATTCAAGAATACGGTTCCTCTCAGTCAAACAGGAGAAAAGTGATGCAGAAAAGTTTAGATCTTGTTATCCTCACTGCATCTTTTGAGACATGTGTAATTGAGCTACACTACATTCTCAGTTGCCTATATTTGATACGTTGACAAATTCCGCCAGTGACGGTTCTAGCTTGTATGGCTCCTGGCTAACCCCCGCCCCCTTCAGCACCATTCTGGGAAAAAAACTATATTCTGCACTAACTGTAATTTTTATTCAGACATTTGAAACAACACAAATAAATAATCATAACATTTTAAACTATATACATTTAAAAATATATACAAAAATAAGACTCAAATATCAAAAAGAAGTTACGAAGACAAATAGAAACAAATTTGTGTTGATTTGGCGCTCAAGCGTCAATACATTACCCATCCCCCAACACTGTCAATCAAGAGTCAAGACTAAACCAATTCACCTTGGTAGTGTGCAGACTGGTTTTATATTATTCTTAACGATTTCGCACAAACCAGAAGAAAATGCAACAATATGTCTGTGAAACTATATATTCACAGTATTATGACTGAATTATGGTTTATTTGGTAGCATTTCATAGTGTGACTGATTTTACTAATTGCATTAGTACTGTACAAAGTTAGAGGTGCGCTATTTGATAGATTCCCCCGCTCCCCCTACCTCGGGCTTCCAGTGGGGAGACCTGAGGTCAATCTACCCCGGCCCCCCTCCCTATCTCGTACTTCTGAGTGGGAGACCTTCCCAGGCAGCAGCCTGCCTAGCTCACAAACTAGAATCAGGTGGCCCACTCCGTCAAGGTTAATTGACCCACAGTCCCACACTGTGACATGATATCATTGACGTGACGTGCAAATGAGCGATAGAAAACCGATGGCGCAAATGTCACCATTTCCCCAGCAAGATGCCGCCCTGGGCGGCTGCCCATGTCGCCTATACCTAAATCTGCCACTGAATTCCACCTTTCACTGTTATCATCATGGCTATTCCCTGGATATGTACAGTGAAGGGGAGGAGGAGGAGGAGGAGGGAAGAAGAACATGAGCAGAGAACATCCCCAGGTTCCCAAATGGGTTGTACCACATCGATTGACTTGTGAAATATATCTCATATCCAGAAACCAGCTCAGTGGCATGATGTCTCTTTTGGGAAAAGCCCAGACTCTCCCAAAGGCTGCTGAAAAATAATTGACAAGAACCATTGCTGCTGCCATCACTGTTACAGCCTATTGCATGTTAGATGTATGGTAGAATGAAACAACCTCACTAATCAAACTGTATAGATCCTGGGGCTGTAATAGTAGTAGAAGTATTAACAATAGGAGTGGTCACAAGAATGGTAGAGTTGGTGAGAGCATTAGAATCAGTAGATGATATTTGCGTGCAGTTTTTTTCCCTCCCCTGATTGAAGTAAACTAACAGAGAACAATACTCCTACTTACAGCTATTTTCACTCACATGTACAGTACATGTAGTTCAATAATTATGTATATATACAGTACCAGTCAAATGTTTTGACACACCTACTCATTCCAGGGTTTTTCTTTATTTTTACTATTTTCTACATTGTAGAATAATAGTGAATACATCAAAACGATTAAATAATACATATGGAATCATGTATTAACCAAAAAGTGTTAAAGAAATCAAAATATTTTCAATTTTAGATTCTTCAAAGTAGCCACCCTTTGCCTTGATGACAGCTTTGCAAGCTCTAGGCATTCTCTCAACCTGTGACGCCCTGATCTGTTTCACCTGTCCTTGTGATTGTCTCCACCCCCTCCAGGTGTCGCTTATTTTCCCCAGTGTATTTATCCCTGTGTTTCCTGTCTCTCTGTGCCAGTTCATCATGTCTTGTCAAGTCAACCAGCGGGTTTTTCCTGTACGCCTGCTTTTTCTTATCTCTCTTTTGCTCGTCCTCCCGGTTTTTGACCCTTGCCTGCCCTGCCTCTGAACCCACCTGCCGGACCTTTCTGCCTGCCCTGACCTCGAGCCTGCCTGCCACTCTGTACCTCCTAGACTCTGACTTGGTTTTGATATTTTGCCTGTCCACGACTATTCTCTTGCTTACCCCTTGGATTATAATAAATATCAGAGACTCTAACCATCTGCCTCCTGTGTCTGCATCTGGGTCTCGCCTTGTGCCCTTATAGTACGAACTGTCATCCTCCCTAATCTTAAACGGCACCGACCACCACTGGGGTGGTGATGAAATTAGTAGCTGTAGATGATGTTTGTGTGACCAAGCAGTTAGTGCACTAGAGTCATCCATGTGCCTCAAAACATCTTAGCCCATCGAGTTAACGCCTACACATTAGCTCTATGAACTTACACAAGTCTTCATGTCTCAGACAAGACTGCTAAACACACAAGTGTAGTTACCAGAACCACCTGACACTACACTGAGGAATTTGAAAGATGCATAGATAGTACTTCTAAATTAAAACATGCTGAGATGTAGTTTCTAAATAAATATATAATTGTTTGTGATATAAGGAAAGGTGCATGTGTATTCAACCTTGACACTCAAAAGGGTTAATATGTGACAGGTTGATAAATGAACAAATTATTATGCTTCATCCACTCAGGTTGTGGTCCCTGTGTTAATTATCAAACATCTAAACACATCTATTCATTTTCGCAGTCTCTATACCATCAAAAGTCAAAAGCATATGTAATTTGATGCTGATGCAGGGCAATATTAATCCTCATTTTATTGTTGAGCTCAACAGTGAACTGGGCAGAGTCCCTGTTTGGTTCAAGATGGAGTAGGCTGAGCAAAAAATAGCAATTTCCTTGTTATGAATGGAAAGTTCTCTAAAGCAGTTTGGAGTGATCTGCCATCAATCACACTAAATTTCTCCTGAGTTGGGAAAAAAGCTGAAAAAGCTGTACCACTCCATTACCTGAACAGATTTCACAGTGACTAATGATGTATGACAAAAAGCATTCAAGACTTGCTCAAAGTATAGCCTGCGTAGATTGCAAACTGCAGTCATAACACATTTTACATTTCAATGTAGAGTACCTCTGGACCTACAACACCAATTCTAAGGGACAGATAAGTATGTCATAAGGTCACTGTAAAGTACAATGTGATGGTCATAATTCTCTTTCTTTCATAATTTTCCTGACTTTTTTTCCCTAACATTAGATTTTTTCTCTTTAGGAACCCATAACACTTAGGACTACATTATCTTTGGTACAAAGATAGAACTCATCCCCAATTATTCAGTCCGATTTTAATCCTCCCCAATACAATGGTGAGGACGTTGTAGTTGCCGTAGTCAGTCATTGGTTGACAATGGAAGAGGACATCTCTCCTGAACTTCACTCTGCCATCTACTTGGCTGGAATGTTATGACTTGTCGATTTTAGCATTCACTAATTGAATGAGATCTTAAGCACTTACAAATTCGTAACATATTGTACTGTGTCATACAAAACGGATGACGTTATACACAATTTGGCTAGTGAGTGCTACTTTCAAAACTACTGGCTGAAATTATACTGCACCTTTTTATTAAATAATTAACATTTTGCATCATCCTGTTGTTTCCTCCTAAAGCTCTGTTCAAAATCCAAACTAATCCTTCTATTTTGTGGCAACATGATTGAAACTACAAGTTATCACCAAAAAATATGATTTCATTAACAATGTTGAACAAGGTCACCTCTTCATAGTTTCAAGACATCATGATTTGAATAAATGAATAAATGAAATAAAAATGGCTAATTCAGACTTGTTGCCTGACGCGGTGAATTTTTCATGAATGTGGAAAAAATCAATGCTTTGATGAGTTTAAAATGAGCAATACTACTGTTAAATATTAATGAAGAATACTTCATCAAAGGCTACTTATGAACGGCCGTCAAAGGGATTGCAGATTATTCATTGTTAACGCATCTTTAAATATTCCACAGTCTGGAGACATAGATTCAATAAGCCATGCTGTACTGACCAGTGAATCAACCTAAATGCTAATATTAAACAGGTTAGGGTTAGGGGTTTAGGTTAAGGTTCCTCACCTATCATCTGACTAAAGCTGAACAATCCAGTGTCTCTCCATAGGCAACCATAGCATGGTTGAGAATGTAGATGGGAGACCACTTTGGAAAAAGAGGTTGCAAAAATGTTGTAGAGAAGTTGCTACAAATGTTGTAGAGGTGAGATCTCTTCCCTTCGGTTGAAGTAGACTCCAGCTCTACTGGTCCACATACTGTACCTACAGGTAACTGCCAAAGTAAAGGAAACACCAATACAAAGTGTCTTAATAGGGCGTTGGGCCACCACGAGCCACCAGAACAGCTTCAATGCGCCTTGGCATAGATTCTACAAGTGTATGGAACTGTATTGGAGGGATGCGACACCATTCTTCCACGAGAAATTACATAATTTGGTGGGGAAAAAAGCTGTCTCAGGGGCCGCTCCAGAATCTCCAATAAGTGTTCAATTGGGTTGAAATGTGGTGACTGACATGCACACACACACAAAATCACAATCACACTCACACCCTTTAAACCCCCTACGTTCCTTTGAGACCCCTCTTTCAAAGTCACTGAGATCTCTTCATTTAGCCATTGTAGACAAAATAATGGCCAACTGGGCATTTTTATACATGACCTTAAGCATGATGGGATGTTAATTTCTTAATTAACTCAGGAACCATACCTATGTGGAAGCAGCTGCTTTCAGTATACTTTGTATCTCTCACTTACTCAAGTGTTTCCTTTATTTGGCAGTTACCTGTTTCTCCAACCCATTGAAGATACTATTCTTACAACAATATTTAATTCTTCTGAACTTGAGATGCTGTTTTATCCCACAACAGAGCCTTTCTCTCTGCTGGTGAGCTTTCATGATCTTGGCCCTAAACTGACTCTTAATGCCTCCTTGCAAGATGTGGCTATTTAGTGAAGTGGAATTCTGGGGTATTCCTCATCATTATTCCCCTGCTGTATTGCTCTAAGGCCCCAAAACCTCAGCTGCATGTCCCCAGAGATGGCCCTAATGTGTTCAGATACCCCTGCCCCCCGATTCTAATGGCCTCCATTTCACCAGAGTGTATTTTATACTCCAACCATGCTGAGAAACTTTCACATTCAATTTCCAAGTCCATCTTCGTCCCTGTCCCCATACCCATTTCATGCTATCTCATTCTATTTCTCTCTCTTTCGTTATCTCTTACGAATGCACACATGCACATACCCACACACACGTACACTAGGCAACTACATGCAGTACTGTCAATTCAGTAAGACAATACTGTGAAAATACTTGACAAAATAATCTCTCTAACTATCTTTTTACTCATATTGCAATGACATTTTCTCTCATCTAAACAAAAGCTTAATTTTCACAAGCAATTAAGATCTTCTGCCGTATGTCCGTCTTCTGGGAATGCAACAACCTAAGGAATTGTTGCTAATGATAGCCTGTCAGTGGTGCAGCTGTCCAGAATAAATTGTCAAGATCCCTCATAAACAGTAATTCCCCAAACATCACAAGATGCACATTACACAAACTTCTGCACACGCTCAAAGTGTTACTCAAAGACCCCAAAAAATATATGGATTTTCTCCAGATTAATTTACTCTTCCTGTGTGATTGTTTGGCGTGTTAGCATATTTACCTTACAATTGCATAGACATTGGTAAATCTCCGTAACTTCTTACAAGTACTTTAATCAAACTTTCATGACAATATAAATTAATTCCATTATATTATTTCAAGAATGACATGTTAATCACAACCACACTTTACACAGAGGGGGAACTGAACTCAAACTGAAAGACAGTAGTAAATACCATTTAGATGATTACAATTGCCTTGTAGATAATCATCCACTAAATGTTTCCAGTGATGACAGGTGTGTGAACTCTGCAGGGGATCTGCCATGCCAGAGTATCACACAGGGACCATATTGACAGTACTACAGAACAGCAGCTCAGGTTTAGACAGATATTTGATTGACCATTCCTTTTGTCCCATAATCATGTTATCAAAAAAAACTATTCTGAAAACCTTTTGTGGATCCTTATCATCACCTCATGAAACTTCATTGTAAATTGTCATCTGTAGCAAGTTAGGGTGTTTTTTTTTTTTTTTTATTACAATCCGCTGATGACTTTCCCTAGTGGATCTTAGCCGCCTCCATTTGATTACCTAACATGTTATTAATGTTCCTTGTTGATGCATGAATCAAAGGAGCTGTCATAAACTTGAAAGTGAAATAATTATAGACTTCCCAATATTATGTCAGCTCCTATGGCTTTCACTCGCAACATAGTAATATTCTGTTAGTTAACCAGGGTCATCCATCTCTCACTGAGCTTCACACTCTTATTAGTTCTTAATTCCCAAATTTGAAATGTTTAATATCCTGAGATGGATTATAATGTAGCTTTGTCAGTTTCAATTCTAATGGTCATATTTACTCTATACAGGGAATGTATTAAACTGAAATGTGTCTTCTGCATTTAACCCAACCCCTTCACCTTTATTTAACCAGGTAGGCAAGTTGAGAACAAGTTCTCATTTACAACTGTGACCTGTCCAAGATAAAGCAAGCAGTTCGACACATACAACAACACAGAGTTACACATTGGAGTAAACAAACATACAGTCAATAATACAGTAGAAAAAAACAAATCTATATACAATGTGTGCAAATGAGGTAAAATAAGGAACGTAAGGCAATAAATAGGCCATGGTGGCGAAGTAATTACAGTATAGCAATTTAACACTGGAATGGTAAATGTGCATTAGATGAATGTGCAAAGTAAAAAATACTGGGGTGCAAAGGAGCAAGATAAATAAATGAATACGGTAGGGGATGAGGTAGTTGGTTGGGCTATGTACAGGTGAGCTGAGCTGCTCTGACAGCTGGTGCTTAAAGTTGTTGAGGGAGATAAGTGTCTCCAGTTTCAGTGATTTTTGTAGTTCGTTCCAGTCCTTGGCAGCAGAGAACTGGAAGGAAAGGCGGCCAAAGGAGGAATTGGCTTTGGGGGTGACCAGTGAGATATACCTGCTGGAGCGCGTGCTACGGGTGGGTGCTGCTATGGTTACCAGCGAGCTGAGATAAGGCGGGGCTTTACCTAGCAGGGACTTGTAGATGACCTGGAGCCAGTGGGTCTGGCGACGAGTATGTAGCGAGGGCCAGCAGACTAGAGAATACAGGTCGCAGTGGTCAGTGGTATAAGGGGCTTTGGTGACAAAGCGGATGGCACTGTGAAAGACTGCATCCAGTTTGCTGAGTAGAGTGTTGGAGGCTATTTTGTAAATGACATCGCCGAAGTCCAGGATCAGTAGGATAGTCAGTTTTACGAGGGTATGTTTGGCAGCATGAGCGAAGGATGCTTTGTTGCGAAATAGGAAGCCGATTCTAGATTTAATTTTGGATTGGAGATGTTTAATGTGAGTCTGGAAGGAGAGTTTACAGTCTAGCCAAACACCTAGGTATTTGTAGTTGTCCACATATTCTAAGTCAGAACCGTCCAGGGTAGTGATGCTAGTCGGGCGGGCGGGTGCAGGCAGCGAACGGTTGAAAAGCATGCATTTGTTTTTACTAGCGTTTAAGAGCAGTTGGAGGCCACGGAAGGAGTGTTGTATGGCATTGAAGCTCGTTTGGAGGTTAGTTAACACAGTGTCCAAAGAAGGGCCAAAAGTATACAGAATGTTGTTGTCTGCATAGAGGTGGATCAGAGAATCACCGGCAGCAAGAGCAACGTCATTGATGTATACAGAGAAGAGAGTCGGCCCAAGAATTTAACCCTGTGGCACCCCCATAGAGACTGCCAGAGGTCCGGACAACAGGCCCTCCGATTTAACACACAAACTCTGTCTGAAAAGTAATTGGTGAGCCAGGCGAGGCAATCATTAGAGAAACCAAGGCTGTTGAGTCTGCCGATAAGGATGTGGTGATTGAGGTGCACCCGTGACCAGCTCGGAAACCAGATTGCACAGTGGAGAAGGTACTGTGGGATTCAAAGTGGTCAATGATCTGTTTATTAACTAGGCTTTCGAAGACTTTAGAGAGGCAGGGCAGGATGGATATAGGTCTATAGCAATTTGGGTCTAGGGTGTCACCCCCTTTGAAGAGGGGGATGACCGCGGAAGCTTTCCAATCTTTAGGGAGCAGACACATTTTTAGAAAGAGAGGGTCCAAATTGTCTAGCCCAGCTGATTTGTACGGGTCCAGGTGTTGCAGCACTTCCAGAACATCTTCTATCTGGATTTGGGTGAAGGAAAAGCTGGGGAGGCTCGGACAAGTAGCTGCGGAGCTGTTGGCCGTGGTTGGGTTAGCCAGGAGGAAAGCATGGCCAGCCGTAGAGAAAAGCTTGTTGCAATTTTCGATTATCATGGATTTATCGGGGGTGACCGTGTTACCTAGCCTCAGTGCAGTGGGCAGCTGGGAGGAGGTGCTATTGTTCTCCATGGACTTGACAGTATCCCAGAACCTTTTGGAGTTAGCGCTACAGGATGCAAATTTTGAAAAAGCTAGCCTTTGCTTTCCTGACTGACTGCGTGAATTGGTTCCTGACTTCCCTGAACAGTTGTATATCGCCACAGGATGTTCTTGTGCTGGTCAAGCCCAGTCAGGTCTGGAGTGAACCAAGGGCTGTATCTGTTCTTAGTTCTACATTTTTGAAAGGGACATGCTTATTTAAGATGGTGAGGAAGTTGCTTTTAAAGAATCACCAGGCATCCTCGACTGACGGAATGAGGTCAATATCCTGCCAGGATACCCAGGCCAGCTCTCTCTGAATCAGAGTGGGAGGCCCCGGTGCACAACTGAGCAAGAGGACAAGTACATTAGAGGGTCTCGTTTGAGAAACAGACGCCTCACAAATCCTCAAATGGCAGCTTCATTAAAAGTACCCGCAAAACACCAGTCTCAACGTCAACAGTGAAGAGGTGACTCCGGGATGCTGGCCTTCTAGAAAAAGCCATATCAGACTGGCAATAAGAAGAAAAGATTGAGATGGGTAAAAGAACACAGACACTGGACAGAAGAACTCTGCCTAGAAGGCTAGCATCCCGAAGTTGCCTCTCGCTGTTAACATTGAGACTGGTGTTTTGCCATACCAGGTGGTGATGCAACCGGTCAGGATGCTCTTGATGGTGCAGCATTTGAACCTTTTGAGGATCTGGGGACCCATGCCAAATCTTTTCAATCTCCTGAAGGGGAAAAGGTGTTGTCGTGCCCTCTTCACAAATATCTTGGTGTGTTTGGACCATGATAGTTCGTTTGTGATGTGAACACCAAGGAACTTGAAACTCTCGGCCCTCTCCACTTCAGCCCCGTCGATGTTAATGGGGGCCTTTTCGGCCCTCCTTTTCCTATAGTCCACGATCAGCTCCTTTGTCTTGCTCACATTACGGGAGAGGTTGTTGTCCTGGCACCACTGCCAGGTCTCTGACCTCCTCCCTATAGTTTGTCTCATCGTTGTAGTCATCAGGCCTACCACTTTCGTGTCGTCAGCAAACTTAATGATGGTGTTGAAGTCATGCTTGGCCACACAGTCGTGGGTGAACAGGGATTACAGGAGGGAACTAAGAACGCAGCCCTGAGGGACCCCAGTGTTGAGGATCAGTGTGGTAGATGGGTATGCATGGGTGTCTGAGCTAGTCGTTTAAACAGACAGCTCAGTGCTTCAACATGTCAATACTTCTCACAAATACAAGTAGTGATTAAGTCCATCTCTCCTCTACTTTTAGCCAGGATAGATTGACATGCATATTATTAATGTTTGCTCTCTATGTTCATCCAAGGGCCAGCCGTTTTGCCTTGTTCTGAGCCAATTGCAATTTTCCTAAGTCCCGCTATGTGGCACCTGACCACATGACTGAACAGTAGTCCAGATGTGACAAAATGAAAGCCTGCAGGACCTGCCTTGTTGATAGTGCTGTTCAGAAGGTAGAGCAGCGCTTTATTATGGACAGACTTTTCCCCATCTTAGCTACTGTTGTATCAATATGTTTTGACCATGACAGTTCACAATCGAGGGTTACTCCAAGCAGCTAAGTCACCTCAACTTACTAAATGTCCACATTATTTATTACAATATTTAGTTGAGGTTTAGGGTTTAGTGAATGATTTGTCCCAAATACAATGTTTTTTAAATATTTAGGAATAGCTTATTCCTTGCGACCCCTTCTGAAACTAACTGCAGCTCTTTGTTAAGTGTTGCAGTCATTTCAGTTGCTGTAGTAGCTGACATGTACAGTGTTGAGTCATCCGCATACATAGACACACTGGCTATACTCAGGTGGGGTATCTGGGGTTGTAGGGCCTAAGAAGAGTCAAAGGTTAAGCCTGTGCAGGGCTTACAGAAACTAATTTCTCTTATCTTCTCTGGTCATGAACCATGAGCAATAACATTATCACGGGCCTGTTGTTACAGGGGGAACTGCATTACAAACGCACAGAGGAGATATCACTGGTACACGTCTCAGGAATGTTTCCAATCGCCGGTCTAATCTTGCTATTGTACTTACCCTTATCGGCCCTCACCGTTGTGAATAGAACAAAGAATAATATCTCCCAATCCATAAACCATAACTTCAAACACTGTGTTAGGTCACCACTTAAACTGTCTTTGAGGTTAAAGGCTTACCTGAGTTGCTCAAGTCTCACTCCCCTGCGGGCTTATGTTGTTAATTGATCTGCTCACATTCAGACAAAGAATACCATTTGTAATTGTTCATGAATGTTATGTAAATGTAAGATTACAGATTTAAACAGAGAGGGTTGTTTCCCATCGTTAACTAATTTACTGCAGCTGCATGTTCTTGTACAGATAACAGATCATATGAGGATGTGGCTGGTCAATGTTAATGTGTGTATGTGCAACATGAGGTGAATATAGAGTTCTTCAGTAAAGAAAACATTAAAAAAATTGGCCTTCTAGGGTATTGAGTGCCAGATTTGCCCTAGACTCCAGCTATGGCAACGTAATACTTGTTATTATGTTGAATTACAGTTTTTATGAGATGTGGTTCAAAAGCAGAGGCGAGTAATATCATGCCGTCCTTATAATTTATGAATGGCCCAGTTCAATTTGGTTTGTTACTGTACTGTGTCGGTCTCAAATAAAAAAACAAAGAAACAGATACACAAGTGATTCTTACAGTAATTGTGTTCACGAAGAGGATAGATTGTACACTGTGTTCCCATTTAGACTACATTTTTATTTCTGTCTGTATGGCCTCCATTCAAGTTCGTGTCCATCACTAGCCTTTTTTGTGGCTCAACTACCTGCTTTTGAATGGAATACTTTTGCCGTAGACAACTACAGCGCATCGGAAAACGTTGTCATCCCATTGATTGATCAATCAACTGATTGAACGGTCGGTCAACAGCTTAATTGATTGCCATGTGAATATCCAAGCAAGGTAGTGTGACATCTCCATGTTTTGGTGAGAGGTATGATATGGAAGTATCAGATTTGTATTCCTGTCAAGTGAATTGTTCATCAGTCTCACTCCACCTATTCTCCCGTGAGACTTTATTTTTTTTACTCAAAGCTCAGTTTGAAAGAGAAGCTTTGGTGTAAGTAAGCGCACGGACCACTGGGGAGCAAATCCCTACGGACACTCTGAAAAAGAACAGCTTCAAAGGGTGAATTGTATAAGTAAAATACAATGATTAAAAGTGAAATGTTTGTTTGAAGATAATGTTATTTTGAAAAACTCTCTTAAGAGGATTTCTCACTGAAGAAAGTAAAGAGAAAGTGGGAAGAGAGAAAATACTGTAGTATTTCCACAGCAATGCAGACGTGTACGAAATCAGTAACAATGTAAAGAATTGCTATTCGTCTCACCGCTTCCATATTCTACATTTTGGTGTTGAAAAACTACATCAGAATCCTTGGATTAGTCTTTGAAAGGCTACAAGCCCTAAAACCATAACAGGTGCACATTAGTATTCAACACTGGAAGTCTGATGAGGCTGACTGGATGGGTCAAGTCAGAACCAAATCTAGGACGGGTCCACACAGCTTTAACCCAAAGCTCATTATGTGAAATTATGAGGATGACCATAACTCTAAAAATTGGAATGAGTCAAAGGAGACTATAATGTCATAGGCTCAAATTCAACAAATTTCATCCAACAAATGCAATTACTTAAAATCCATCTGATGGTATGCTGGTTGCAGATACTGTAGATCCATTACTGAAGAAAAATAATGTAATATGATTTCTGTCATATAACGTCTCTTTCTAATTGTATCATCTATACAGGCATGCAATAAACATGTTGTTCAAGTTATGCCGTCTTTAATGAAAAGCAATACACCCACCCAGGTAGTGTGTATTAGTTCCTTGGTTGTGGGACTTCAGACTTCCTTAGCTGTCCCTCTGAAAACTCTAACAACAGACCATTTTCTATTCCCTTGCAATTATGAATTATTTTAACGGCAGGACTTTGCATAAATAACAGCTAATTGAATATAAATGAGATGTGATGGTATTTGATGATCTGTTTTTCATTTTGTGAAAAGATTATGCAAATTTAGATCATTTGCATATCACCATACAGGAAATGAAATAAAATGTCTGTCTAGATTATAATTTTTATTCCAACATCACAATACAAACTTCTTTAATCTCATGAATTTGGGATTAGTTTCACATTTTGGTGTGATGCTCCAATTTGGTTCATAGAAAGAGGTCATTTACACAGAAAGAGCTTTTGTTTGCTTCAGTAGGTGAAGACAATAGACTTAATAAAGTTGAAACTGGCTTTGTTATTTTTCTTAAAGCGTGACTGAATCCCGGTATTTGTCAGAACCGCTCATTGTTGGCGGGCAGATATGCTGGGAGACGGCAGCACACAGATGATGAAGAGTTTACTCTCATACGGTCTGTATGAGGTAAATGGAAGAAATGAAAAGCCTATAATATGAGTGGATGGTGAATTACTGTCCTGTCTGGCACTCAGGCCCCAGCTTTATCTTCACAGCAATTTGCAGTAATACAATGTGGCTGTGCAGGCCGGGCCTTTGGCCTTTATCTGCTAAACAGAATGAAATGTAGGTGTTAGAGGATGCCATCTCAAAATTGGAATACAGGCTAATGATCACTGTAAATCTCACATTGTATACATTTGACCATGTAACTCACTTAAATTGTTTAGTTTACTGTAGGCCTATTTTCTTTCACCAAGCATAGTGTCCTGCTGTTATGAAAATCTGGCCTTGGGCACTGGTGAGGTGTGTTCCCTACCTGCAAAATCTGCTTTGCAACAGTGATGGCTTATATATTGGATTACAGTTTCACCTTTCAGAAGTTTTGTTATTTAAAAGTTTCTTATTTCTCTGGACCGGTTTGATGAAATTACCTCTAAGCATTGTAAATACATGATTAATAAATTATCTTTTGTATATGCTGAGTACAATATTGATATTTTCCATTGACGACTTAATGTGGGCTCGTCGATGGCACAGATCAATCCTTCCTGAAACCCAGCTGAAGTAGCCCGGGAGTTTGATTGAATTTCCAGTATGAGAGTCTTCATTTCGATTCTAATTTCAATCCATTTTTCTAGGTGTAACATTGATCAGTTGAAATGTGCCGCAATATCACAGGGGACTTTTGCCAAGTTGTATTGAATAGGAAAGTGCAAGGAGTGAAACATATCTGTTAGTATTGAGTGATTGCTGAGGTATGTCTTGACTAGTTACATTTCAAAGATATGGCCCAAATCAGGGGTGCCCAACTCCAGTCCCCAACAGCTAAGACCAGCTGCTTTCCTTGTCTTTTTGGCAGTTGATCAATTAATGTCACTGATTGCCAAGAGACTTCCTAGGTCTAAATCAGTCTGGAAAAAGGCATGGTAAAAAGCAATAACAATTAACAGCAGATAGGGTGATCCTGATACATACAGTACCAGCCAGTCAATGAGGCTGGACAGAGTCCTGAGGCATGCATATCTCTGTAAAAACGAATAATACTGCCCGTGAGCTCTCTTTTTTTACCACAGTAAGAATGAGGATCTATTCCTTGTTTTAATTCACCCCAGCAATCATGTTAAACCCAAGTTCTCCTGCTGTTTCTGAGTCTATTGATTCATAGCTAAATCATTATTACAGATGTGTTTGTGTGAAGCGTTTCCCACATACAAAGGTGTAATCTTCCATTTTTTTATTTTTAATTTTAACCTTGATTTAAGTCAGTTAAGAACAAATTCTTAATTACAATTTACAATTCCATACCTATCATGACGTTAAGTTGACGTCAAGCAATGGTTTCTTCTGGTAATGAAGATTTAACACCGTAAAATCTGAAGATCGTCATAACGCTGTTAGATCTCAATCAGCTATGCACCTCCAATCAAAACCTCTCTCCTTCACATTGACACATTGATCTTCCCCCTTCTGAGAAGTTATATATCGCTATGTAAAATATAAGTTACAGAGGCTGCCAGACATATCTGTCCATACAGGGTAAGTAAAAAAATTAATAAAAAATAAACGAAATCAGTCGATAGGTTCTTATTAGGCAGCTCCATTGGGAATGTGAGCTTTTACTCATTTAGCTGATGGATATATCTCTATGCAGCTTTGCCTTACTGCCTAAAAGACTGCTTAGTGTCCATTTTCCTTACATGCAATTTCCCTCCAGCAATTCCCCAGGTACGCAAAATGAATTAATGGGGCTTAATGTATCATGAAATGCCTAGGGATGATGGGAATTGTGCACCCTATCTAAGTGTGTTTCTCCATACTGTGGAAACGCACAATGATGCTTACAGGGAAACTTCACCCTAAAATATAACCATTGCTTTACAGTACAGTAATGGTTTCTTCTGTCAATAGAGCTAATAAGCATTATTCAGCAATGTTTCTCCACCAATCTAACTCAACAATGTATGTTCTCAACTATTTCCAGTCTCAGTTCCCTAGGTTACAAGTTGTCCAGTGATATCTCACACTAATACAAAGCCGTGGATATAAGACATTCAGTGCTATAGGTTTTCAGTGATAAATACTGTAAAAATGTAAATTGAGGAAAGTTGTGAAAGTTAGTGTAGGCAGCTCTGCAGGTTATAAGACAACAACAAGAGGCTGCTCATGGGACTTCTTCTCTGATCTTGCCCCCTGGCAGGAATGCAATTAAACAAATCCAAACACCCAGCTTTAGAGCTGTTCGCACCGTTTTAACAAGCATGTGTCCTACCTGTGGTGTCCAAACGTCAAACATTTACAAAAAAGAAACAGGGAGAGTGCGGCACTCATCCCTTTGTCTCTACGTAAGCCTCCAGACAGCTTGAAGCATCTCTTCTTGTCATTGCTTTTTGATTTTGGGTGCCGTTATCAGTATCTGTGGGGTTTCATCCCGTCAGCATGGCAGGCCCATTCATTGATGAGCTGTGGTTCCAGACATGTACGATGCACACCACAGAGGTAGACTGGATTTCAGCACCACAACCCAGTGGAAAGCTCCATAGTGCTCTGCAAACAGCAGCACATGGCTATTGGAGCATATCGTATATTTCATTCGGTCTGACTTTTTCACATGTAGACCCTTTACTTCACATTATAATTAGCCACTGAAAAAATACCCATTAGGAAGTAGAAAATGGCGGAAATGAAGCAACTCATTAATTGCGTTCTTTAGGGGAACCAGCTGTGATTAGCTTGTTCTTTCCTTCAAGGAAAACACAGTTAAACAAAGGATGTATTGTATTTCTAAGAAGCTTGGAAATCCACAGTACAGTGCAGTATTGTCTACGTTATCATTCTGTTCGTAAACAGGTGCCCAACGTTTTCATTACCATATCTACAGTACAGATATTGAAGCCAGATGTCGTTAATTTACAAATACAAATCAGACAATGAAGTCAAAGTGAGTGAATGAATTGAGACCAGTTTAAAGGTTTATCAGTAATGGAAAATCTCAAATTTGGGGTAAAAAACACTGATGCCTAAACTCATTTAACAAATAAAAATGCATGTGCACAATTAGCAATAAATGATCGGGTTACGTTACAAGTGAGGTCCATTCCAGCGTAATTGGACTTTGGTAAGCATGGACCATGAATAGAACACTTCCAACACACACAAAAAAGCAGGCAATAAGTAAATGGAAAGGGCTGAACAATCGATGTCTACTGGTGGAAAAGATGCACGGGGTGAAATACAATTTTAATGTGGAGTCAATATAATTTTTATTGGAGTCAATGTACACTTTTGTGTTGAGGCACAAGAGAGAACTTTAACTGTCAGATGGTAAATATTATTACCGTTCTATGTCATTGTTACAATAGAGCATTGTCACATAATGAATACATTTTCTAACACATTGTTGACTTCAGTTTCTTTCATCAGTGTCTGGGAACTTCTTTGTCTCTTTGTTGTGGGTAACTTAGTCTGGGAGACATACACCTCCTTACAGTACATCATGGGAGATATGAACAACTAACTCTCACAGCCTCACGTCAGAATTAGACGTTCATCAATGTTTCTCAAACGCCAAATTTAGAAGTTGTTGCAAACCTCACATTTCAAAGTGTTTACGGTTAAGTTTAGGCATTAACTCCGAAATCTTAAGGTTAGGCATGAATTCCGGTAAGGGTTAAGGTTTGCGATAGACTTATAACAAAAATCTCAAAAACAACTTGCAACCTTCAGAGGAATCAGAGGCAGATGCTTAGACCCATCCACAAAGCCCTAGAAATACCAAAACCTACTTGAAGGTAACAGTGCCTACTGTTGCCCCTAGCGGCCCGTTTCCACATCATCTCACGATGACCTCAGACATGGATGGACGTCGTATACTGACTTGTATCAAAGGTGACCTGGCTGGATATGAGTGTGATGATGAATATCTGAAACCATAAATACAAAATGATAGGTAATTAGAGACACCTGAGGAAAATGACCTTTCTGCTGAACACCTGGGAAGAGATCCAGTCATGTCTACAAGAGTGGAGGTGCACATGGTTCACTGCATCATGGGGAGAAAAGATGGGAGAGAAGGACAGATTGAAGGAGCAAGCAATCATCGGATGATGAGAGATGGAAGAAGTTGAGTGATGGAAAGCAATTTGAGCTTTGATTTTGTAGTATGGTTTAGTTTGACCTCCATACAGAAATCATGGCTACTTGACTTTAACATGAGAAACTGATTTGATAGTCTGATTCCTGCACATAGATTCTAGTGAAGATTTTTGTCAGAGAGTAGACAATGAAAGGTTGCCTGACTTACTGACTCACTGTCACTACTTATAGAGCCTTTCATTATGTTTGTCTTTGCATGGACGAAGGTCTACTGTGACCAGACGCTTTCCAAAATGTGCATTGATCTAAGTGTAAGGCTCTTTTCTTCAGTTTAGCTTGCAGTATTTACCACCTTTTTCTATCATTGATTAATGCCTAAACTTGACTTTTTGTATTCACGGACAGTCATCATGGCCATTCTCTCTCTCCATTGCCATTTTGTCATTGTCATGGGTCTGTATTTTGCTGTGTGAATAAAATCAACACAAAGGCCATTAGATCAAACAGTGTTGACGTTATGCCATATTTGACTTTTTAAAGCGGCCATGACAACAGAGTTCTATTTACCCAATCAATGCTTGGTCTGGAATAACCTTATCTGGACATGTTTACAAACACTAACCACCCTTCAAAGCCCCACATTTGCAAATTCCTCAAGAGGACAACATACCAATTATTCCATGTATATCTTGATTGAATAATGGGACTTTTAATTGTCTGGTCTTTCACAATTTAGTCAAAGCTGTAACCTTTAATTAAGTGTCTGCCAATTACTTTTTGGTTCCAGTAGATGAAAGTAGTTACTGTCACCTTGCAAATTGAGAAAAGTAATTAATCGTTTTTGGTTTTGCCAAATCCAGTTTTTTTGGGGGGTCATTCGTTGTCCTATTAATCCTAAACAGGTTATAAAGCCATTTAATTCTATGGAAAATAATGTTAAGATATGGTACATGCATAGGGTCACACAGTACTCGGTGTACTCATTGAAACATGCTTCTGATGGTCATTTTCAAAGTCAATTACAATGTGCTGATATTCATAGCATGTATACTAAGTATACTGCTATGTCTGGGGAGAAGAGGGTATCTTATTATTTTTTATAATTTATCAGACAATGCCAGGTGGGTTGTGGGACTAAAATGGCATTTCATGCAGCCCTTTGTGTGTTCCATTGAATGTGGGCATGTCTGGGAATCCCAGCACTGCAGCACAGTGTGGCTCTATGCTCTATGTTAAGGCTAGAGCCCAGACCCAAACCTGCCCATTGTGAAGGTCTGAAAAGACAGTATAAACCATCCCTGTGTGAGCCAAGTCCCCTTCCAAGCCCCATTCACCACTCAACATCCATCTCGTCTGCATGTCTCTGTCTGTTGCCTTTAATGTGACAAAACCCTTCAGTGAGACAGCATTCAGATGATGTGTGCAGGCGACAAAGTAGGTGTAAATAAAATACATCTGTGCTATTGCTGAAGTCAACGCTGATTACTAAACGTGTTACGTCAGCGACACATCAAGAGCCTATCTGTTAGCTTTATGCACTAAGTAATCACACTTAACCACGTTACTGTCAATTGTGAGCCAAACCGTTTCTGGGTTTTTTCTCAAGCAACAGATGTTGCACTTGAAGTACAATTAAGAGTGTTAGCACCAACATTAAATACACATGATAGATATCGTCACTTAGTTGTGCCACCACTCTGTAACTTGCATAATGCCCCACAGTCATACATTTGTCTGTAAAACTAACAGTAGATGAAGCTAGAATTGAGTTACGGTATAATAGTGAATAGGTAATGAACGATATATCAGAAAGAACCTATCAATGTTCTGTTAAAGTTGATTCAGTATTTCATATACAGTACCAGTCAAAAGTTAGGAAACACCTACTCATGTTTGCGTGATTGGAGAAAACTAACCGAGAACAATACTTCTACTCCTACTTAAAGCTATTTTCGCTCACATGTAGTTAAATAATTATGTATAAATACAGTATCAGTCAAAGGTTTGTACACACCTACACATTCCAGGGTTTTTCTATATTTTTACTATTTTCTACATTGTATAATAATAGTGAAGGCATCAAAACTATGAAATAACACATATGGAATCATGTAGTAACCAAAAAAGTGTTAAACAAAGTTTTCAAAGTAGCCACCCTTTGCCTTGATGACAGCTTTGCACACTCTTGGCATTGTCTAAACCAGCTTCATGAGGAATGCTTTTCCAACAGTCTTGAAGAAGTTCCCACATATAGTGAGCACTTGTTGGCTGCTTTTCCTTCACTCTGCGGTCCAAATAATCCCAAACCATATCAATTGGGTTGAGGTCGGGTGATTGTGGAGGCCAGGTCATCTGATGCAGCACTCCATCACACTGCTTCTTCTTCAAATAGCTCTTACACAGCCTGGAGGTGTGTTTTGGGTCATTGTCCTGTTGAAAAACAAATGATAGTCCCACTAAGTGCAAACCAGATGGGATGGTGTAACGCTGCAGAATGCTGTGCTAGCCATGCTGGTTAAGTGTGCCTTGAATTCTAAATAAATCACTGACAGTGTCCCCAGCAAAGCACCCCCACACCAACACACCTCCTCCATGCTTCAAGGTGGGAACCACACATGCGGAAATAATCTGTTCACCTACTCTGCGTCTCACAAAGACACAGCGGTAGGAACCAGAAATTTCAGATTTGGACTCATCAGACCAAAAGACAGATTTCCACCTGGTCGAATGTCCATTGTTCATGTTTCTTGGCCCAAGCAAGTCTCTTATTATTATTGGTGTCCTTTAGTAGTGGTTTCTTTGCAGCAATTTGACCATGAAGTCTTGATTCACGCAGTCTCCTCTGAACAGTTGATGTTGAGATGGGTCTGTTACTTGAACTCTCTGAAGCATTTATTTGGGTTGTAATCGGAAGTGCAGTTATCTCTATTGAACTTATCCTCTGCAGCAGAGGTAACTCTGGCTCTTCCTGTCCTGTTGCGGTCCTCATAAGAGCCAGTTTCATCATAGCGCTTGATAGTTAAAGAAACGTTAAAAGTTCTTGACATTTTCCAGATTGACTGACCTTCATGTCTTAAAGTAATGATGGATTGTAATTTCTCTTTGTTATTTGAGCTGTTCTTGCCATAATATGGACTTGTTCTTGGTCTTTAACCAAGTACGGCAACCTTCTGTATACCACCCCTACCTTGTCACAACACAGCTGATTGGCTCAAACATATTAAGAAGGAAAGAAATTCCACAAATGAACTTTTAACAAGGCACACTTGTTAATTGAAATGCATTCCAGGTGACTACCTCATGAAGCTGGTTGAGAGAATGCCAAGAGTGTGTAAAGCTGGCACCTGATCTGTTTCACCTGTCTTTGTGATTGTCTCCACCCCCCTCCAGGTGTCGCCCATCTTCCCCATTATCCCCTGTGTGTTTATATCTCTGTTTTCTGTCTGTCTGTTGCCAGTTTGTCTTGTTTCTCAAGCTTACCAGCTTTCGTCCTGTCAGCTCCTGTCTTTTCCCAGCCTCTCTTGTTCTCGTCCTCCTGATTTTTGACCCTTGCCTGTCCTGACCCTGTACCCAACCGTCTGACCACTCTGCCCTTTGGTCTTACCTTGATTCCTCATAGCATCAAGGAAAGGGGTGGCTATTTTGAAGAATCTTAAATATAAAATCTATTTAGATTTTTTTAACACTTTTTTGTTACTACATGATTCCATATGTGTTATTTCATAGTTTTGATGCCTTCACTATTATTCTACAACGTGGAAAATAGGAAAAATAAAGAAATACTCTCGAATGAGTAGGTGTGTCCAAACGTTTGACTGGTACTGTATATGGATCTAAACACCAAATAACACAGCTAAATATTGCATGAGTAAAAATGTCATGCGAAAATAAATTTTTGCGTATCATAATGCCTGTTTTGAAGTTCTATTCTCCTCATTCCAAGCTCCTAAACACTATTCATTATATGGTAATAGTAAAGTTGTCCATGCTTATTATTTCTGTAGCAACGCATTGAAGGCCTCCCTGGATCATAAGCAATTGCATCACAGAAATGCAAATATAAAGACAGACAAGGGGTACGAACAACATATACGAATACATCTCCAGAGAGGGCCCAGAGATTATGATGAGGCCATTAGCCGGAGTATGACTTGTAGATGTAACAGTTCTGTCTCCCCAAATTAGAGGAGAGGATGTAATTTTACCACATTTTTGTCACTCTTGTTTGGAAAGGATTCTGGCTGTCAATAACTACACCATGATAGTGTAGAAGTACTGCCAGTTCCAATAAAACAACAGCGAGATCAACAGAATGAGAGGTGACCTTGCCATAATTGAGATTCATCACATGGAAGGAAGGCGGTAGAGGGAGAAAAAAAAGTGCTAAAAACACACAACACAAATATGCACTCCCAATTTTATGGGAGAATGGCCAACTGTTGTTCAATGGCAGGACGTGAATTTCAATCGCTAGTTTTTAACCGCAAGCCTGTGTGTTGTGATCTTTGCTTACTTTCTATTTGTGAGAGAAGTATGGGTATGAAATGACAAATACTGCCTTCCCCCAATGAAAACAGTTTTATGCATGTCTACGATTTAGGTGGGATAACAAATCTCCACATTTACAAAAAAATAATTACCATAGAAGGTGGATACAATGACAATATTCCATACTCCATAATACTTAGCTTCCATAAAAAAACATGCCCTGCACGATGTCTACCAGATATAGATACAGTGGGGCAAAAAAGTATTTAGTCAGCCACCAATTGTGCAAGTTCTCTCACTTAAAAAGATGAGAGAGGCCTGTAATTTTCATCATAGGTACACTTCAACTATGACAGACAAAATGAGGAAAGAAAATACAGAAAATCACATTGTAGGATTTTTTATGAATTTATTTGCAAATTATGGTGGAAAATAAGTATTTGGTCACATACAAACAAGCAAGATTTCTGGCTCTCACAGACCTGTAACTTCTTCTTTAAGAGGCTCCTCTGTCCTCCACTCGTTACCTGTATTAATGGCACCTGTTTGAACTTGTTATCAGTATAAAAGACACCTGTCCACAACCTCAAACAGTCACACTCCAAACTCCACTATGGCCAAGACCAAAGAGCTGTCAAAGGACACCAGAAACAAAATTGTAGACCTGCACCAGGTTGGGAAGACTGAATCTGCAATAGGTAAGCAGCTTGGTTTGAAGAAATCAACTGTGGGAGCAATTATTAGGAAATGGAAGACATACAAGACCACTGATAATCTTCCTCGATCTGGGGCTCCACGCAAGATCTCACCCGTGGGGTCAAAATGATCACAAGAACGGTGAGCAAAAATCCCAGAACCACACGGGGACCTAGTGAATGACCTGCAGAGAGCTGGGACCAAAGTAACAAAGCCTACCATCAGTAACACACTACGCCGCCAGGACTCAAATCCTGCAGTGCCAGACGTGTCCCCCTGCTTAAGCCAGTACATGTTCAGGCCCGTCTGAAGTTTGCTAGAGAGCATTTGGATGATCCAGATGAGGATTGGGAAGATGTCATATGGTCAGATGAAACCAAAATAGAACTTTTTGGTAAAAACTCAACTCGTCGTGTTTGGAGGACAAAGAATGCTGAGTTGCATCCAAAGAACACCATACCTACTGTGAAGCATGGAGGTGGAAACATCATGCTTTGGGGCTGTTTCTCTGCAAAGGGACCAGGACTGACTGATCCGTGTAAAGGAAAGAATGAATGGGGCCATGTATCGTGAGATTTTGAGTGAAAACCTCCTTCCATCAGCAAGGGCATTGAAGATGAAACGTGGCTGGGTCTTTCAGCATGACAATGATCCCAAACACACCGCCGGCAACGAAGGAGTGGCCGTAAGAAGCATTTCAAGGTCCTGGAGTGGCCTAGCCAGTCTCCAGATCTCAACCCCATAGAAAATCTTTGGAGGGAGTTGAAGGTCCGTGTTGCCCAGCGACAGCCCCAAAACATCACTGCTCTAGAGGAGATCTGCATGGAGGAATGGGCCAAAATACCAGCAACAGTGTGTGAAAACCTTGTGAAGACTTACAGAAAACGTTTGACCTCTGTCATTGCCAACAAAGGGTATATAACAAAGTATTGAGATAAACTTTTGTTATTGACCAAATACTTATTTTCCACCATAATTTGCAAATAAATAAATTAATAATCCTACAATGTGATTTTCTGGATTTCTTTTTCTCATTTCGTCTGTCATAGTTGAAGTGTACCTATGATGAAAATTACAGGCCTCTCTCATCTTTTTAAGTTGGAGAACTTGCACAATTGGTGGCTGACTAAATACTTTTTTGCCCCACTGTATACAACTACCAAGCAAAATATTCTAATGTTTTTTGGCTAGTCGTGCTTGACCATGCTAAGTAAAATAACCACCTGCAATCACCCCAAGACAGATCTAAATGTCAGATGACAGAGAATGATGCTGACAACCAGAGGCAAATGTCCTTTGTCGAGCCCACATAAAGTCTACAAAGACCATCTGGGTCTATGAAATACAGGGAAGGCTGTTTTCTACCATTGGATATCATCATCAACACCTGTACAGAGTTAGGACCGTTAGCAGAAGACAAGACTGTGAGGCAAACATTATTTATTATTTTCCCGAACTAATCATGATAATTTTTTTTGTGATGTTTATTCAGCCATCCAAGTTAATACATTTTCACATCTAGAGGGCACTTAAATATCAGCAACCTTTCAAAGAGAAATGACCTGTGAGCTAATCTTTGTAACAGTCCTTAGCTCTCTGAATGAGTCTACTGACTTGTGAATTGGCTGTCCTCGCGTGGCCTTTTGTGACTCTTGCTGGGCTGGATGAAATATCTACCAAGGCCCCAATAACATTCCACAGTCCATGAATACAATTGACTTCAGAATTCTGCTTAGACTGTAAGAGAAAAAGACTGAGACAACTAAAACATCACTGCCATACTGTGAATGCTAAGCGGACCCAATGAATGGCAAGCTCTTTTCAAAGCAGTGTGACTGCCTTGTCACACGTTGCCAATAAAAAGTCAAATGCAGAGGACTGCAGTCTGCCAGACTGATCAAAACGCGGCTTTTGGAAACCTCGCTTAAGAACTTGGACAAAGTCCTTATAGTGTTTAATGATGTGAGTTCAGTCTTGACACTGCAAAGAGCTTGACGGTTCTCTGAGGATTGCCTAACCTAAGGGTGAGATGCACTGGCCTGACACAGCCCTATTGTTACTGAAGTGCACAGGAAAATCACACATACTCCCAAGTAGTGTTTGTGTAACTTGCATTCATTCATGATTCTCAGTGTTTTGGGCTGGAGCCACTGCTATTTAATCCAGTGCATGCAGGTGTGCTTAACAAAAGGTGTGCTGCAGGTTTTGGAATACACAATAGCCAGAAAAAGCATATGTTTACATGGTTGACTGGAATAACCTTCATGATATAACCATAAATAGGGAGAATAAGCCCAGTGTAGCAGTAGATTAATGCTGCTATCAAATGGTCTAGGACAGGAAAGGGATTCCTAATGAGCTGGAAAACGCAGAGCTGTTCCCTCCACTAAAATGAGTATCTAACACACACACACACACACACACACACACACACACACACACACACACACACACACACACGCTCTCTCCTTCTGTGTCTCCAGTTTCCACATGGTCCGTTTCTCTATCTCTGAGTTCCTTCCACCATCTTACTCTGTATCATTCTAAAACCCCTCTTCCTCTCTACTTCCTGGTCATGATACTGGTACATCTCTCATCCTATAGGTCCATCTTTCTATCTCTCCCTAGCTCGCTCCCCTCTCTCTTTATTTATCTTGTGAAATGTCTGCTCCCCTTGTCAGAGCCATGTTTGTAACCCCCTGACCGTTGTCAGGGTGACAAGAGGAGGGGGATGAACTCACGGCTTAGATACATTTCCTGGTGTGACCCGCCGGGCTTTATCAATGTTTTATATTTTCTGGCTCAGAGCCACTTTAGTAGGTATTGTTTAATGTTTTATTTAGAGGTGCACTGGGTTAAAGTTTCAGTAGGCTGTCGCCCTTCCAGTCCCTCGGTAGGAATTATCACTTTGAACAATCGCTGGCTTCTCATTGAGGATCTAAGTGGACGGAAGTATAGGGTGGAAATTATACTGAACAAAAATAAAGCGCAGCACGCAACAATTTCAACGATTTTTACTGAGTTGCAGTTCTTGTGAGGAAATCAGTCAACTGAAACAAATCCATTAGGCCCTAATCTATGAATTTCACATGACTGGGAATACACATATGCTCTTGGTCACAGATACTTCAAAAGAAATGAGCCTCAGGATCTCATCACAGTATTTCTGTGCATTCAAATTGCCATCGATAAAATGCAATTGTGTTTGTTGTCTGTAGGTTAGGCTTGCCCATGCCACTACAAAGCTGGCAGTCTCATCTGTGACACTCAATCAGCAAGAAAACAGAAAATGCACCCTAACCACTATGGGCGCTGACTTATTTATCTTACTTGAAACAAGTGACAGTTGTCTCTGCAGCTATTTCATTTTACATTCTGCCACAAAACTTCTGAATTAATAAAATGTGGGGTGAAAGGGGGGAGAATATCCCCAGTGGTGCTGTGAATAGGGGAGAGGGTAAATAAATGTGTTATGTATGACCAGTCAGAGGGCTCAGGGGCAGCTTGTCCTGCCACGATGCACTCAGACAAGTGAATAAATCAGCACACAATTAGGACTTGTGATTTCATTTATGGTACCTAGGAGCGCACTGAAGGCAGATCCTGGCAGATGTCATTTCTAGGCAATTGATTTTGCTACTGTCCTGAGGCCCTCCACTCATGCCCTCTCTACCCAAGATAAAAAATGGAATCCAGGCATGAGCCAAATGACTGTCCAGGCAATTTCTAGATGATATGAGAGGAATAATATAAGAACCCACACAGGCACAGACCAGCGCAAGCATGCACGCACACACACGTAGGCCTACATGTTTTGCCAAATAACTGTCCAAGCAGTTTAAGCATGACTGCAAATGGGTAATTTATGTAGTACACACACACATACACACACACACACACTGCTGCCTCATTTAACAGCATTAGGAGCACAGAGCAAACTGCTAGATAGGGGTTGAGGGTAGTGACCAGGGCAATACAACAGATACCCAGGCACCAGTGTACTAATGTGTGTTTGCCAATCCAGACTCTTCCTGGCTCTTCCATTTATCAGGCAAGAAAGCACACCAGCAGAAATGGCATGGGCCCAACAGGGTATTACAGATCAATCAATTAAATCATCATGTTTGGCTGAAATATTTAAAGTAAAATGAATATATGCTCCACCGTACACTTTTATTTAGCAGCCACCTGTGCATATAACTCTAACCTAATCTTACCTCATTAACTGAAAAGACAAAGTGCAATTAGTTTCATGTCAAATAATCATGGTCTCTCATCCGTGATTTAATGCTCATCTCAGTCATTTGACGGTCCCTACTGATTTCAGAGGAATTGCTCTCTGAAATCACAGTATTGCCTCAGATGATATTTGAATTCAAAATGTTTTAGGAAAGACAGTATAAAAAAGCTAACACTGTGTCTCAAGTAATTCATCAAGCAGCACATTTGGCTGTACCATAACCTTTGATATTGTGACCGTGAGCTGGCATGCATCTTTTAATTAGAGCATCACATAAATGGAGGGGAATCGAGAGGATCTTTGCAGCTGTATAACATTTGCAATTCCATTTGATTAAAACTGAACATAAATTAGGCACAATAGAGGACATGAAAGAGTAGCGGGAGGTCCATTCCTGACTCTAGCTGTTGTTTGTGGCTTTTTAAGGGTTGAGGTTGTTTAACAACAGGAAGCAGGCTGCTCTCGATCCACTACAATAGGTAAATTAGTTTCCCCAGGGATGACTACTCGGCCCTTAGAGAGACCATCTCCCTTTCCACTCACTTCTGCTGTTAATTAGTTGGAGCCAGATCTGGAGTGTATTAACACATGAAAGATATGCATGACACGTCTTGCTCACTTTCAGAGATGTTGCTCTGTTAAAAACTTTTTACTGAACTTATTTCACTCTTCTTACAACAAGGTCATTTATTAACTGATTTCCGTTAGGTGAAAAAAAAACAACACCAGAACCTAAGTTGAAACAGTAATTTGTATTGTTTTTAAGACTTGTCTTTGATTCTGTTTCATTCCGTTAGACGAAGTATGGCCGTAGGGACAACAGAGAACATGGATACAGTAGGAAATTGTCTGTAATTACTGGGATTTCACCAGGGACAATGAACAAAACCTGTCGAGGCCAAATAAGACAGTGTATTACAATCAGATATGGATAAGTAGTTATGTGTTTGAATACTTTGCCATGGCATCTGCTGCTGTGTGTCTATCCATTAGCTATGCTTCAAACCAGATACATTCCCTTTATTTCCATGTTGAAGCCATGTCTTTGAAAGGAGATGCTTTCGACTGAATCAATTCCTTTTAGGGTTTACAGTAAGCCTAAGTGCTAGAATATTCAATCTATGAATCACTGAGTTATCCAATCTATCTTCATCTTTTCTTCAAGTATCAGATCCAATAGGGATATTTGAAGTTAAGTTGAATGTGTTATATCAAATGCATGCTTTCTTTTCAGATATTTCAAAACATGTATTCTCAGTTGTTGTTCCCTCAAAGTGCTTCAGGCAAATCCGTGTTACTTGAATCAAACATGATATACCTCATCTCATAATGTGGTCTTTGAAGCAGACTGGAAGATTCTCTATTTTCCTACAAATACCACATGAGTCTATGTCGAATGGAAACCAAATACTATGTGGGCCTTGCCATGTGTAAGATAATTTAGGAATTGACTGTACCTTCGTCATGTTTTGATTTGGTTGTACCCAACTGCAAGGTGTGTAGTTAATTGCTTTCTGATTAATTATAACAGTTGGATAAATATGTGTGCACCAGATCAAGGCTTCTTTCATGCATGGCTTTGAGATGTAAGTTAACAATAAAAAATTTAGGAAAAATAATATAAAATGCCATATCAGGCATGACTAAATTTTATGTTGCTTGTCTTCCACCCAAGCCTTATACACCTGAGTCAGGAATAAAATACAAATATTAGACAATTGGCACTTAATGAGGAAGTCCCCAGTCTAGATCGAAGATCATAATTAATTGATCAGTTCAATCAATTGTGTTGAGGCTTGGCTGTTCAAAAATCTTACTATATACTGTGGCTCTCTAGGAAAAGTTGGCCACACATTTAAAGGTATATTTGTGCTAGCTATATTGTTTGTTTACTTAGTGCATGTACATATACAGCGCAGAAACGTTGTTGGTAACACTTTAATCTTTTAATTATTTTACCCTTATTTTACCAGGTAAGTTGACTGAGAACACATTCTATTTTACAGCAATGACCTAGTTACAGGGTAGAGGAGGGTGATGAATCAGCCAATTTGAAGCTGGGGATGATTAGGTGGCCATGATGGTATGAGGGCCAGATTGGGAATTTAGCCAGGACACCGGGGTTAACACCGCTAATCTTACAACAACTGTCATGGGATCTTTAGTGACCACCGAGAGTCAGGATTCTCGTTTAATGTCCCATCCGAAAGACGGCATAGGGCAATGTCCCCAATCACTGACTTGGGCCATTGGGATATAGAGTACCAGTTAAAAGACACACCTACTCATTCAAGGGTTTTTCTTTATTTTTTAAAATGTTTCTACACTGTAGAATAATAGTGAAGACATCAAAACTATGAAATAACAGATATGGAATCATGTAGTAACCAAAAAAGTGTTAAACATATCTAAATATATTTTATATTTGAGGTTCTCACAAAGTAGCCTCCCTTTTCCTTGATGACAGCTCTACACACTCTTGGCATTCTCTCAACCAGCTTCGTGCAGAATGCTTTTAAAAGAGTCTTAAAAAAGTTCCCACATATGGTGGCTGCTTTTCCTTCACTCTGAGGTCCAACTCATCCCAAACCATATCAATTGGGTTGAGGTCAGTGATTGTGTAGGCCACGTCGGGAAATAGCCCTTACACAGCCTGGAGGTGTGTTTTGGGTCATTGTCCTGTTGAAAAACAAATGAGAGTCCCACTAACTGCAAACCAGATGGGATGGCGTATCGCTGCAGAATGCTGTGGTAGACATGCTGGTTCAGTGTGCCTTGAATTCTAAATAGATCACTGACAGTGTCACCAGGAAATCACCCCCACACCATCACACCTCCTCCTCCATGCTTCATGGTGGGAACCACACATGCAGAGATCATCCATTCACCTACTCTGCGTCCCACAAAGATACAGTGGTAGGAACCAAAAATCTCAAATTCGGACTCATCAGACTAAAGGTCAGATTTCCACCGGTCTAATGTCCATTGCTCAGGTTTCTTGGCCCAAGCAAGTTTCTACTTATTATTGGTGTCCTTTAGTAGTAGTTTCTTTGCAGCAATTCGACCATGAAGGCATGATTCACGCAGTCTCCTCTGAAGAGTTGATCTTGAGATGTGTCTGTTACTTGAACTGTGAAGCATTTATTTGGGCTTCAATCTGAAGTGCAGTTAACTCTAATGAACTTATCCTCTACAGCAGAGGTAACTCTGGGTCTTCTTTTCCTGTGGTGGTCCTCATGAGAGCCAGTTTCATCATAGAGCTTGATGGTTTTTGCGACTGCACTTGAAGAAACGTTCTCCGGATTGACTGACTTCCGGATTGACTGAACTCTTTGCTTGTTTGAGCTGTTCTTTCCATAATATGGACTTGGTCTTTTATCAAATAGGGCAATCTTCTGTATACCACCCTTACCTTGTCACAACACAACTGATTGGCTGAAACACATTAACTTCTTAGGCAGCGGCAGCAGAGGTGACGGTTTTGGAGAGTCTGGCGTGCCCAAAGTAAAATGCCTGCCACTCAGCCCCAGAAAATAAGATATGAACATAATTAGTACTATTGGATAGGAAACACTCTGAAGTTTTTAAAAGTGTTAAAATAATGTCTGTGAGTATAACAGAACTGATATAGCAGGCAAAAACCAGAGAGATTTCTGTCCGTATTTTTTTTTTTGTGACCTTTTCTCTGTTTGATACTCTCCCTATTGATTTTAATGGGATCCAGCTCCGAGATTGTAGTACCTATGGCTTCCACTAGATGTCAACAGTCTTTATACAGAAGCTCTAGCATTGAGCAGAACGGATAGGAACAGGAACTAGTCAAGGGAGCTCAGATGACAACAACATTTCAGGGGCGCGAGACCATGTGCGTGCCCCACTTTCTTTTCCTTTTATAACGTTTAGGTTACCATCCGAGTGAAATATTATCGCTAATATTCATAAAAGGATAGCTAAGGATGCATTATAAATGATCTATGATTTATTTAGGAAAAGTTGATAGGTATATTTGAACGCGTTCTCTTCACGGTTCAATGGACGATTCGATGTTGGATTTTCTGCACATAACGCGCCAACCAAACAGAGATTTATGGATATAATAAATGACTTTTTCTAACAAAAGAACCATTGGATGTCTTCGTTGGACACTTGGGAAGCCCTCAGCAGAAGTTCTTCGAAAGGTAAGGGATTTATTTTAGCTCTGATATGGGTTTTGTGTGACCCGCGCTGGATATGAATTTATGCTAATGCATAAATTTTGGAGGTGCTATCCTCAAACAATAAAATGTTGTGCTTTCGCCGTAAAGCCTTTTTGAAATCTGACAAAATCACATACATTATTTTAACACTTTAAGAAACTTCAGAGTGTTTCCTATCCAATAGTACTAATTATGTGCATATCCTGGGCCTGAGCATATCCTGGGCCTGGGCATATCCTGGGCATATCCTGGGCCTGATTTTCTGGTCCTGAGTGGCAGGCATTTTACTTTGGGCACGCCAGACTCTCCAAAACCGTCACCTCTGCTGCCGCTCCCTAAGAAGTTAAGAAGGAAAGAAAATGAACACAAATTAACTTTTAACAAGGCACACCTGTCAATTGAAATGCATTCCAGGTGACTACTTCATGAAGCTTGTTTATGCCAAGAGTGTGCATAGCTGTCATCAATGCAAAGGGTAGCTACTTTGAAGAATCTCAAATATAAAATATGTTTTGATTTGTTTAACACTTTTTTGGTTACTACATGATTCCATATGTTATTTCATAGTCGTGATGTCTTCACTATTATTAAACATTGTAGAAAATAGTAACAATAAATAAAAACCCTGGAATGAGTAGTTGTGTCCAAACTTTTGACTGGTACTGTACTTCAATGTATATCTATACGTATATATATATATATATATATATATGTGTTTTTTGACCACAGGAAAGAGTGCCTCCTACTGGCCTTCCAACACCACTTACAGCATCATCTGGTCTCCCATCCAGGGACCGACCAGGACCAACCCTGCTTAGCATCAGAGGCAAGCGAGCTGTGGTGCAGGGTGGTATACTGTTGTTGTTCCTATTACTATGTAACTAACACATTAATAACTGTGTTCCCAACATAATAGTTATAGGTTTTACTATGTAATGACATGGCAATAGAGTTGTTGCTGAATCACTTGTTACACATTTGGAACAAGGAATGTTTAATTACACATTCACTTGCTGAAGGTTATTCCACATGTGTAGCTACTGATGTTATTACACGTGTTCTTGTTCCACTATGTAGCCTAACTAATGTTTTGTAATTACATGTTTGAAAGTCACCAGTGAGTTACCATGTTAATAGCTCAAACCAAAATCGTCCTCGATACATGTCACTACAAGGTGCTACTACCATCAAATCCACATGTTATACCAGGGTTGATAAATAGTCTAGGACTTGATAACAACTACTGTAACAAGACCCACCCTGTCATCAACTACTAGTCATTTTCAATGTGTTTATTTCTATGTTATCAAATCAAATGTATTTATAAAGCCCTTCTTACATCAGCTGATGTCACAGAGTGCTGTACAGAAACCCAGCCTAAAACACCAAACAGCAGGCAATGCAGGTGTAAAAGCACGGTGGCTAGGAAAAACTCCCTAGAAAGGCCAAAACCTAGGAAGAAACCTAGAGAGGAACCAAGCTGTGAGGTGTGGCCAGTCCTCTTCTGGCTGTGCGGGGTGCAGATTATAACAGAACATGGACAAGATTTTAAAATATTTATAAAACAGGCAGAACAGTTGAAACTGGAGAAGCAACACGGCCAGGTGGACTGGGGACATCAAGGAGTCATCAGGCCAGGTAGGCCTTGAGGAATGGTCCTAATGCTCAGGTCCTCAGAGAGAGAGAGAAAGAGAGAAAAAGAGAGATAATTAGATAGAGCATACTTAAATTCACACAGGACACCGGATAAGAGAGGAGAAATACTCCAGATATAACAGACGGACCCTAGCCCCCCGACACATAAAGAGGGGTCGGCAGACACTGTGGCCCCATGTTATGACCTGGCTCAAAGGCTATACCTAATCAAGTGTAATGTAAGAACAATGCAGTTACATAGGATACACTAGCAATTATCATGTACCTACCAAGGAGCAAGCAACTTAATGTAAAGTGAAACCCAGTAGGGTATAACCTTTATAATGTAACTATCTTTTCAGACAATAGGCTAACCAGGAGAAATGAGGAGACAAGAGAACATTAGGTATAACACTTTAATTACATTATAACTATCTTTAACAACCAACTCTGTAATTAGGGAAATACTTATACCTAATGTTCTCCTGTCTCCTAATATCTCCTGGTTAGCCTATTGTCTGCAAAGGTTGTTGCATTGTATATACATAGTAATTATAAAGGTTGTACCCTACTTGGTTTCACTTTACATTAAGTTGCTTGCTCCTGGGTAGGTACATGATAATTACAAATGATATGTTACTACATAGTTGTTAACACAGTTACTGTGTTACGTAGTAATAGGGGCAACTGAATGTAAAGCGTTGCCACATTGTTTCCTTGCTGAAAAATATATAGAATTCCAGTTCAGTGACAAGCATAGCAACATTGTAACAACTGACCCGGTTTTTACACAGCCAAACCAGCCACTGAGTGTATATTTTAAGATGCCATGATATAATTGTTTTTCTTTAATTGTTTTCAGTATTCTAAAGTTGTTTTAGCTATTTGTTTTCTAATTGTATTTGTGCAAACATTCAACAAGCTTTGGATGAAGGACTTCCACATTGCAGCCATCTCCAAAGTTCACTCAGAAAGACAACTGGATTTGATTTAGTTTTTGTTATTATAATTTTTTTAAATTAAAAACATCCATTGGCTGGAAGCTCATTGCTTAGTTGTCATGTCAATTCTGTAATTGCCCATTTAAACATGCTAAGGTCAACATCCACATAATGTAGTGTTTACATTTTTCTCATCAGTTGTTTAATCTTCATTAACATTCTGATGATTTCAAATTGAATACATGTTAGTAAGTTTTGCTTAGTTCTCTGTGAGAAGCAAGTTCATTTTTTTATTTTTTTTATTTCACCTTTATTTAACCAGGTAGGCAAGTTGAGAACAAGTTCTCATTTACAACTGCGACCTGGCCAAGATAAAGCAAAGCAGTTTGACACATACAACAACACAGAGTTACACATGGAGTAAAACAAACATACAGTCAATAATACAGTAGAAAAAAAACGGATCTATACACAAAGAGTGCAAATGAGGTAGGATAAGGAAGGTAAGACAATAAATAGGCCATGGTGGCAAAGTAATTACAATATAGCAATTTAACACTGGAATGGTAAATGTGCAGTAGATGAATGTGCAATGTAGAAAAAACTGGGGTGCAAAGGAACAAGATAAATAAATAAATACGGTAGGGGATGAGGTAGTTGGTTGGGCTATTTACAGATGGGCTATAAACAGGTACAGTGGTCTGTGAGCTGCTCTGACAGCTGGTGCTTAAATCTGGTGAGGGAGATAAGTGTCTCCAATTTCAGGGATTTTTGTAGTTCAGTACAGTCATTGGCAGCAGAGAACTGGAAGGAGAGTCGGCCAAAGGAGGAATTGGCTTTGGGGGTGACCAGTGAGATATCTTCTTAGGGAGCGGTGGGGCGCTAGCCCACTCCCGACACTACCAGGTGAAATGCAAGGCGCCAAATTCAAAATCCAAAAGTTGAATTATTAAACATGCATCAATATGTACTAAATATGTGCATATCCTATTTTCCTATTTTCTGGGCCTGAATGGGAGGCATTTTACTTTGGGCACGCCAGGGTCTCCAAAACGGTCACTTCGTGCGCTGCTCCCAAAGAAGATATACCTGCTGGAGCGCGTGCTACGGGTTGGTGCTGCTAAGGTGACCAGCGAGCTGAGATAAGGTGGGACTTTACCTAGCAGGGACTTGTAGATGACCTGGAGCCAGTGGATATGGCCACGAGTGTAAGACTGAAGGCCAGCCTACGAGAGCGTACAGGTCGCAGTGGTGGGTGGTATATGGGGCTTTGGTGACAAAACGGATGGCACTGTGATAGACTGCATCCAGTTTGTTGAGTAGAGTATTGGAGGCTATTTTGTAAATGACATCACCAAAGTCGAGGATCGGTAGGATGGTCAGTTTTACGAGGGTATGTTTGGCAGCATGAGTGAAGGAAGCTTTGTTGCGAAATAGGAAGCCAATTCTAGATTTAATTTTAGATTGGAGATGTTTGATGTGAGTCTGGAAGGAGAGTTTACAGTCTAACCAGACACCTAGGTATTTGTAGTTGTCCACATAATCTAAGACAGAACCGTCCAGAGTAGTGATGCTGGACGGGGGGACAGGTGCGGGCAGCGATCGGTTTGAGAACATGCATTTAGTTTTACTTGCATTTAAGAGCAATTGTAGGCCACGGAAGGAGAGTTGTATGGCATTAAAGCTCGTCTGGAGGGTAGTTAACACAGTGTCCAAAGAGGGGCCAGAAGTATACAGAATGGTGTCGTCTGCGTACAGGTGAATCAGAGACTCCCCTGCAGCAAGAGTGACATCATTGATGTATACAGAGAAGAGAGTCAGCCCAAGAATTGAACCCTGTGGCACCCCCATAGAGACTGAGAAAGGCCCGGACAACAGGCCCTCTGATTTGACACACTGAACTCAGAGAAGTAATTGGTGAACCATGCGAGGCAGTCATTTGAGAAACCAAGGCTGTCGAGTCTGCCGATAAGGATGTGATGATTGACAGAGTTGAAAGCCTTGGCCAGATTGATGAAAACGTCTGCACAATAATGTCTCTTATCGATGGCGGTTATGATTTAAAGTTATACCGCATGTGATTTGGTTTATGTAGATACTGTACCTCATTTCAATGTTGTAAATACACAAAGTGGTGTAAGGTTCTGTATTTATTTTCTTAGTCAACCTTGTGTTCTGTTTCTTTGTGTTCTTGAACGTAGCCCTGTCATTTATTTGTGTTAATTGATTTCACCTGTGTTAGTTACTCACCTGGTCTCATCAGCTCCTTATTTATTTCAGTTCATTCTGTTTGTGCCTTTGTGAAGAATTGTTCGTTTTGACTCTACTAAGCCTTATCCTAGCTCGTTTGTGAGAACCAGCTATAGCCTTCAGTCCTAGTTTTTGTCACACGGAGCAGAACAGGTGAACCCAAGAGCAGACTCAGACGAGGAGACTGGGATGAAGTAACCAGGGTATTTATTGAAACACAGGGGGAAGATTGAGTGCAGGCCAGGCGAAGCTCGGACGGGTTGCTGAAAACCAGGTGCGGAGGCTGAGGCTGGAGCGAGAGGTGTGGGGACAGGGTAAGCAGGTCCGGAGGGGAATCCAAGGGAGCGTAGAGTGGGGAATCCAAGGACAGAGTAGCAGGACTGACGAGAAGTCGGACTGGAGACAGGGACCAGAGTCAGAACGGGAAGAACTGTAGCGGAGAGGAAAACAGCGTCAGGCAAGGGGAAAAAGGAACAAACAGCTATAAACATGGACTGACTGGGCAGAAATTACGAACTGGCAATGTGGAAGTGGCAGGACTTATAGAAGTCTTGATTATGGAACAGGTTGCAGCTGGTGGGGATCTTCTCTGACTCCAGCACATCTGTCTCTGCCCACACAATCACACACACACACAGAGGGAGAGGGAGTGAGCACTGGGGGAGTGGCGGCAGGTCAAGGAGACACCGGATGAGCACTAGAGGGCGTGGCAGGAGCAGATGTGACAGTTTTGATTCACCTGCCTGTTTGCCTACCTGTGTATGACCATTGCCTGCATGTGACCACAATTCCTGCCTTCTGCGAAGGTGAAATAAACACCTGCCGCGCTCTGCGGTTGAATCTACACCTTTTTCTCCCTGAGTATTCAGGGAGAAAGTGGCCAAGTGGCCAAAAACCTGATCAAATTAGCATATTCATAATGAGTTTCTGGCACATTTGAAACAGTAGTATGTTCACCACAAGTTTCCTAGAATTGTTTGCCAGAACTTCACAAGTCACAGTAAATTTTCCACAAAACTAATTTGGATGTGAAAATATGAGCAAATACGAGCTTGACAAAAATGTTAAGGTAAATTGGCCAAAGATTTGAACTGTTTGCCAGAAGCTTATTTTTTGGGGAAGGGTAGCCTTGGCCTCCCTTTTTACTTTAAAAGTTGAACTTGTAAGTGGAATTGGAATGAAACAATATTTGTGTTTATTCGTCCCAAGTTACAGTATAAAGTGAAAGCATATAAAAATGATTTAAATCCAACTATTGGGTCAGTATTTTAGTCTCTTTTGATGGGTGATCTTTGTGCACTTTGGACTTAAAGATATTCAGGGTCTGTTGACTCACTTCCTTGACACAGTGGATCCGCTCTATTTTAAGTATAAATCCGGGGGAAAAGACGATTGAATTGAGATGGTCTTTTGTAGCTCAGCTAGACCTCAGTGATGTCTGCATTGAGTTTCAGCAGGGTCCACTCTTTAAAGCAATTTCTCCTCAGAGCCTTTTAAAACTGTGTGCCTGTGCAGACAGATACTATTTTCGAGAATAAAATTGAAAATAAATATGAAAAAACCCACCTCTAGCTAGTTTCCCTAAAGCGTTGAGAATAAGGGCATAAAGTTAAGATTAATAATGGAAAGAAGTGGTTGCCTGTGCAATAAGGAACCCCACTATAATGGCCTGAGACAGGACTTAGAGAGAGGCTTTGTAATGTACACAGGGTAGCCGCAATGGGGAGCGACATTTAGTGCAGGGGACTCTAAAGGAGTGGGGTTAGGAGGTTAACTACCCAGAGGGCTTTGGGTCAGGGAGAGTTGGTGGTGGGGCGTTGGGGGTTTGCTAGCTGCTTCTGCTGATAATGCTTCCTCCATTCCCTCCATCAGCTAGACTCGGGCTACATTCTTTCAGAATATTCTTAGCTCTTGGGTACAGTAACTTAAGACTTAAGGAGCCATGGTCAGTATTTTTTTCAATCCTGATGCATGCCACTAGAGACTCGGTTGCATTTTGTATTTAACTGCAACTTCCTTGAACAAAGTTATGTTGTTTGGCCACTAACATTCTCTAGTCGACTGTGTAGTGTGCAGTGCTCTTCAGAGCCATGTTGAGACATCAGGGGAGAGATCCTCATACAGTACATTAGCCACATGCCTTAGAAACACAGGGTCTAGTAACCAGCTCCATGCTGTTTTAGTAATGCTGAATTAGAGTTCAAATGAAAAAGGAATAAACAGTAATAAATCCACAGTGAAACCGCAGAGTGGTGTCTATGTGGGACTGCTCGTGGTAATGGGAGCTTAACAGTGATCCAATGCCCTGAAAGGATTTGTGTAAATATGCTGTTTGCTCACGATCAGCATTGTATTTAATAATGTGGGTGAATATTAAATCATCTTTTGATCTTTTTTTCATTAGGCCTCCCCATGTGGGTTTTTGTCTTCTTTATAAATGAAGTTCCTTGTCTCGTATACACATGAGGAAAATGAACGAGGACACATAAACCTTTTTAAAGATTAGTAATAATACCAGGCTATTGAAACTATTTTAATTGGTTCCACAACTTTCTTTTGAACACTCTTCCCCCATGTCTACATTCGAGCTCTAAAAGTTTGTACTGAGTGGATGCAAGATTTACAGTTGTGATATTTCAGAATATGTCATGTAGGACAGGATTGCTCTTGCCTCTGGGAGTAGTATTTCATTCAGAGGCAAAGCTTGCCCTGTTATTAGGTCCTACGCACACGCTCAGACCATTCCCAGCACACCTAGCTACAGCTCATAAAATCATAGGTACAGTATCCTGAGAAAATACTGATTCCTTCCCCAAAGGCTAATACAACAGCTCTTTGTTCCAATTAGTTGCCTATCTGCTGAGAAACTGTATTAGCTACATACAGTACAGTACATAGAAACAGTTACACACCAAAAAATCACAACATTTTAATGCAAGAAATGCATAGAGACTTTATACCTTACTATGCACTTCATAGCCTAAAACAATATCGGGACAATATTTAGATCATACATAATGAACTTTATTCTCCTATCTAATTAGCACACACCTATACCTCATAAACAAAGAGCTGAATAACTTCACCTGTTCACACCCCATTAAGTCTGCATAATAATGCTAATTATGTTTGTTCACTTATAGGGCTTCATCATGTAGGTAACAATCATTAAAGAGGCTACAAACGGTGCATACTGTATGTTAGAATTGCATCATCTGTACTATAATGATGGCTTTCTCATCTCAAAGTAAACTCCGATTTCTGTCAGCGAGCTCAAACTCAGTCATGGACATGGCTGAGAGAGACTACCACAAATTACAACAGATGGAGGTGTGTGGTACCCTCACTATGACATCATATGAATGAGAATCAAATTCTAAGAGTGAAAAAGTATTCCTTTTTAGGTGAGATCATCTCAAAAAGCAGCATTTTACTTCAGTGGTTTCACTCTGGATTATATGCCAAGATACACCTATTCAATTCTACCTGGGTTACTATTGCCTTGAGACTTCAGTCCAATGACAGTGATATTTTCCACTGCACATTTTTCTTCAAAGCACATGCTAGTTTATTTATAATTAATCTATAGTTCATAAACCGACTGATATACCTACAGCTCCACGCCATTATTTTGCATAGACAGCTTGGTGATTCACCGGTCTCATGCTGCCAGGCTGTGCACACTGATTGAGAAACGCAGCTCTTACAGTGTTGTACCCCACTGGGAGACTCTGCAGGCATGGACATGCTCCGAGTTTCCAAGGCAAGATGGCGCCGCAAAAGAAAAGGCTACTGTGAAATGCCAACAGACAACAACAGGGTGAAAACAAATGTCATCCTACGGTGGCATTCTACCATTCTGGCACCATTTTAGAAATTATTAAGCGCTCTCTAATGTGACAATTATGATGTAATAAAATGAGCTTGTTGTAGATCTTTTGGTCTAGTACATACAGTATCAAGAGTAATACAGCATTCACCATGCATACTGACCCTTTCACATAAGACTACAGTTTCTCATGATGTCAGACATGGTTGAGAGGTGTTGCCTGTATTCTGTTGATGTTTTCGCTAACCCATCTCTCTCTGTTATTCTTGGGGAGGAATTTTTAAGCAATTTATTCAGGTGGATATTTTGTAGTTGATTATCTCTGTCTTTTATCATCCACCACACAGTGACATGCGCACACTTATCGTACATTAAAACTCAAGTGTTTTTGAAAAACGCCATTGAACTCATGCTTCTAGCCTGCATGTGCTAAAGGGAGGCCCTCGCAATAAATTGTGAAAAGCTCTTATCCAGATTGCTCGAACAAAAGCGCAGCACTTCATTTGCACATTGTTGCGAAAGCGGCAGGGTTTTTTCTTCTCTGCTCCTCTGCATACATTTTGAGGACAGTACCTTCTTGTCTCTTATCTCTTCCCCCACCCACCCCAAACAAATATCAAACCAGCTCAACCGCTCGCCCATGTGCTTGCCTATGTGAAAAGCAGTAGAATATGTCCTGAAACCCTGTCTTTGTTGACATGTTAACTTAAAGTCTCTGTGTCTTTGATCAGAGGAATCGAATCTCTGAAGGGAATGTGATTAAAAGTGACTTTTTAAATGCCCAAGGACCCAGGCAGCAGGGGGATTTTCCAGACAGTGTGAAGTCGTAAGCTCATATAAGAAATACACGAGTGATTCAAGCAATGTATCCAAACCGGGAAAAATGATACAGTATGGCAAAGTGTTTTTCTTCCTCCCCCTTCTTTTCACTGCTAGTTATATGCGCTCTGTGCTGGATGACTTTCAACGCTACTTGTTCCACTTTCTTACATTTATGCTAATTGGAATGCAAATATTCAGGTTACTTTTTAAGCCTGTGGTTTTATGAGAGAGGGGTGAGAGATGACAATGTATTGACAGGCATGGATGGCTCAACCCTCAAACCTCAAAGTTGAGAGGGATTTTTCAGGATAAGGGTTCATGGTGGCAGTAAAGGACAGGAAATATGGACTCTGTCATCTTTACTGAATAACATTTCACGCTGTGCTATTTTGGCTTCAACTGAACACTGTGGATCGAGTAGGCAGTTTAAAACCCTATGTGCCAATCCCTACCAGTAAATATCCTTCCACTTTGGTGTTATGTTTATTGTATGAGCAGTTCACTCAAGCGTAGCAAAGAGGTGTAGTGTTCAATGCACTCAGTAAGCTTTAAAGCCTGTCTTGATATACTAATCAACCCATCTAAGATTCCGAGGCCCACTTAACACACACAGGTCAACGCAAGCTACCCGGAGCAATATATGATAAGACTAGTACCTCTTAGTACACTGCTCAAAAAAATAAAGGGAACACTTAAACAACACAATGTAACTCCAAGTCAATCACACTTCTGTGAAATCAAACTGTCCACTTAGGAAGCAACACTGATTGACAATAAATTTCACATGATGTTGTGCAAATGGAATAGACAACAGGTGGAAATTATAGGCAATTAGCAAGACACCCCCAATAAAGGAGTGGTTCTGAAGGTGGTGACCACAGACCACTTCTCAGTTCCTATGCTTCCTGGCTGATGTTTTGGTCACTTTTGAATGCTGGCGGTGCTTTCACTCTAGTGGTAGCATGAGACGGAGTCTACAACCCACACAAGTGGCTCAGGTAGTGCAGCTCATCCAGGATGGCACATCAATGCGAGCTGTGGCAAGAAGGTTTGCTGTGTCTGTCAGCGTAGTGTCCAGAGCATGGAGGCGCTACCAGGAGACAGGCCAGTACATCAGGAGACGTGGAGGAGGCCGTGGAGGGCAACAACCCAGCAGCAGGACCACTACCTCCGCCTTTGTGCAAGGAGGAGCACTGCCAGAGCCCTGCAAAATGACCTCCAGCAGGCCACAAATGTGCATGTGTCTGCTCAAACGGTCAGAAACAGACTCCATGAGGGTGGTATGAGGGCCCAACGTCCACAGGTGGGGGTTGTGCTTACAGCCCAACACCGTGCAGGACGTTTGGCATTTGCCAGAGAACACCAAGATTGGCAAATTCGCCACTGGCGCCCTGTGCTCTTCACAGATGAAAGCAGGTTCACACTGAGCACGTGACAGACGTGACAGAGTCTGGAGACGCCGTGGAGAACGTTCTGCTGCCTGCAACATCCTCCAGCATGACCGGTTTGGCGGTGGGTCAGTCATGGTGTGGGGTGGCATTTCTTTGGGGGCCGCACAGCCCTCCATGTGCTCGCCAGAGGTAGCCTGACTGCCATTAGGTACCGAGATGAGATCCTCAGACCCCTTGTGAGACCATATGCTGGTGCGGTTGGCCCTGGGTTCCTCCTAATGCAAGACAATGCTAGACCTCATGTGGCTGGAGTGTGTCAGCAGTTCCTGCAAGAGGAAGGCATTGATGCTAAGGACTGGCCCGCCCGTTCCCCAGACCTGAATCCAGTTGAGCACATCTGGGACATCATGTCTCGCTCCATCCACCAACGCCACGTTGCACCACAGACTGTCCAGGAGTTGGCGGATGCTTTAGTCCAGGTCTGGGAGGAGATCCTCAGGAGACCATCCGCCACCTCATCAGGAGCATGCCCAGGCGTTGTAGGGAGGTCATTCAGGCACGTGGAGGCCACACACACTACTGAGCCTCATTTTGACTTGTTTTAAGGACATTACATCAAAGTTGGATCAGGCTGTAGTGTGGTTTTCCACTTTAATTTTGAGTGTGACTCCAAATCCAGACCTCCACGGGTTGATAAATTTGATTTCCATTGATAATTTTTGTGTGATTTTCTTGTCAGCACATTCAACTATGTAAAGAAAAAAGTATTTAATAAGATTATTTCATTCATTCAGATCTATGATGTGTTATTTTAGTGTTCCCTTTATTTTTTTGAGCAGTGTATATTACCTAAGTAGGTTTTCTAGTGGGACTTGTTATTGTAGATGACCTGCTCGAATACATACTGTATATTATCATGAACTTCCAAAATGAACGTTGCCTACACATGAGCTCATTTGTACTCAGGGAAATTGTAGGCCTATTTCATTGTACTAGCATTGTGATAGATCATAATAGTAAATATGTAAATGTTTTTTGACGCTGTTTGAAAAGGACATTGTTTTATGTGAGGCAAAAGCCATGATGACGACATTCTGCTAAACTTTGTACCCTTGACTTCAGGCAAAAACAAAAGGTCAGGAAGTAGCTAAGGATGGCAGGAATGACGAGCAAATGTGTGAAGCAACTGTTTCCCGAGGCTCTGCGACCAACTAGCTACCAACCAGTCATACACAAATAGCACATGAACAAAGCCAATGAAAATACACATCTACAAAAGTATTCTTTATGGGTTTTGTTTCATTAATCTATGCAGCTTTGCCGTAAATGTTTGAACCATGTTTAAGCGCTTATCCTTATGTTCTGTGGGCCTGGCTACATGTAAGAGCGGTATATGACAATATCCTGAGTGAGAAGTACAGAGCAGTAGATTCTCTACCTTTTTTCCCAACTAAGTAGGTTGACATCCATTGAAAGTCTCTCCAAGTCAGTTCCCAGAGGTAGACTAGCATCTCCAACCAGCTGCTCCTCTCTCTCTGTCTGTTCTAATTCCTCCACAGTTATTTCTGTAATGCCTCGTTTCACATCGCCCAAATGAATGGTCGTCCAGAGAAACCTTGACGCCTCATGATTTCATGCAAATGCAGTGCTTTTAGATAATTTAGTCTGTAATGTATACTATCTACATCCAGCAGGCCCAATTCCCATATGAGCAAAACGCAGATTATGAACTCAGTCAACACAGGTGTTCTGTTAATTTTGTACCCTAATACCTTGACTACACCGCTCGCGTCGCGTGCCCGCGAGCGTTACAAAATAAATGTAGAAATCTATGTTATTCAATTATTGCACCCACACTGCTCGTGCGAGCGAACGAGTGTCTGCGTTGCCAAAGGCTAAAATAGAAGTCAGTTCTATTTCTAACGCAGATCGCGCTGCAAGTCCTGCCTCTCCCATCTCCTCATTGGTTTATAGAAGCAGGTACCCACGTGCCATCTCCTCATTGGTTATACCCAATGAAGAGATGGCGAACGAGGTCAGTGGCGGTAATGCACCTAATTTATGAAAGTTGCCAATCGCAATATAAAGTCAAGAGAAGAAAAAGCCTGGAAGGAGGAGAGATGACTAGAAACAATTCGTTTGACCATTTTATGTGTGGATTAATTGGCGGAGTAAAGGACATTGTGCATTTCAGGTAAAATAAGAACTCAATGTTTGACATTATATCCCAGGACAAATTAGCTAGCAACAGCAAGCTAGCTAAATAGGACAAATTAGCTAGCAACTGCAAGCTAGTTAAATTGCCATAACGTAAAATGTTTACTGCTTTTCATTTATGCACGATTGTGCACGATTGCGCACGCAGACAGTTTGGGTTTCGTGTTAGACCAGTGGTAAAATTGTAACTGAATTGACTATGGGGAAGCCTATAGTTGGATAAACTGAATTATTGTCTTATCTAGAGTTGCAGCTCTGGGATGGTTGATTTCTGTTAACATTGCTTAGCTATTTTGTGTCAGAATACATTGAATGATCTTCTACAACACTTAGAAAAACACTTTGGTAGCACTTTAGTTTATAGTGCTGAAATGAGAGAGTAATATCCGGAAAGTACCAGGAAACAACAGCGAAATAAGATGGCAACAACCAGGTAGGAAAGCAGTAATTACCCATTAATAGTTAGTTTGTAGCTGCTAAGCACTGTAGAACTATGCAGAGACAACTATTCGTTACTGAAGAACTATAAAATAATAAAGGCTATACTTATTAAGAATGCACTTGGAACTTTTACTTATGCTGTTTGTGAGCCATCCTAAAAACATACCTTTTGAGTCTTTGCTTGTAGCAAGGTAGTTTTCTCTTGTTCCAGTTTTGTTTCCGATTACTTTCCTGTCGTTACCCTACTATTTCAGCACTGTGTTCAAAGGGATACTTCTGGATTTAGGCAATGAGGCCCTATGAAAAAAATTGAGATAGTTTTGCGAGCCAATGCTAACTAGCATTAACGCAATGACTGTAAGGCTATGGGTATCTACTAGCATGCTAGCAGAAACCCATAGACTTCCAGTCATTGTGCCAACACTAGCTCGCGAAACTACCTTTAACTTCCTTTATATGGGACACAGAGACATAAATATGGTATCCACAAGTTAATTTAACTCTGTGGAAGTAGAAAAAGGGCCTCAGTGCCAAAATCCAGAAGTATCCCTTTGCTAAAATCCTGGTTGCTGACATTCGAATAGCTCACCCAATTTCAGTTTATGTGAAAACAAGCTGTCATTGTGTTGAGCAGAGGTGGGCAATTCCAGTCCCTGAGAGCCTGATTGGTGTCACAGTTTTGCCGCAGCCCCAGCTAACACACCTGACTCCAATAATCACCTCATCATGATCTTCAGTTAAGAACGCAATTCGATTAATCAGCTGTGTTTGCTAGGGATGGAGAAAAAGTGTTGCACCAATCAGGCCCTCGAGGAGTTGCCCACCCCTGGTGTAGAGAATCATTGTATTCCATAACCAGAAATATTGCATTTTCAGCAGTTTCAAGCTGGTGTACAAAACCGAAAGTAAAAGATGCAAAACCTAAACTTAACAATGGGAAGCATATGATTTGATTTGCTTTTAATGAGAATTACAGATCTATAACTCACATTTCTATGTGAATTTGGTCTGGTTGAAAAAAAAGTTAAATATTGTAGCTTTATAAGTAAATATTGTGTACCTTACCTGTTACTTCGTGTGTAGTTTAGCCATATTTTCATTGTACCTGCGGGGCCTAGACACTGTATTCTAAAGCAACACTCTGTTCCCCTGTTACCGTGTAAATTGCTATGAAATTACTTATTTCTTTCACCATAGTTTCTGTGTACCTTACTGTTTCTTCCTGGATAGTGTCCCCATAGTTTCGGTGTACCTACGGGGCCTTGACACTGTATTCTAAAGCAATGCTCTGAACCCCTCTTACTGTGTAAATTACTATTACTTTCACTTTCACTTAGTTTCTGTGCACCTTACTGTTACTTTCTTTAGATTTTCACAGATAGATTAATATCACAATCACAAGTAATTAAGATACTACTTTCATAAATGGAACTTCATTAATAGGACAGCATATAGTTTCATTTTGCTTCTTGTAGCATACATTGTAGCATACATTAAATCATCAGTCATCATAGCCAGGAAATATTATTACCATATAACTGAATGTGACAATTTTCTGAATGAATCAAACACCATTTTCTGGTTTGTTTTTGTTCCAATCCAATCGTGGCACATCTAGACTTCCTGTTTGTCCTTGTAATTCTGGGTGATGTGATGCGTCAGCACCGTGTGGTGGAAAGAGGCAGAGAAACACTGTTTTCTGGACAGATTTTTACCGCTCTGGATCTGATGGGCAATAGACTTCACTATGACCTCAAAGAAGTGCTATGAGTACTGCAACACACAGTGATAAACTACATATGAACTTAAACACACACACATCAGGAACAAAGACAGCAGTGATTTACTGTAGTCTTCTGTGTGTGAAGTCATAGTAGGAAGACGAGAGAGAGAGAGAGAGAGAGAGAGAGAGAGAGAGAGAGAGAGAGAGAGAGAGACCTCAGGTAGGTAAAGGGAAACTTCACTGCTAGACACTGTTTGAGGTGTTTTTAGTTATGAGTGATGACTTAGGTAGCTAGCTAGTCTACTGTAGCTAAATAAGTTTGCTAAACAACTACATGTAGCGATATCTATGACAAAAAATATGAGGTTTTACAACCAGAGATCTATTGTATCTTGATTGTAAAACCTATTCTCATTTAAGATATAGATATGGCTACAAACAGGAAACTACAACGTTACAACCAGCCACCTAAAGCTAGGTTTACAAGCAAACGTTAGCACATGACTGGAGTTGGCTAGCTAGTTAGCCTGGCGCCTGCTAACTTATGCGCCAAGCCTCGCATTCGAAACTTGTTAGCAAACATGTGTAACATCAGCAACTGTAAATAATTGTACTAGCTAGTTATGTAACATAATTGATGATGGTTGACATTGTTTATGATTATGACCGTAGATGCATTTCAATCTCGTAAAATTATAGACATGACGCAAGATAGGACGTTTACTAGCTAAAAGTGAGGAGAAACAATAATACAACAGTTTACTGTTGTAAATCTCAAACTGATAAGCTGGTTTTACTATACAAATATTTGCCTAGGCATGGCTGTAGCTAGATACTGTCTGCCTATCTACCTAGGTACGGTCTGGTCACTGTACAAAGGTTGAGGGTTCTGCCATATTTATATCTATTAGGCTAGATATTGTTCTTAATGTAATCTCTGTACCTGTGCACATGTATGCATACCCTAATGTTGATGTTATGCTGGCACAGTTCAACTGTCATTCAAACTGTACAATAAAGTATCATTTATTATCTTTTTTATGTCTTACAGACAATACCGTGTGGTGCCTGGGCTTCTTCATGGAGTGGATTCACGATTAAGATAAATAGAATTCCTTTTCCTGCGTGTCATTGTAGAAGAACTGTGCCCGGTGAACTGCAACCCTCTCAATGGAATGGACATTATGCTGGATTTCAAGCAGAAGATGACTCAAGAGGAGCTGAATGGCATTTTGATCATGTTTAATATTTATTTAACTAGACAAGTCAGTTAAAACTTCTTTGGGATTGGTGTCCCTTCCACGGGATGGTTGAGCTAATGTAGGCTAATGCAATTAGCATGAGGTTGTGAGTAACAAAAACATTTCCTAGGACATAGGCATATCTGATATTGGCAGAAAACTAATTCTTAAGAGAACTAATCCTTCTAAGAACAAATTCTTATTTACAATGACGGCCTTTGGGTTAACTGCCTTGTTCAGGGGCCAGAACGACAGATTTGTACCTTGTCAGCTCAGGGATTCAATCCAACAATCTTTTGGTTACTGGCCCAACGCTCTAACCACTAGGCTACCTGTTGCCATCATGACAACACTTCTCCCACCAATTTACAAGTAATCCCTGAACTTTACTACTCTGATCATACTGTATTTTCTTACTGAATGCCAATTTCATCATGGCCGCCTCTCAGCTCGGGGATTCGATCCAGCAGCCTTTTGGTTACTGGCCCAACAATCCTACCCACCAGGCTGCCTGCCGCGCCCGCACCTCTCTGATTCAGAGGGGTTGGGTTAAATGCGGAAGACACATTTCAGTTGAATGCATTCAGTTGTACAACTGACTAGGCATCCCCCTTTCCCTTTTCCTTCTCATCATCTGGTTAGACCAGATAATGAGATTTAATCAAAGATTGTTGGTATCCATTACTGTGAGTTACAGCATAGGTACTTTTTTGTGTAGCACAGAGAATTTTAGAACAACCTTAGTGATGCTGCCTTAGTCCTCAATTTGTGGAAACAGGAGTCTCATAAAATGTCCGTGTCCAGATGAAGCGTGTCAGTTTGAATTTAGAAAACCCTCTGTTATTAAAATAAATACTTGTATTGCTCCAGGAAGTAATCCAACAATGTGTACGCCGCCATCTTGACTATTTCAAGTCTTCTCTCATTGATCAAGACAGGTGTCTGTCATCATGACATGCTGAACTTTGGGGTGGACACCTACCTGTCTAGATCAATGAATGGTCTTGTCTTGTCTGCGGTGTACGGCTAGCTGGATAAGACTCTGACGGGAGTGGTGTAGGGCTTGTAGACCTTAATCATCAACTGTTTGGACATCTTGCAGAAGATTTGCTGGTACTGCACGTCTCCATAACCGCAAGGTGTCCCCACTCCCTCTTGCTTGTGTACCCAAAATGCCGCTTTAGGGTATTTTTCAGCAGGGCACCTTGAAGGACTCCAGATAACCTGAGTTTTACAAAGAGAAAAGGTAAAAAGAGAAAAGGGGTAGACAAAATTGATTACATGGTCTAGAAGGTACTCTGTGGACCTCAGGCTACATATAACCACCTGTAACCCCCTAACACAAACACAAACCCATACAAACACTACCCAATTCATGTTTATGCCATACTGTAAATTGAGCTATCTTAGCCATCAGCTTTTAAAAAGATTTTTGCCAAAAGTCTTCATCCTTGTGCAGAACTAGGGGTTGGAAGCACATGGTGGAATCAGATTCTGTACCACCTACAATAAAATGCACAACATAGAAAGGGGACATTGTTTGCAGAGAGAGAGCGCCACACACTCGTTAGGGCACCTGAACAGTCTCACCTGGGGCTTGTTACTCTGGGGCTTGTTACCCCCTCATTTCATACTTTTTTTTATAAGAATGCCTTAGGTAGCCTATATAGCTTATGACTTGGTTTACCATCTATTATTTAGATTACTTTGAAGCATGCTCATAACTTAGCCTGTGCATTCTTTTTGAAAAACAATTACACCCTTAAGTTATCATTGTTAGGTTAATAATTTGTACAGATCAAAGTCTTAACAGTATGATTGCAATTATCAGTGTATTTATCGGTTAATATTGCCCTCAACACAATGACAGAGGGAGAGAACTGACAAGAGAAAATCAACAGACATGGCATGCATGATCATTGACTAGGCAACAACACATTAATCGAACAATGCACAACAAATAAGTTGGCAAGTAAGCCTAGATGGAGCAGAACCCAGCTAGCAGCATTTTTTGTTTTACATTTTCTTTTAAATTGATGACTCTTGTTAGTTAACAGATGGTCATTATGGCCAAACAGTTCTATTTTTGTTTCATCAGACCAGAGGACATTTCTCCAAAAAGTACGATCTTTGTGAAGTTGCAAAACGTAGTCTGGCTTTTTTATGACAACCTTTCAGGTTATGTCGATAAAGGACTCATTTTACTGTGGATATAGGACTCATTTTACTGTACCTGATTCCTCCAGCATCTTCACAAGGTCCTTTTCTGTTGTTCTGGGATTGATTTTCACTTTTCGCACCAAAGTACGTTCATCTCTAGGAGACAGAACGCGTCTACTTCCTGAGCGGTATGACGGCTGCGTTGTCCCATGGTGTTTATACTTGCGTACTATTGTTTGTACAGATGAACGTGGTACCTTCAGACGTTTGGAAATTGCTCCCAAGGATGAACCAGACCTAAGGAGGTCTACAATTGTTCTTGGCTGATTTCTTTTGATTTTTCCATGGTGTCAAGCAAAGAGGCACTGAGTTTGAAGGTAGGCCTTGAACTACATCCACAGGTACACATCCAATTGACTCAAATTATGTCTATTAGCCTATCAGAAGCTTCTAAAGCCATGACATAATTTTCTGGAATTTTCCACGCTGTTTAATGGCACAGTCAAGTTAGTGTATGTAAATGTCTGACCCACTGGAATTGTGATACAGTGCATTATAAGTGAAATAATCTGTCTGTAAACAATTGTTGAAAAAATTACTTGTGTCATGCACAAAGAAGATGTCCTTACCAACTTGCCAAAACTATAGTTTGCTAACAAGAAATTAGTGGAGTGGTTGAAAAACAAATTTTAATGACTCCAACCTAAGTGTATGTAAACTTCCCGACTTCAACTGTACGCGTGAATGCCTTTGTTCACCGTTTTTCTCTGTTGGAACCAGCCCTCCTTAGGAAGGTTGTTGGCCTTTCAGCTGCAAGCTTGTATGGCTTGGATTGTCCGACAGGGGTCTCCACTTTCCCCGTCTTCTGCTGTTGTTCACTCTGGAAGATAGCCATGTCGATGGTTCCCATTGGTGATGAGCGTAGTAGGATAGTCTCACTTAGATGAGCTTTTCTAGATATTTGACTCAAGACAGCTAGTCAGCTGTACCAGTGATTGTCTTAGAGGGGAGATTGTTTTCTCCCTCGTGTCGGTATTCAGGTTTCGGGCCACTTGGGACATGAGCTGCAGCTCGCTGTCTTTCTGGTCTAAAAGTAGGTGAGTTTATTTCTTCACCTTATGTTGAAGTTCAAAGATCCAACCATTTCCAACGTGTAGGTCCCGCCTCACATTTCTTGATTTAATATGTTAATTCTTAAACAGTCCTTTTATTCACTCTGGTCAAAAAGGATGGTTCCATCAGGCTGACACACTCTCTGACCTCGGGCATGGCTACTTAGTGTGCAAAGGTATATCTTAGCAAGTTATATCTTACGGCTCCTAAAATCACATGCATATCTTAACAAAAATACTTTCATAATTGTTCAGATTATATGCCCAACGTATTGGATTTGTTGTCTTTACAGACAAAGGAGATATACTTTCCAAGTTACAGTATTTCATTTTTAATGACATCACAAAATAAAAAAACAATATGATATTAGTTTTCTATAGCTCCCAACTGACCATTCCCCACATTCTTATGTTAGAAATATTGTTCCAGTATTCAAAATTTTTTTGTGACATTTCCTCAGTTTGATAGGCTTCCTATTGAAATCCATGTAAAATAGCTCCCAGATTTCAGTACCTATGGCTTCCACTAGATGTCAACAGTCTTTAGACAGTGTTTCAAGGCTTTATCATTGAACAGAACCGAATAGAAGAAGAATTGGTGAAAGAACCACGGATGTCAATAACTTTTCCTGGGTGCGAGACCGTGAGCGCGCTCCTCTTTATTTTCCTTTTATTTTCCTTTTTTTCCCCTTCGTTTAGGATATCATCCGTGTAAAATATAATCGTTAATATTCATGAAAGTATACCTAAGGATGCATTATAAATGATGTTTGATTTGTTTGGGCAAAGTTGATGGGTATTATTTGAACGCTTTCTCTTCACTGTACAACGGGTGACTCGACGGTGGATTTTCTGAACATAACGCGCCAACCAAACTGAGATTTATGGATATAATAAATGACTTTTCTAACAAAAGAACCATGAATTGTCTTGGTTGGACACTTGGGATGCCCTCAGCAGAAGATCTTCAAAAGGTAAGTGATTTATTTTAGCTCTTATATGTGTTTTGTGTGGCCCGCGCTGGATATGAATTTATGCTAATGGATATATATATGAGAGGTGCTATCCTCAAACAATCAAATGTTGTGCTTTGGCCGTAAAGCATTTTTGAAATCTGACAACGCTGTGATATTGCCAAGACTCAGAGCTTTTGATGACTACGTTGATGAATGTTTAATAATTCAACTTTGGGATTTTGAATTTGGCGCCTTACATTTCACCGGGTAGTTTACATTTCACCGGCGCCCCAATGATCCCTAAGAGGTTTTAACAAAGACATTCCTTTTGTTCATACTGGAGGGGAGAAAGAGTCCCCTTCTGCTGTACTTTACAACAGGGTGTGAACTGTAAACCCCCACCAGCTCCCTCCTCCCCTCTTCTGTGGGTGAGAGAAGGTCTGGTTATAGTCAACCATTCCCAAGCTGATCTGACCCATTGTGATCCTCACAGGACAGTCATGACACTACTGTGATGCGATAACATTTTCCATCACAGTGTCTCTGTTTAATAGAGAGCTCAAAATTTGCTGTCATTAAGTAATAGAACAGATGGTAAACGGGATTGTTTTTGATATTAAAATGGAGAGCACACGACAGATCATAATCCAGAATGATTTTACCCCTGAGCATTCCCACATCATACGGATGAAGGTGCCCTGAGTGAGAGTACATTTGGGTGATTGTTTGGCTTTGATTTTGTACAATTTATGGGGAGTAAAATTAGTTCTGTTAACAAAATTAAAGTGAATAATTTGGTGATTCGGATTTCTGGAAGATAAGAGGTAAATTATGCCATATTTCTTGCCAATTGAGCACATTGTTGGATGATAGATTTCTTCCACAATTCGTCAATTGGAAGCATCTTGAATGAGGCCTTTAGTAAAAGGGAATACATTTAAAAGACAAGACCTCTTTTCTAAGCAGTACCTTATGCAAGGGATGAAGGTTAAGCTTCATTTCCCAAGGAACCCCAAACATAATTGTATGTAGAAAAATAATCAGGTGCCAGGAAAGTTGTGCTTTTGTTGGATGTCTTGGAATACAAGAATACCCTCATCCCCAAAAATGTCTGAAAATGTGTCCACTCCATTGTCATGCCACAAGGGAAATTAGAAAGGGCGCCCTCCCAACGGGAGACCGAGATTTTGGAAAATTGGTGATTTGAGGTACCAGTTGGGTGTGATTCAACAAATGTTTTCAGCCAGATGCCAAACAGAAATTGAGTGAGAAATTATAGGGCCAAATCTTAATTTTGATTGCTTCAGAGGAACATTGGAATTAGATTAGGTATTGTAGTCTGTGCGGATGCTTATTTTTTTTATTCTATGGAATGCTCCTGGATTTAGCTATGTTGCAAGAGAACACAGAGCAAATGACCAAGAGTGCCATTTAATGTTTTTGAGGCTTACTCCTGAGATGTTTTGTCTCTGTAATAAGGACAGTTTAATTCTTGTTTTTTTGTTCCTCCAGATACATTTTGAGATTAAGGATTTCTTTTTCCAGTAGCCATCAGGTGGTGCTATAGGGAACATTAAACTGAAAAACGTACTGTTCAATTTAACCACTGAAATACACGATTGAAATTAATAGGAAGATGTAGTCCATCCAGTGGCGATTTTAGCGTGTAAATCTTGGTGGGGGACAAAAAATTTAAAGTGAGATGCATGTCAGCAAAGCCACTACACAACACTAAACAATACATTAATTGCACAATAACGGTGACAAACGGTGCCCACAAACTGTTAAGGCCTACATAAAGCTGTCCCAACAGCAGTCCCAACATCTTACAACTGATACACCTGGCTATCAGCGGAGCCTTGTCTTGTAGCAAAACAGTTTATTCAGCCTCATTTACTGCCTTTTGAAAAAACATAGCTGATATGGCTGACTTGTTTAAACAAATGTGGTTTCTAATGACAATTGAGATGTACAACATATGGCATAAGGGAATGACAAGCGAATAAGAGGCAATCCGTAATTTTGATTAAGACATTAATGAGCGAGCTGGGACGGACATAGTCAATATATCGATTTGTTTAGCACTTTTGAAATGTACAGCGACAGAGTTCAGAACATGGGCTGTTCTTTGTTCTTACAGTGTTCTCCTGTACACCAAGTCAGAACCGTAGGATAAATAAAGGGGGATATAAGCAGACAATAAAAGCTCATACAATATTCAATTATTACATTTCTCTAATACAGGTTATAGGCTACATGTGCACCACCAAGTCAGAACAGTAGGCAAAATTAAGAGGGGTAAATAGACCAAATGATTAGGGTGAGGCACATGGGCTACTGTACTAACAATCTTAGTACACAACATACACTTAGTATTACTTAGTATCTTAGCTACAGTATACATAACTCCCTGGCATATTACATCATTTACGCAGCAGCACACAATACATATTTGAACTCACCTTGTTGTGCTGTGCTCACTTGAACAGGAAGGTGGCGCTGCAGTCCTTAGTGGGAAAATGTTATCATCAAAGTCTGGCATGGCACAGAGGTCTAAGGCACTGCACCGCGACCAGGAGACGCATGGGGCGGCTTATAATTGGCCCAGCGTCGCCCGGGTTAGGGGAGGGGTTTGGCCGGCAGGGATGTCCTTGTCCCATCTCGCACTAGCGACTCCTGTGGCGGACCGGGCGCAGGGCAGGCTGACATGGTCGCCAGGTGCACAAATTGGTGCGGCTGGCTTCCGCATTAAGTGGGAATTCTGTCAAGAAGCAGTGCGGCTTGGTTGGGTTGTGTTTCGGAGAACGCACGGCTCTCGACCTTCGTCTCTCTCTCGAGTCCGTACGGGAATTGCAGGGATGAGACAAGACTGTAACTACCAATTGGATACCACGAAATTTGGGAGGAAAATTGTTTAAAAAAATAAATAAATAAATACAAATAAAAAAAGTCTGGCAGTCTCTGGCTTTCAAGACAACTGGGAACTCAAGGTTGAAGGTTGAATCATGATGTCATAATTGATCTTCAGATCGTAGACCTAGAAAGAGGCCGGATTTACAATTCCGAGTTGGATGACTGTTCAAAACATATTTTCCCAGTCGGAGCTTGTTCAGTCCCGACCTCCCAGTTGTCTTGAACTCACTGAAGTCAGGTTTTCACAGTTCCGAGTTAACAGTTGGTTTGAGCGCGACACAAATCATGCTTCATTGACAGCATGGCCAATATTGAATGTTTATCATTTTAAACTTGGAAAAAGGCCCCTTAATCACAGCCACTCCACTGAATAGCAAGCTAGTAATTGCTTTGCAATGCTTTCAGTTAGCCACTGTCACTGATTCCTTCCAAACCAATCATTGTTGAATTTGCGATTTGTGTAATGGTTTATGTCCAATGGCCGATGAGCACCGTTACGTTTTATCTATAATTTCTCTTCATTATTTCTCTTCATATGACAAGGATTAAAAAGGATTTGCCAGTAGATTGTCGACGATACATGATGATGACTGCTAGCTAAGATTTTGAAAGTATGATGTTGACATGATCAGTCCAATCAAAGCTACTGTACATATGTGATGTGATGTCATTTTATCTGTGGCCAATGACCTTGAGCCTTCTTGGACGGGCACTTCTAATGTAACTCTTTGGCAGCACCAAAGGGGCCAGAATTTTCTAGTTCTACCCGTAGACTTGGTGGTGAAAAAAAGCATTGAAGATCTCTAAAAGGCAGGGAAGAGACTGAGGAACATTTTGGAAGAATAATAATGTCATCAGGATGTACAGAGATATGTGATGTTTGGTGCCATAGATTGTGATAGGATCATGGCAGACTGACTGGCATACCGTCTGAGCTATTGGTAACAACAAATAAAGAGAACAGCCTTGGGGAGAACTTCTGGAGCTGGAGAACTGACAGGAGCAGATGTTTCCAATTAGAACCATTGCAGATGGATTGGCATAAAGGTTTGGATCATTCATATAAAGTGATCTCCGATACCCATGTGGTGTAACACTCCCAAGAAATAATGCCATTCTTGGTAATCAAAAGCCTTCTTTGCAACAAGTGAGAGAATTGCATTAGACAATATCTGATGTTTCGATGATATGGAGGAGGCGGCGAACATTATCAGCTGCGAGGCTGGACCCAGGTGCAGAGAGGAGACCAGACAAGGAATCAGCAGTTATGGATAAACATAATACTTTACTGAGAACCGGCAAAGGAAGGATCACAGTAACACAGGGAAACAACAAACACCAAGTCTCGAAAACTCACTCAGGAGACAAACTCACAGGGCACATTATTCAAGCTTCAGCAAAGGACAACAGAAAACAATGACCTTTTTTTAACAGGGAAATCATCATGAGTAATAGGACACACCTGGGTGTCGTTAATGTCTCTAGGATGGTCTCTGCCTCCCTCTGGTGACAGGTGGAACCATGACAGTTTGGTCATTATGAACTAGAATGGTCATAAAGAGTTTGAGGCGAGATGCCAACATACAGTTTAATGTCTGCATTCATCAGAGAAGGGGGGCAATAGTAGCTAAAACATTTAGAAGGGTCTTTGTCCTTCTATAAAAGCAATGAAATAATTTTTGTTTGTGACAGCAGAGTGAATCATATCTAAAAAGAGTGGACCTAATTGGTGCCAGAACCTGATGTAAAATTCAGGTCGTATGCCATCCAGCCCCGGAGATTTACCTGTATTCATATTTTGGGTAGATTTTTTTTTTTTTACCTCTGACAGTGTTATAGCGGCATCTAATGAGTGGAAGGCATCCAAGGAAAGGCGTGAGAGCTGTAAAGGGTTTAAAAATAAATTACACGCTTCTTCACTGTAGGTCACATCTGAGCAGTACAAATTGGAATAACATGTCTGAAATGTATTATTCATTTCAGTTGGGTTTGTAGTGGTGCTCCCATTAGGTAATTGAATTGAAGCAATGTTTGAAATCAAGTAAAGGACTAGGTTGTACACTATTTAGATGCACATTGTGTCTTGTTCTATGTATAAGGACATTTGCTCTGTGTCTAAGTATCTGGTTGAGATCTTTTGTCAGTAGCTATCGCTGTAAAATTCAATCTGATGTGGCGATCGTGCATATTCTGTTCAAGGACCGCTATTTTGTTTTCTAAGGCAAATGCAATGCTTTTATCTTAGACAAAGCCCTTTACAGCATTCGACAACATGCAAGGATCCTCCACAGATGGTTTATTAATACTTATGAATTCATTGAATTGCTCTTCCATTTCTTTTACGAATCAATCATCCTGCAGTAGGGTTGAATTGAAGCGCCAACGGAGAGCTCGGGTTTGCCACCAGGGACCAACATTTTACAACTAACTGTTCTGTGATTGGAGAGTGCCACATGTAAAAGATCAATCTCAGTTGACTTCCCAATTCGATGCTTGGAAGCGAAAATATAATCGACACAGAAAATATTCTACAGTATTTTGTGATGAGAAAAAGGTACATTCTCTGGCAGATGGTTTTGTAGTATGCCAAACATCGATGACAGGGCAGTCGTTAGCCCATTTTCTCAGAGCTGAGGATGGAAGTCGCAGTTCTTTTCCTTCAGTTAAGCCAGTTCTGTCCAATCCGTGTAGCCAGACAGCATTAAAGTCGCCACCTACTGTATGATTAGGCTGAAGTCAGACAAGTCATGACTTAATGTGGTTAGCTCCATATAACATTTAATGTCAAAAAGGTTTGGTGTATAGACCGAGACCATTGCTATTTTTAACATAATTTTGATGTAAGCTATTTTTCCCTCCTCAGAGATTGATGTACTTACTGAAAGTTGCGTTTAGAAACAATAACAGCCTCTCTGATTTTTTTGTGTGCATGAAGTGTAGACTATAACATGATAGAATTTGTTCTGTAATCTCCCAACATCACTTTCCATTAAATGTGATTCTTGAATTAATGTTAGCTCTATTCTTTCTCCTTAGAAAATACAGGGTTCTTGCGCGTATGTGAGAAAAATGTAAGCCCTGCGCATTCCATGAAAAGATAAGCTAGGCATGACTATAAAGGTAAGGAGTATAATCAATGAATTACTATAACATTTAAGAAGTAGCGTCAATATAGGCCTATCTATGGGGTCCTTTCCCTCCCCCTTAACAGTGCCTCATTAAAAAAGATTTAGGAAACTGCAGACTGTCAAGCACAAAATAAAGGTTTTAGGAAAAATGTGATGGATCATTTAAGCTCATGTAGTTACATTCACAAGGATTATCTAAACCTTCGTCCCTCTTCACAGTTCAGGATAGGATATAGCAAGTTCATGAACATTCACTCCAGTTATTGGCATGACCAGTGGGCAAGGACAGTCTTTGCTTGTAAATAAAGTTAGCTAACCAGCAGACAAGCGGGCTGTTCACAGCCTTCTTCCTCCAGAGACGTAACAAACTTCTCTGCTTCGTATATGTTGTGAAAAATATGTTGTTCAGCTCCATACACCAGCTTGATAGTAGCCAGGTACAGAAGGAAAGCATGGTAGCCAAAGCCCCTCGCACGGTTCATGATCAGTTCGCAGGGCCGCCAGCACTTGTAATTGGCTGCAAACCTGAGAGTGAGACCAGCTATCTCCACAGGTGATTTCCTTGCTTCCTCGAGGATCCTGTCTAGCGCTGTGAAGTGCAGGCATTTCATGACAAGGACTCTGGGATTAGCCGGTGATTGTCTAGACTGGCCGATTCGGTGTGCCCTCCTGATTTAGGGCTGTCCAGCCAGGGATGGGAACTATCTGGGAAAGTTAGCAGTCAGGTAAGCCAGTGCATTGTTATTTTTCTTCTCCTTCTCTCAAGTTGATCATGCGTTGATTATACCGTATATTTCTGTCCTCGAGCATGGATAATTTTGCTTAATAAATTCTTGATTTTATCAAGGTATAGCTTCTCTGATTTGTTTACTACCGCCTTTAGCTTTGCACTGCCAGAGTCCCTAGATGTCCTCGGTATGCTGGGCTAAACATCCCCTTCATACTCTCCAGCTTGTTCTCTGAAATAGCAAATTGTGCCTTCGATTTCTCCTCAGCCACTTGAAAATACTTTTCAAGAGTTGTCTAGATGAATTTGGCTAGGTCGACGTTGGTGGTGTAGCCGCCAGGTGTGTTGGATTGCTCTTGTCGTGGAGAAATCTCAGGTGGATCATCAGGTGGCACAGCCATGCTGGGCTCTTGATTGGTGTTGGCTGTGTCTTTCATTGTTTCTTAGCAGCCGTTTATAAAAAAATCAGCTTTTGTTGTTACATTTTAGGAGCAATGTTCAAGTTTGTAGCTTGTAGTTTATAGCTTGTAGAAGTGGTAGTTTGCCTAAAGTTTGGTTAAACTAAGGGAGATCAGGGATCTACTCCGCCATCTTACTCATGCCACACTGTTGTTGTAACTGTTCCAATGTCTTACCTTTAAACCATTTGTCCTCTTTAGTCCCTGAATGAAAACAGATCAAAAAAGATGATTTGCAACATTTGTCATTAGCTGGCTTTGATCACCAATTCAGCATAAAAAAACATTGTGCTCCTTCATAATTGACTCATTACTGAATTTACAATTAGTTGTTCGCATAAACATGACGAGATCACTTACCATCTAGCTAGCTAGCTAACATTAGCCAATGGTAGCTAGCTTGGCTAGAGGGCTGACTCGGCATTGTATGACCTAATGATTGAATTTAACATTCATATGAAAGTATGTATGTTGATTAACATATTAACCTAATTTGTTGAATCAATAAACATAATACTCAAATTTCACAAAGTTATTGTTTATTCTTCGAGAAAAATGTCACATGAATTGGCAGTTTTGACGTCGCCAAGGAGCCTTGTCATGATGTCATCACACTATGCGTTACCTGACGCTGGGTTCAAGACAATTGGGAACTCTGAAATCTTCAGTCCTTATGCTGCGTTCATTAACAAGTCAGAAGGTTGTATTTATTACATACAACCTCTGACACCACCTACTAAGGAAATGACCTCGGCAGTTAAATGCAACAAAACTTTATAAAAAACAATATATTAATATGTTTTTTGACACTATAACATTTTTACAACCATGATAGCTGTACTTTTAGTTTATGGTTGACGCAGCTTGTTGGCCATTAGCCCTTGATACATTACATATAAGAGTCATTGGGCGAAGGCCGTTTTATGTACAGGGAGTTTGTTTAGAGCCCTGGCACTCGGTCTGAACATTAACATGCATCACTTGCAGTTTTGGAAGCATAAGGACCTTATCTTTCATATCAGCGAGAAATTATTTTCAAAATACAAAAGGTTACATTGATACACAACTTTATAGGGTTAGTGTTAGTGTTCCCACATGGCCATATCTCCATGTTACAGCGTGTGTTTATGGAAGACAGAGGTACCACCTGTGCTAATTATCTATCCAGCATGCTCCGAACACCTGTGTGTAAAGGAAGAAGGCCACCAGAAACATGTTGTCACTGGAAAATACTGTACGCTGTGACTGTGAAAAAGCCAGTTAAATCAGTGTACAGTAAGTGTACAGTGCATTCGGAAAGTATTCAGACCCTTTGACTTTTTCCACATTTTGTTATGTTACAGCCATATTCTAAAATTGATACTGATGTTTTGCGTGTACTATTTAGTGAAGCTGCCAGTTGAGGACTTGTGAGGTGTCTGTTTCTCAAATTAGACACTATAACATACTTGTCCTTTTGCTCAGTTGTGTACTGGGGCCTCCACAGTCTATTCTGGTTAGAGCCAATTTGCACAGTTCTGTGAAGGGAGTAGTACACAGTGTTGTACGAGATCTTCAGTTTCTTGGCAATTTCTCGCATGGAATAGCCTTCATTTCTCAGAACAAGAATAGACTGACGAGTTTCAGAAGAAAGGTCTTTGTTTCTGGCCATTTTGAGCCTATAATCGAACCCACAAATGCTGATGCTCCAGATACTCAACTAGTCTAAAGAAGGCCAGTTGTATTGCTTTTTTAATCAGAAAATCAGTTTTCAGCTGTGCTAACATAATTGCATAATGATCAATTCTCCTTTTAAAATGATAAACTTGGATTAGCTAACACAACGTGCCATTGGAACACAGGAGTGATGGTTGCTGATAATGGGCCTCTGTATACCTATGTAGATATTCCATAAGAATCTGCCGTTTCCAGCTAAAATAGTCAATTACAACATTAACACTGTCTACACTGTATTTCTGATCAATTTGATGTTATTTTAATGGATTTAAATTTTATTTAAATTGTATTTTCTTTCAAAAACAAGGACATTTCTAACAAAACTGTATGTAGGTAGAAATAATCTGTCTGTAAACAATTGTTGAAACTGACTTGTGTCATGCACAAAGTAGATGTCCTAACCAAAATGATAGTTTGTTAACAAGAAATTTGTGGAGTGGTTGAAAAACGAGTTTTAATGACTCCAACCTAAGTGTATGTAAACTTCCGACTCCAGCTGTATTTATGTCAATCAAGTTTCAGACTATTAATGATATACCATGGCCTCTTGTGCATTATGCCTGTGTTGTCTGATAATCTCACTGTTTTAATATCCAAACATTCATTGAACGTTTAAACATGTTTCCACTGTGGTGATAATCATCAACACTTGGGAGTAGTATTTCAAACAAACCTTTATTACTTGTTATGACATTTGCCTAATAATGATAATATGTGTCTGTTGTTTTCCGAAAAGCAGGAAATTAGTATGAGCAGCATTGAGGCAAGACGAGCATTTCCCTTTCAGACCTTTCATTCTCTTTCTTCTTCAAAGGAGCAGGGTGCTTATGACACTGAGATGAGAGTCTTGCATTCCGGAACCTCTTGCCACAGAGTCTTTCATGCTATCACCCACATTTATGTATCAGTGTCAGCGCTGGGTTCACCCTGGTTTCAAAAAGACTTTGAGCAACTTTCACAGTCAGTGCTGAGTTCTGACTTTTTACCTGGTTACCACAAAAGGAAATACAAGAAAATGTGAGTGCCTCCTCGAGTGATGTGTTGCAGTGCCTACCTTCTCCTCATGAAAACATGCATTCAAACAGAGCTTGCTCACACTGGCACACACGCACGCACACATGTGCCAACACACTGAGACATAAAAGGTACCTCTAACAGTGAAAGTTTTAAAGACCACAGTAACTTTGTTCATGAGATTATACCTAGCCTCTACGGGATTCCTTATGCATTTGGCAATTAAGGACACCTGTTTAATTGTCTAATTAGCTCATCCATCATTTAGGATAAAAATAAGTCAAATCAAATCAAATCAAATTGTATTAGTCACATGCGCCGAATACAACAGGTGAAATGCTTACTTACGAGCCCCTAACCAACAATGCAGTTTAAAAAATATATATATATTTAAAAATAAAAATAAGAAATAAAAGTAACAAGTAATTAAAGAGCAGCAGTAAAATAACAATAGCGAGACTATATACAGGGGGGTACCGGTACAGAGTCAATGTGCGGGGGTTAGTCGAGGTAATTGAGGTAATATGTACATGTAGGTGGGGGGGGAAATGCAAATAGTCTGGGCGGCCATTTTATTAGATGTTCAAATAAACCGGAGCATATTTTCATATCTTAACCTTTGGAGCCAGAGCACTAAGTGCACAGGTGTTTAAATATAATGTGTTGCATTCGTGAGTCACTTCACTACACGTCTGTCCTTGGTTTTGTCCTGACCTCCTATGTGTAGAGGTTGACGGGAGATACCTATAAGTTCATGTTTAAGAAGTTGAACAAATATAAAAGGGAGAGGCAGATGCTATCAAGGAACAACATTATGTGAAGGATTTTTTGTTGCATTTTTTAGTATGGTATGTTTCAGGGTGGATTTCATTATGCACTGCATGACATCCTTGTGTGACATTATGAACAGCATAGCCACTTGTAGCCATATTCAATTATAGCCATTTGATTTTACCATCATGAAAGATGCATTACAATTTCTTGAGGATTAGATAGGATGTTGGCAGTAGCAACAGTGTTTGACGGAGGTACTGTGAGTCAAAGTGGAGCTACATCAGAGTTCTATTTCATTTTTCAAGGCTAGATCATACCATAATTCAGCAGATGCTAAGGGCCTTTCATGAAAGATGTTGAATCTAAAAAGTCAAAATCACCATTATTAGTCAGTTGTACAACCGAATGAGCAGAATGTCAGATTTTTTTACCTTGTCAGCTCAGGGATTCGAACTTGCAACCCTCCAGTTACAAGTCCAACGCTCTAACCACTAGGCTACCTGCCGCCACTAGGCTACCTGAATCTGGCCTGAATACGAGTGAAACCTGTTGTACTGAATAAATGTCAATGTCAATTGCCAGAATATCTTGACATACAACACACATGGTCTTTCACAGAATATTGTGATTGTACTCAATAATCCCCTAACAGTATATGAAAATGGTAACATGGAAAGGCCTCACAGCTTAAGTGCATTTCGGCTCTTGGTTCTGTTCCCTATCACCTGTACCCCACTGTGCTCTGTGAATCAGAAGAGGAAAGGTGAACAGCATGCCTGTGAAATGGTGAGACATTTAAACACAGCTTTTCCATGTCTAATTGCTTACAAGCTAATAACATTGTTGCTTTAGGAAACGGACTGTTCTTATGAAACATTATAACAATGCGTTCCACATTGTTAGACATTCCACTGTCTTTATTTAGTATCCACAGTAGGTCCACTGCCCAGTCTTAACATACATCTACCCCATTTTGTCTTTTAGAATTCTCATTATTTTATCTGGTGAGTTTCATTTAGAATGTAGCTCTTTTTAGTTTCTGTAATTTCTTTCATTGAAAGGGTGATCTCTTTTTCATCTGCTTTGACTAATGGCAAGCTCACTGCTTGTTATATTAGACTTATCTGACAAACAGTGTGTTGTGTAATTTCAACGCAAATTATCTCATTAGCTTCCTTTTGATATAACTTGTGTCGGCTTGAGAGAGATGAGGAGTAGGAAGAGAAGGAGGTGCATGTCAGGGAGAGGAGATGACAGTTTGCCTGCTCAAAGCGTAGGGTTCAAAAGAGTGTTTAAGGGAACAACCTGTGTTCTCTTGATAAAGTGTATGATTCATAAGCCACAAAGGGCATTCCTGCCTGTATCTTGATGTAACTGCAGCCATGTTTCAGGTTGGACAGGTCAATCTCCATGACAAACATTGCTTTTAACAGAGATCTCAGTGACAGACATGGTGGTAGGGGGAGAAAATGGTGGAAAGAAAGTGTGAAAAAAATGGGCTGACAATTGGTCTGAGAGAAAGTGCAAAGTGAGCCAACAGCAATATGGCAGGCATAAAGACAAAAGCTCAAAGGTGAAAGTAAGTCTGAATTGCATCAAAGATATGGTACAGCATGCCGTGAATACAAGCTCACATTCTCACACACCTATCACAGAAACCCAACATTGGTCATTAATGCGGTATCTCACAATCTCTTTTGTTCTTGTTTAATTTCACTGATCTGAGGCGATAACATTATAGCTCCACCAAGTGTTTGGAGGAGGTATGGTGAAGATGGAAATGAACAAAGAAGAAATATACAATGTGCATGGGAGGTGAGGAAAATAGTGGGTGTACTAATAATGTGTAAGTGTTTTGTATAGGCATTTTGTAAATAAATAAAAATAGTACATTTTTGTATTTGTATTTTCTTTACGTCATCACGAAGGTCAACATAAGGTTATACTGTGTGTATGTGATATTGCATGTCATAGTACCACTTCAAAGAAGGATTCCAATACTTCGGTAATTTTAGGTCAGCCTGGCCCAGTCTGTAAGGAGCATATTTGTGAGGTATTGAGCTAGGTCAGAGAGCTCTACCCTCTTAGGGATCACTATGCCCTCGTCTATTTCCTCCTCTGTCCAACACCCCTACTCTGCTCTCTACTAGTCAATCTTCCTTCTCATGTTTTTTCTGACTTCCTGCTGCCTACTGAAAGAGGAGTCACAATTTTAGCATGGCTCTGAAGAAGTCTGATGAAACAGAAAACCAAATACATTAGGTGAAAGGTACTACCCGTACTGATGAATGCCAAATCGACCAGCAATCATGCTGTTGGGGAAATTGATCCCAGCTTGGTCATCTCTGTGGTGCCGGTCAGCATGAGCCCTGCTGCCTGCCCCATTACAATAGTATGCTCTGTAAGATGTCAGCTGTCACACGCGTTATCACAATGTCAGTTCCAAGGTTGTAGCTGCTCATGGAAATGTGGGTTGATTGTGCTAGTTCTAATCTAAGTGGATTCTGCCTACAGAACCCTGTCACATTTACTCATGTTACCCATGGTGCTGGTCTTCTGGGTTTGCAGTGTAAATAATACAGTTATATCATTCTGCAAATTACGAAAGAACGTATCACTTATTCATTGTACCGTATCACAAGAACTGCTCAAACTATACAAAAGCTTGAATAAATCAGAGTCTTTTGTTTAATGAACTTGGAAGAGTACCAGATCTGAAAATTAACCAACAGTGTTTGTTTTTCTGTGAGTGTCCGCTTTCCCCTCTCTCTCTCTCTGCAGAGAGGGTGAGCTGATGTTTTGTTTACTGGCTCTCTTTTTGATGACTCTCTCAGCTTGATTCTACTTTCATAAAATAATGAATGTGTTCATCGTGAGTCACTGGGAGATGTGGCTCACCAGGAGACCCCCATGAGAAAATTGTGGAGCTTTTTTGACAAACGCATATGCACAATGGAGAGGCATACAATACAGAGGTGAGCCAAGGCGGGTCCACAGGCAAAACACGTGTGCACGCACACACACACCTCAAAAGTAATTTAGACGATCGAAGAGCAATGGGAGTTGTGTTATATTTGAGCCCTCCACAGTAGGCCTACAGTAATTGAAGACATGTCACGTGTGGTCCTCGATTTAATTGGCCGTTTTAACTCTCAAATGTCATTTGAAGTGCAGTTTGGAGTCCATCTAAGATGTAAACACACAGCAGTTAAGTGACTGAGTTGACGTCACGGCGCAGTACATTTTTTAGGAGCTCCCTTGAAAATGATCATCTGCTCCTCATTCGCTGCTGCCTGTATGACCCTGGCATCCGTTTTCTGCCTGGCTGAACCAGATTCTGATCTTTGGGCCACAGGGCTCTGAAACTGCAGGTAGAGTATCCCTTTAGAGTGTGTGGTAGAGAAACCGGGAGACTGATACCCAAGATATAAGAAACCTAAACCCAGGTTTCATATCTAAACCATGATGAGAATATAAAATGAGAACAGATGTTTTGGTATGTTTATTTAGCTGCTGAGTAGTCCTCTGAGTACATGTGCTCTGTAAATGTAGTCATTGAATAAAATGATAACCACATAGGCAAAAGTAGGAACAGTGGCAGATTTAGGTATAGGCGACATGGGCAGCCGCCCAGGGCTGCATCTTGGCGGTGGCGTTATTATATTGGAATGGTGACATTTGCGCCATCGGTTTTCAATCGCTCATTTGTACGTCACGTCATTGATATCAAGCCACCGTGTGGGACTGTGGGTCAGTTAACCTTGTCGGAGTGGGCGCCCTGATTCTAGTTTGTGAGCTAGGCAGGCTACTGCCTGGCAAGGTCTCCTACTCAGAAGTACGAGCAGGGGAGGGGGGCGGGAGTAGATTGACCTCAGGTCTCCCCACTGGAAGCCCGAGGTAGGGGGAGCGGTGGAATCTATCAAATAGCGCACCTCTACCTTTGTACAGTACTAATGCAATTAGTCAAATCAGTCACACTACGAAATGCTACCAAATAAACCACAATTCGTTCATAACACTGTGAATATATAGTTTCACAGACATATTGATGCATTTTCTTCTGGTTTGTGCGAAAGCGTTAAGAATAATTTAAAACAAGTCTGCACACCACCAAGGTGAATGGGTTTGGTCTTGACTCTTGGTTGACAGTGTTGGGGGATGGGTAATGTACTGATGCTCGAGGGCCAAATCTTATTTTCACATATATTTTTATATTTATATCATTTTAAATGTTATGGTTGTTCCAAATGTCTGAATAAAAATTACAGTTAGTGCAGAATGGTGATTTTTTGGGGGGTTCGCCCAGGGAGCCATACAAACTACAACTGCCACTGAGTAAGAATGTTTGTATCTGATAACAACAGAACCCACACCACAGTGGATGATTATGTAATGTGCTGAGGGTGATGGAGTTTCTTTTTATCCTTCTATAACCAGGAATATATCTTCCATATTCTTCTCCTTTTAGCAAGCAGTTCCCCTTGTAGTACTGTCCAGGGTGTCTCGTTTTATTGGCAAAGGACCCAATACTGCAGACGGCTGATCGCTCCCTCAGCCCACCAGTTGTGAGCAAGTTAATAATTTTAGATCAGGCTAAGAACATCACCCAAGGGGAGGCTGGGGTTCTGCTGTCGAGGGATTATTCAAGTTTGGGGAATACTGTCCCTTTATCGCTCCCCGGCTTCTTTACAGAAGCTCCTCTCGGGCTGCCTGTCAGTTCAAAGCCCTTGAGTTTGGACGGTTTTATCAATGGTGATCCTCCCACTATTACATAGACCCCCATCTCTCTCCGCCTTCCCTTTTTGCTGATAGTTCCTCATTGTGAGAATGAAAAAAGTTATCACTGTTAAACCTGGGTAATTTTGAGCTTCACTTAGTAATGGTTTCTTTTTTTTCTGTCTGTGGTCTTGTCCCACATTCCAACCTCCCCGTACCAGTATGCTGATATGGTCTGTGCTGGAATAATATAATTCATTTGTGAATCGTGGCCTATTCTCAGCCAGCGGCACCGGCTGGTACAGTGAGACAGCAGTTTGCAGCGAAATGCATCTGAGGGCCATTGTACTTACTTAAGGTTATTGTCATTTTCTTCTCATCCCCACTCTATAAACTCATCCTTTTCTCAACAGAGGATTAGCACATGTATTATCTGTGTGACCTCAGAGCTGAGGGTCTGAGGGCCATCCTGTCTATGGTTTTTAATTCCCCAGGGGGCACTGAAAGGAGGGGAAGCAGTGTCACGTGGAGGGTAAGCAAACCAGACCATGAGCTCAACATATCTGGATGGGGGCACAGAAAGGGAGAGTGACAAAGGGGTGGATTTTGATTGGTAATTAGAGAGGAGCCCAGGCACAATGAGGCTGTGGCTTTTATTTTCATTCATGTCCCACTTTTTCTTCTTCTCTTTTTTCATGTGGCTTTAAAAATGGTGGGTAATACAATTTATAGGCACGGTCTTAACATTTAAATAAGGAGACTGAAGGAATGAAAGGCTCTGGACGTCTGTGGAGAGTTGCTGGTGCAGATGGGAGAGAGGAAGAAAGTGTGTAGGGATATGACACACTCTTAGATGTCAGCCGGGGAGTTCAGGTAGGTTTTTAAGCACTGTTTATTAGCTGTAAGTGTTGCCCTTTTCTTCTTCTGTGGTTAGGGCTGATCACGATCAAAAGACTCAGATGAATCATGTACAATTGCCGTAGGATAAAACATTTAATAAATAAAAGGTTTTACGGATCTACCTTTTGAAATCTGAAAAGTTGCTTCAGAATAACTGACAGAAGTACTTCAATTTAATTGATCGCTAGGACTAGCATCCAATAGCTAACAACACTTGCTCTGTTCTGGCTGTCTTTGAAACACTATCACTATATGTAATTATACTCAACATCCCAGTTATCCATAACAGCATGGATCCACAGAGAGAATCCGGAAAAAACGTGTTATTTTGGTAAACCGTAAAGGCAAACTAAACTCAAATTAAGCTGTAGTCTTAATAAAATAATGTGCTGTGATTATGTTGGCAATGCAAGGGTTAACATCTAGCCTCTAACCTAATAACATCCCTGTCCAATACATCATCCCTGAATTCGATTAAAGCTGTGATTTATTTATTTGTTTAGCAGTGAGACCCTGCTGTCATTATTTTCTCTTGTAAATAATTCAATAACAATGTCAGCTCTCTCCCTAGTCTACGTTAAAATGATGTGTAATAAAGATAGTGAAGTCATGCAGTAGCACACTGCTGCAGTGCTCAGGACTAGTACAAGAAGCAGCAGTAACCCTTGTTCTTAACTTCTCTCTACCTATGGGCAGCAGTGGTCTTCTGACTGTTACTTCTGTGGGACAGAGAGGCAACCACCAACCCATGTGTCCCTCTGCATCTCTCCTTTATAAGCCGGGCCACCAGGAGCCAGTTCTAATCTCCTGTAGGTATGGGGAAGGCATTGGAGCGGCTGGTTGCAAAAAAAAGGCATTGGCACTCAGGGGACCATTTCTCCGCAAGAAGTGGCTGCTAGACAATAATTGCGGCTAGTCTGGTAGGTGAGAGGGAATATGGCAATCTGAGATGGCAAATAGATTTTTGCTCTGCATGGAGCTGAGGCTCACATAAACAAGGAGAGAAAAATAATTAGTTGAATGGGGAGAGGAAGCTGGTGTTCAATTGGGCAGGGTGGTATTGCATCAATTCCTGTTGCAGAAAACATACAAATATTACATATTACAGAGGTATTTCAGATGCCTCTCAATAGGAATGTTTCATCACACAGAATCTAACTTCCTAACAATGTTGTTAAAACAACATTTCCTTGCGAATTAATTTAGTTTCCCGTTAGCATACATATTTATTTATTTTTTACTTCAACTGCTTCAACTGCTTGGGGATTCATACAATTGTGGCATTCCATTTCAAAGATTGAAAAAAACACACACATAGCTTTCATAGCAATCAATACGGCATATTGGCCTGACATTTTTCTCCTGAGGTTTTCTATAGGAGTCGTGTCATATTGTGTTCATCCAACATATTGTCTCTTGCGGGAAACCCATTGTCTCAGTAAAAAGCATCTCATTTCATTCTTCAACTTGTTTACTTGGCTTAATGTGACTGATGCTTGCTTTGTTGAACAGTTGTGGAGCGTGACAGTGCTGTGCCGAGCTTGTGTAGTTTGGCGAAGAAAGGGAGAATTTTACATTTGATGTTGGGAACTCTTTCATATGAGACTTAATGACTCATCGCCAGCTGCCATAATTGCTCTTTCTGATTTTAATAAGAAATTGGACATAATATCAGCTTAATGTGCAGTGTCGTGAACACTGCTTTTTAGAAATGCTTTCTTTTTAAGCTATGATAATAATGGTAATTACTAAGATTATGCTTTAATTGCTAGGGGGGATAAATTATGTTTTTTCTCCCCTATCTACCAGCTCTCTCATTGTGTAGTCTTGCAACAGGTTGCGTCAGACATTAAAGGAATATTTGAACATACAAACTGGTTATTGGTCATATACAACTACAGCAATGTCAGAATTCATACAATTATTGAGGATTTTATTCAACCTGTACGAAACTGTACTGTCAAGACACATTTCTTTATTGAAACAGAGCTGTCTGGATGTAACACACAACATATTATAATCTACAGTAACGAGATGTGTCTTATTATCATCCATCCATTTGTTTGTTTGTTTCAACATGTACTGGATGGAACATCTGAAAACAATGTTCAACCTTGGAGTTAGTTCTTTTTGCCAGATTGCAATCCTGGGTAAGAAAGACTAGTGTTTGCAATTAAAATTGAATCTCATTACGTGCATCTTTGAAGAAATAGGAACAAATATTTACACAACGCACGCACGCTTGCATAAACACATCGACAGATTACACTGTCATACAAACCTAGACTGCACATTTTCCTATTCCAGACCAGTAATTATGAACTTGGTGCCATCTGTTTGACAGGCTCATTCCTCTCCTCTTTGAGGATATCTGACGGGAACATCACCTTAGAGCTGGGGTGTCAGCTTTGAAAACCGTCTGATGGCTCTTCAGAAAGAGTCCTCATGCCCGTAGTGAGGTGAAAGCCTATTGTTTTGTTTATTTAATATCAACAGTGCCTCAACAATCTCAATAAAGGGCCATTGGGCTTCTTTATCTGCGTTACGGCACTGGGGATTGGTGTCATTGGAATTCTCCCTATTCAGGCTTTGAAAGCATTTTCTCCTGAAGCATGTGAGGGGAATACAGTTGAGTTGCTGCCACAAAGGGCATTGCATTAAAAAGCCATACCTCTGCTGGGTGACCTTTCACTGCACTGGGAGGTTGGCAAATTCCCTTTGGACACCTCGTCCGGCACTGTGATGGGAATGGCTCATGTGGTCAATAGATTCCAAATCAGGGATTCAAGGTGCAAAGTCAAAGACCATCCAGGCAAATGGCAACTTGTTTTGAGCCATTTCTATTGAAGCTCTCTCTGGGTGACTAGATGGTATTAATGCATGTTGGGGTTAAACAAGACTATAAACGTATAAATAAAGACCCCACAGGAACAGAGGATGCTCAAACTGCTTCCTGCTCTGTTGCTAAGACAGATGTCCTCTCGAGTCTGTGCTCATTCAAGTAAGCATTTCACCGTTAGTCTACAACAGTTGTTTACGAAGAATGTGACAAATAACATTTGATTTATTACATTTTATTCTAAATTCATGCTTTTTAAATACATGAATCTGCCCCATGTACTGTAGCGCCATACAAAGTATTACATGGTTGTATATAGATTTTGGTTAATATTTGCCAAGCCCTTTAAAATTGATTTGTAGATCTTTTATGCAGTTCCATCCTTCGACCATGGGGTGCTGATGATGTCAACGGATTTCATTAGGCATGTACAAACAGCCAGGGCCGGCCACAAGCATAAACAACATAAATGGTATCCTAGGGCCCCAGGTATATATATATATATATATATTTATTTTGGAACTCAATCTGTTGAGTGTTAGAACAGTAGAGTACACCAGGTGCATTTTCGAAATTTGGTTGTGCATCAGCAGTTTTTTTCTTGTTTGGTCAGATACTGACAGTTACTCATTTAGCCCATGAAGGCTAACAATTTTTTAGATTGGTAAATTAGTCTAGCCGGGCCTCCCGAGTTGCGCAGTGGTCTAAGGCACTGTGTCGCAGTGCTAGAGGCGTCACTACAGACCTGGGTTTGGTCCCAGGCTGTGTTGCAGCCGGTCGCGACTGGGAGACCCGTGAGGCAGCGCACACGGGTCGTCCGGGTTAGGGGAGGGTTTGTCCGGTCATATGTACTTGTCCCATCGCGCTCTAGCGCTGACTTCGGTCGCCAGGTGTACGGTGTTTCCTCCGGACACGTTGGTGAAGCTGGCTTCCGGGTTAAGCGAGCAGTGTGTCAAGAAGCAGTGCAACTTGGCAGGGTTGTGTTTCGGAAAACGTATGGCTCTCGACCTTCGCCTCTCCGAGTCCGTAAGGGAGTTGCAGCGATGGAACAAGACTGTAACTACCAATTGGATATCACGAAATTGGGTAGAAAAAGGGGTAAAGTACAAAATAAAAACATTAAAACAATTTAACCAGCTATCTAAACTTGTAGTAATCATGGTCGAATTATCGACCGGGCCACTAAAATGTTTTGCCTGTGAGGTGGTGGGGCCCCCCAACAAAATGTAGCTTAAGGCCACCAAAAGGCTCTGCTCACAGCACACGGCAAAACCCTTCACACCTCATCTATAATCTTATATTTACACACTACAATTGGAGGGTCTACATTATCATTATGAAACTGGAACCTTACAATTTTATGGATTAACAAGGTAGATACATCAAACATTTCTTGCCTCATCATACCTTGTAATGTGTCAGTTGTAGGTTTTAGGGTTTGAAGATTGAAAGAAAAGAACAGGAATTGCTCTTAATCCTGTGACAATTTAGTGTTTCAGCATGCATGTGACTTAATGAGTCATGGGACAAGATGAATAACCATACATACGTCTCTGTAGAAATTAATCCTGTTGTTAAGTGTTTTGAAGGAAAGCGTTATTGTCACATTTGTTTTCGTAAATACATGCTGAACCTGCGCATTTCTCTATTGTGTTCGACAATGCAATATCATCAATAAGATAATGTTAGACATCAAAATTTGATATATTTGGTACGTGCTGGAGAATAATTTTCCCACTTGAGATGGTAACATCTTTTCTACATAATTATGACTATCATCCTTCAGGGATCAGGACATTATTTAATCTCCACTCTTGTGGTAGGCCTGCAGACACTCTCTTCAAATAAGCTCACTGACTCAGTCACACATTAGTATTTTAGCTAGATAGACACATAATAAGACTGACTCTAATATATGTATTCAACGTTTGTTTTTGTGACATAACAAAAGGAATTTTATGATTATCTCTTAAGGCAAATCATTGTTAGTTGCCAGGCTGCTGTCCATCATTATCCATGTCTCTTTCAGTGCACATTATCAATATCATACAATACCCAATGTGGTTGAGCATATCCTGATGCCTTAAGGGGAATCAGAACTGGTTACAGAAATCATTTTCTTTCTCCTGGAATCTCCCAAGTTTCTTATGTCTGCATAGATGTACCTTGTCTCATGAAACATACCTTCCAGGTTATGTTATTATTAAAACAATTATATCAGTGTTCACCTCAAGCTAGGCTTAAAGTGTTTTTTACCTTGTTAAAACAGCATGTTTTTTATAATTAACATTCCCTGCAGCTGTTGTTGACCTATTCCTCCACGCTGAGAAACTGCTTTGCAGGGAATCAAAGGGAAGAGTTCCCACCTCAAATTTGAATCACAGTCTTTTTCCTGAACTGTTAGCAGCATGAGCGGGGTTGTGGATGGTGACTATGTGTGAAAAGAATGCAATCTTTGTACTTGATCTATTTTTCTCCCCCTGTTCACTTTGTGAAGACATAAGGATGCTCACAGTCAGGTACATTTGGACCTTAATGATGTCATGGCGAGGCCAGCTCAATGCTGAGCTGACCTTGATGAACACATACTTTGTTTTTACAGATGCAATCCTATACAAAACATTGAGACATCTCTTGCAGATGTTATTAATACAATTCTCTCCGAGCCCCAATTAAATATACAAAACATGCAGAAAGACTCAAACTCCTGGCATGCACCAACCACCTAAGAGTTGGCACTACCTACTGTATGTATATGACTAAAGAGTTCAGCGCTGACACTGTAATGACACTTTCTGCTCACATGAGGTTAGGAGGACATTTTTGGGGCAGATGTCCTTGTCAGCCAAGAAGATAGCATTAGCAACAATGATCAAATCCACTGAAGATCTCAAATTCACTAGCCTCATATTCGGCTGTGTGTATGTAAGATCCCAAGATGCCCATAGCTTAAATGAACGGTCAGAGAAGAAACAGATTCTATCAGGAGAGTTGAAAATCAAATATGAATATGCAGAATACTCAGAAATGCCAGAATATACAGAATAGATATCAGATGGATATATTGAACAAGCAAATCCCTAGACTCAAGCAACAAGTACATTAGTCAGGTTCTCTCTCCCTCTTTCACCTTCTTACTTCCTCTCTCACTCACACAGCTGCATGCACCTGCACAACCGTAAGCACAGCCACTCTCAAATACACACACAACTGTAATTCACACACTGTTTTGCCCAATGTGTTATGTGAGCCAAAGTGAGATAGGATTAGGCAACAACAGAGCACAGCAGCCAGGGAGAACATCTGGCTCTCATCAGGGTGGATCAACAGGGGGCTTGGAACAGGGCAGCAGATGGTGGAGAGGTTTCCACACAATGGGGAAAGCCTCCCAGCCCAGACCCACAATCCCAGACACACACTTAGCCTCTCTACTACTCCCGGCTTACAAAGACAGACCCATGATAACCCAATGAGCATTTTTCTACCTGTGTCATACTCCAAAAGAGAAGAGCATTACAAATTCACACATACTGTAAATGTAACCTCATTCACTTTGGAAGTTGTGGCAAGCTGACATTTTCAAAGACCACTTATTTGAGGACCTAAAATGATCAACGTTGAGAGAGTACCAGGTACTTGATGGAAATAAACATAAGGGTTTGCTTTGTTTAATTCATTTTCTATAAACTTACATGTCTCTGTGGTTTATCTCTGAGTTAGAACGCCATACACAGTTCAGGAAACTTAAAGGAAAGTGTTATTCAGCAAATAAAAGGGCACAGCAGCTGTTTTTCAGCATCCATACGGTCTATGTTATGGACAGCATATAGTTTCACATAGAGTTTAAATGGGAGGGGGGGGTATGGCATTTTCATAAAAAGGTAGGTAAATGTGGTAATTAAAAGTGTTAATTTCCTCATTTATATAAAACATGACTTTCTAATTAAGATATTCTGTCATTTAAATGGCCGTCAAACTAGAATTGGCATGGTAAATTGTATTGCCCATGCAGTGAGTCATTCCCATTCAACCTCTAGTATCTTACACTGTCAAATGTCACAGCCCTCTTCCTCAATTACTATTGGAGGCCTAAACCAAATTGGTTTGAGTGAGTAATCTGTGAGCAATCCGTGTTTGCTGAGGCTAAGGGAATGAGACTGAGAGGCTGTAGCAGCCCTGCCTCCAGGCAGCTGCTTTCTGCATTCCAGAATCGAGCAAGAGCAATTAACAGTTCTATTGCCTTTTCCCAGCACTTGACTGTGTTTGCTGTGTGCCATTAAGAAGCGGGTATCACCTGTCAATGGACGCCCAGTCTCCCTGCCTCTACCCAGCCCCCAAGACTCGAGCTGTGATTGATGACAGGTCAGCCAGAGACAGCCGTCTGAATTTTCTATTCTTCCACGGGGAAATTGCTCATTTCTTAGAAGTCCATTTCCATTTTTGCAACAAGACAGCGTGCTAAGTTTATATATTACTCTGGTCCCAGGTGCTGAATTGTGATGAATTGTACCACACATTGGACAGGAAAAATATTAATTTGTGGCACTTTATTGTTTGCTTTTTTCCCTCCTTGTCAGAGGGCCTACTTACACCAAAATGTAAATTTAAGTTGGCATGACATTCTTATTCAGATAAACGCAACGGAGCCTTCCCTGCGGTACCTACACAGTCAAGACTGTCACTTTGACATTGTGTTATTACTGGGGTCTCTAGCTTTTTAAAATACAAAACTTGTATCCTATTTGACGCGGCATTGGCTTCAAAGGGGTTATTTGTCATCATACAGATTCATGCTGTCATTCAGATACATTTATATCACTTTAAGCTCTTTGGGTGTTCTACTTGTGGATAGCAATACCTCAGTGACAACAGCCTAGAATGAGACTGCAATGATTGTGACTGCTTTAATGTTACAGCAATGCCCCAACAAATCAGCATCTGGTGATGAGATGTGGCCAATACCACTCCTATTGACTTTAGTAATCTACAGGTTCAGTACAGGGAGATGGATTTTTCCATCTGGATTTGGAACAGAAATAAGTAAACATACTTTGAGAGAGATTTAGAGTTCTATGATTGACAGTGTTATCCATCTGCACGCCTGCAGACGTTTAGAGAAGCAACATTGCACAATTGAGTACTGCTTTTTCTACCACAAAAATAAATAAACTTGCTCTCTGTAGTTCTCTAACGTATTTTTACCTCCATAGACGTGAAACAATTTCCATCAGAATAGCTTGTGAACTACTTTTCTTTGAGTGTTGAAATACGAATGTTGAATACTAGCTGACAGGGTTCCAAAGCTTTTGTCCCTTGACGCCCTGATGGTGGCAAATCGATTCCTGACACCCCTGCCAGAAGTGATCTTGTCATATCCCGACATGGAGGTCTGGAGAGCAAGAGACCATAAAATCTGTCATTGCATCCAAAAAATAAGTAAATTCATACTACTGAACACACTAAAATAGAAAACGATTCCAATGACTGCATTACTAGTGTGTCCAGAAGTAACCTAATTCAGCCATCATTATACTGTAAGTACATTTTCGTCCTACAAATTGCCAATTTCTTAAGCTAACCATGGTCCACCTGGGGCAGGAAGAGTATGTTTAAACATGATTTACAGCAAATTACTTCCACTGGAGGGCACAGGGCTGCTGTACTGAAATAACACTGGAAAAGTGAAATGAGAGAAGTATAGGTAGAATATGAGGATACAGTGTATCATCTTTAGGATACCTTGGCTCTACAGTATCTGTCCAATCCTAGTCAGACTGGTTATTCCACTCTTTTTACCCACACTACAAAGTAAACTGCAGAGGCAGCATGAGTCTACAGAAGTATGAATGAGGTTTGTGTCAGCGCTTTCTGGTGCATAAGGGCTTGATGCACATGTAGTGTTTGATGATGTCCACATTACACCCCATTGTGAGGAAAAGTGCTGAATTACTCACTTGGTCTAGAGAGAAGACTTTAGTACTAGTGGGCCTTGTTTCCCAGAGCCTTCCTAGTGTGACGCATCTTTAAGTGTTTCCCAAAACACTATGGCAAACGCTCTCTTTGCTTGGTTGTTTGGGAAACATTTAATGATGATAGACCATTTTGTAGATGCTAATGAATGCAGGAATTGAAGATGCAGGAAATGAAGATGCAGGAAATGAAGCCCAGTTAATTTGTGTCTCTTTTAAGGAGTGTGATAGGTGGCTATTGGCATTGCAGGCTAGAACACAGTTTGGGTCGTCTGGGTTACAAACCCGCATTTTGTCTTGGTCAATTCGTTTTGATCGAAATGTTGAAAAATGAACCCATTTTGTAATGTAATTTGTAGCGTACTATCGTCTTTATACATAATCGATTACTACTATTCCTCTCGCCCTCTTTTTCTCTCTCGCACACACCCACGCACAAACACAAACACACACAAGGGAGCTGACAGAATGCTGTTCCCCGGCCCCCTGAGTGCCCTTCTCAGAGCCTCTGTCAGGACATCTTACCACTGCCCGGTCTGAGAAGGCCACACAGCTTTGTCACCTAAAGAAATAAAAGTCACAGTTGATTTACCTGACGAGGGCTCTTTGTTTGGGCTCCCCTTGACCGCATACTGTATGCCTTTTCGGGCTGGTGCAATGTTCCTTCCTTCCTGCCCTAGCTCTTTCCTTATTCAAAGGGTGCTCTGTTTTGGCAACAGTTCAGCTCAGTGGTGCTCAATCTTTTTAGAGGGTGATGTGGATTCTGAAGGTTCCATGTGACCACCCACAACTCCCCCCCGCCAAACCTCACACACAGTCAAAGTGACATTTCCTCAAGGTTGTGGTATGCAATGGTTGATCACTTGCATAACGAATCCGTATTTATATGATACAGAAAACCCCGTAGCAGAACAACACATCTGTAATGCACAGTGTAGATGTCTCTTGAAAACAATTAGATTTCAACTAGGTATGTGCCCTCTGGCCTTGGTAATGCATGGGTCACAGCCCTTCTCTCGTCAGATGTGTCGGCTCCTATTCCCTCCCTTTAGTTCAGAGTCAAGTTCAGGGTTTTGCTTTCGCAGTTCACATAGTTTACATAGTTTAAGTGCTCACGTCTGTTTTTGCCTCTACAATGTCTTAGACAGCTTTGTCTATGTACTGTTAAAGGTCACAAGACATGTTATGTCTGCATGTTAATTGCTTTGCAGTTGCTGATAGCATTGTTGGCGTAACAAACTTTCCCTGGACGGCCAATTACATCATCCCAGAATCAATTGGCTAGGATCAAGGGCATTGAAAACCTACATTTTAAAAAATGAAGGGATAATGGTATATCATTCACTGGTATTGGACATCAAAGATACTAAGACTTTCAGTGAGCACTTCATGGACGTGTGATGACATTCAAGCCACATTTCTGTCTCATTATCTGCATTCAAACCCAGACTAAGCCGACCATCTCTGAATCACTCAGATTTCCTCAAGTTTATGTCCTGATGTAATTGTGTTTTATCGATTCGGCTTTGCTTTGACACCTGGATATCTCAGTAAATGGCTGCAAAGATACAGTGGGTTTACCTGGATAAATATTTCAATAAAAATAATTCAATGTAGGTATTACTTTTCTGAAACTGACTTTCAAGTTTTGATCCCCCCTCTGCAAGTGTCACTGATGTTACCAGATGGCAGGCTAATGGGGTCCTATACTAATGCTTTGTTTACCTACTGGGCTGAAGATGACTAGCTTAAGGCATTCTCTGCTAAGTAAAATGCATGGAATATATTGAGAAAACATTCAATTACTGTACATATTTGTAATCTGGGCCCACATGTCATCTTTGGCACACAAAGTTGAATCTACTCTGAAATTGATAATATGATAACATGTAATGATTTTTATAAAACAGAATTGCCAGAATTACATTCCCTAGCTTTGTGTTAGTTCAGTAACAGGTTCAAGCCAAGGCATTTAAAAGTATTGACAAAGACACACTAGTAGGTTGATTAGCCGTTAAACCACAACTCAGATAGACAACAACAGAGATCTCCCTCAGACCCACATCAGCTCATTCCCTCTCGATATAAAATACAATAAATTGCCTTTTTTTCTGTTATTTTCCTTGAAGTACTCGTGACTTTCATGGTTCCAAGAAGTGCTTGTGAGCTGCAGTCTGTCACTGGGACCAAGAGTCACAGGGCTTTGAGAGAGGAGCTGAGACTCCATAGGGTCCTGAGATTGCTTTTGAACACAGATCTACCTGCACACTCTCCAGCAGTCACTATGTACATCTTAAAGGCTTCCTTAAAGTGCCCTCTTCCTTGCTGCAGCGAACGGGAGCACGCATTAAGGGGATAGCTTAAAAGGCAGGTAGAGCCCTTGTGTGTGTGTGTGTCTCCAAGGTAATTCCACAACAATGTGGATGGACTTCAATGACATCCAGAGCATTAATGATAGATGTAAGTCCCAGTTCTCAGTTTTATTGACTGTCCAGTCAACAACTCAAGAGGCTTTGCCCTAGTAACTCCCTCAACCACAATTACATCGCTGCAACTAACCATCAGCTGGAATTATCTTACTCTGACTTCAGAGCAGACACATTCTCCTTCCCCAGAGGACACATGGCTAGGGTTGGACTGTCGAAACTATTCACCTTTGGTATTTGTATTTCTATGTATTATGGATCCCCATTAGTTCCTGCCAAAGCAGCAGCTACTCTTCCTGGGGTCCAGCAACATTAAGCCAGTTTATACAATTTAAAAAAACATGACAATACATTCACAGATTTCACAACACACTGTTTATTCAATGGTTCATGACAATTTCCAAATAGTTTTTCTCAAATAAATACTTGTATAATATACTTGTGGAGCGAATACGTTGTCGTACCAGTGAATGGGATTGGCCCTTGGAGAGCTGAGCAGTGTCTGGCAGTGAAGTCAGGGGGGGAAATGGTGTGGCAGCATAAATTAGCACCTGAGCCCAGAGAAATCTGAACCACTGTGCCGAGCACATTCTGATTCCATTATCACACCAGAGGAAAAACACATACGTGTTCGTGCCTGTCCGTGTACCTGTCCTTTAAATACAAACCGTTGTACCAGTAACATGGTACAACATGGGTGGCTCTTTTCCAAGTACAGAGGCCCCTTAACCGTATTTGCATGTATTCGGAAGCTTTTAAAAATAAAAATACATGTGTTACTCTATCATTACGTATAATGTTACACAAGGGTGTCCTTGGGTTGGAACAGAGATATTGGAAAAATGACTCAGAGTAATAGAGTGTAGAAGTTAGTGCTAACATCAGACTGTGATTCTCTTGTTATTGAGTGTTTCATATTGGTAAGAGTTTAAGTGTTGTCGGAGCTAATAGAGCTAGAGCTGCAATTGCTCCCTGGGGCAGGAAGAGGCAATACTCAGGAACGAAATCTGTAGGAGGCTGCCTTCTGCAGAGCTAACTGATGGACTTTGAGTAATTAGAGCTGCTATTTCCAAAATGCCTATAAATGAGTTCCTTTACATCTGGTCTGAGATGCTTTGTTTATTAAAACACTATTGGAAACCTGATCTCATACTACCTGGATGCTAGGCTGTACAGAACTGTAGTCAGATGTCTCATCATTAATATGACATGTATTTGTCTAGAGAGTTGCTTAAGAATTAATTACTGTGCTTTCTCATTCGTGAAAGAGTGATTTGCCAGGTGGAGCTGGATAAAATGAATATGGAGGGATGGGCTGAAATCATATTGACATGATAAACACACGGTCGGACCAGATCCATCAGAGAAGACAAGCCTGTGGATGTGAAATACACCAGTAGTGGCTCCTCCTATTTACATGAAATGATTAAATGTGTCCTTCAAGGAGAATGCCAGAGCATTGGACAGCTCCCATTGACTTTGCCGTCTTGCCTCTGTCGGCTGCACTTTGTGATGTCATAATGTTGCCTTGACTGACTGCAGAATCTAAGGGGAAGAGAGTAAGATATGCTGGGACAACACTAAATACAGAGTTTTTAATAATAAACCTTCAGTGCTGTTCTTCAGAAAGTTCTGGATCAATACTATTCTTCAAAAAGCAGACAAAAAGGACTGTATCTATATCTTTGGCAATCCACAGTATTTGTTGTCTTTTTTTTACGGCAGTGAATGATCATTTGAATTGTTTCCAATAGATCCGTGTCAAACATTATTAAAATATCTGGATTGCAAGCAAAGAGGCATGAGAGAGTTAGCTGCTTGCTACTGGCATGGTCTGAGGTTCATAATGAGAGACTGAGAAAAAAATCATGGCCAGATATCACTTCCCTCTACTGAGATCATTTATTAGCCTGTCAGCCGGCATCTCATACTTAATTCATTCCACAATCATTGAACTAAGTGCAAGAATGATTTACTTTTTTAGTGCTGCCATAATCAATATTGACCCTACAGGTACACCGTTTTCAGAATTACAAAATCATTGCCTATCGAGCAGATCAAGTTTCAGAGATATGTACATTGAGTGCTTTTTTCCTCTGCTAAGGAGACTTCTGTGATACTTTTCCAGTTCCATGGAGACATTTTTTTATGGAGACGTTAATATAGACACTAATATCTATGTTAATAACAAAAATCTAGTTCATCCAGAGTCTGTGCTATGAGATAGAAATGATATCATAAACATGATCGGACTGAGGATCATGTGTCAGTTTCATCACAGAGCTTAAGGAACCTTAATCATATCAGACGAGTGTAAGCATTGAGGTTTTATATTCCATCCGCATCACTTATTGTGCCTGATAATCCCACCTCAATAAATGAGCTGAATATAAGAAATGAATTACTGCCAGACTCTGTCATTTCATGCTGTTGATGCCATGGATTTATCACACTGGATTTATTTCTGCCTTTGCCTATGGAGCCATTGTATTGCCTGGGTCTCTGCAGTATGACTCCTAGGTAATAGCTCCGCAACTTGGCATTCTACAAGCGTGAATGAAGCTACATTGGGGACATTTTTAACAGCATGAAAAAGACAGCGCATTTACAGACTGTATCACTCAAATGTTTCAACTGGCACCATTGCTTTACAGTCTAATTTTACTACCTGCGTATTTACATGGTTGTTACAGGGGTGTTACATAAGCCAGTAACAGCCATTCCTCCAATAGCTCAAAGTCAAATGCTTCTGCATACGTGCTTTAGAGACGAAATTGGCTTTACATGTCTTAGTCGTGTTGAAGAAAAACAACAGAGTGTGATTCTGACTAGTGCACCAAGCAACAGAAGAATCTGCACTCACAGCTGTGTCTATAGACTACTGACACTTTACCCTTTTTTAATGTGTCTATATATTTCCTGTTTTGGGTCCAGTCTGTGGCGTGTTTCACTGGAAGTGTGGTTCTGGGAGGCGATAATGAGAGTATTTCTCGTGGTTCGGCGTGTAAACACTGAAGGAGACTGAACTCTGGCAGTAGCCATTCCCATTTGGCTCAATTAGGCCTGAAACTGAGACCATCAATGGCACTGGCCTTTATGGGAGCACGGCTGTTGGCAATGGTGGTGCACAGTCTAAAACAAAATGGGAACAATCAAAGTCCATAATTAGTTGGCCTGAGAGGGTGCAATGGTATGTTTGGTATGTTTTCACTTGGCTTACCCAAGCAGAGGAATTCAGATGAATGCATATAGCCTCCAGGAAAAGAAAACAAAGCATTGCCGTTACCCCAATGTCGCATTAGCGTCCTACATATGGGTAGTCATTCCAGCTTATGACAAATTGAATACCATGGGAGCAGTTGGATATGATGAAAATCTAGAATACTTTTTAGATGAGGGTTTAGGGGCAGAAGATGCACTGGGAGTGAGAAAAGCAAAACCTATCACCCCCTTTAACGTGGTGTCAGTATGGAAACATGGGGACCGTTGGGAGCTTAGCCCAGCGCCAGGGTGTCTGAGATCTGGATTGGGATGTGAAGGCTTTTGGCAGCCTATGGAGCGAGCAGCAGATGTGACAGAGGATTGCTACCCTGTCTCCTCCACAGCATGGCCTTCACATTCCCTTCTCACTCCTGTCTGCCCTAGCCTGGGTGGGTTCATTGGCTCTGGGCCCTCTTCCTCTGCACAGGGCTTCTAGTTGGTCAAATCAATGGTCATTTGACTGTGCTACTGGTGAGCAATGAGGAGTAGGTGTTGTGAGCAGGTTTGGGCCTCAGTACTCCTGGTGTACTCACAGAAGGTAGCTGGTCTAATGATGGAGATTATTGCATATTTGGGAGTGGATGCCAAGTGGAAGAGGGGGTTTAGGTGCCCCGGGGGTGGCGGGGAGTTGGAACTAGATCACAAAAGCTGGATTGGCAGACCTAATCCCCCACTAACCCCCACCCCCTTCCCCCACCCACCCACCATCCACCCACTACCCCCTACCGATGTCCTGTGATACAGGGCTATTGAAATGCGGGGTATAATGAAAGTGCACCAGACTTGCATTACAAGCATGGATCTGGAGGGATAATGGAGTCACTTGATGCAGAGCAGCAAATGGTATTGTGTAGCACCACATGAATAGCAATGGACTGTACCTTTTAGACCAATCATGTATAGTAGAAGTGTCTCTGGTGAGTGGTGTGTGACTCACATTTGACAGAAATTAAAGGTGGAAATGTATTAGCAATGTTGAGATATTTCCATTTGTTCCATCTCTCCCATTGGTTTCAGATCTCACTGTGTGTCATTGTGTGGGGTTCTTCTGGGGCTAAGTCAACTACCCAGTTGTACAACAATACTGGGGTGAAACAGTATCCTAAACAAGATACATTGTTATTAATAATTTAGTGTATGCACCTTATTTATCTTTCAATACAATATTTACTTGTTGTCAGATGCATTTCAGGGCTTTTCATCATGAGTATTCACTAAACACAGGCTTGGGGCTACACTTTGGCAACAGTCTACAGTGTTAATGTTTGATGAATGCCACAATAGGGAAGTAGAGATGTCTTTACCTGTGCCAGTCTCGTTTTTTGTCAAACTCTATTGATAACTGTTTATGGCTTTTACTTGTCACAGTTTCTCTCAGGAAGAAAATTTCTTTCCGGAGTTGTTTTCCCCTGAGGGCGGTTTGGGGGGATTGAATCAGGCAAGAGAAAATGGGTCACTCACTTTGATCACACTGCTGTAAGTCTAATACTTAATTTCGATATTTTTTTCTCCTTGTGTGCACATGCGTAGCCTACTGTGGCAAATGAACACAAACACTGATTCAATTAGCCATCATTGGACGACCATAAGATCATGTTATTCATGTCTCTGTTTCTGTAACTACCTTGTGGCCAAAGACCATCCTGCTTAATGGATATTCATTAACATGTTTATAGTTTCTTGCTTCTTTACACCTCATAAAGAGCGAAATTGTGTTTTCTTGCTTTTTAGATTGGGTGAGGTGGGGGTTAGTGGCCCTCCGCTCCACAGACATGTTGCACACAATTAGAGCAGTGCAGAGGGACTGTATGGCTGTCATGTCGCCTGTTATTGTGTTACAGTGGTGCCTGTTCAGACGGCGGAGTGCCCTGTATACACGATTTGCGATCCCCTAGGGCCGTCGCTGTTTAACATGTTCAAAGCACAAACAGTGCAACGCACAATTCCATGCGACAGAGCCCTCGCTTGTGCTGAAGTGAAATTTACAGTATGTGATATTATTGTGCTGTAATGGTTTGGAGGTTGATTCATGTAGACTGCAGTGTTTTCTCTTGTTTACCACACAAAAGTCAAGTGTCACCAGTCTCCACCAGAAAAGTGGAGCAAGCCGTCTAGGTTTTTCTGAGGCTATTGTGTCATTTAATCAGTTCACATGACTGGTCAGTAAGTTTTCACTCTGGCAACCTTTGTCTCTATATTATTAAAATCAAATAATCATAATAAAAGGTGCATACATTTTTTTGTGTGTAAGATATTGGTGGTTTAAAAAAATGATAATTATGTTTATGAAATTATTCAGGAACCCATTGCAAGTGAAAAAGGAACTCTGGCTTTTAATTCATACCCCGGAAAGTAGTAAGTAGCCTATTAATTCATACCCCGGAAAGTAGTAAGTAGCCTATTAATTCATACCCAGGAAAGTAGTAAGTAGCCTATTTGTATTTAGCACGATGAGACTAATCGGACCGGCTACATTACCAAAATTCCAGAAGAAAACCCAGTGTCTAGTTTGATAGACAGCAGAGGTCATAGCCCCATTTCTCTGGCTATAGGGCAAATGGGCACAATTCCTTTGTAGGGAATGTTGACAGTAGCATTTGCATGTCTGCCATGATGGTGGGAAGTGGTTGATAGGAATGACAGAGAAATAGAGTATGATAGCTCCTAGAATCCTGGTGGGACGATTTAGGACAACAAATGACCCACTGAGCGCCCATAGGTTGTGAATGAATATGATGTTCAAGCTTTATGTTTTCAATCATCAACCAGAAATAATTGGGCCCTATACAAGCAGTTAAATTTTTTTCCTGATTCCTTTTTGATTTTTCCCAAATTCAGTTTTCTCCAGGTTTCCTTTTTTCCCAGTTTTCAGTCTCAAAACAATTATTTTTTCATAGAAAAAAACACTAGATTTGATGTTTTAAGTCCACAGCAATGCTTAAACCACATCAGGAGACCACTTTTGAGGTCTGGGAAAAATCGAAGAAACCTTTCAAGTGCACACAAGCCAGAGATCATTGTTTATGGTTAGATACATTTCTGTAGTGCTCATGTGATTGAAGAGTTTGCAAAGCAAATTGCCACTGGATTGATGCAAATAATAATGACATCATTCTGTCAGGTACGCATAGGCTACTTTGTAGTTACCATTTAATTGAGAAGGTTTTTGGGAAAGCCTTTGCATTTCTACCAGACAATGGCTATCATTAGCATCATCGCTAACAGCTACACAAAGGGTAGACATATGCCGTTTCAGAAAGTTGCAGAACAATACGACTCACTACTGTATTTTGTTGACGTCTTACAATATGATTAACTTGGGAAAATGCTTGAATTTTAAAATAAGTTCAATACATTAAGTGTATTTCCTACTAAATTCAATACGTTTGTGAATATTGTTGAATTTCGTTTTAATGTCTGGATTCCTTGATTCCGTCCGCATTCTCCTCAATGCAGATTTTGTAGCAGGTTGGCATTTATTGGGATGACTCATGTACTGGAGGCAGCTGCAGGGTAGTCACTAGCTGGCACAACCACAAAGTCATCAAAGTCATTTAAACCTAACCCTAACCTTAACCCTAACCTCATCACACTGTTAACCTTATGTCAGACGGAGGCCACTCCTCAGTAAAAGGCAGATAACAGCCCACTTGGACATTGCCAAAACGCTCCTAACGGACTAGACCATGAGAAACTCTTCGAACTCAATGCCAAACGTCACGTCTGGAGGAAACCTGGCTCCATCCGTACAGTGAAGCATATGGAGATATTTTTCAGCTGTAGGGACTGGGACACTAGTCTTTATCGAAGGAAAGACGACCTAAGCAAAGTACAGTGAGATCCTTGATGAAAACCTGCTCCAGAACGTTCAGGAACTCAGACTGGGGTGAAATTTCACCTTCCAACAACGACCCTAAGCACATAGCCAAGACAAAGCATGAGTGACTTCGGGACAAGTCTCTGAATGTCCTTGAGTGGCCCAGCCAGACCCTGGACTTTAACCCAATCGAACATCTCTGGAAAGACCTGAAAATACCCATCCAACCTGACAGAGCTTGAGAGGATCTGCAGAAACAATTGGAGAAACTCCCCAAATACAGGTGTACCAAGCTTGTAGCGTCATACCCAAGAAGACTCGAGGCTGTAATCACTGCCAAAGATGCTTCAACAAGGTACTGCGTAAAGGATCTGAATACTTATGTAAATGACTACCTCATGAAACTGATTGAGGGATTGCCAAGAGTGTGCAAAGCTGTCATCAAGGCAAAGGGTGGCTACTTTGAAGAATCTCAAATATATAATCAATTTTGATTTATTTCATACTTTTTGGTTACTACATGATTCCATATGTGTTATTTCATAGTTTGATGTCTTCACTATTATTCTACAATGTAGCAAAAAGTAAGAAAAACACTGGAATGAGTAGGTGTCCAAACTTTTGACTGGTACTGTATACATATGTATATACATTAAAACGAGATACTAAGTAGTTCAAACAAGACAGTAAGTTGTATCTCGTTTGAATGACTTAGATATATATTTTCAAATTACATACTAATTCGTTTTAATGAGATACTAAGTCGTCCGGACAAGATCCCAGATCATTTAGTGGGCCAACAAGATCTCGTGGTTTTACCAACTTGAAGTTGCTCCAATCATCAAATTTCGAAGTATTTTTTGACACCCTGGGTTGTAATTTTGAATGCTTACATTTAGGTTTTTGGATAGGGTTAAAGCAAAAACAACTACACTGTTAAGTTTATGCATTCATTCCAAATGGTGAAGGTAAGGTATACATGTGCTACACATAGAATTTCTTTGAATTTCACCCCTATGTGGAAGCTAGTTGAATTGCAACAGAACTAGTCTGCATTCAAAACAAATCTTCCCCCTCCCCCGCATCCCATTTTCCAGTAACATGGCGAAGACTCACACTTAAACCATTTACTTTCGGTTTTGGTCCACCAGCTTCAAACAGCTGTAAAAACAATATTTTTTGTTATTGAAAATATATTTCACAGCGATGTAGATGGTAAAATGATTCCATCCACTATTCAATGCTTATTTTCTCACATAAACTGAAATTGAGCAACCAGGAAATGAGAGAGTGATTTCTACATTGGCCGTTTGACCCCATTTCCACTAGATAACATAGCCACAAAGTCAAAACAGCTTTTCTATTTTGACAACAGATGCCGGCCCGGCGGGAGAAATCAACAGGAAAATATCACAGCCAGTCACAACACTGGTGGGTATGTAATACTGTGAAACAATATCCTTCCACTATTACTGCAGATATACTATAGACATTTTCTGAAATTACAATGCAAAAATTCAAAGAAATCCTATGTGTAGCACCTTTAAGGTTTGGGATACGGTTAAAACAAAAACAAAATTAAACAAGTGTTTACCACTGGGATTGAAGACGCAACCCTTGGAAGGACGATGCTGAGCAGGATGTGCAACCCAGGATGTCAAAAACATTACTTTGAAATTTGACGTTTGGAGAAACGTGGATAAACATCAGAATCTGAAGTCAAATTGGTAAAACCGTGAGATCTTGTTTACCCACTTACATGAGCTGGCATTCAAAAGCAGCCCTGCTGCAGGTTATCAAATAGCTGTCAAAGAATAATCATAGCAATGGATGGAATGAGTGAATGAATGTCTGCAGCAATGGTCTGACAAGCACAACTAGCGCTGCATAACTAATGAGGCCTAATTAGACAAAAGTACAATTAAGTCATTCAAATTAGATACTAATACCCTGACTACACGGATCGTGTCGCGTGCGCGAGCGTTGCAAAATGAATGTAGAAATCTATATTATTCAATTATTGCACCCAGACTGCTCACGCACGTCAACGAGCGTCTGCGTTGCCAAGGGCTAAAATAGAAGTCAGTTCTATTTGTGACGCAGATCGCTCTGCAAGTCCTGCCTCTCCCATCTCCTCATTGGTTTATAGAAGCAGGTACCCACGTGCCATCTCATCATTGGTTAAACCCACGTGGGTGACTGATGGATGAATGAGGTCGGTGGCAGTAATGCACCTAATTTATGAAAGTTGCCAATCGCAATATAAAGTCAAGAGAAGAAAAAGCCTGGAAGGAGGAGAGATGACTAGAAACGATTTGGTTGATCGTTTCATGTGTGGATTAATTATCGGAGTAGAGGACCTTGTGCATTTCAGGTAAAATAACAACTCAATGTTTATATCCCAGGACAAATTAGCTAGCAACAGCAAGCTAGCTAAATAGGACAAATTAGCTAGCAAGTGCAAGCTAGCTAGCTAAATTGCCATAAATGTTTACTGCTTTTCGACCTGTCCCCAAATTAATGTAATTGGTTCAGAGTTTGTTTTGATATTTTAACCTGCGTGTCGTGATCGCGTTTGGTGTGGGGGGGACAAAATACATTTATGCACGATGGCTCACGATGGCGCACGATGGCGCACGATGGCGCACGCGCGCAGCTGGTTTGGGTTCCGTGTAAGTCAATCGAACATAATACTAAGTCGTTCGGACAAGATGATTCCAATAGTCGAATTTATTCAATTTCTTTGCCTTGGGCTTCCGTAACGTGAAGCATTTTTCACCATGTGTTTCTTAAAACTTTTTCTTCAGCATCACGAGTCAATGTTCGCGCATTATTGTTAATCCTGCGTCATCTCACTTAGGTGGTTTATTAGACATTCTTGAAAACATCTTAGTTCTATTTACTGATTGTCTGGGTCAGTGGAGAGACAAAGATCTTGACCAATCAACTATTCCTTACATGAGTTTGAAATAAATCTGCTGTACTAGCCTACTGTTATAATCATTAGAGCCAAACGGACTGTGGGGACTGTTGGCTTTTAGCACTGTAAAAAGGCAGCAAGCACTCTCTAAACCAGAGGATAAGCATGAGAAAGAAAGAGGGAATGAGAGATAGAATCAGGAAGTTAGGCTACATTGTATCTGGTAGTATTGTAGTAGCTTGCTAATTAGCTTGCACGACTGCATTTTTAGGCAGTGATAAAAACATGAACTTTAATTACATAATGTACAGTCTGAGGATGTGCAGTTAGCTAAAGGATAGGATATCCTTATCACCCAGAAATTGATTAAATATTTGGCAACGTCTAACAGCTATTGCACTTGTAGCTGTGTTCTGCTCTAACCGGCTCGGCTACCAAAATGGCAACAGGAAAGTGATAAGCTTGCTTAACGATTGACTTCTACTGGCCTAAAGCAAACTCCAAGAAACGAATGCTTTTAACTGTATTTGTATTCAACCGTCATATAGAGAGGAGAAAGAGAAGGGCGCTCTGGTAGTTAATGCACTGGAGAGGTAGGACAAGCCTTTTAGGTTAAAAGGTTTCACACCAAAAGGAATGGGGGTATGTTGAAGGTCAAAACCATTGAGGAAAATAAAGAAGAAACTTGTGGATTTGAGCTCAATCCCTGTGTTTCCCTGCATGGGGTAGAGGGCCCAGGTACTCTCTGGCCCTTTAATGATTAATCAATACAATACGTCCTAAATTCCCAAGCCTATCTGTTCAGATATTTAAGGGCTAACGCAAAAAAAGACCCATCATCCATCTGGAAAATGTGACAAGGAAAGGTCGATATTTTTTTCTGCGAGTGGCCTGGTTACAGATTGATCGCACCTGAACAGACCTGAGGTGATGTGCTGTTTAGAGGGAGCTGAGAGGGAGTCGCTGCTCAGACGCTCATTAAAACCGAATGGAAGTCAAACATCTGGAGCCAGATATGTGGGAATAGATCATCTCACATCCCATGATGAAAAACAGGCCCTCTGTCATCTCTATCTACCTCATCTCTGATGCTGGTACGCTCTCTATCTTAGTTACTCTGTGTTTTTCTCTCTGTCTCTCTGTCTATCTGTCCTAGCACCAGTCAGTGAGATCCTCTTGCTTTAATTCTGAACGGCTGTTTATTAGAGGTTTGAGCACTGGCATAGAAACTAGAAAGTTCATTAAGATGGGTTTGTAATACTTTTCACAGAGCACGGCTAGATCCCGTTTAGCCACTCTGTGAAGCTGGTGACTCTCCAAGACTCTTGTAATTGATCTCTCCCCTGAGAATGTCTTATTCCCATGCTTGATGTATATCCACATGCACAGCACCTCATTATATCAGAATCAGACGGCAACAATATGAATCATGCGCACACAGGAAAGCCAAATAACGTATTCAAAGGCCAGGCATATCTTTAAGAAACGTAAATAATAGACTTATTTGACTAAAGGGTTTTAATGCCCACTTATCCGGGAAAATGAGAAATGGGCTGGGGATTAGTCTTTTTTTTTTTTTTATATAAATGTGTTGAGCCTTTGAATATTTTCTGCCTCTTTCTTTCAGCATGCTAGCTACAGTAGAGCATACAGCTAGGGATTTGCTGCATGTCGTCCCCATTTCACAACAAGCAAACGATTGCGTATGCCACACAAAGGATCAAGCTGCGATTATCACCGCAAAACTATAACAAACAATGTACTCATACGCACACAAGCACAAGCTTGCGCACATGCACGCACCACCATAGAAAGAGGCATAGCCACTTGCATGAGGCTGGTATCTGTTGAAGGACAATCATTATTTGCCATTTAGTCGTGAAGACCAATAAAAATGATCAAGCAACAAATAATTTAAGATTGGAAGAGTTCATCAATTGCTAGCTACCTCTTTTATCTATAGTATTCACAAATACCATAAAAGAGGCATGATCCAACAACAATAGCACACCTCACTCTTAGAGGAACCAAGGTGATACACTGCCATCTTGTGAGAGAATGATAAGTAGACCTTCGATCCGAGAGTCTGACAATATAATGGAAAACCTGGCAGCCCTTATCCATTAGCTGCTCCCAGTTTTAGGTAACATCAAATGTTAGGGGATCTTTTATGTGTGTACACACTCTTTGTCCTCGTGCGTGTCGGACTCATCTACAGCTCCTAGGCTGTGTCTGTGTTCCACTGTCCCTATCCCTGCGTGGTGCAGGTAAGTCAGAGGTGTATTATCCCCACGGATGTCAAAGCAATGGGACTTAAAGCTCACATTAAAAAAGACCACTTGGAACTACTTTGATGTGCATTAGTATGGTAATTGTATGCTCCGTTTGTTAGCCTCTCATCTGTGAGAATGTCAAGGCTAATCTGTCTGATTTCTAATGAAGGGACTGATGATAAACAACAAAACGTGCTGTGTTTTCCTGTAAGTCTAAAACAAGGGACGGAACAGGATCCCCTGGTTATCAGATTCCATCCACAACGCCAGCTTTTAGCATCTCTCTATCCGGTTTCTCACTTCACTCTCTCTCCCTTTCATCCCCTCTCAGTCTGCTGTGTGCGCAGTAAATCAGACTTTAAGAGCCCCAGCACTGATGCGCTCTATCAACATCTTATTATCAGCCTGCACACACTTTACACTGGATTACTATATTCAGCTGCACATAATGCATCTGTGCTGGGGTTATCTACACGGACACTCTCGTTAAGAGAGGCAGGTAGCATTTACAATCAGGCTCTCACAAATATCCGGCCCTACAGTACAGTATGTTGTTGTGTTAAAAGTCAAGGAGGGTGGTTGGATCGAAAATTAAACTCTCCTTAGCATAGCAGATGGAGTTTTTAAAATGGCTGAAATGACCACACAACCCGTGAATGTTGCTGCCCGTACCGCTCTTGATTATAATACCCAATAAAGCAGCCAGAGCATGAGCGAGCACAAAGCCAAGGTTAATGTGGAGATGGAGGGTGGCGATACGCACACTCACACTCGGTGAAAGGGACCCTGATGACTTTTCATTTCCAATGTTCATCTTGTTATCTGTAATTGTTAAGGGATGATATGAAAGAGTCAGAGGCGCTGACTAATAACCATGTGTGTGACAGCCCCGCAAATTGATGCTTATGGTCCACCACAGACGAGCAGAGGTTGAAGGAGAGAGGCTGTGGGTGGGAGGAGAGGTAAAATGCAACACAATTATGAAAATGGTCATCACATAATGCACTTTTGTTACACTGACAAATCATGTGGTTTTGACCAGGCAAAGGTATTTGCAATGAAGACTGCAGGGCCCTCAATACAGGCACACTTATTGTGCACACAATAATGATGTACCATTATTATTAGAGGATGTGAACATAAGATACGTCTAGAAAATAATATTGATTTAAGAATTGGCTATGCTGAAATCCCAGAATTCAAAGGCTCTTCCATAAAATAAATGCTCTACTCCTTTACTCAGCCCTAATGCAGTTAACATACATCGCTTGTGAATTCACCAGCCTAATCATTATTAATTTTTAACAGGTTTGATTACTTTAATGTTGAGTTATCATTTAGATAGTGCTATAACACTATACTTGCTACTATACTGAGCCTGATCCACCATCCTCTCTCCTCCAGTAATGCATAGTATCCAGAGCTGGTCTCAGAGCTGGTCTCAGAGCTGGTCTCAGAGCTGGTATCAGAGCTGGTCTCAGAGCTGGTCTCAGACCTGGTCTCAGAGCTGGTCTCAGAGCTGGTCTCAGAACTGGTCTCAGAGCTGGTCTCAGAGCTGGTCTCAGCTGCTGCTGTCTCCACCAGTGGATGAGGTGTGGGGGAAAGGTCAGTCTAACTGAGGAAGTGGAGAACAGACAGATTCTAAAGGTCTGTGGCATTGTCAGGGTGGCTGGGAAGGAAAAATAAGAACAGTGGATGTGGTTGACACATACTGTATGTTTGTTCATTCGGGATTAGTTTGACAGCTGTGATGTCATAGCATAACATTGGAGACTATGGTGGGCTTTCTGGAATTAGAAATCACATTTGCAGTCACAAATATTTTGACTTGGGGATCCATGTTAGATTCCTCCCAGGTCTCTGTGGGGAAGAAAGCTGTGATCACTGAGGGAAGCCTGGAGATATAATATAGAACATGGTTTTCCAGCTGCAAACACAAATTAGATGTGGATAAAAATAGATACATAGAGAGGGAGGAGATGGTTGTGGTCCCAGAAGATATTAAATGTGTGTATGTATATGCTTGTGGACGTGTGTGTATGTATATGCTTGTGTGTGTGTGTGTGTGTGTGTGTGTTTGGTTTTACTATCCTTGTGGGGACCAGCAGTCCTCATAAGGACCAGAAGTCCTCATAAGTTTAGTAAAACAAGGAACATTTGGACAAGTGGAGACATTTCTCCTGTCTCGACAAGGAAAAAGGCTGTTTTAGGCGTAGGCGTTAGGTTTAGGGTTAGTGTTAGGAGTTAGGGAAAATAGGATTTTAAATGTTTTGGTCCCCACAAGGATAGTAAAACAAACATTTGTGTGCAGTGTTGTACCACTAGAGACCGGTCTTGGTCTTGAGTCTTGTTGTCTGCGGTCTTGGACAATGAGGACTTATCATTTCTTCCCGAGACCACCAGCGGAGTAAAAAACTCATAATTTCAGCCCCCATTCAGTCAATGCATAAAACCACTTTGCTAGGCCAAATATCCACACTCTTTTCATGACACATTTTATACATATTTATACATACTTTACTCATAACGAGTGGTGTAAAGTACTACTTTAGTATTTTTGGGGGGTATCTGTACTTTACTATTTATATTTTTATATTTACATTTTTGGCAACTTTTACTTTTAATTCACTACATTCCGAAAGAAAATAATGTACTTTTTACACATCCCTGGTCCCTACTGCAGCTGATCAGGCAGACTCACTAAACACAAATGCTTTGTTTGTAAATTATGTCTGAGTATTGGAGTGTGCCCCTGGCTATCCGTCAATAAAAAAAATAAAGAAAAATAAAATGTTTTTGTCATTTTCTATTAAGGTATCTTTACTTTTACTCAAGTATGACAATTTTGTACTTTTTCCACCACGGCTCATAACATTCCTGTCCTTTACATTTTGGGGGGAAAATATCCTCAAACCCTTGTCATGCTTGTCGGAATTTCCTTGCCCTGCTAGTAGGGGACAAGGGAAAATTGGTTGAGAGTGACGCCCTCGCTGAAGGGAAACCGGGGGAAGTTGTAGCATATTTTGTATTGTTATCTATTATTTATAGACCAGTTTTAGTTAGTGATCATTTGTAAAGTGGCTTTCTATTTCTCAGCACACATTTTCCTTTACCATTCTGAATGGCTAAAGAATCCATATTTTCCACTGAAATATGAACACAGAAATACTGGACATTTTCAACTCTTATTATGGTGGCGATATGACACAATTACAATCATGGTCTTGGATTGGACTCGCATTGTTACAGTCTGGGTCTTGACTCGGGACTTGCCCCACTCAACCACCTCCCAGTCTCGGTCTTGACTCAGACTCAATTTGCTCCGGTCTTGATCCTGACTTGGTCTCGCTTTAGGTGGTCTTGTGTGTGTGTGTGTGTGTGTGTGTGTGTGTGTGTGTGTGTGTGTGTGTGTGTGTGTGTGTGTGTGTGTGTGTGTGTGTGTGTGTGTGTGTGTGTGTGTGTGTGTGTGTGTGCGTGCGTGTGTGTGTGTGCGAGTTAACTCTCTGCTCCATAGGTTTATAATTCCAAGTCAATAAGTCAATAAGTAGCATAGTAGCGGCCCTCATCTAGTTAAACCACACATCCATAAACTCTTCTCCCTTTCTCCTATTTAAACCACACATCCATACACACTTCTCCCTTTCTCCTAATTAAACCACACATCCATATACTCTTCTCCCTTTCTCCTAGTTAAACCACACATCCATACACTCTTCTCCCTTTCTCCTAGTTAAACCACACATCCATACACTCTTCTCCCTTTCTCCTAGTTAAACCACACATCCATACACTCTTCTCCCTTTCTCCTAATTAAACCACACATCCATATACTCTTCTCCCTTTCTCCTAGTTAAACCACACATCCATACACTCTTCTCCCTTTCTCCTAATTAAACCACACATCCATATACTCTTCTCCCTTTCTCCTAGTTAAACCACACATCCATACACTCTTCTCCCTTTCTCCTAGTTAAACCACACATCCATACACTCTTCTCCCTTTCTCTTAGTTAAACCACACATCCATACACTCTTCTCCCTTTCTCCTAGTTAAACCACACATCCATACACTCTTCTCCCTTTCTCCTAGTTAAACCACACATCCATACACAACTCATCTTCTTCTAACACAACCCAGGGGCTTCCTTCTCCTCTGCCCTGTGCTTTTTCTTCCTGGAAACAACAAGGTGACAGGAGGATGTCCTCCTACCTCCTCTGTGGGCGGTGCTGCTGCTGTGACAAACAGTAGCATGACAGGCCATGTCACATGGTGGACAAGTAGCTGATGGGCACTCCGCGGTAGGCGATAAACCCTGTCAATCTCCCAGCGTCAGCCACCTCCAGTCTCCTGCTCCGCACAGGCAGCCTGGCCATTAACATTTCACAAAGTGCACCAAGCCACATTGATTATGAGCTCCCACAGCTGGTTAGCCAGATAATCCCACAGCCCTCCTGGCAACGCACTCCATTCTCCACACCTTTATTAATGGTCTATTTTTACATTGTGCTGTGTAGCCAGTGGGGGGCAGTATTGGGGTGGTAGGGATGAGACAAGGGAGGTCTCCAGGGTGTCTGGAAAGGTCAGGGGAGGTAAAAGGTCCTGCAGCCCCACGGGGGCCTTGAGCCCGGGCTTTCCTGCTGACTGGCTCCCACTCAAGGCCCCCTCTTTACATGGAGCGAGGACAGGAGAGGAGAGAAAAAAAGTCTTATATCTCCCCTCTACTGATAGTTGGTATTGAAGGAGAAGAGCTTTCTGAGATTGCTTTCTAGCTCTGCATATGGATGTGGCGTTAAGAGTGCTTATTGACACGCGGCGGGGTATCTGGGGAGGACTGCATGATGCAAAGAGAGGCTCTCCAATTAGAGGCTCCTCCACATCACCGACACCTGTTGGCCTGGCCCATTCGCCACGTCAAATGCTCCTTCATCCCTCTCTCCTCTCCTCAACCACTGCCGCTACACCCCCCCACCTCCACCGACTCACTCCCCTCTGTCCAATCACCTCAGATTCAACCCATGCTGCTGAAAGCAAGGACGACATTAGTTTCCCGATCTTTCTCTCGCCACAATAAATAAAGGCGCCACTCCGTGTTGTTTTTCTCCTGCCTGTCTTGTCAAATGTCGTGAGGAAGAAAACACAGCTCTTTTCAAGCTGTAGGGAGTATGCATATGTGTCTGTGTTTCATGTGTTTTCATGTGGGACAATACAGCTTATCTGTCAGCTTCTTGTTGTACTTCTGTTTTCTTTGACACAATGAGTAATACACATCAAATGAAGCACTCTGCTCATCGTGTCATTATTCTGTTTGTCACACACCAATCGGAATTAGCTATTTTTTTCTCGTGCCGGGTCCTGTGTATTCCATTCTCTATGGAATTGGGCCCTTTAATGAATTATATTGTTTTAAAGTAGTGCTCTGAAATGACCTCTGTGATGTTAAATTGAATATCGGTGGCTACATGAAACAAAGGAAAATGTTGACAAAGTTGTCAACAGCATTACTAAAAAAGTAACTTGTACGGATGGAGGGTGTATTTTCCACCTTCATTTAGAACTTATGATAAATGATGACATTGTCTTGACTGGATGCCAGAATGAGGGCAAGAATGTCTCATCCAGGCCAGATTAATGGAGGCCTCGGTATTATCAGCCTGAGGTGAAATATTGTTGAGTCTTTGTCCATCATTAAACATTAATAATGGGCAGAGTGCTTGGCTGGTCTCGTCTGTATCCGGGGAGGGGCGGGGTGGGGGGTTGGCTGGGCAGGTTGCGTGTACTGGGGAGGTGAGGACAGAAAGTCATAACCCTCCTGACGTCCTCCTGTGCCACCTAGACTGTACAAAGCAGGGTGTTGTACTGTTTTCCTATTCCCAGCATGCGATGTGGTTTAAACCCTGCACGGTCGAGGTTCACTAGTGTTTTTGATAATGTTCTCCCTCTGGCCAAACCACACAGGGTGTGAGTCGCATGGAGATATGTATAATTTTCCTATTTCCAGCATTTAGCCTGGTTAAGTGGACGCGGCTGCTATAGACTTTAGCCTGCTGTGGTTTGTCTGTCGTTCAGATGCCATTTTCTTTCTTTCTCTCCTCATCTCTCCCTCCCACTATCTCTCTGGGGCTCTCTGACAGCTGTAAAGGCTTGTATCAAGGTGTTGACCTCCACTGCGCCACCGCCACCGCCCCCGCCTCCCTCTCCACTTGCTGAAGCCTCCTGCCAGCTCTCCCTCTCAGACACGGCTATCTGGAGCTGATCCTCAGCAGCTGATAACAATGTCTTTTATCTATGGGTTACCAGCACAAAGGGACCTCTGCATTGATCAAATGCCAACCAGCTGATGAGTCCTCAACAGACTGCTTTTACGCAGGCTGCGACACCGCCTGGGGAGAGGGAGAGGGTGTTAAACGTGCACAGAAAACACAGCGCTTTAACTCAAAGGTGTCACAACTCTTAAACTACCTGCAATAACTGTTCTGGAGCAAATAAAGATTTGAATGCATTAATGAAGGAAGATCATGTGTCAGCTTTCGCTGAAAGTACAACTCCACTGCTGTCTTACCCGAGCACAGAGATACAGTGCTTTGCAAAAGTATTCATATCCCTTGGATTTCTTCACATATTATTATGTTACAAAGTGTGATTAAAATATATTTTATTGTCATTTTTTTGTTAACAATCTACACAACATACTCTGTAATGTCAAAGTGGATTTCTTTTTTTTTTACATTTGTTAAAGATTGATAGAAATTCAATAACTAAAATATAGTTGTTGCGTAAGTATTCACTCCCTTTGTTTAAGCAAGCTAAATTAGTTCAGGAGTAACATTTCAGGAGTACATTTTGGCTTAACTAATCACAAAATAAGCTACATTGACTCACTCTGTTTTTAAATAGTAGCGGTTGACATGATTTTTGAATGGCTAACCCTTCCTCTGCCCCCCATACATACAACATCTATAAGGCCCCTCAGTCAAGTGTTGAATTTCAAGCATAGATTTAACTACAAAGACCAGGGAGCTTTTGGAAAGCCTCATAAAGAAGGGCAGTGATTGGTAGATGGTAACAATAACAAATCAGACATTGAATATCTCTTTAAGCATGGTCAAGTTAATAATTATGCTGTGGATTACATATTAAACCACCCAGACACATCAAAGAGGACTGAAACTTCTCAGAGATGTTACCATGAGGCCATTGGTGATTTTAAAACCGTTACAGAATTAAATAGCGGTGATGGGAGAAAAGAGAATGGATCAACAACATTGTAGTCACTCCACAGTAATGACTTAAATGACAGAGTGAAAAGAAGAATACAAATATACAGAATACAAATATTCCAAAACTAGCATCCTGTATGCAACAACGCACTAAAGTAATACTGGGGGGGGAAAAAACACAGCAAAGGAATACCCTTTTTGGCCTAAATGCAAAGACGTTTGGGGAAAATCCATCACAACACATCACTGAGTAACTGCCTCCTTATTTTCAAGCATGGTGGTGGCTGCATCATGGTATGGGTATGCTTGACATCGGCAAAGACTGAGGAGTTTTTCAGGATAAAAAGAAACGGGATGGAGCTAAGTATAGGAAAAATTCTAGAGGAAAACCTGCATCATTCTGCTTTACAGACACTGGGAGAGGAATTCACCTTTCAGTAGGACAAAAACCTACAACACAAAGCCAAATCTACACTGGAATTGCTTACCAAGAAGAGAGTGAATGTTCCTAAATGGCCAAGTTAAAGTTTTGACTTAAATCTGCTTGAAAATCTATGCAAGAATTGGCTGTCAGGCCATGATCCCCAACATCTTGACAGAGCGTGAAGAATTATGAAAAGAGTAATGGGCTAATGTTGCACAATCCAGGTGTGGAAAGCTCTTAGAGACTTACCCAAGAAGAATCACAACTGTAATCAATTTCAAAAGTGTGCCTAACATGTATTGACTCAGGGAGCTGAATACTTATGCAACAACTACACATTCCACTTTGACAATACAGAGTATTTTGTGTAGATGGTTGACAATTTTGTAAGGCACTATAAAGCATCACTGTCTGAACCATTGTAGTCTGTCAGTCCTGCTGTTGTTGTCAGATTTAGGTGTTGGGGAAGCCCAATTGAGCACACAGTTAATGGAAACGGCATATAACGAGATAATGCCATCAATTCCACTCCGGGTCCCATCAATTCAGCTATTACGACCTGTACTAGTCTAGTCCGTCTTTGATGTACTGCCATGCTTACGTGTGCATAACCACATAGGAATTTTTTCTCTCTCTCTTTTCAGATGCTGTCAAAGGAGTGTATGCATGACGGTGAGGATTTGTAAAGTACGCATGTATGAGTTCACATGTGCACATCTCCATCTATGTTAACACGCCGTCTGGAAGTCATCTCTTGCGACTAGATGTCTTTGGCATGAATTAAAGCTCAGCTATAAATCGTGAACCTGCGGCAACAGAGGGATTGGCGATGAATGAGAATCGTCCCTTGTGGTCTGAACAGTCTAAATTAAATCAACATTCACCTTCCCCTAGTATCTGCCCTCTCTCAGTGACTTGCGCCTCTTTGTGTTCCAGGCTGACCTTCTAGAGGAGAAGGCATAAATAACATATGGGAAAGGATACAGTGACCACCAAAGCTCTTGTGTATTCAATGATCAAGGATGCTGCCAGAAAAGCAAGACCTTCCATCTCCCAGAGCACAAGCGGCTCTTTGGACTTTATAAAAAGCTCAATGGTGCTTTGGTTTTTGTTCCAGGGAGAGAGAGAACAGACACATTAACATTCCACACACTTATAATGCCTGTATAGAGATCTCTGATTAGAAAATGGTGTCATTTTCTACCTGCCTAATACTGTGGGTAATGGTTTGCCATAGAAATACGTTGTGGAGCATGATATCATCTGTGATTATACTTATCTATGAATTGAGTTGCTATTCTCATCCCCTTACGAAAATGCCACAAATGACAGTGGAGTTCTCACAGTGGGCTCCTCGTACAAACGTGCATCACTTTTGCTGCAGTTTGTCTTTCTCTCGTCCCGTTGGAGGCAGCAGGAAGAATTGACAAAATAAAGTAACTCTTTTGGTTCTTTACCATTGAGTTAGTTGAATAACTATTCTATTTCTCCTGCTGATTTCAAGCTCTAAATAGCTGTATTTGGGTCCTTGCAATCATTCCACAACAGCATGCAGAGAACTTGTGTAATTAAGGTCCACCATCCTCTGTGAATCCCATCCAGGGAATGAGACTTTAATTCTCCACTAATTGAGGCCATCGCAGGGGACAGACAAGGTATCAATGGCTCCTTGAGGGTTGGTGGACTGCTGAGAAGGAAGATTACAGTGGATAACTGGTTCTCCACAGTGCAGACAGACATGCCTACTCACCACCAACCCACTCCACCTCCCCCCAAAGTCTCATATAGGAAAACCCGAGCCTCTCCAAAACAAACCGTGCATATTGGCTTACGAGAAAGTTAATGATTGTTTATTCTTTGTTGTTCTGAGAAGTAGGGGGAGCAGGTGGGCTGATTGATTGGCTTAATTTATGCTGATATCTATTGTAATTGTTACTGTTGTTGACAGCTGTTCCATCAGCTCCAGTGAGATGGTAGAGCACAGGGAGCTAGAGGCACCCGCTGACGCTATGTCTAATAAGCGGATCCATTTGCAAATATGATTTATTTTTTCAGGAGTTATTAGAGGTGTGCATGCTTTATTCGCTTTGCGCTTTGCCGAGCCGACGGGGCTAAGCTAAGGCATGCAGCCCCATCAGAATTGTTTCCTTCGTTTTTGGTGACAGTTGTTTTGTTTGTACTAACATCGGCAAATAGCGTCGCTGCAAAATATCTCGTTGCTTTCATGCTCACTTTACCAGAGGCGATGTGAAAAGAATTGACTGTGAGGAGCGCCTGTCGCAGGACGCCGTCACGGACGACGTCTCCCACTTTCCCCATTTCAGTGACAAATCTGACAGCTCTGAAGCCGCAGAGATTCAGGTAATGGTTTGCTGCTGTTGTCTTAGGGAGTTGTCTTGAGTTATACCTGCCTATCACACGTCTGCATGAGGGATCTTCAGAGAGTCACAGGCTGCTCATAAAAATAGCTCATGTTCTGTTCCAAGTGTTGTAAAGCATCTCTGTCAATGGTTTAGGGTTTAGTTTAGATGCTGCCAAAGCCACATCAAGCAGGTTTCACATTGTTCTATACTTAGAAGAATGGCTTGTCAGAAGTCATTGTTTTCCAATGGAGGAGTGCAGAGGTACAGAAAGGATTCAAGCTAAAGGCTTGTTAAAATGTGCAAAATAATGAGAAATATTAATCAATAGTACAATATATCAACCTAACAGATATGTACAGTTGAACAGTGCATGGTTCATGCACCACAGACAGTAGGGAATGCCATTTTGCCAGCTTATGGTTATCTTTGAAACAATGTTTCTCTATTAAGCCAAGTAATTTTGCTTGCTTGTTTGAAGCTATGCTAGACCCTCTATGATGTATTGAGGTTTCTAACCTTGGCCAATTACATACAAATTCTTTCCTTGTTTTGCGATGATGCCGGAGAGCACCTTGGCCCTGCAAAACAACACTTTGTTGCTTTGTTTGCAAAAAAAAATGTCAACCTTGTGTGATTCTTGTCTTGCGTGCTAATGTTTTCCCTTAGCGGGCAGGGTAGTGCTCCATTTACCTATTAGATCACTGGCACACCAAAACGAAGCCCGTTTTTCCCTTATTCATCAGGGGTAACACTTGGCACAAGAATGCTCTTATGCTCTTCAAACCAATGTTTTAGGAATTTATATCAATGGAATCACACAATAACATTCCATACAGATGCTTGTCAGAAGAGGCCAGACATTAATACGGAATCAAGTACAGTACTATGCAAAGGTTATTATTATCTAATGGATATTATATGAAACAAGAGGTGGCATGTTATCAATTAAAATGCTGATATACAGCAGGCCTACCAGAGATAACATGCCTTTGGTTAAATCTTTGATATTTTAACTGCTGATTTAATGCCTGTAATAAAAACCAGAAACGGTGATTTGTTTCTCAAATATTTATAGCTTATCTCTGGTTTACTTATTCATCATTTGTTCAGACAATCCAGGTCACCCTGGTGAAGGAAATGGTCTACTGAGAAGAGGAGGTAGTGGACTCTGCCGGAATGTGTTTTTTGGTGAGCATTGTCCTCTGGTGGACGGAAAAGTAATAGACATATTTGATAATGGAGTGCCTCCGCCAGAACACAGTCAGTGTCATTGTTCCCACGTTTTCTCTTTATCCTTACACAAGAAATGTAGTTTTTCTGTAAAATCAGATTCTACATTAATGTATCTAGTGCTTAATCATACATGGTTGCTCTGACCCGTATGTGCCCACAAAGTGACACATGGTTGGCAGTACTGTAGGTGACCCCAGTGTTTGTATCATTATGTAAAATAAATGGATGTCCTCCAAAGCCATGCATCTCTAGGGAGGGGGGTGGGCCGCTGTCTTACAAGTCAGGTACACATCAGCACTTTGAAATACAACAGTGGAAATGGATCTGCTCACAGTGCTACATTGATTAATTCAAAGGTGTCAAAAGGAAGGTCTCCGATTATACATTACGACAATTTAAGAGTCATGAAATTCTGCAGTGTGGCCTTGGAGCAAGAGAGGGAAGGCAATGCCAGAGAGAGAGAAAACGAGTGAAGGAGAGAGGCAGAGAGAGAGAGAGAGAGAGAGAGAGAGAGAGAGAGAGAGAGAGAGAGAGAGAGAGAGAGAGAGAGAGAGAGAGAGAGAGAGAGACCAAATCCTTTGCTTCTACTTTGCTCCTGTTTCCTCTGCTCAAGGTCAGAGAGTGCTCTGCTAGGCTCGGTGGCCGCAGCTGGTGTCTACGGGGATGTGGATTGTAATCAATTCTAACATTTCAAGGGGAAAATGATGAGAACGAGTCGCTCAAAGGAAGATGGATGAGAGAGGGCCGCCACAAACACACAGATCAATAATATGCATAGCCCAAAGGACAAAATACAATAAATAACTATTTTAATCGATGAGCTTGAATGGGATTGGAGTGGAAAGAAAATGAGAGTACTCTGAGAAATGTGCAGCGGGTGGACACAAAGGCATAGACACATCTGGCTTTCATGTTGATATCAAATGTCTGTTAGAAATAAAATAAAACTGATCTTGAGAAGGATTCACTACGAATCCAGATAATTAAACCACGATAATAACATTTCATTTACATAACATTTTTTGTCATTTAGCAGACACTCTTACCCAGAGCCACTTAGTCTCTCCTTCAAGTTACAGTAGTTGTTTATGCTGTTAGGACACTCTATTGCATAGTCACTGTTCAGGATACCAATGCACATTCAACCTTGAGTTTGCAAATCTACTATAGGTTTGGTTATTTTCCCTTTGAAGAAATGATTGTTTCAACCTTGTGCTCAGATGTTCATTGTGATATTATAGAGTATGCCTGTAATCCAAAGTCATTCACAGGCAAGGCCACAAATGTGTCATGTAATATGCTCCTATTTTGTTTTGTAACCATGGCCGTAGAACCAATTGATATAAGACTACGCCATAAATTACAAACCAAGTCAGACTGACACAAAAACCTTATTACCTCATGTCGTCTCACCATGACAACCATGAAAAACATAGTGTGTCGGCTTTATAGAAGTGTACACTCCATGTGGACAGATCACCTCTTGGATCCACTCCAATCTGCCAGTGCTGATTGACTAACACTACATGGGGTCGTTTTTTCAGCTGGTTTTCGCTGCTCTCTCATAGCCCTGTCTTGTTGTGCTCAATGCAGCGAGTACGCTCTAATACCACTGGATCAACCATATGAGAGCGCTAAAGCATAGGTGTCACTACACAAACAGAGTAGTGTTTCAGACAGGGGGGTTAATGCTGCGAGTCAACCTCTACAACATTGTGAAGGTTTAAGAGTCAGGACAGGGCTGGATTTGGAGGGTACTAGGGAGGGTGGGGTGAAAGGCTAGAGGGGTGTTGAGGGGGTCTGTGCTGGCTTCTGATTCAGTCGATGTGATGGCTGGTGAGAAGCTGTCAGTTCCTTTAAGACGATCATCTGAGAGATCTTTGCCAGTGACAAATGGGGCGATGGAACCTGCCATCTTTAAATTACAGGAAAGAAATGGGCAACTTCACATGACAGCAACAAATGAGGCTTGTGCCTAGGCTCCTGCACAATCACACAGATCTAAACCCATCTGATGCCCTAATCCCCCTGAAATAACCCCACTGGGAATATCAGACAGACTCCACACACCCTGTCTGAGAATGTGTGTATAAGAGAAGAATGTGTGTGTGTGTGTGTGTGTGTGTGTGCGTACATGTGCACACACAAGTACGTGCTCAGTGAACTCTGCCAGACATTGTAGTGGGGATGGGAGAGGTGGCATTGAAATATGACAGTTCTCACTTCGATTGAAGTCTGCCCGTAGCCTGAGCGCTGGGAGACACAGAGAGATCACTCTCACACAGAAAAGGAGACGCTTACGGACAGAGCTCTGTTGAAATGTGATTAGAGTGACTGTCAGAAGTACGCAGCTCTCCAAAGCTTCACCTCACAGGGAGCTCAGAGGTGACTGCCTGAGTGCGGCTGAAGGATCGTGGAGTGTGGGGGTTACCACCAAGTTACAACTTAGCTGGAGTTGGTCAGATGGCAACTTGTGCTTCACTGCCTTGAGAAACACCCACGACAACTAACTCAATGCTCAATATGAAAGAAAGAAGAAGACTGTGGTCTTTCAGCTTCAAATCAAAACACAGAAACAGTGACAGACCCATTGGGATGCTGACAGAGTATATACAGAGATACAGTACCATGTTCTTTGGAATTAATCATCTCTACAGTGTATTTCTAAATAAATTAACTGAAGTACATAATGAGGAGAAATAACCAAAGGGTGCACTGTAATGCTGTGACAGGTCTGTATGTGAGTGTTGTTGTGAGTGTTTGGGGAGGATGGAGATGACAACTAATAAATAGACTTGTAGACGTGCTGCTGTGAGTTTTGTTGCTAACCTAACGTTGATAACTGCCAACTTTACGTTTTTTTTTTACCGTTTATATTTTTTGTTTTTCCATCACTCTACTTTTTTTCATTCAACTTTGTCACTCAGGACGCTTTATCTGGACGTGTTTCGTCAGGACCTCCATCAACCGAAGCTAAGTAGTAACATTAACATGATGCCTTCTAATTGCAGTCGCTGTACTCATAATATACAGGAGAATGATCGCCTTACGGCGGGGATAGCTGTGCTGCAAGCCCAGCTTCAGATGCAATCGTTAGGCAAGTGTAGGAAAGGATGAAACAGTGTCTGTGCCACCAGTAAGTACAGATAGTAGTATAAATCCCCTCGCACAGTCCCCACAGCCGGACAATTTTCTCATGGCTTCTGGAGGGAAATGCTATAGGAATGCTCAACAGGTGTCGCTCATTCAGCCGACAGAAACTTTCAACCAGTTCTCCCCATTAAGCAGCGAGTCGGAGTCAGAGGCCGAGCCTTCTCTGGTCTCTACTCCTCCCGTTACGGGGTCTGAGACGCCGAAGCCTCCCACCATTAGCTCTGACAAATTGAAAACTCTTGTCATTGGCGACTCCATTACCCACAGTATTAGACTTAAAACGAATCATCCAGCGATCCTACACTGTTTACCAGGGGGCAGGGCTACCGACGTTAAGGCAAATCTAAAGATGGTGCTGGCTAAAGCTAAAACTGGCGAGTGTAGAGAGTATAGGGATATTGTTATCCACGTCGGCACCAACGATGTTAGGATGAAACAGTCATAGCGTCAGCGTGTAAATCAGCTAGAAAGATGTGTCTGCATCGAGTAATTGTCTCTGGCCCCCTCCCAGTTAGGGGGAGTGATGAGCTCTACAGCAGAGTCTCACAACTCAATCGCTGGTTGAAAACTGTTTTCTGCCCCTCCCAAAAGATAGAATTTGTAGATAATTGGCACTCTTTCTGGGACTCACCCACAAACAGGACCAAGCCTGGCCTGTTGAGGGGTGACGGACTCCATCCTAGCTGGAGGGGTGTTCTCATCTTATCTATGAACATAGACAGGGCTCTAACTCCCATAGCTCCACAATGAGATAGGGTGCAGGCCAGGCAGCAGGTTGTTAGCCAGCCTGCCAGCTTAGTGGAGTCTGCCACTAGCACAGTCAGTGTAGTCAGCTCAGCTATCCCCATTGAGACCGTGTCTGTGCCTCGACCTAGGTTGGGCAAAACTAAATATGGCGGTGTTCGCCTTAGCAATCTCACTAGAATAAATACCTCCATTCCTGCCATTATTGAAAGATATTGTGATACCTCACATCTCAAAATAGGGCTACTTAATGGTAGACCCCTCACTTCCAAGGCAGTTATAGTCAATGAACTAATCACTGATCATAATCTTGATGTGATTGGCCTGACTGAAATATGGCTTAAGCCTAATGAATTTATTGTGTTAAATGAGGCCTCACCTCCTGGTTACACTAGTAACCATATCCCCCGCGCTTCCCGTAAAGGCGGAGGTGTTGCTAACATTTACGAGAGCAAATTTCAATTTACAAAAAAAAGTCATGAAATCTATGCAGCCTACTCAATCACATTTTATAGCTACTGTTTACAGGCCTCCTGGGCCGTATACAGCATTCCTCACTGAGTTCCCTGAATTTCTATCGGACCTTGTAGTCATGGCAGACAATATTCACATTTTTGGTGACTTTAATATTCACATGGAAAAGTCCACTGGCCCACTCCAAAAGGCTTTCGAAGCCATCATCGACTCAGTGGGTTTTGTCCAACATGTCTCCGGACCTACTCACTGCCATAGTCATACTCTGGACCTAGTTTTGTCCCGTGGAATAAATGTTGTGGATCTTAAATGTTGTGGATCTTAATGTTTTTCCTCATAATCCTGGACTATCGGACCACCATTTTATTACGTTTGCAATCGCAACAAATAATCTTCTCAGACCCCAACCAAGGATCATCAAAAGTCGTGCTATAAATTCTCGGACAACCCAAAGATTCCTAGATGCCCTTCCAGACTCCCTCCGCCTACCCAAGGACGCCGGAGTACAAAACTCAGTTAACCACCTATCTGAAGAACTCAGTTTAACCTTGCAATACCCTAGATGCAGTCGCACCCCTAAAAACATAAAATATTTGCCATAAGAAACTAGCTCCCTGGTATACAGAAAATACCCGAGCTCTGAAGCAAGCTTCCAGAAAAATGGAACGGAAATGGTGCTACACCAAACTGGAAGTCTTCCAACTAGCTTGGAAAGACAGTACCGTGCAGTATCGAAGAGCCCTCACTGCTGCTCGATCATCCTTAATTGAGGAAAATAAGAACAATCCAAAATGTATTTTTGATACTGTTGCAAAGCTAACTAAAAACAGCATTCCCCAAGAGAGAATGGCTTTCACTTCAGCAGTGATAAATTCATGAAATTCTTTGAGAAAAAGATCATGATCATTAGAAAGCAAATTACGAACTCTTCTTTAAATCTGCGTATTCCTCCAAAGCTCTGTTGTCCTGAGTCTGCACAACTTTGCCAGGACCTAGGACCTAACATCTGACAAAAATATCTAAAGACACTGAAGCAGCAAACTTTGTGAAAATTAATATTTGTGTTTTTCTCAAAACTTTTGGCCACGACTGTACAGTCGTCTCAAATAAAACTGTGAAGGACCTCGGCGTTACTCTGGACCCTGATCTCTCTTTTAATGAACATATCAAGACTGTTTCAAGGACAGCTTTTTTCCATCTACGTAGCATTGCAAAAATCTGAAATGTTCTGTCCAAAAATGATGCAGAAAAATGTATCCATGTTTTTGTCGCTTCTAGGTTAGACTACTGCAATGCTCTACTTTCCGGCTACCCGGATAAATCACAAAATAAACTTCAGCTGGTGCTAAACACGGCTGCTAGAATCTTGACTTGAACCAAAAAAAATGTATCACATTACTCCAGTGCTAGCCTACACTGGCTTCCTGTTAAGGCAAGGGCTGATTTCAAGGTTTTACTGCTAATCTACAAAGCATTACATGGGCTTGCTCCTACCTATCATTCCGATTTGGTCCTGCCGTACATACCTACACGTATGCTACTGTCACAAGACGCAGGCCTCCTTACTGTCCCTAGAATTTCTAAGCAAACAGCTGGAGGCATGGCTTTCTCCTATAGAGCTCCATTTTTATGGAATGGTCTGCCTATCCATGTGAGAGACGTAGACTCAGTCTCAACCTTTAAGTCTTTATTGAAGACTCATCAGGTCCTATGATTGAGTGTTGTCTGGCCCAGGAGTGTGAAGGTGAACAGAAAGGCACTGGAGCAACGAACCACCCTTGCTGTCTCTGCCTGGCCGGCTCCCCCTCTCCACTGGGATTCTCTGCCTCTAACTCTATTACAGGAGCTGAGTCACTGGCTTACTTGAACTCCCTGGGGGGGGGGTGCGTCGCTTGAGTGGATTGAGTCACTGACGTGATCTTCCTGTCCGGGTTGGCACCCCCCCTTGGGTTGTGCCGTGACGGAGATCTTTGTGGGCTATACTCGGCCTTGTCTCAGGATGGTAAGTTGTTGGTTGGAGATATCCCTCTATTGGTGTGGGGGGCTGTGCTTCGGCAGAGTGGGTGGGGTTATATCCTGCCTGTTTGGCCCTATCCGGGGGTATCGTCGGACGGGGCCACAGTGTCTCCTGACCCCTCCTGTCTCAGCCTCCAGTATTTATGCTGCAGTAGTTTATGTGTCGGGGGGCTAGGGTCAGTCTGTTATATCTGGAGTATTTCTCCTCTCTTATCCGGTGTCCTGTGTGAATTTAAGTATGCTCTCTCTAATTCTCTCTCTTTTTCTCTCTTTCTTTCTTTCTCTCTCAGAGGACCTGAGCATTAGGACCATTCCTCAGGACTACCTGGCCTGATGACTCCTTGCTGTCCCCAGTCCACCTGGCTGTGCTGCTGCTCCAGTTTCAACTGTTCTGCCTGCGGCTATGGAACCCTGACCTGTTCACTAGATATGCTACCTGGCCCAGACCTGCTGTTTTCAACTCTCTAGAGACAGCAGGAGCGGTAGAGATACTCTGAATGATTGGCTATTAAAAAGCTAACTGACATTTACTCCTGAGGTGCTGACCTGTTGCACCCTCGACAACCACTGTGATTATTATTATTTGACCCTGCTGGTCATCTATGAACATTTTAAAATCTTGGCCATGTTCTGTTATAATATGCACCCGGCACAGCCAGAAGAGGACTGGCCACCCCTCAATGCCTGGTTCCTCTCTAGGTTTCTTCCTAGGTTCTGGCCTTTCTAGGGAGTTTTTCCTAACCACTGTGCTTCTACACCTGCATTGCTTGCTCTTTGGGGTTTTAGGCTGGGTTTCTGTACAGCACTCTGTGACATCAGCTGATGTAAGAAGGGCTTTATAAATACATTTGATTGAATTTTATTGACGGAGAGCGGGCTGGTGATCATGGATGAAACAGAGGGGACTGTTATGCACAGGACCATGACCATGACACAGGACCACAGGACCATGACAAGGCATACATCCTCCCACTGAGCGAAGAATATACAGTGGGGCAAAAAAGTATTTAGTCAGCCACCAATTGTGCAAGTTCTCCAACTTAAAAAGATGAGAGAGGCCTGTAATTTTCATCATAGGTACACTTCAACTATGACAGACGAAATGAGAAAAAGAAATCCAGAAAATCACATTGTAGGATTTTTTATTTATTTATTTGCAAATTATGGTGGAAAATAAGTATTTGGTCAATAACAAAAGTTTATCTCAATACTTTGTTATATACCCTTTGTTGGCAATGACAGAGGTCAAACGTTTTCTGTAAGTCTTCACAAGGTTTTCACACACTGTTGCTGGTATTTTGGCCCATTCCTCCATGCAGATCTCCTCTAGAGCAGTGATGTTTTGGGGCTGTCGCTGGGCAACACGGACTTTCAACTCCCTCCAAAGATTTTCTATAGGGTTGAGATCTGGAGACTGGCTAGGCCACTCCAGGACCTTGAAATGCTTCTTACAAAGCCACTCCTTCATTGCCCGGGCGGTGTGTTTGGGATCATTGTCATGCTGAAAGACCCAGCCACGTTTTATCTTCAATGCCCTTGCTGATGGAAGGAGGTTTTCACTCAAAATCTCACGATACATGGCCCCATTCATTATTTCCTTTACACGGATCAGTCGTCCTGGTCCCTTTGCAGAAAAACAGCCCCAAAGCATGATGTTTCCACCCCCATGCTTCACAGTAGGTATGGTGTTCTTTGGATGCAACTCAGCATTCTTTGTCCTCCAAACACGACGAGTTGAGTTTTTACCAAAAAGTTATATTTTGGTTTCATCTGACCATATGGCATTCTCCCAATCCTCACCTGGATCATCCAAATGCTCTCTAGCAAACTTCAGACGGGCCTGAACGTGTACTGGCTTAAGCAGGGGGACACGTCTGGCACTGCAGGATTTGAGTCCCTGGCGGCGTAGTGTGTTACTGATGGTAGGCTTTGTTACTTTGGTCCCCCCGTGTGGTTCTGGGATTTTTGCTCACCGTTCTTGTGATCATTTTGACCCCACGGGGTGAGATCTTGCGTGGAGCCCCAGATCGAGGAAGATTATCAGTGGTCTTGTATGTCTTCCATTTCCTAATAATTGCTCCCACAGTTGATTTCTTCAAACCAAGCTGCTTACCTATTGCAGATTCAGTCTTCCCAACCTGGTGCAGGTCTACAATTTTGTTTCTGGTGTCCTTTGACAGCTCTTTGGTCTTGGCCATAGTGGAGTTTGGAGTGTGACTGTTTGAGGTTGTGGACAGGTGTCTTTTATACTGATAACAAGTTCAAACAGGTGCCATTAATACAGGTAACGAGTGGAGGACAGAGGAGCCTCTTAAAGAAGAAGTTACAGGTCTGTGAGAGCCAGAAATCTTGCTTGTTTGAATGTGACCAAATACTTATTTTCCACCATAATTTGCAAATAAATTCATTAAAAATCCTACAATGTGATTTTCTGGATTTTTTTTCCTCATTTTGTCTGTCATAGTTGAAGTGTACCTATGATGAAAATTACAGGCCTCTCTCATCTTTTTAAGTGAGAGAACTTGCACAATTGGTGGCTGACTAAATACTTTTTTGCCCCACTGTAGCTGAAAAACCTCCAATTCCCAGCACCATCACTACCCCTGAAAATCTACATAATGGCTGCACTGATCCGCTAGGTGTTTATAATTCGCCCTTCCATGCCTGCACCCAGTAGGACAGTAAGCGTGCAGTGGAAATGATGGGGGATTCCTGCCGTCATGATTCAGGTTGGATTGAGAGAAACGTGTTGATTATACCCAATCATCCTTCCCGCCGAGTGTGGCACAAAAGTATTAGGAGCATCGGAGAGGTAGGGGGAATAAATCTTGTCATAGTTTTATTATAAAACTTTGAGAAAAAGTATTAAATATTACACTGATCATGCTCTATATTACAAGCAGCTCCCCTCTCAACCAATAGTGTTCAGTATCTCAGATCCAATGAAACGGTAATAAATTACACACTTTTCCTGCTTTTACAGGTGAAAAGACAATAGAGTATACAACAACTGTACAGGACATGGAAAATAACAAGAACACATATAGAAATATGAATTATGCAAGGATGATGAAATACACACGTAAAATCAAATATCCCTGCTCCCATGTCCTCCTACAGTCCAATGGGATATTTGAACGTCTATTTGAGAACATTCGTTCAACACCATAAACCAGGGATAATTCACACAGACAATTCACAAGGAACGGAGACTAATTGAGTGGTTTAATAATACAGAGTACCATTCCTGGTGGAAACCAGTTCATAAACATGACCGTGCGAGTATAGCAAGAAAGGTCAAGGGCACAGTCAACAGTCCATCTTTGACCCTTTGTCAGCGTAGGTTGCAGGGATGCTGTTGATGCCCGGTGAAGGTAGAGGAGGAAGCTGTGGTATTGGAAGGAATGGTAACCTCCAATGATAATGACATTGTTAGCCGTGAGCAGGCCAGGCCAGACCAGAGACAGAGAGAGCCCTGCCCAGCACTGCCACCGCTCAGGAATGTCCTTCACAATCATTTCAGTCTTGCTCTCTCTGTCCCTCTACACTCTCCATCCCAAGCCACTGATGGAGAGCAGGCTGAGGAGGAGGGAAAACAACTCCCTGGTCATGAGTGCCCCTGACCTGACCAGACACCTCTCTCTGTATGGGGCCATCCCTCTCTGGTGAGCAGGGGGAGACGTAGGATCTTTAGGACCTACAGAAAACAACATCCTGTACTCTAGCCATGCTCTTCCTGTTTCTCTCCCTGCTAGCTGGAAGTAGGTTGCCTTTGCTGTCTGCACAATTGGCTATCCCATCGCCTTCCACAGGGCCACTAGTGCAAATGGGATGTACCATAATGTAGCTGCAATCTACAGTATTTCATAGCACTGACTGATGCTAAAAATGAACGGGGGGGTCACGAGAGGGAGTGGGAGTGGAGGGATGCTGACATTTTCTCAAACAAACCAAACAGAGCTGGTCTGGATGGTGAGAGCAGGGGCAGAGTAAACAGAGTAAAGTATGCAGCAGCCCATTTCAGAGGCCTTTGTTGGTCTGCTCTGCTCCCCCCTAAAGTCTGTCTGCTCCCACCACGCCAGGCTCTGTGACTAATTAGCATTCTGAAAAAGTATGTCGAGAGAAAGTCGACAACCTCAACCCTGGCTACCCCCTCCTCCCTCCCAACTATTCCGCCAACTCTCGCCCACCACTTCTCTCCACATCTCCCACCTGGCCAGGCAGAGGAAATAAAGCATCTTCTCTGACCCGGACCCATCCGCAGCAGCTCCCTTTACTAGCCTGGAGACATTGATTTTCATTAATGAGTGGTGGAAGTCTGGGGGATCCTCTGTGGCTATACCCAGCGCTAGTTAATGATTTGGCATCATATCTACCCGGTGTGAAGGGACCTAGGTTCAGTGCTGCTGGCCCTAATAGACAGAGGATGTTTACTTATCATCATGATGGATGGGGAAAGAACATACGCTATCCCGGCAGCTGTCAGAATTGCACCAATATTTTCACAAGACACTTTGAGGATACATTACAATATGGGTAAGCAAATGTTATTTTCTCATACACAAATAGGCATGTATTCACAACATGAAGATGTAGGGAATGTACACATGTACTGTAAGTACTGTATCTCGTTACACAATAAAGCACCAATTATGAACCATGACAGATAGAGGGACCAGGCCTGATAAGTGCATATGAGAGTTGTTTGAAAGTTTTACATGTATAATGTACAGTCTAATTATTGATTCTGTTTTTCTGATAGGCATACCGCTACACGTAAAGAGCTAGAATCACGGAGCACACAAAGCCCATGGTACACCTGACAACTGCTAAATAACATGTGGGCCATAATAACTTCAAATGTCGTCTGAAACCAGATACCTTCAAATATATAAAAAACCATTAGTGAGCTAAAATGCAGATATTCTTAGAGCTCTTTTGATGTTTACAATATCTGGACATGCAACACATGTATTTACACAGAGAGTGTCCTACAATGATTTGTTGCACTGTATTCCAGTTATGAGAAGATGCTGCTTCAGCATGAATGTCTTTGCCCACATTGCCATCATTAGCACAACGTATCCAGAAACATGGAGATGATTCTCTTTTATTTCGCTAACCACTGTTAGTCAAGTACTCCAGGAACAAAGACTGCGCCTCAGCTCTCTTGTGCATTATGGCCCAAAATGGATTTTTGAACCACAGTGTCCTTTAGAGTTGTAGCGCATATTATGCAATTTCCCTCCAATTTGTAGCTAGAGGCTCATGGGAATAAGGAGTCCTCCAATCTCATAGCGTTTTGCCATTGCAGGACTTGCAGCACTGCTGTCCGTAGAACTTGTGATTGCACACACTGTGCTGAGGAACCAGGTGACACCAGCTGAAGAAGTCAACACAAGACTGTTCGTCTGATGGAGAGAAGATCAGGGGGATAGTGTTAACAAAAATGTCAGACAGAACTTTACAATTGTTTCTATGAGTTGTTGAAATAGTTTACCCTTGAGTGTTGGCGCAGGAGCAGGAACGTGGGCAGGTACGTGAATAGGAGGAGCAGGACAGAAGTGTGTGTTGCAGGCCCGGGATGTTACGGGTCTCTGGTGGTTCAGGCATCCAGCTGCAGGACGTCCCTGTCTCAGACACTGGATAGAACGGGACTGTACCCCTCCCCCACAGGATACAGAACACTGAGAGAGAGAGAGAGAGAGAGAGAGAGAGAGAGAGAGAGAGAGAGAGAGAGAGAGAGAGAGAGAGAGAGAGAGAGAGAGAGAGAGAGAGAGAAGGAAGGAAGATTTCACATAGAATAGATTACGAATGCTTACACCATGTCCTTTACCTCCAAGCTATGTCTAGGGAGAGGAGAGAGTGCCTACGTGCATACAGACATCACAGGCCCCCTAATCAAGGGGAAGTCAGATGTCAGACTGTAAGAGGTTGCCTTGGTAGATACTACATACATATACATGAATATCACCCCCATTGGACCTGACAACAGAGCGAGAGCGAGAGGATGCTTCACTAAATCCACATCCATTCAACATGTATCCCCATCATGTCTGGGAGAACAGGCAGGGTGGATGGAGAGTGGATATGCGAACCTGCTGCCAAGGAGAAGAGTACCATCCCAAGACCACTGCACTGGCTGTCCTTCCTGGGACGACAGGTCGGGGCTCTGGGCACGGCCCCCTGCTGCAGGTCTGCTGGAGATCCCCAGAGGGTTTGGGAAGGTTCCTGCACCTTCTCATTGGGAAGTCTGTGTAGCCCCCCTGTGAATCCCTCTCCCCACAACGCAGCTCTCTCCTTCTGACACCTGGGCCACAGGATGTGGAGCACTGAGGAGTGAATGGCCAGAGGAGGCACCATTAGCAAAAAGAGAACGGAGAGAATAAGACAATGTGAGAACCCTCAGCGAGAAACACAGCTGGTCCCCCAGTGGAGCGAACAAGACAAGGTCACCCCGCATCGCCATAGCAACGGTGCTCAACTTATAAAGGGAATGTCTGAGTGTCTGTAACGTTTCCATTTGGTATTGAGGCTATTTGCTTTGTTCTGTAGGGGACACAGCATCAGCACTCTGGATGTGTATGTTTGTCGCAAATGCATTTCTGTCTAGACCTTTTCAATGCATGTGGTTTCTTTGTGCGCCGGCGTGTACAAGGTTATATAAAGTATGTGTGGGTGTGTTTGTACAGCATGTGCGTCTGTCTGTCTGTCTCCGTGAGTCACTACCTCGCCCCAGGGTGTTGTGGACCACTGCAGCCGGTCATTCTTGGGGCAGCGACGCACAACGCAGGTCTCCTGGGCCTTGGGTTTGAGGTGTGGCTTACACATACTGTCCGGCACCACCACAGCCTTTGCTCCGGGGTCAGTGCTTCTGCAGAACACGCCACGCTTCCTCATCCCACGCCCACACGACTTGGAACACTGAGAGGAGAGCAGAGGAACAGAGGGTCTGGTAAACTCAGCCTGAACTCATACTGGGAGGCATGCTCAGAATGAGTTGTGTCTGAACCCTGTGAAGGATGCAGTCAATAGGGAGACGTAGTCAGTAAGGGATGTAGTCAATAAGGGAGGTAGTCAGTGCACTCTGTCTACAGTCTGAATGAGCTGTGTCTAAATCACTCTGGGCTCTCTCTACAAAGAGACACACTCAACTTGAGATGGCCTGAGAACTCTGAAAAACAGTAGACCATAACAGCGTAGGTCAGGTAAGAAGTGAAAATAATTAAAGTAATTTTATTTGTACCATTTACTGTGCACTGCTTAATAAAAAACATATACATCAGACAATGCAGTGAAGAGAAAACGTCCCTCCAGGTATCTGCGGTATCACGAACAGACAGGCGTTTACAGAAACAGCAGGTGGAGATCCCAGTCACTACTGACTCAGATGGAGAACACTGTCACTGATCATGACTAGGTATCATAGTCTCTATAAATCTGGCCATGTCAGTTTTGCTTAGCCAACTCTAAACTGGGGGACTCACAATAATGGTGTGTGATTAATGATGATAATATGATTGAAATAGTTCTCTGCAGTCTGTGTACCGTTCTCAGGCCAGTGAGTATGCAATTAACCATGTGTCCAGCAGAGGGCAGAGAAGTGTTTTCTCCATGCAATAGGCCAACACAGACATTTGCTAATTAATTGCAGCGTTAGTTGACACATCTCAAAGTCCTATAGAATCAAATTAAAAAAAGATTTACATTTTTTTTTTATATCAATGTAATGGCAGTATATGGGCATGTCATGCTGTGTGGCCTACCTGTGACCAGGCCCCAGAGCTCCACTCAGGTGGGCAAGCCTGGGTGTGGCAAGGCAGCACCTGGGCTGGGGCGATGACGGGGCACAGGGAGTGAGCCACCATCTCCTCCCGCTGGAACGTCACCCTACGCAAGCACTGGATGTGACGTGTCTGTTGGCCGCCCCCACAGGACCGACTGCAGGGCCCCCGGTCCCCTGTCGTCCAGCTGAGGAGAGAAACGGAGAGAGATGTGTCAGCCCAAGTACCAAACTAACAAACGCTCCTCGAAAAAGAGTGACTGAATTATGAGAAACAGAATGGCGGTAAACCTCTTAGAGTGACTCATAAACCTGCACATAATCTCAGAGTCACAAGCACACACTCTGCAGAATAACTGCTGTACTCAGCACAGTCAGCAGGGAACCTATCCAAACAGACGATTCGGCTGTATACTTTCCCCTCCTAACCTCTGTCATAAGCGTGTCAACCACATGACGCAGATCCCTAATCACAGCAAGGAACCACAGATTTCCTACATTTATTTTGGGTCTAAACACACCCATCACTCTCTACCCTGTGCCCACAGGAAGGACAGAGACACACGCACACACATACAGGCATATACACACGCACCCACACTCACACAAACATACTGCACATGTGCTGTAACAGCCTCAGTGCCCACCTCTGCACGCAGCACACACACGAGAATCTTAACATAAACAGTACTGCATCACTGGGGCCGACCTCCCAGCCACCCAGGATCTCTATACCAGGCGGTGTCAGAGGAAGGCCCTAAAAATGGTCAAAGCCTCCAGCCACCCAAGTCATAGACTGTTTTCTCTGCTACCGCACGGCAAAGTCTGGAACCAACGGGACCCTGAACAGCTTCTATCCCCCAAGACATAAGACTGCTAAATTGCTAGCCAAATTATCTGCATTGACAATTTCTGCACTAACTTTTGTTTTGAACTCATCACATACGCCGCTGCCACTGTTCACTATCTGTCACTTTATTCCCAGTTATATGTACCTATCTACCTCAATTACCTCGTACCCCTACACATCGACTCGGTACTGGTACCCCGTGTATATAGCCAACGTGTTTTACTTTTCTATTATTTCTCTATTTTCTTTCTCTCCGCATTGTTGGGAAGGGCCCGTAAGTAAGCATTTCACTGTAAGTCAACACCTTGTTTACGAAGTATGTGATTAATAAAATGTGGTTTGATTTGTATTCAACATACTTAAACACTGCAAGGTTTCCACCATACAGTATAAGGCTAACCTTATACAGCCAACTCTCCCCTTCAGTTAACACCTTAGCCCAACTCTCCTCTCCCCTGGCCTGGTCTTGTCTGGCTGTAGGGAGGGACAGGATGCTACACTCACTGTCTCCACTAGTTGTGGCCTTCTGGTATCTCTGGATCATTCTCAGCCTCTGATGAAAGCAGCCTGCCTCTAAAATAGACTGTGTCTTGGCATTTGGGGGCGAAGGGAGATTAGCGCAAATGACTGCTCTGACAACCACATGACCAGGGGCATGGAGGACGGACAGCTGACTCAGTCGAGTTCTGAGGCTCCGGTGCCGACCAGCCACTCCTACTGTCCTTCTGTCAGACCTTTCATTTCCCTTCAAACCCAGCTCTGATAAATAAGGGAGAAGGCTAAACTGCAATTTTGAAGGGAGAAACACAACCAGTCTAGCAAAGCCTCGGTTCAGATTTCTCTTCTCTTTTTTTCGACTGCAATATAAATAAAAATATGTGCTTCAATGTTGGCTTAGCTGTAATTTGTATTTCTGGAATCTTTCAATAGCTCGCATATTTCCAGCCATCCAATTTAACTTGAAGAATGTAGGGAATATTGAGAAATACTGGATGGCTTTACATTCATGCAGTTATTACATTTTCTTGTCATGGTATGGGCTGCATTTCACTGGCAAACGTTGACTTTTCATCTGATGCATAATCTGATTGATAAATGACTATACTAACAATCTGTTGAAGTGTAACGTAGCAGGGACAGATCTTGCACAGCAACCAAAAGCACCTCAGGTTCGAACTTCAAGCACCGTTCGAAACAGCAGTCTCTCTGAGCACCTCCTCCTCCTCCTCCTCCCTGCTCTGGGCCTGCCTGCTGATGTCTCCCTGTTTCTCCCGTCGCTTGGTGCGCGTGCCACAACTATTGAGGAAGAGCCAGGTAAGTAACTCTACAGCTGCAGCCTGCCTACAGGGATCTTCTTCAGAGAATTAAATCAACTATAAACTAAATTAATAATCAAGTCAAATAAACAAAAAGGGAAGCAAAAGTAACATTGAGAGAGACAGACAGAAGAAAGGAGAGAGAGAGAGAGAGTAGAAACAGATGCACCAGGGGAACTGCAAAACTCTTCAAGGCATTAACATTTATCTTTCCGGTGACATCCTGGGCTGGCAGATAAAGTTGGCTGCTTAGCGGGCCTCGTGATGTTTGATCTCGCCATGCCCCACACTGCACAGAAGCCGGTGGCCCTTGCAAGCAAGCCTGCATTGTCTGGTTGAGGCTGGGGCCCGAGACCAGTGCTGGGGCTGGAGTTGCTGGATTCCTAGCTGGCTAGACTGATCTGGCCCTGTGGGGATCCAGACTCTCTCTCTATAATAAAACATGGACAGACCTGTCAGCACTGCAGATAGTCGCTGGAAAGAGGCCTCTTTTACGCTCCTCCTTTTCTGTTTTTTGATAGCATGCCCATACAGTTTGGAAGTATTTGTAAAAGGTATCCCATAAATCCTGACACTTAATCAGCGGGAAACAGGGGCCACTGACTCAGAAGTCTGGTACTGATGAACAGGACTCTGCTCTTGGATTTATGTTGATGATATCATTCACCTGGACGGCACACTCCCTCTCCAGCTCTCACGGGGGGCAGGTCATTAGTGGTCTGGTCCATTTAAACCTTTCCCCTCGATAACAGACATAGTCTGACCCAGATTACAGGGAAGAACCCCCCACTCAAATGGTGGGAGCCTCACAGAAAAACAGTGGCAGCATGTTTAAGTTGTAACTGATAGCGCCCTGGCTGGTTATTAACCCTCTCAGGCGGGCAACACAGTCTCGGGTCTCAGGCTTCTACACAGTGACAGAGCCGCCTGTGGAAATGTGACGTGGTACAAATGTGACATCTCTGGGGTACGTGCTGCGGTCAATTTTTTACCACGTTAGTCCCCTGAGCACGAAGACAGTGAGTGGTTTAAGTGGTCTAGCACCAGGCCTACAACATGTCTGAGCGATAATGATGTAGAATAGAATGATGTACCAACGCACTCCCCAAGATGCAACAGTACCGTACTCACACAACAACACAAACAGCAAAGGCACTCACTGGCTCCCACTAGGCTTAGAGTTGTTTCAATTACCCACTGTTATTGAACGATTTGTCAAGATTTGGACAGGGAGAGCTGCACTGGTTTCTATTGTTTCTTTAAGGAAGTCATATGGTCCTGATTTCCCCCTCACCCACCATCACTCATGTACGCTGTTCTGTAACGTGAGTGTAGGGGTGGGACTTCAGACAACACAGGCAGACAACAACGAGGAGAGGATGACAAGCGGGTGGCGAGAGAGAGACGTTTGTCATCTCTTTGTCAGTGTGTCGGGCTCAAAGAGTCTCTCTACTGACGGGTTCATGGCTGTTCCTTTTGAAGCAGGAGCATCGTAAATCGAGCCAGTCCCATAGGAGCTGAATGAATTGTCACTGGAGCAGAGCTCAAAGTGAAGTCCATTCAATATGGCAACTTTTATTTGCAAAGTTGAGAATAGTATCCAGTGACTGAAGAAAATGGTTGGTGTCTGAAATAAATGCCCCGAAGGATGAGACCAACCAAAACGTCTGAAAGGATTCCTGGTGCCCAGTAAGTGTCTGGAAATTACTTTTACTGGTCTGTCGTGGTTGTAGAAAATGGTTGACTATCCCAATTTAGCAGACAGTCGTTAATAATGGGCTAATACATTCATCTGTGATCTCTGTCTGGCTTTTTCTAGCATCTTCTTTCTTTCTCTCCGGTGGTGAAGACCAGTCGTTGAGGAGAAACGAGAGGCTGCGGTGGTCTTCAGAGCTGTCTCTGTGCTGAGCCTTATCGGTGCGAGCAGTACTCAGACAGCCAGGCAGAGTGAAACTGAGCATGAGCGGGGCTGGGGCGGCTCTCTGTGGCCTAGAAGCTGTGGCTTTGAGCGGGGGCCAGCGCTGGGAATACCAGGCCGGCCTGCCCCTGTCTGGTGGGTATGTTAATCCTGTTTGGTTTGGGAGCCGGAGCCTTGGGTAGGGAACGTACGGGGCTCTCCAGCAGGACGCGACAGGGAGAGAAGGCTGAGTGGTCCCTGCCCACAGCAAAGAGACCACACCAGCATCCCAGAACAAGCCACAGCAGCAAGCCAACGGAACTACGGCACAGAAAGTAGGCTGAGGTTGTGGTATGTGTCTGTCGGAAAGAGAGAGAGAGACAGAGAAAAAGCAAGAAAGAGAGAGAGACAGAGAGAGTGAGAGAGAGACAGAGAGAGAGAGAAACAGAGAGACAGCGAGTGAGACAGAGAAAGAGAGAGTTAATTACTAGGCAGGGCAGGGCTGCGTGTTGCACAGGTGAGAGCTGAGCACTGGTCTGGTCTGAGGGTTGCACTGTGTCGAGTTGACTTGGGTCCGCTGATCTTGCAAACAGATGGCTTTTGTCGAGATCTGACCTGAAAGAGAGAAAAAGAGAGAGAGGCAGACAGATATCCTTCTTATCAGTTTTCCTTGTGTTTTACAACCACTGAAAAGGTCACACAAAGCCCACTCTCTTCTCCCGTCTGAGCAACACGGGAGGGCTTGACAACTAAAGTAAATTATGAACGAAATAGTGACTGGGTGCAGATAGCGATCTCTGCTCTAAGCTTGTCTAGAGCTCTCTGTCTGCTCTGTCTGCTGTCACCCTCCCTACTGGGATAGAGTGAATAGAGTAAGGGAGCCACTGATCCAGGCTCACATATAAAACACACACACATTCGCTGACATACATTGATGAGTGAATAGGATAGAGTACTCAGGGAGGTCTGTAAAGGACCAAGGGAAACTGTGCAACCTTTTCACTGTCGCTTACAAAGATGCTTTTGATAAGCCAGAACGCACTTCCCGCCACCCCAATGGACACACACACACTCATGGACTTCTCTCATCCTGGGCTCACCTCCAGCACAGGGGGCAGAGCAGTCGGAGCGAACCACTCCCCATATGTAGTTGGGTTTCCTCTCACTGCGAGGCAAGGTGTACTCCCACACCACACCCGGGTTCTTGCCCTGCAGCAGGATCTGAGGGAGAGGGAGAGAGGGAGAATATGACAGTGAGGTAATGGATCCGTCTTAGCACCTCCACAAGTGTGGTTAGCAGTCATTCCCCTCCATGCCAAAATAGACAAGTCAAAGCATACCCTGAAGTGGTTCCAAGCAATGGACCATGGAGAATGACAATGAAAAACGAAGACAAGTGAAGTGGAAACTGGTGACTTGGTGACAATGGCGTTGTGGAACTGTGTGTGTGTGCGTGCGCGTGTGTGTGTGCGTGCATGTCTTTGTATGTGTGTGTCTGTGTGTGGCCCTTGTAAGGGTCCAATAGACAAAGCTCTGTGACTGAACCGAAAAGTGACCGCTTGGCAGTCCTAGACGTTGGGTCATGGAGCACAGGCTGGGGTTGCTTCTAATGGAGCTCTCAAAATGAAGGGCTGCTTTGTTCCCCATAGACTTGGCCAAAACATTTTGGGGGACAATATTCAAACCGCCAAACTGAGGGATTTGTTGACAATGCACAGCAGCAGTGACACTGAATTAATAGATTTAGGCATGCAAGCAAATAGCAAATTCTTGACCTATTACACAAGTAATTGTTTCTCATATCAAACGCTAACATTTGTCTCAAATGTTGTTGTGTATGTGACACACACACATGCTTTAAGAGTTTTACCAGCTAAATGTGCTAACAGCCTCGGCCCTCACCGTAGATTATCCCTATTGTAGTCCAACTAGAGTAAAGACAGGGGGTTTACACATAAAGGCATCTGTACTGGAAACAGATAAAATGACTGTGCATCTGTACATCTGTCCCGTGGGCACGGTCAGCGATATGAACTTTATGTGCATCCGGATAGATGTTGAAAGGCGCTCTCCAAAGCTCAGTGAAGCAGGACATGAGAACGTGAGACTGCTCTGTACTGAGTTGCACGGGCTCCAAAGGCACTCTCCAGTGAGTCCACAACAAGTAACAGAAACCAAGAAACTCGGCAGTAGGCATGGTGAGAACCAAATTGGATTGAAAGCATTATCAGAGGATTCGTTGCAGAGAGGGTTTGGGGGAAACACTGGCGGTTCTGGGGTCCAGGGGGCCAGTGCCCCTGTGACAACAATTTTGGACCCCCTTGTGGCCCCCCTAAATGTGGAGTATGAAATAATTTTTGCATAACAAATTTTTGCTATCGTTCTTTTTTTACACTGATATTAGACAGTGGCAACGTGGAACACTAATTAAACCCACACATTTACTAGAGGGACATTGTCTTTTGCCTACTAATGCCTGCAATGAAGTGAAGAAAACGATATGACAACAATAACGTCTAATGTAACTGGCCCCTCTAACAGTACAACTGGCCCCAGCTTGGCCCCCCCAGTTGAAAGGGTCTAGAACCTCCACTGGGGGGAAAGAGAAAGTGAGGCGGAAAATGTCGAGTTAGCTATGAACTTAATAAAGCGTTAATGTCATGTGTGCTCCCTCTCCGGCCTCGAGGTCACCAGGCTGTTCGTTACGGCGCAACCTATCACCATCGTTACGCGCACCTGCGCGTCATCAGACTCACCTGGACTCCATCACTTCCCTGATTACCTTCCCTATATATGTCACTCCCTTTGGTTAATTCCCCAGGCGTTATTGTTTCTGTTTCTGTTTCATGTCAGTGTGCTGTTAGTGTTTTTTGTTTTTGTATTACGTTGTGTTTATTTATTAAAACACTCACTCCCTGAACTTGCTTCCCGACTCTCAGCGCACATCGTTACAGTTAAGCTGACCCCCAGAGCTTCCAGGCTGACTATGTTGCCCTGGAGCTGTGCCATTTGGACCCTTCACGCTAGCCTGTCCACGACCGGTCCAAATTTACAGCAGGCACGGCAAACACAAGTTCCAGAACGTGGCCCCAGGGGCTCCCCTGTCCATCTGGAGCACAGAAAGCCACCTGATATCAGACACAACACGAGACAGCCCTCCCTGACCCTGCCTGCCTGGGATAGTCCACAGCCCTAACTGCTCTCTCCCCACCTCCACCTCCATCCAAGCCTCAACCTAATTCACTGTTTTTTTATTATTTTTTTATTCACCTTTATTTAACCAGGTAGGCCAGTTGAGAACAAGTTCTCATTTACAACTGCGACCTGGTCAAGATAAAGCAAAGCAGTGCGACACAAACAACACAGAGTTACACATGGGATAAACAAACGTACAGTCAATAACACAATAGAAAAATCTATATACAGTGTGTGCAAATGTAGTAAGATTAGGGAGGTAAGGCAATAAATAGGCCATAGTGGCAAAATAATTACAATTTAGCATTAACACTGGAGTGATAGATGTGCAGAAGATGATGTGCAAGTAGAGATACTGGGATGCAAAGGAGCAAAAAAATAAACAACAATATGGGGATGAGGTAGTTGGGAGTGCTATTTACAGATGGGCTGTGTACAGGTGCAATGCTCGGTAAGCTGCTCTGTCAGCTGATGCTTAAAGTTAGTGAGGAAGATATAAGTCTCCAGCTTCAGTGATTTTTGCAATTCGTTCCAGTCATTGGCAGCAGAGAACTGGAAGGAAAGGCAGCCAAAGGAGGAGTTAGCTTTGAGGATGACCAGTGAAATATACCTGCTGCGGATGGGTGTTTCTATGGTGACCAGCGAGCTGAGATAAGGCGGGGATTTACCTAGCAAAGACTTATAGATGACCTGGAGCTTGTTTGGTGACGAATATGAAGCGAGGGCCAGCCAACGAGTTGATACAGGTCGCAGTGGTGGGTAGTATATGGGGCTTTGGTGACAAAACGGATGCCACTGTGATAGACTATTTTGTAAATGACATCGCCGAAGTCAAGGATCGGTAGGATAGTCCTTTTTACGAGGGTATGTTTAGCAGCATAAGTGAAGGAGGCTTTGTTGTGAAGTAGGAAGCCGATTCTAGATTTAATTTTGGATTGGAGAGTCTTAATGTGAGTCTGGAAGGAGAGTTTACAGTCTAACCAGACACCTAGGTATTTGTAGTTGTCCACGTATTCTAAGTCAGAACCGTCCAGAGTAGTGATGCTAGATGGGCGGGGCGGGTGCGGGCAGCAATCGGTTGAAGAGCATGCATTTAGTTTTACTTGCATTTAATAGCAGTTGGAGGCCACGGAAGGAGTGTTGTATGGCATTGAAGCTCGTCTGGAGGTTCGTTAACACAGTGTCCAAAGAAGGGCCAGATGTATACAGAATGGTGTCGTCTGCATAGAGGTGGATCAGAGAATCACCAGCAGCAAGAGCGACATCATCGATATATACAGAGAAAATAGTCGGCCCGAGAATTGAACCCTGTGGCACCCCCATAGAGACTGCCAGAGGTCCGGACAACAGGCATTCCGATTTGACACACTGAACTCTATCTGAGAAATAGTTGGTGAACCAGGCGAGGCAGTCATTTGAGAAACCAAGGCTGTTGAGTCTGCCGATAAGAATGTGGTGATTGAAAGAGTCTAAAGCCTTGGCCAGGTCGATGAAGACGGCTGCACAGTACTGTCTTTTATCGATGGCGGTTATGATATCGTTTAGGACCTTGAGCGTGGCTGAGGTGCACCCATGGCCAACTCAGAAAACAGATTGCATAGTGGAGAAGGTACAATGGGATTCCGAAATGGTCGGTGATCTGTTTGTTAACTTGGCTTTCAAAGACTTTAGAAAGGCAGGGTAGGATAGATATAAGTCTGTAACAGTTTGGGTCTAGAGTGTCTCCCTTTTGAAGAGGGGGATGACCGTGGCAGCTTTCCAATCTTTAGGGATCTCAGATGATACGAAAGAGAGGTTGAACAGGCTAGTAATAGGGGTTGCAACGATTGCGGCAGATAATTTTAGAAAGAGAGGGTCCAGATAGTCTATCCCAGCTGATTTTTGGGTTCCAGATTTTTCAGGTCTTTCAGAACATCAGCTATCTGGATTTGGGTGAAGGAGAAGTCGGGGAGGCTTGGGCAAGTTGCTGTGGGGGTGCAGAGCTGTTGGCCGGGGTAGGGGTAGCCAGGTGGAAAGCATGGCCAGCCGTAGAAAAATGTGGTGCATGACTGCTCTCTGATATGCCACAGTGGTTTCAAACAGACAAAAACCAACAATCTAACAACATCTCAACTTGCCATTCTCACATAATTAGAGTAGATTAATGCCTATGAAAATAATCATTAATACTTTGTTCCAGGGTATATTATTCATTTCACTGTAGCTCTCATTAGGCTAAGGGTAAAATTATGATGAATTACAGTGTGGCAGACATGGCTACAATTCCCCAGTATCACCTGCTGCCTGCCTGCTGCCCAGGTCCACAATCCTCTGCTCTGGACTGGCGTGACCCCACCGAACACTTTGCCACAAGAATGTCAATACAGAGAATAAGCCCTATTCTATTTCAAATAACATCCCTAGAGCTCACCATATGTTATGTCTCGTTTCTCCCTGCCTTTCTCCTTCCATTCTCCTGTCTGATTAGGCTATATACATGAACACTGTCAGAGTTTACCCTCACCACTCTTCAACATTTGTTTTCATAAATTGTTTCTAGCCGAGTCAGGGTCTCAGATCATTCAATAATGTTCTATTTTTCCGCGACAGCATCAAATATATGCCAGGCTCAGTGGAACCCAGTTTCCTTCCCCTTCTGTTGCGTTTTTTAAATTTGGAACGTATTTAAGTCTCTCTCTGTGCCCTGACCCAAGCTTTTCAGATCTATACAGTTCAATTGCAGAATTATTTTTAATCTTTTAATCGGGGTCCCTCTCTCTTCTTTTTGTAATTACGGAACATACTTAGAGAGATTAATGTCTTCTCGTTCGCAGATCAGCGACCTGCTACTGATAACCCTGCTAGTGGACACATGACTCTCAGGCTACATGGGAGAAACCATGTCAGTGCAGCGAGCAGCATGCTGTTACCACGCTGAGCACTAAGCACTTTAAAGTCGATCAAATCAGGTCAGTTCAACTGTGTGTGGTGATGTAAAGCTAACAAATACATATGTCTACATTGGAACTACATGGTCAAATCCCCCCTTTCTGCAAAATGACAAAAATTACTAAAAGGCATTCCAGGGATTTTACTATGGCATTTCTCATATATTTTAAGGCGCCGTTTAAACTTCAGCTCTCAGGTCACAGGTAGCCAGAGGCCGAGGGCTTGTCCAAACTAGCTTTTACGTGACTTTCACCTTGCCTTTGGTGAATAGATAACAAACCTTTCTAAACTCACCTGGTTTTCCCCCTCTGTTTCTAAGAGTTCAAAGGGCATGTGAAAAAAGCATGCCACCGTTTACATAGCTATCTGGGGAATATATCCTCTACCTCTCAACACTTAAATATACAAACTAAAGCATGACCAACCTTGAGAGTCACTTATTCGCCAAGGACAATCAATAACATTCAACTGTCAGGAGCTTAATTTCTATTCTTTTCGACCATCAGTTGCAGCAATGTGTGACGACAAGTAATGGCTTGCTTTTACCTCAAAGCGTAGGCCTCTGCTCTGACAGACAAAGATAATAAGTAAGAATGTGCTGAGCGTGTGTAAACTGTGCAGTGTCCAACCAGCTGCTATGTCTACATCTTTATTAACAGCAAGTTTAACAAGGAAAATACCATATCATAGGATCACATACTAGGGCCTGTGACACATAAGGTGAGGTGTCCACTTTGACCTGGATGGTGAATATGGAAGCATGATGGCTCGTTTAACCTAATTGACCCCCTTTTCTCCCTTCTCTCTCTTCCTCTCTCTCGCTCTGTCGGTCTCTCCCCCTCTCTCTCTCTCTGTTGGCCACCGCTTTGAGATGCCTGACACCTCTCCCTACTACTCTATTGAAGTTAAAGCCGGCCTGCCTGGTTTCAGATAAATCTTGCGGAATGTGCAGATTTTGTTTCTTCTTTTGCATGAAGTGCACGATTCTGGAAGTTCAAAGCACATGGCGAGCTGTTTGAACCCCAGACCTCTTGATTTTGGAGACGAAAGCCCCGACGACATCAGAATCGGGACACAATTAATCCTGAACAGTAGCGTTACTCCCCTGTACCACTCGTTGTTGTTGGGAGTTTTCTATTTTTTCCCGCCCACCCTGCACTACAGCCCCGGCCTTGTTTTCATCTGAGTGAGCGGCCGAGCGCTGAGCCAAGGCCCTGTCACCGCTAATTCGCTAACGGACGTCAGGGCAGACGGGGACGGAGGGGCAGCTTACTTCAAAGACCAGGGTCTCATTAGTGGGTCCAGCCGTGTACAGGCTCTCTGGGCGGTTGAAAGAGCGCTGATAGTCAAACACCGTCCCACCGAACTGGAACTTTCCAGGCCAGTCCACCGTCCAGTCCCCTGTCAGATAGTACTTCCTCTTCAGGGTGCGTACAGCCAGGTAGCTGGTGGAGATCTCCGTCTCCTGAACATGGATGCTCCGTGCTCCAGGTGGGATGGTCACCATGGCGTAGTATTCTGAATAGGGAGAGATTCATCTTTCATATTAGAGATTCATCTTCTTTTCAACGTGGCAACACTCATTACAGTTGATATACAGAGCACAATTTTTATAATAATCCCATACAAGCAACAGACAGTCATGGGTATATTTAAGTATTTTATTGGGATGAATTCTCATCAAGACCAAACACAAAAAAGTTGATTACCAGTGCAAAAAAACACCTTCAAACTAAAAACCCTGGTTTTAATCTTACCTTTGTACATTGAATTACAAAGTGTTTTATATAACATGATCATATGGTGCCATGTTTTCAGTAAAGAGGTGAGACAGTAAGCTTAATTCACTGAGACAGCATAAACCATTATAACTCTCTGCAGTACACGGCTGCCCTGGTGTAACGACGCATGCAAGCTGCCACATAAATAACTTTCCACTATATTAGAAGCAACCCCAGCCTGTGCTCCATGACTAGGTTCAGTCACAGAGCTTTGTCTATTGGACCCTTAAAGGGCCACACACACACAGTGATCTGGAAAGGTTGCTCTTAGCCAGTTGAGAGAGTATAGTATGAGGTCTGGAGGAAGGGACTGTCTCCCTAACAGTGGCATCTGCTAGAGAATTCACCCTGTCACGTTCAGATAACTCTGCCCCAATAACACTGTGCCAGAACTGTCTTACAACAGAGTCTTCTTGTTTGACATACCGTTAGCTCTGTGCTGGAGGACGTACTGGCCTTTGAAGAACTTGCAGGTGGAGTTGTCCCCTCTACAAACTCCACAGGCATCCAGAGTTGCCTTAGAGCCCAGGACCTGGTCACAACCCACTGGCTGCAGGATGGAAGTAAACAGAAGGAACTTAGATAATGCAGACAGCATCCTGTGTTCTATATCACATTCAGTAGACTTTGATGTAGTTGTATTTATTTTATTTTGTTTTACCTTTATTTAACTAGGCAAGTCAGTTAAGAACAAATTCTTATTTTCAATGACGGCCTAGGAACAGTAGTTAATGTGTTGCTGTACAGTACATCACATTCCTCAAATCTGCACTTTACCTCACAGACTCCTTCGATGCACACGTCCCCTCTGTGGTCTGAGCAGGAAGTCCCATCCTTGACTTTGCTGGCCATGGCAAAGAAGAAGGCAAAGTCCTCAGCGATGCAGTACAGCTTGCAGATATCCTCAGCTACAGAGGACATAGAGAAGATTTAACATGTGATATAAATAAGATCGTGGAAGTAATTCTGCACCTGTGCATTAACCAATTCCTCCTTCCCAGGTGTGAGTCTCCAGGACTGTATAGAGAGCACAAACCTCCTTATGGCCTCTCTCTTTGTCACTGGTACACTCCATATTACAATGTGGGGATTAGGACAGGGCTATGGTAATGAAGGAGCCACACTCGCCAATTGATGAGGCAAGATAGGAGCCAATCGATGGAGTACTGGTGAAGAGTGTATACAGGGTTCTATTGTGTTAATGGTGCATGTCCACTGCAGCGCAATGTACGGACTCTCTGGGGACTGAAGAAGTAGCAGACCTCTGGCACAATTCACATACGTCAGACCTGAAAGGCTGTTACAAATGGGCCCATGAAACAGGGAATGCAGAGAGGGCAGCTTCTCCACAAACCTCACACAGAGCTACAGACATGGGTTCCGGGGTCAAATGTACAACACACAGTCACAGTCTAATGACAGGGGTGTTACCAGCAGCATGACAGCCTGGGGACACAAGGGCATCATTATCTGACCAGCTTCAGTTTTGAGACTCTGGCTATTCAGATTCCTTCCATCTTTTCTTAATGTCAATATCTTACATTACTGAGGATGTGAACCACTGAATGCATTCCAGAAGCATCTTATGGATTTCTATTTGACATTTCATGTTAGTAATTCACATCCATAGGCCAAGGCACTTGATTTCCTAAAGCGTATTGGATCTAGTGCTTAGAGGCCAGTTAGACCAGGGTAAGACTGCCTTTACCTCCTGGTACCTCGGCTTGTCCTCTGAAATGATGCCAAGGTCAGACACCACAGGCTGCCCTGGGGGCTGGGCTTTAGGGAGTGTCCCTCCACAGGGAGAGAGAGAGAGGAGGGAGAGCGGTGTGGAAGCACTCTACAATCAGCCTTTAATTAACAGAGGCGACCGTTCACCTCAGGCCCCAGGAGGCTTTTCAGGATCTGCTGCTTGCATCTTCATAAATCAGCGTCTCGCAAAGTAATGGGGTGACAGCCAATCTCTCTCTCTCTCTCTCTCTCTCTCTCTCTCTCTCTCTCTCTCTCTCTCTCTCTCTCTCTCTCTCTCTCTCTCTCTCTCTCTCTCTCTCTCTCTCTCTCTCTCTCTCTCTCTCTCAGGTGGCTACATGTTTCCCATGTAGATTAGACTGACAGGTTATCTACAGCACTCCCATGCATGAGTTAACTGACACATTGATATGGTGCACGTGGCTACATTTTTGGCTTCAGCATTCAAATTAGTAAACAAGGTTTGTCCCAAAAGATTAAAAAGATTTGCAAAGTCATCCAACATATAGCCTAATTTGAGAGTTATACAAGTATAAACAGGACAAAAAGTTCTGATCAATCTGCAGTGTTACTTAAATGCACTTTTAACAAGCTCGCACTGTATTTAACTCGACTGTGTTTTCTTACATCTCTTGATTTATAAAGTCGCTCATACTTTTGGATTTTCTATAAATGTCCCTCTCGGGGGTACGGCGAATCTATAAAAGCTGGCTGAATGAGGTGCATTCTAGATGTACTCTATTGGCTCATTCAACATTTACCCAGTTCCTAATTACAAGGGGAATTGAACAAATAGTTGCCATACCTTCCACCTTGGTGTAGGGCTTCCATTTGTAGTACCAGCCCCTGAAGGGTTTGCTGTTGTACTCAGCACACTGCTGGGCACGGAAGTCCACTCCGCTGGGCTGGCACGGCTTTGTGTTACACAGCTGGTTGAGACGACCGGAGCCCTGGCAAAACTTCCCGTTGTGTTGTGGCCTAAAGCAACACACAATTAACACATGTAGACCTGACACAGATGTGACATAGGTTAGGGCAGGCGTTCTCTTCTTCTCATGTTCAACACATGGGGAGAAGGGACTCAAGCCAACATCTACATCAACATCTAGCGCCCTGTTTTGACAGTTTCAAAGCAGAATGAAATAAATCACATTTAAGACTCAGCGAGATCAAGTCAAGACGAAGTATACATTGACTGCCTCAAACCAACACTACAACTCAGGTTATTGGGTTTTCATCAAGGTTCCCAACCACTCCTGTGAAGACAGCAGCCACAAGTATCTCCACTCAGCCACATTAATAGAAAAGGCCTCTGTTCTTAGAAACAACCTACCAGTGGGGGCTGCTGAGGGGAGGACGGCTCATAATAACGTCTGGAACGGAGCGAATTGAATGGCATCATGTATTTGATCCCATTCCACTCATTCCCCTGCAGCCATTCCCACGAGCCCGTCCTCCCCAATTAAGGTGCCACCAACCTCCTGTGGAACCTACTCACACCGTTTCCCTGTTGTGAGCCTGATAGGCTGTTTTAAAGTGGAGCAGTGCACTTCTTGGGCAGGCTTCCACTGCCTAACCTCAAAGCAAATGAATCTCCGTTAGGCTCTTCCTGCTGGAGCAGAGCCAGCATTCGCTTACAGCTAAGTGAATGTGTGGGTGTTGGTGCTTGTGTGGTTGCTTATGTTTTCACACATGGGGAACAGTGTGTTGTTAAATGACAAGGAAAGTCTTCCATGATTCATTCAAGTAAGCGAGTAATATGTTTTTATTTCAAAAGCCCTGTGTAGATGTACAGTTGAAGTCTGAATTTTTTTGGAGTCATTAAAACTCAGTTTTTCAACCACTCCACAAATTTCTTGTTAACAAACTAGTTTTGGCAAGTTGGTTAGGACATCTACTTTGTGCATGACACAAGTAATTTTCGCAACAATTGTATACAGACAGATTATTTCACTTATAATTCACTGTATCACAATTCCAGTGGGTCAGAAGTTTACATACACTAAGTTGACTGTGCCTTTAAACAGCTTGGAAAATTCCAGAAAATTATGTCATGGCTTTAGAAGCTTCTGATAGGCTAATTGACATAATCTGAGTCAATTGGAGGTGTACCTGTGGATGTATTTCAAGGCCTACCTTAAAGCTCAGTGCCTCTTTGCTTGACATCATGGGAAAATCTAAATAAATCAGCCAAGACCTCAGGAAAAAAAACGCCTGAAGGTACCACGTTCATCTGTACAAACAATAGTACGCAAGTATAAACACCATGGGATCACGCAGCCGTCATACCGTTCAGGAAGGAGACGAGTTCTGTCTCCTAGATATGAACGTACTTTGGTGCGAAAAGTGCAAATCAATCCCAGAACAATAGCAAAGGACCTTGTGAAGATGCTGGAGGAAACAGGTACAAAGGTATCTATATCCACAGTAAAACGAGTCCTACATCGACATAACCTGAAAGGCCGCTCAGCAAGGAAGAAGCCACTGCTCCAAAACCTCCATAAAAAAGCCAGACTACTGTTTGCAACTGCACATGGGGACAAAAATCTTACTCTTTGGAAAAATGGTCTGATGAAACAAAAACAGAACTGTTTGTCCATAATGACCATCGTTATGTTTGGAGGAAAAAGGGGGAAGCTTGCAAGCGGAAGAACACCATCCAAACCGTGAAGCACGGGGGTGGCAGCATCATGTTATGGGAGGGCTTTGCTGCAGGAGGGACTGGTGCACTTCACAAAATAGATGGCATTATGAGGAAGGAAAATTATGTGGATTTATTGAAGCAAATTCTCAAGACATCAGTCAGGAAGTTAAAGCTTGGTCGCAATAGGGTCTTCCAAATGGACAAAGACCCAAAGCATACTTCCAAAGCTGTGGCAAAATGGTTTATTAATGACAACAAAGTCAAGGTATTGGAGTGGCCATCACAAAGCCCTGACCTCAATCCTATAGAAAATGTGTGGGCAGAACTGAAAAAGTGCGTGCGAGCAAGGAGGCCTACAAACCTGACTCAGTTACACCAGGTCTGTCAGGAGGAATGGGCCAAAATTCACCCAACTTATTGTGGAAAGCTTGTGGAAGGCTACCCAAAACGTTTGACCCAAGTTAAACAATTTAAAGGCAATGCTACCAAATACTAATTGAGTGTATGTGTAACAGTATAGCTTCCGTCCCTCTCCTCACCCCTACCTGGGCTCGAACCAGGGACCCTCTGCACACATCAACAACTGCCTCCCACGAAGCATCGGTGCCCATCACTCCACAAAAGCCGCGGCCCTTGCAGAGCAAGGGGAACAACTACTTCAAGGTCTCCGAGCAAGTGACGTCACCGATTGAAACGACGTTAGCGCGCACCCCGCTAGCTAACTAGCCGTTTCACACCGGTTACATATGTAAACTTCTGACCCACTGGGAATGTGATGGAAGAAATTAAAGCTGAAATAAATCATTCTCTCTACTATCATTCTGACATTTCACATTCTTAAAATAAAGTTGTGACCCTAACTGACCTAAGACAGGGAATTTTTACTAGGATTAAATGTAAGGAATTGTGAAAAACTGAGGGGAGCGGCTGCATAGGTGACAGTTTTGGAGAGTCTGGCGTGCCCAAAGGTGACGGTTTTGGAGAGTCTGGCGTGCCCAAAGTAAAATGCCTGCCACTCAGGCCCAGAAAATAGGATATGCACATAATTAGTACTATTGGATAGAATCTTCAGAGTGTTTCCTAAGAGTGTTAAAATAATGTATGTGAGTATAACAGAACTGATATAGCAGGCGAAAACCAGAGGAAAATCCATCCGGATTTGCAGTTTTTGTAAATGAGCATCTTCTCCATTGTGCCTATTGCATACAATGTTATGTAGGACTGAGACTGCAGTACCTATGGCTTCCACTAGATGTCAACAGTCAACAGTCAAAGACTGGGAATTCTAGCAGTAACCAGAACGGATAGGAACAGGAAGAAGTCACTGGACCACTTTTGTAAACAAGGTTTGACGCGCACGAGATTGTGAACGCACACCACTTTATTTTCCTTTCCTATCGTTCACGTTATCGTCCGGTTGAAATATTACAGCAAAAATACACAAAAGGATACATTAAAAATGATGTTTGATTTGTTTGTAGAAAGTGTATAGGTATAATTTGAACGTGTTCTCTTCACGGTTCAGTGGGCGACTCAACGGTGGATTTTATGATCATAATGCACCAACCAAATGGAGATTTATGGATATAATAAATGACTTTTTCTAACAAAAGAACCATTGGATGTCTTCGATGGACACTTGGGAAGCCCTCAGCAGAAGTTCTTCGAAAGGTAAGGGATTTTATATTAGCGATTTTATGCGTTTTTTGAGACCCGCGTTGGTTATGGATTTATGCTAATGCATAAAATATGAGAGGGGCTATCCTCAAACAATCAAATGTTGTGCTTTCGCTGTAAAGCCTTTTTGAAATCTGACAACGCTGTGATATTGCCAAGAATCAGAGCTTTTGATGACTATGCAACACTTGTAAATTCATGAATGCTAGCGCCCCACTGCTCCCTAAGTAGTTAAATGTATTTAGCAAAGGTGTATGTAAACTTCTGACTTCAACTGTAGGTGCATTAGTAGACAGTCTGTGTTAAAATGCCAACCAAATAGACACAGCACTCGTCATAGTCACCCAGACAAACTCTTGGAAATATTATTGGATTTCATTGCCAAGATCAATTATGTAAGCTAACAAAACAACATCAGCCCAGACACTAAACAGCAAAGCAACACACAACTTATATAAAAAAATAAAAATAAATAAAAAAAAACTCATACCACTAACTCCTGTCAAACCACACTCAGCGAAAACTTAGTGTGTATTACGTTCAGCATCAAAGCGGCACACATTCCATAATATATTTCCCTGTCAACACTCATCTGAGCAGAGCTTACACAGAGAAAAGCACGTGCTGATAACAGTGGATTGTTACATATAAAACCTGGAAGGCAAACCTCTTTCTGGTGCGTCCCGGAGCTGCCAGAAAGGACCAGAATGACAGGCTCTATTAAAGGTGTCAGTGTAAACCTCCTGTTTGTAGAGCACCTCTCATTTTGTGTGCAGAGATCTGGGCCTGAGCTCCCAGTCTGATCCTATTAGGGCTTAGGAATGGAGACATATAGGCCCATATGTTAGACTGCTTATGAGGGCTGCAGGGTTTTAACATGGGTTTGGGAGCTACTTGTTTAATTCAGGGAGAAAAGATGCAGTAAAGGATCATTAACTACATTCAGCCTCTGGCTCATTTTTTCATGATAGTCAGGGGACCGGAACATAATTACAAATAATTTGTAGACTGCAAATTGACCGCAAGAAGCCCAAACAAATATAATATTTGACTAAAACGTAATCATTTCAAACCTTGCTTACATTTTTATACGATCACATATATCTCTCTATTATGCATGGGAATACTTTGGAACAGATTTCAAAAATGTAATTCCCTTGGAGCTGATTTTTTTGGTGTTTTTATAGTCTTTTATGTTATACAATAAAAAAATTATATATATAACATTTCCAGAAAACTTGGGGTGGCCAAATAAAATCACACACGGGCCAAATTCGTCCCACGGGCAGCCAGTTGGGGGACCCTGCAGTACAGTATCTGACCCCTACTCGGTAGATTGAAAAAACCTTTTGGATAGCTGACCACTCACATGCCTAACGTGGGTACCAGCCAAGTTGAACTTCTTGTTATACAATTTTTCTTTTATTTTCTTCTCTCTCTCTCTCAACAGATCTTATACCTCCAGCATCCCAGAGGGACGTTAAATCTCCCGGCGACAGCAATGAGTCCAAACTTCAGTGGACTAGAGGTCATCCTGTCTGGCTAGTCATCACCTGCTCTCTCCCTTCCCCCTCCTTGTCCTCGCTTCTCTCATCCTCCTCTCTTTCCCTCACACAGCGACCACCACTGCACAGTGTCATTTTGCTCAGGCTCGACCACCCCTAACCACCACTGGACCTCCTACTTTGTTGCCCTGCTTCCTCCCCAGTCACTCCGCATCAGTACTCCCACCTGAATCAAAGGCCTGCTGGGACCTGGGGCTCCCTGCTGGATCACACTCCCCTCTGTGCGGTGCGGAGCCCCCAATGAGCCCTACTGACCTCTCCCCTCAGGGCCTACTGGACCTCCTCCTATGCCAGGCTGCGATTAACCCAGGGGTCTGCAATCTGATAGCATCACAGGCTGCACACACTGTCAATAACTGTTGTGTTTTAACCTTTGTAAAGCATCTTTAAGAGCCTGTCAGATGCTGTCGTGAAACAGGCAATCTGATCATCTCCAGTCCCATGCAAGCTTATAAAGGGTCTTACCATCAAACACCAACCTATGTTGCCATATTTATAAGGACTGTAAATGTATTTAATCTGCCAGGTGATTGCTGTGTTCAGAGGGGATTCCCTCGTTACAAAAAAAGTATATTTTACAACACCTGCAAATATGTATGTTAGGCAGCTATTGATTTGAAACTTTTGAAACTGTCTTCAAACAAATAATGTTTACTGAATATAATTGCATACTACATTGTGTAATATGAGAACATATTCTCCCCTAATCTGTAAACTACATGGGGATGTTACAGTCTGATAGCCAAAACAAGTGGGCAGATTGAGGATAATCCATCTCCAGAACCACAGATTATACCAAGAGGGGGCTGCCAAAATAATCTGACAGATTGCTTAAAATACACTCTCCTGTTCTCATGGGTCAGAGCTAAAATGTGATTTAAGGGGACAAACAGATCCAACAGTCCAATGGTGAGAGGGAAGATACTGTGCTCAGAAGAGAGTTACAGTTGAAGTCGGAAGTTTATATACACCTTAGCCAAATACATTTAAACTCAGTTTTTCACAATTCCTGACATTTAATGCAAGTAAAAATTCCCTGTTTTAGGTCAGTTAGGATCACCATTTTATTTTAAGAATGTGACATGTCAGAATAATAGTAGAGAGAATGATTTATTCCAGCTTGTATTTCTTTCGTCACATTCCCAGTGGGTCAGAAGTTTACATACACTCAATTAGTATTTGGTAGCATTGCCTTTAAATTGTTTAACTTGGCTCAAACGTGTCGGGTAGCCTTCCACAAGCTTCCCACAATAAGTTGGGTGAGTTTTGGCCCATTCCTCCTGACAGAGCTGGTGTAACTGAGTCAGGTTTGTCAGTTCTGCAAACATATTTTGTCAGTTCTGCAAACATATTTTCGACAGGATTGAGGTCAGGGCTTTGTGATGGCCACTCCAATACCTTGACTTTGTTGTTCTTAAACCATTTCCTGCAGTCCCTCCTGCAGGAAAGCACCCCCACAACATGATGCTGCCACCCCCGTGCTTCACGGTTGGGATGGTGTTCTTCGGCTTGCAAGCCTCCCCCTTTTTCCTCCAAATATAATGATGGTCATTATGGACAAACAGTTCTATTTTTGTTTCATCAGACCAGAGGACATTTCTCCAAAAAGTATGATATTTGTCCCCATGTGCAGTTGCACATGTCGATTTTGGAGCAGTTGCTTCTTCCTTGCTGAGTGGCCTTTCAGGTTATGTCGATGTTGGACCCATTTTACTGTGGATATAGATACTTTTGTACCTGTTTCCTCCAGCATCTTCACAAGGACCTTTGCTGTTGTTCTGGGATTGATTTGCACTTTTCGCACCAAAGTACATTCATCTCTAGGAGACAGAACACGTCTCCTTCCTGAGCGGTATGACGGCAGCGTGATCCCATGGTGTTTATACTTGCATACTATTGGTTATACAGATGAACGTGGGACCTTTAGCCATTTGGAAATTTCTCCCAATGATGAAGCAGACTTGTGGAGGTCTACAATTTTTTTTCTGAGGTCTTGGCTGATTTCTTTTGATTTTCCCATGATGTCAAGCAAAGAGGCAATGAGTTTGAAGGTAGGCCTTGAAATACATCCACAGGTACACCTCCAATTGACTCAAATTATGTCAATTAGCCTATCAGAAGCTTCTAAAGCCATGACATCATTTTCTGGAATTTTCCAAGCTGTTTAAAGGCACAGTCAACTTAGTGTATGTAAACTTCTGACCCACTGGAATTGTGATACAGTGAATTATAAGTGAAATAATCTGTCTGTAAACAATTGTTGCGAAAATTACTTGTGTCATGAACAAAGTAGATGTCCTAACCAACTTGCAAAAACTATAGTTTGTTAACAAGACATAAAACTAGTTTTAATAACTCCAACCTAAGTGTATGTAAACTTCCGACTTCAACTGTATATATGATTCTAATATTGTAATGGACCACAAGTTGTCAGAAACACAGAAAGTAGTCAGCAGAGAAGTAAAGTACCATAAATACCATTGCTCCATACTGTACAGATGCAGGATCTTAATTTGAGCCAATTTGCTATAGCAGGAAAATAATCCTGCAGCAAGAGGAAATGTAAACTATTATGTGGATTATAATTAATGGACATTTGTGTAGGGTGATGCATTTTTCGTAAGGGAAAATCCAGTCTGATATTTTTAAGTGGAAATTACAAACTTCAAAAGCCTTTTTAAACATCAAATAGACTACAAGTTTTACATTTCCTAACATTTCCTAAAAATACCTCTTTATTGCCCCCCCAAAAAGGAAATCAACATGACTCTTAAAGTGCATTATACTTCTATAGCTCCATGTATGCTAATCACTGACTGTATAATGTGGATCATATGAGGGTCTGTCTGCCTATGGCTCTCTCTCTCTCCCAGGCTCGATTAAGTGAACAATCAGGTACAGCAGAGAGGACAGCACCTCATCAACGCCAGTCCTCCAGCACAGACTGTTGACTGGACAGAATGTTGGGGGAGAGGGAGAAGTAGTTTCCAAATCTCTGCTGAGCCACTACATTCAATCCAATTGAGGGTTCCTCCTTGTAGCATTATTTTTGCTTTGTCTGCATGTACAGTGAGGGAAAAAAGTATTTGATCCCCTGCTGATTTTGTACGTTTGCCCACTGACAAAGAAATAATCAGTCTATAATTTTAATGGTAGATTTATTTGAACAGCGAGAGACAGAATAACAACAAAAAAATCCAGAAAAACGCATGTGAAAAATGTTATAAAATGATTTGCATTTTAATGAGGGAAATAAGTATTTGACCCCCTCTCAATCAGAAAGATTTCTGGCTCCCAGGTGTCTTTTATACATGTAACGAGCTGAGATTAGGAGCACACTCTTAAAGGGAGTGCTCCTAATCTCAGTTTGTTACCTGTATAATAGACTCCTGTCCACAGAAGCGATCAATCAATCAGATTCCAAACTCTCCACCATGGCCAAGACCAAAGAGCTCTCCAAGGATGTCAGGGACAAGATTGTAGACTTACACAAGGCTGGAATGGGATACAAGACCATCGCCAAGCAGCTTGGTGAGAAGGTGACAACAGTTAGTGCGATTATTCGCAAATGGAAGAAACACAAGAGAACTGTCAATCTCCCTCGGCCTGGGGCTCCATGCAAGATCTCACCTTGTGGAGTTGCAATGATCATGAGAACGGTGAGAAATCAGCCCAGAATTACATGGGAGGATCTTGTCAGTGATTTCAAGGCAGCTGGGACCATAGTCACCAAGAAAACAATTGGTAACACACTACGCCGTGAAGGACTGAAATCCTACAGCGCCCGCAAGGTCCCCCTGCTCAAGAAAGCACATATACATGCCCGTCTGAAGTTTGCCAATGAACATCTGAATGATTCAGAGGACAACTGGGTGAAAGTGTTGTGGTCAGATGAGACCAAAATGGAGCTCTTTGGCATCAACTCAACTCGCCATGTTTGGAGGAGGAGGAATGCTGCCTATGACCCCAAGAACACCATCCCCACCGTCAAACATGGAGGTGGAAACATTATGCTTTGGGGGTGTTTTTCTGCTATGGGGACAGGACAACTTCACCGCATCAAAGGGACGATGGACGGGGCCATGTACCATCAAATCTTGGGTGAGAACCTCCTTCCCTCAGCCAGGGCATGGAAAATGGATAGTGGGTGGGTATTCCAGCATGACAATGACCCAAAACACACGGCCAAGGCAACAAAAGAGTGGCTCAAGGCGAAGCACATTAAGGTCCTGGAGTGGCCTAGCCAGTCTCCAGACCTTAATCACATAGAAAATCTGTGGAGGGCGCTGAAGGTTCGAGTTGCCAAACGTCTGCCTCAAAACCTTAATGACTTGGAGAAGATCTGCAAAGAGGAGTGGGACAAAATCCCTCCTGAGATGTGTGCAAGCCTGGTGGCCAACTACAAGAAACGTCTGACCTCTGTGATTGCCAACAAGGGTTTTGCCACCAAGTACTAAGTCATGTTTTGCAGAGGGGTTCAAATACTTATTTCCCTCATTAAAATGCTAATCAATTTATAACATTTTTCACATGCGTTTTTCAGGTTTTTTTGTTGTTATTCTGTCTCTCACTGTTCAAATAAACCTACCATTAAAATTATAGACTGATCCTTTCTTTGTCAGTGGGCAAACGTACAAAATCAGCAAGGGATCAAATACTTTTTTCCCTCACTGTATTTATTTGAGGTAAGAGTAAAACCCATTGAGACGTTACACCATTAACGAAAAGAGACACACGTAAGTGAGGAAGGTAAGGTGGACTTCCCAAGCCACATAGTTTCCACACAGGGACAGCATAGGGACACCTGTGCCTGGGAAGGTTACTCTATCCTGTCTGTGCTGAGAGGAGATATCCTCCATCCACCTGCTGCAACTGCTGGGAGGAAACACCTGGGCTTACACCATCAAACACACACACACACGCACACACTCACACAAACAGACACACACACACGCACACACTCACACGAACAGACACACACACACACACTAAACTGTCCTGGAAATCATATATGCCATTACATTTCTAAATCATAGTCTTGTTAACTTACATTTCTCGACCGTAGTCTAATTGGTGTGGCTAACAGATCGTCTTATTCATCAAAATTACGGAACAAAGAAATCAGTGTTCTCAACACACTGGAAAGGTTTGAGTTAAAGGTCTTCAATATCATTGATGCAATCAAAGTGGTTGAGTGCCTGGATGTTATCCAATAGGCATGATCACATCCCATACTGCAAGACACAAACCTGAGAACAAGCCAGATGCTAAGATATCTAAGCCACCTGTCCATCAATAATGGCCCTCCTTCTTTCAGCTCCTTGTCCTTTTCTGAAGCAGCCAAGCCCTCCAAAGCCAAACCTGCCCTCAGCGGGACTTGTAATCTCTAATTAATCCAGAAGCCAAAGGTCAGATGCAATCTGGCTCTTCTTGAGCTTTCACATCAATCTGACTATTAGTGGGAGTACCATGGAACAAGCACACAAAGCCTGACATCAACCAGACGTATTATGAGAACAATCTAGCAAAGAGACATATAGTGCACAGAAGATCTAACTGACAAACTAATATGAACCTGAGAATTGTATCTAGTGTTGGGGCATTTGTGTGCTACGTCTCTATATTTGCATGTGTGTGTGTGTGTGTGTGTGTGTGTGTGTGTGTGTGTGTGTGTGTGTGTGTGTGTGTGTGTGTGTGTGTTCAGTGTCTGCCTCGGCTGTGAATGCTTGAAGAAGAAGAGGTTTGTGTTGCCCAGGGAAGTCAGAAGATTGGGCGAGTAGCTTGAGGCAGAGCATTGAGTAGCACTGTGGGCTGAGCAGGTTAAACTGGCATGAGAGAGAACCCTTTAATCAGGCCTGCTGTCTTTTTGTAGACTGACAGATAATAGCGTTTAATGGGCTGACAGCCAACTGGCAGGCAGGCAGCCAGGCAGGCCACGCTCTCAGGTGCTCAGTTGGTAAGTCAGGGGGAGCTGACTGGGAGGAAGGCCATGTTTACCTGTCCAAATCCAACCCTGTTCTGTTTGCACAGAGCAGACACACTGTATGTGGAGCTCTTCATGTGTTCTATGGTAGTGCTTGTAGACTTAGCGAAGACAAGCAACAGTTGAGGTAAAATGTGTCTAATCATGCCTCAAGCTCATCTATCCATCAGCCGTCTTGTATGGAGCATTACCTCTGCTAGACAAGGTAAAGTGCCTCAAAAGAGGGAGAAGTAACTATCACAGTAAGAATCCTCTGACCAGGGGTTGTTGAGTTCACCCAGTGCAAATCTAGGCTTGTTATGGTAGGAGAGAGTGGGGTAAGTTGAGCCAAAGGGGTAAGTTGAGCCATCCTTGTTCACAAAATGTATTATTCGACCAAATATTTAGACCAAACATAATTTAATGGAGTCATGGAAAAAGTGGTAAGCAAGCTAGGTCCAAAAACGGATTTTCACCAAGTCAAATTAATTTAGTGTGTTTGACGTTTCAAGTAGATATTTTTAAGACTGTTTTATACACCAGTTGGGGTCTCTATAAGTGTGAATATGAGGTCCTAAACCTGTGGGCTAATATTGTCAAATTGGGTTGAGCCAATGGTTGAGCCAAGGAAAAGTTGAGCAAATTTTTGCATTTTCATCACAGGTGTAATGCAAGGCATTATCACTGGGATATGAGGTAACAACAAGGCCTAACCTATGTTAATTTGTATATGGCTTAACTTAACCTGTAGTTCTGCCAAGATACCACTTTTTTGGGACAAGTTAGGTTTTCAAAACTAATTGTAATTTTTACATGAATTCTGATTAGAGTGATACTAAATGTAAAAAATTGCTCAACTTACCCCACTCTCCCCTAGCAGGCTATGCATTAAAATGGCCCAGAGTGAGATTCTAAATCAGCAGTGAACTCTTATGACCCCACCTGACCCCCTAGTATGGCTAACAGTACTGTACCTGGGGCTGGTGCAGGATCGCTCCCTGTACATCACCCCTCCCCCACAGGCCCTGGAACAGTCCGACCACTCCAACCATCCTGACCACTGACCGTTGACAGCTCTCGGACCGTGGTCACCATACTTCACACACTGGCCTCGCCGACACCACTGTTGAAAGAGGAGAGAGAGAGAGAGAGAGAGAGAGAGAGAGAGAGAGAGAGAGAGAGAGAGAGAGAGAGAGAGAGAGAGAGAGAGAGAGAGAGATGAGGGGGAGGATGAGGGCAGAGTGGAGACAAAAAAGGAAAATGTTGAGTTGGTATCGGTGGTAGGATCTTTGGCTTGCCCCAGTGCTGAGGTTCCTGGTTTGGGTGAATGCCCAGCACCACACCTGGAGACCTAGGCCTATCTGAGCCAAACCACACACTCACACACATCACCACCTTTCTCTCTCTCCCACTATCATCTTTCACTGCGGAAAAAGAATAGGAGCCTTGTGTCCTTATGGGACATTTAACAATGCACAAAACGCTCCTGCAGGTGTGTGCATATGTGGATTTGTGAGAGAACCTGTCTTTTGTGCTTGTGCTTGTACCTTGGGCATTTGTGTAAGTGTCCCTGTGTGTTTTTACGTCTGTGTGTGTTTGTAAGTGTGTTACACTGAGTGATACTGTTCGATGGAAATCCCTGTCTCCTCCCATCCCGTTCACGATGGGCAACATTGCCATGAAACAGATGGTACACTTACCATGTCAGTCCCACAGCTGGTGCCCTCGGCAGCAGGCATGAACTTGGTCTCACACCGGTGACCTGTCCTGTGGCACCACAGTGACTTACAGATGTCCTGCCGAGAGACCAGACAAACCAAACAGTGAGTCCAGCATCTGCCTCCCCTCATCAGAACACCACCACTACACTACCAACACCCCACTGCCATGGTTACAAGCAATAACCCCCCATTTCCCAAAAAACTGTCAAAACCAATCATTGTATTCCCTGAAACACGCTATTCATGTATCTTTTATTCTTTCCCACAATGCAGCGGTAAGTATGGAGAGATGAGGCATTGGGAGCCAGGCAGTGGACCTGTGCCACACTGGCGTGCTGCCCGATTGCATCTGGCAGACAGCTAGCGAGACCGGGGTTGTGAGAGAGCTGGTCCCCCCGTGCTAATCTAGCTCTGCAGCAGACTGACTGGGCTAGTGTGCCACGGACAGCCGTAAGAACAGAGCACGTGGCTAATTAGCTCTCCTCCGCACCGTGTGAAACGACCGCAGAATCCCAACAGGGGGAAAAAACACGGGGAGGCAAACATCCCAAATCCTTGTTAATTAAGATGTAGAGTCACCTACGTTGAGGTTCAGGAGACGGGTTCAAACTTAGGGTTGGGGTTCAGGAGAACACAAAAGGTTGTATGGGGGATATTCAATGGCTCAGGCTATACCATGAGCACTAATCCTACAGATGGACTGGTGTGGATGTTGATTTCCCACACACAACCTCCTTTTCTTGACCCGTTCCTCATTCATGCTGGATTTGCATGTCAATGCATGTCTTGTTGAATGTAGTATAGTGGAAGGTTATAGAGGCCCATTCCCTTAGGGTTGTGTTCAAGTCTGTTGGACCCGTTTTGAATACTGTAATTGGAGGTTAAATACACCCACAAAGATCATGCAAATTAGATAATACTGGTTTAAACCCTACCTATGTTTCCCAGTAGCACACTTGTCAAACAGTTTCGTGCAACCCACTAACGAATGTGCCTTTCAGTGTCAGGTACCTTGACAAAGTCCAGGTTGCACAGTTTAGCCTTGGAGCCAAACTGCCACTTGCACTGTGTGTCAGCATCATAAAGCTGGCCTGGGAGCTTCTCTGGGTATTTATACTGCCCAATCTGCCTAGGCTCATCCACCAGACACGATGCTTGAGCTGTTCTGTGGAATAAAACCAAGAAACACTGAACAATCAGACAGGAACCTATCATTATAGACTAAAAAACACGAACAGGTGCATGAGAACCACACTACATCATTACATGCATGGCAGCCATATCAGAGGTCAATTTATAAGGCTTACCCAAGGAAGCGGCTGAGGTATTGGCGACTGCAGGCAGACCAGGAGAAGACCCCGTTGTTTCCTGCCAGGGTTGGAGACATGATGTTTCCTTCCGCTTTCCGACAAGGATTCCCCTCTCCATCATGGATCATCCCAAAACTGCCATAGAGACAGATCATTAAGAGAGAGAGAGAGAGAGAGAGAGAGAGAGAGAGAGAGAGAGAGAGAGAGAGAGAGAGAGAGAGAGAGAGAGAGAGAGAGAGAGAGAGAGAGTGTGGCTGTCACCCCATTACCTTTGCGACTGTTAATGTATAACCTCAGGTCAGAACTCTGCTGGTCAGGTTGGAACTCTTACCCTAGTAACCTTAAAACATTTTAGTTTTATAAAACTCGTTGAGCTCCATGGAGTGTGATGGGTCACACATTTCTAACATAGCCTCACGCTTGGTTTAAAAACATAAGTGTTATAAACAGGTATGTGTTGATACAGCATTAAAAACGCTTAGGTCTACCCCTCCTACAATACAGTACATAGCTGAGGTTCACTAGTCTGTAAAAGACGACGTCATCTATTTGGAAATTACATCTCTTCAATTTGTCAGTGATTAATGGTATTTGGCCTGGAAGTGGTTTTCATCTGAACAATGTGAAAATTCTGGGAATGATTCCTATTAATTTGACCAAAGTGATTAAGCCATTGAAAATTACAGGAATTCTGACATGTTACCAGCTCGGCGTATCGAAGGAACAGGTTCTTTCCAGTTTGTGTTGAGAGAGTGCCAAGCAGACAAAGGGCTTTACCATAATAATTCAATCTCAAATGTCAAATATAAACTGCCTCTCATCTCGATGGAAACGTGTAAACACAAACAGAGCAGACCCATCGCCTGTGGCACTTTATATGGTTTCACACATTGTCATGGAGCAAATGAAGTGCTTTGCTAGCGTAATGCTATTGCTTCAGTCTGTATTTTTTGCTTTAAATGGACTCATCCTTCTTTGATGTAGCACTGTAAATTCAAACCACGCAACTAAGCATGGCTTTCTATAAAAAAAAAAGGTTGCATGCATTTGTTAGGACTAATGTCGCACGAATACACTGTTATAAAGTAACAAGTTCATCACCTGTACTAGGTGTTCTCCTGTTCTCCTGAAATATATGGCGGTCTATTCTGCTCCATGTGAAGGTAAAGCTAATGGCTAGTGCTAATAGCGAGGGCATTGCTGGACTTACTTGTGGCCTGATTCATGAGCGATGGTGAAAGCTAAGCCCAGTCCTGTGTCTTCATTAATCGTACAGCTCCGGTATTTACTACACATTCCACTTATAGGAGCAAAACCTGCAGAGAGAAGCAGAGGAAGAGGGAGAAGGAGAGGAGAGGTGTAAAGCTAAAGAGTATTGTAAGGGAGATATCAGGCTCAAATATGTATTCATACAAAGCTACTACAAAAACCATCAGACAACATAATACAACATAACTGTTCTGGGAGAAGGAAGGCCGTAGGCAGCGTTACAAGACAAACTTCTTTTCGATACAGGCATTACTATCGCCAACCTCAAAAATGCTAATCCTGCTTTTAGAGTGGGCCAAGACTGCTGGTACATGGCAATAAATGCAGTCTTTACGGTTTAAATGGTCCACGGGCAGCATGAACGCTATGTATTGTAGCATGAAAGCTGTGGGGTGTGTTACAAAGAGCATATTTAAATCAAGGCCTCGCTTGTTCCTCATACTGTACATCCCAAAGTGTATACTTGTGGTTTAGGGCCATTGAGATGAATTAATTATAGTTGGCTGATGCTTCAGTTTTAACTGATCTGACAATGCTGCCAATTGTTCACACTATTGAAGAGAAGGAGAGGACGGGATGGGTGTAAGATGTGTGTGGGTGTGTGCATGTATGTGCGTGTTATGTATGCATGGCTATACTTGTGTAAGTGTGTGCTTGTAAGTTTTGACAAGGGTGTATTTAGTGCATGTGAAATCCCCTGCCGGAGGGAGTCCTGGCAGAGCATGTAGGATCCCGCCCACCCTGGAAGTGACCCCTTGACCTCTGGTGCTGTCTAATCCCTCAGCAGCACCATGACGAAGGGCTCTAATCTCCAACAGTCACCTCAGGGGCCCTGGCTGACCTACTTCACCCCCATCCCCTCCCCTGGGGTGAGACCTTACCCAGGGTGTCACATGGCTCGTTCTTCCAAGAGCAGATGTCCAGGCCGGTGAGAAGCACAGCATGGTCGTGGCGCTTCCCGATCAGGCCCGACTGCCACTGGCAGAAGCTGTTGAGAGACTGGTCAGCGTGGTGGTTGATGGACAGGCCGAGCTGGGGAGGAGACAGAGAGGAATAGATCATAAGGGGAGACTGGAGAATTCATGACGTTGGGGAGGCTGGTGATTTATTGTCAGGCACTCAGATCGATGTGACTCACTGGATCTTGCTCTAGAAGAAGCAGGCTGACCACCACAATGTTGATATCAGTTCCGATGGTGCCGTCTTTGAAAAGGCTGGAAACCTAAAACAAAACAAACCCAGATTGGCAGTTTGAGATTAACATTTCGGTTCAAATGAATCGTTGCTTAACATTTTGTGTGAAATAAATACATAAATCATGACATTCATTGTTTGTCAAGCATTAGGCCAGGGTTTTGCTTTAGGATAAAACCTACTTTGGGATATGTTACATGACTGATGACTGACTGACTGGTGTCCCTCCCCTGCTCACCATGTTCATAACAGTGAGGACGTAGGTTGTGACGTTCTCTCTGCCGTGCTTCTCCAGCATCTTCCTGTCTGCCACCACCAGCGTTTCCACATTCAGGCCCCCCACCTTGTTAGACGTGATGGGTGATCGCTTTGCCCTGCCTGGGAGCTCAAACTCATCAGGCATGTCGAGACGATCCTCAGCAGGGGGCTTGGGAGTGTCTGCAGAGATATGGTAGAGGGACAGAGGGCAGGTAGGGAGGGATAGAGATATGAAGAGAGAGAAAGAGGAGACAGGGGGAAAAATGCTTTGGAAAGGATCTCAAACGACAGCTCCACCTTTTTCCTGGACCTTTCCCTGATAAGAGCACGGGGCCGGCGGAGCGTTGAAAGAGCAGGAAATATTCGAAGTCATTCACTCCTCAAGCTGCTTGCGAGTATTCATTTCAATAAAGGCCAGCTACTTTATACCCCTACACTATCTGAGCGCTATTTCTTTCAAAGTACATTATACACATTACATCATAAACAATCAGTAGTGGAACATTTGGACATTTTTACCTTCATTTTATATTTGTTATTGCACTGTTATCATTCTGTTTCTGTGATAAAACTACAATGCATGTCTCTCTACCATCTCTACTATCCCTGTCCTGTACAAACAGTCCCACGTGACTGTAATGTGTTTTTCTCATGTGAGCCAATCAAAGGCAGTCATAATAATAAGGAAGTTCCCTTACATACATTGCTTGCGGCGTCCACAGAAGTGTTGTCTCTGCAGCTTCCCGTGCTGGTAGTCGTGGTGATGCTGGTGATGGTGCTGTAGATATGGGCTGTCAGGTTGCGAGCTGTGGATAGACCCCTGTCCACCATGGACTTTGTGTTCAGCCGAGCGTTTGTAGACCACGTGTGGGTGGTGTCCACTCGGGGAGCTGTAGTTGTGCTCTGCAGCTAGGTGCTGGGGCAAGGGGGCGATGAAGTACTCATCATCAGACATCCGGATCAGACCTGACTGGAGAGCACAGATACCCCTGTGCATTAGATTTATTCATCAACATTAAACATTCATCAGTAATAAGTAAGGTAGATTGGCATGTGTTAAGGAATGGAGTAAGTAAGAGGTCTGTCAGCAGTTCTTAGATAAGGCCTGAAGGGGACATAAAAATAGAGAGGAGTCATCTCAAACCAGACACAGACACAAGAAACCCTGGGACAAGGTGCTGTCTCCATAGGTGTTTCTGTAGGTCAGGCTCCCACAGGGATGTTACTTACTGTCTGTCAGGATGATAGCACAGGGTATCAGAGGTATTCTGGGGCAGCTGCTCCTCAACACAGGATTTCTAACCCAGAAGGGTAGTGGGTTCAGAGATCTAGAACCAACTTTTACACTGTAAAGGGGTTGCCGTGAATTTGACAGTAACTTACAGACAGCTCAGTGGCAAGTAAAATTATGTATTTCATATTACAGTACACCTACTGTAATCAGAATTAATAAATGGATAAATGAAATTCATTGAAGGGAGGGGTTTGTATTTTACAGTATTTTACAGTAAAAATATGTATTTATGCATATTTTGTGTTTTATATCACTTGCCATTCTACAGGCCTAAATAACAGCTTTCAAACTGGCAACTACAGGGCAAAACAGACCAAACGGACATGGCAAAACGCTCAACCATTTACATTTTAAATTGATGGGGTACTATAACCACATAGGAGTTAAATTTGTACAGCATTCTCACTCATGGGTGCAACAAATATAGGCTCTTACAAGGCACGCCTCAAAATATGTTAATGAGCCATTAACAACAATTCTATGCACCCAAAAGGTTTTTGGCGTTCCAAAGATACGGTACCCAAAAGTGAAAACATGAAGCAGACCAAACTTTTTGGTCCTTTAAAAACCTGCTGTAAGTAAAATATGACTCTGAATGACAACATAATGTTTGTTTCCAACATTTGGGCTGTTTTCCTAAAGAAGTTAAATCCGCTTTGTGTTTTGTTTCCTTGCCACGATACTAAACAGTATTGCGATGCTTGTATCCTCCCGGCCCTAGTATTCTAGGAACAGTACCATTCTAAATACAGCAATTCTTTCCTCGTCCACAACATTTTCCCACAATGCACCATCATTTGAAGTAAGCTGCAGTAAAATGTTTCAGAGTATTTTACTGTTGATGATACCCCACAATACTGTATAAATTACAGTTTTCAGTTACAGTGTAGTTTACCTCTCAAACAGGGCCATAAAAAAACTCCTGTGCACAACCTAAGTACTGCCAGTCGCCATGGATACAGCTGTCAGATACAGTGATCCAAGACAGCTTTATAGATGATAGTGCAGTCAGAGTGTAACTGGTAACAGGTTGTCAGAGAAGTTCCTAACTAGTAGTGTCTAAAATGTTTACAGGTCAACAGAAACAACAACCCAAAGTGAAAAAGTCAATTTTGAACAGACCTCTGACAGAAACTGTTCTTTAATTAACCAGCTCTTCATGTATAGGATTCCAATACACTCCAAAGAAAGGAATAAACTGTTGAGACAACCTCTCGGAGACTGCCTGTAAAAACACATTAAGGCGGAAGGCCATTACTCTTCAAGCATCAGCATGGTCCTGTTAACGGAGCTAGCACTGGAGGGGACTGAATCAATTTGATTAGCAAAAAGAGCCGAACACAGCGGCATTCACTTTCCATGTTAGAGGAGGGCTACGATGTATGAGATAGCCTCTCTATGGAACCCTGTCAGCAAGCCAACAACTGATTGAAAATATCCAATATTGTCTCTTTGTCATCCTTCGTAGCTAGGCTTTTCTTCAACACCCTTTGTTCCCTGTGGTGTGTGTGTGTGTGTGTGTGTGTGTGTGTGTGTGTGTGTGTGTGTGTGTGTGTGTGTGTGTGTGTGTGTGTGTGTGTGTGTGTGTGTGTGTGTGTGTGTGTGTGTGTGTGTAGTTTGATGACTGCATGGAACAATAGGTAGGGGAGAAAAGGGTTGAGGTTCAACTCAGAAGTAATAATATCCTTTCATAAATTAGGTCAATCACGGAACATAACATAAGGCACCAAGCTACTGTAACACCTCTGAAAATGCATTTGAATTACTCACTAGTCAGCTTTCTGTCTATGGGCCGTGTGCAACTGCTTCAGCACCAAGTCCTACATTTGGAAATCCATAGCAATATGATTAATCTTTAAAAGTTCGCCATATAGATACAGAACACCTTTCCAATTAATAAAACATTTCTAATACATCAACTGTAGATTCCTTATTTATACCATTACACTATATGGAGGTGTAAAATATTATTTCAAACATCACCACAGGCTTGTCTCCACCGCCCTCCAGGTGTCACCCATCTTTCTCATTCTCCCCAGTGTATTTATACCTGGATCAATGGGCGGCTTCGAGAAGGTAGGAGGGAGAGGGAATCTGTGCCCTGACGCCCTCGTTTGCCCTTGATTCCCACCCGGAGACCCACGAAGTCTACATGTCCGAGTGAACCCGACGTCACACAAGTTTTCTTGGAATCACCGAGGGCTTTTGAGGGCTCCTTCGGAGTCCAGGCACCTGGGCAGAGCTAGATTGACTCCGGCTGAGCGCTTATGCCAACTCCACACCCAGAGCTGTCTATATTGTGGAGCTACGGGACATTTCGTAGCTACTCTGGTGGGCCATACGGATAACTGTTCCTCTCCCCTTACTCGCACCGCGAGTACTCTGGTGGGCCATACAGATAACTTTTCCTCTCCCCTTACTCGCACCGCTTTCAATGCCATCCTGCTGTGGGGGAACCAGTCGAAATCTCTTCTGGTACTCATCGACTCTGGGGCTGATGACAGTTTTTTGGACGCTACCCTGGCGTCCGAGCTGGGCATCCCCACTCCCCACTCAGCCCCTCTCCTTTCCCATGGACGTTAGAATGCTGGATGTGCGCTCTATAGGCCAGGTCACTCACAATACCACTCCCATCAACCTACAAGTGTCAGGGAACCACAGCGAGGCAATCTAATTTATGCTGGTTCCTGTGGTATTGGGATTCTCTTGGCTCCAAAGACACAATCCCATCATAGACTGGGCTGCTGGTGCCATTATGGGCTGGAGCCCGTTCTGCCATGCCCATTGTCTGAAGTCAGCGCAGCCTGCCCGGGGGACGTCTTCTTTTGGGCTCGGAAGTTGCCCCAGACTTCTCCGCCATTTCCGCGTTTCCCGAGTACCAGGACCTCCGGGAGGTTTTCAGTAAGGCCCGGGCCACTTCACTTCCTCCACACTGACCCTGGACCTCAAGTTACATCCCTGCACCTTCTTCTCCCATTGCATCAACGCCACGGAGAGGGTCTACGATGTGGGGAATCGTGAAGATGGAGATGGAGGGGTGGAAACACTGGTTGGAGGGGGGCGGAACATCTGTTCATTGTGTGGATGGACCACAAGAACCTGGAATATCTCTGCAAGCCATGCGTCTCAATTCCAGGCAAGCTGTGTGTGGGCCCTGCTTTTCACCCGGTTTAATTTCTCCCTCTCCTACTGACCAGGATCCAAGAACATCAAGCTGGATACACTGTCAGGCCGATATAGCCCCGCGGATACACCCTCGGACCCCGAGATCATCCTTCCACCTTGTGTCTGGCAACGGTACTCAGCTGGGAAATAGGGAAGCAGGTCTGTGAGGCACAGCGTGGGGGGGGCAGATGGGGCAGATGACCGGATGTTTGTGCCTGATACTGTCCACTCCTCGGTCCTGGAGTTGGCTCACTCCTCCAGGCTTGCCTGCCACCCGGGCTCCCGTAGGACCCTGGCCTTTGTGTGGCAACACTTTTGGTGGCCTACCATGGTCCCGGACGTCTCCGCGTTCGTTGCCGCCTGCACGGTCTGTGCAAAGAACAAGACTCCTCGGCAAGCTCCGGGTGGTTTTCTTCAACCACTTTCTGTCCCTCGCCATCCCTAGTCTCACATATCCCTGGACTTCGTCACGGGTCTTCCCTAATCTGATGGCAACACCACCATCATGACAGTAGTAGTGGACCTGTTTTCCAAAGCCGCCAACTTCATTCCTCTCCCCAAGCTACCCTCTGCCAAAGAGATTTCCCAGCTCATGGTTCAGCACGTCTTCTGGATCCATGGACTCCCGGTGGACATGGTCTCCGGCGGGGGCCCTCAGTTCTCGTCCCAGTTCTGGAAGGCGTTCTGCATGCTCATTGGGTCGTCGGCCAGCCTGTGTTCCGGTTTCCACCCGCAGTCCAATGGCCAGTCGGAGCGAGCCAATAAAGAACTGGAGACGACTCTTCACAGCCTTGTCTCCGCCAAACCCCACCACCTGGAGCCAGCAACTTGTGTGGGTTGAATATGTCCGCAACACCCTCCACTGCTATGCCACTGGGCTCTCGCCTGTTCCCTGGGGTATAAGCTCCCTCTCTTCCTGGAGCAAGAGGAAGAGTTTGGCATACCCTCGGCCCAGTTTGTCTGCCGCTGTCGCCGTACCTGGAAGAGAGCCCGGTCGATTCTTCTGAATACCACCTCCAGGTATTGACGACAAGCAGACCACCACCAGTCTTTTTCTTTTTTTCTCTTTAGTTAATTTTCTTGGTTGATGGTGCATTGGGGTGGTTCTTGGGAGTAGGGAATGGAATAATTTTGTTATTCTTTTTTTATTTTTAAATAAATTATTGGGGGGGTTGTGGGAAGGGGTCTTGGGTGGTTATGGGGCTGCTATTGGGGAACTGTGGGGAGATCTTGGAGGGTTCGGGTCCCCGTTTTTGGCCTTGTGGGAGATCTGTCTACATGCGCTTGAGCAGGGCATTGACCCTGGATACTTCCGTGTGTTGCTCTGAATAGAGCTGTCTGGTGTGGTGTAGTTGTTGAGCGGCTTCACTGCAAGTATATTGTATGTTTTGGATTCAGTAAAAAAATATAATAATAATAATTATTAACAAACCTTTCCCCCCGCTTTAATCGGACCTTTCCCAATCTCCAAGATCATTAGCCCCTCGGCTGTTTGTCTTCTGTTGCCCCGTACCCTCCTTATTCATCCCACTTTTCATGTGTCTAGGGTTAAACCTATGTCTCACAGCCCTTTGTCTCCTGTTTCCAGGCCCACCCCTCTCCCCAGTCTCATCGTGGGCCAACCGGCGTACACGGTGAGGCACCTCTTGAAGGTTCGACCATGGGGAAGGGGATTCCAGTACCTGGTTGACTGGGAGGGTTATGGCCCAGAGGAGAGGTGCTGGGTCCCCACATTGGACATCCTGGACCCAGGACTCATCGCTGAATTCCAAAACCGGCACCCTGGACAACCAGTTACGCACCCAGGTAGGATACCAGCTGGCACCCCTGGGAGGGGTACTGTCACACCCTGATCTGTTTCACCTGTCTTTGTGCTTGTCTCCACCCCCTCCAGGTATCGCCCATCTTCCTCATTATCCCCAGTGTATTTATTCCTGTGTTCTCTGTTTGTCTATTGCCATTTCATGTTGTCTTGTCAGGTCTTACCAGCGTGTTTTCCCATCTTCCTGCTTTCTTAAGTTCTGTTTCCTAGTTTCACGCGGTTCTGACCATTCTGCCTTACCTGACCCCGAGCCTGCCTGCCGTTCTGTACCTGCCTGATTCTGACCCGTTTACAAATCTCTGCCTGTCCTGACCCCGAGGCTGCCTGCTGTTCTGTACCTTATTGACTCTGCCGTGGATTATGGACCTCTGCCTGCCTTTGACCTGTCTTTTGCCTGCCCCCTGTTTGGGTCAATAAACATCTGTGACTCTAGATGTCTGCATCTGGGTCTTATCCTGAGATCTGATGCATATAAGGAAACCAGTCAATTGAAATAAAATCATTAGGCTCTAATCTATGGATTTCACATGACTGGGAATACAGATATACAGTACATCTGATGGTCACAGATACCATAAAAAAACCTAGAGGGATGGATCAGAAAACCAGTCAGCATCTGGTGTGACCACCATTTGCCTCTTGCAGCGCGACACATCTCTTTCGCATATTGATCAGGCTGTTGATTGTGGCCTGTGGAATGTTGTCCCACTCCTCTTCAATGTCTGTGCAAAGTTGCTGGATATTGGCGGGAACTGGAACACGCTGTCATACATGTTGATCCAGAGCATCCCAAACATGCTCAATTGTTGAATATGTCTGGTGAGTATGCAGGCCAAGGAAGAACTGGGACATTTTAAGTTTCCAGGAATTGTGTACAGATCCAACATTGGGCCGGGCATTACCATGCTGAAATACGAGGTGATGGTGCCGAATGAATGGGACGAGAATGGGCCTCAAGATCTCGTCAAGGTATCTCTGTGTATTCAATTTGACATCAATAAAATACAATTGTGTTTGTTGTCCGTAGCTTATGCCTGCCCATATCATAACCCCACCGCCACCATGGGGCACTCTGTTCACATTGTTGACATCACAAAACCGCTAGCCCACACAACAACATACATGTGGTCTGTGGTTGTGAAGCCGGTTGGACGTACTGACAAATTCACTAAGATGCCGTTGGAGGCGGCTTAAGGTAGAGAAATGAACATTAAATTACCTGGCAACAGCTCTGGTGGACATTCCTGCAGTCAGCATGCCAAACGCATTCTCCCTCAAAACTTGCGACATCTGTGTCATTGTGTTGTGTAACAAAACTGCACATTTTAGAGTGTTCTTTTATTGTCCCCAGCACAAGGTGCACCTGTGTAATGATCATGCTGTTTAATAATCAGCTTCTTGATATTCCATACCTGTCAGGTGGATGGATTATCTTGGCAAAGGAGGAATGCTCCGTAACAGGGATGTTAACAAATTTGTGCACAACATTTGAGAGAAATACGATTTTTGTGCATATATGAACATTTCTGGGAACTTTAATTTCAGCTCATGAAACATGGGACCCACTTTTTACATGTTGCATTTATATTTTTGTTCAGTGTAGTTTTGGATGAGTTAAAGTTGAGCAATTTGCAACAGCACTCCAGTTTAAGGGTTGCAATATTAAACAAGAACACAGTTAAAACATTAATCTGGCAGCAACGACCGCATCCAAGACGTTCTGGAAGAGTTCGCTGTGCTGTGCTAGCTGAGCGTGCATTTATCTCAGTTCGTGAAATGTGTCATGTTGCTGTAGAATGAAGAAGCAGTGGTTTGGTTTATTCCGCCTGGCAGAGCTACCAGACAGACAGGCTGATAAACACCCTGGCCTCTGACAGACCATCAGTTCACTGCTGTGGATGTTCATGTCAGCAGGGTAAGACAGCGTTAGACAGCACTGGGGAGCAGGATGTATCCACCTGGCCTCATCCACAGTGAGTTACAAACAGAGGGATAATGGTGAAATCGACTCTGTAAGCATTGGCAGACCAAGAAAAAAAAAAGTATTTTCTTTTGGTCAGCACTACTATATTATTATGTATTACCTAGTCATTCGTTTATGTGATGATGTGATTTCATGAGACAGAGAAAGAACTGAGTGAAGAAAGGTGAATGCAGCCATTTCATTTTTGTTTGGTTTCCCCAAACCTCTATCCTTTCTCCCATTTGATGAACAAGCTAAGCAGTTCAATCCACTCTCTGACCATGTCTGAAATCGTTGACTAGAGTGCTGAACCTCACACATTCTGTCTGGCCATGGAATGCCATCTAATCTCACCTCCTACTCTCCAAATCCAGCCCAAATAGCTGTGCATTGTCATCCACACTCCCCAAACCCTTCATACCCCATGACCCCTGTCCATTCTCTATGTGTGACACCCACCTCCCCCTTCACCCTCCTGATCCACATTTCCCCAGACTAGCAGGTGGCAAAGTAAACATAGGCGCACAAAGGGGGAGCCATGCAGAAGCTCTTGTTGTGAAAACAGTGGCGGGCCATGGCAGACTGCCACCATGCACAGGCATCCGCTCCCAGACTCCCACCTCCTGGGACAGAACAGGGGGACAACGGGGGCACTCTGGGAAGGCCAAGTCCACCATAACCCCATCCATCTCTCTTCCCCCAGGAACTGACAGAACCACCAAATCACCTCGTATCGCTCATTCCTCCCCCGATGAGGATCAAAAGGCCCTGTGTGTGACCCAGGGGCTCTTGTCAAACTTGGTTCTGTTTCACCCATGATAGTAATGGGCAGTAATGGCTTCGGGCGTCCGTCGATGTCTGTCAGCCTCGTTCTCTGTGTTGCTCCGGTGCTTTGTTGAGGCAGAGTGATTTCTCTTTCCGACTGATGGGTTTCAATCAAAAGGGGGTTTACACTAAATGCAGTGACGTCTATTTTGGCCGAGCCACAGGGTACCTTGTGTGCCTTGCCTTCCTGTGTCACATGTTCCTCCTCGTTCTCTAACGTGACCTCGGCAGAGCCCCACAGGCCTTCAAACACTTTTCCACTGCACTGTAAAGATCTGGCAGCCTGGTCGGTATGGTGACTGCTCCAGCCCTTTGAACTGACGAGTTTAGGGATCTCACCAACTAACTCTCAGCAAACTGTCAATCAATATAGGCCTATGCATGGATATATGGATGCTATTTGTATAAATCTCTGTTATGCACTACATCAATAAAGATATATACTTCTCATTTTTGCAGTGGTGACAGTAGTAGTACAACATCCCAGATGAGCCCATTTTTAACATTTGCATATGTTTTGTAAAGCTACCCTGAACTAAGCTTGTGGCATTAACAAATCTGTCAGCGACAGAATTACTCACACAGACTGAAACTGTAAAAGAGACAAAAATGGAGGAGACAAAGAACCTCTTCCAGGTTCTAACCTCTATCTGTGTACACTAAGTCTGTTCGCAGATTAGCCTGGAATATCGCTAGCCACTTCCTGTGGTAATGTGCCTCCTCCCCTTTAACCCACAACAAACGTTAACAAACACCCTGGAGGAAATTCACTGTTAGCTAGCTAGTGCTTCCCATTGTCTGCCAACCCCACACACCACCTCACACTCAGTTATCACACATGTATTCCATTTGTCTCAGAAACATACCAAACTTTACTATAAAATATCTAGCAACATCTTCCAGCAGTTAGCAGATGGAGGTGCCTATGCTTGATAATGGGAGGAAATTGATTCCATCTGTCGGGATGTGGTGCATCTCTCTTCTTGTTCTGCCTGAACTGTTTGTATTTGAGAGTCCTGCGAAGACTAGTAGAACTGTAAAATGAAATGTAAAAGTAGAACACTGGAGGGACAACATGCAAATAAAACATAAACATACTAGTAGCCATAAAATATCAGTCATATTAGATACAAATACCTCAATGTACTGTATTTTTACTGGCATTACATTTAATACATGCTTTGCTATGTATAGTAATATGCTGTTAAATGGATGTTATTCATGACAACATATATCATCTGAAAAGTACTTGAGATGTATTGAATTTCACAGGGAGTAAAGAGACACCAGGTCCTCAGACTTAAGGGAAAGCTGGCATATTGATGTGGCAGACCTCTAGTGATCTCCTTAAATGTACACTTGTAAGAGTTACACAGATTAGAGGGAGATGTCCTCTGTTAAACGCCAGTCTATTTCTCCTCAGACCTGCAGACATCAGACGACTCTCCCCACACCACCATTCTCAGATCACAGGATAACATGCACATGGTTACTCTGGGTCGACAGTTTTCCGAACCAAACAGTCTACATGTTGGGAATTAGCTAACACACCAATGGTCTCAGAGGACTTTCCTATGGAAGCTATTACAACATGACTTTGCTTTCGCTTTCATGTGGTTTTCTGGGGCCTGTGAGTACATACTGTAACCTTACACATTTCGACCATGCATGTTTTCAGTGTAAGTACAGGACACAATTTATAGCTTGTTCCTTAGGATCTGTCGCGGGGGGAAACGTAATTAGCTAGTCTTTGTGTAAACTGTAGCTGCTTTTAAGGCTCCCAACCATGACATTACATTTTAAATTAGTAAGTGCTTACATGCTGTTAAAGACTGGGAGAGATGTGTGAGAAACCCAAAGCCAGTGATTATAAAGCTCTAAAACACATCTGCACTCCAGCTCAGCGTTACATGTGACCACAGTGTCGGCGAATGCAGACCAGAGCATCCACATCACTCAGCTTCTGTCAGCTATGGTGAAGGATACAGGCCACTATCAGTCCAAAATACAGCCCACTTCTGTGTGAGCGGCCTGTCTCCATGTCTATCATTCGACCTGGCCCATAATGATTTGAGTTTCCCTCAGCGTTAGCATAGAGCATTCCATAGAGTGTGTGGCGTCGCTAATTGCCTTTAAAGAGCATAGACACCCACTGAGCAGCCCTTGTTCTCCAAATAAAGCAGAGGTGGGCCTGGAAACACCATGGCTAATGATGTTATACAGCCCTCTTATCAGCTGAATCGAATGGGCAAGGTTCAACTCATTTTCCTGTCAGACCAGTTGGGACCAAGCTTCTTCCTCTGACAGTGGATGATGACTCTGCAGGTGGCCAAGTTGGGAAGTCCACTATTTCTGGCACTCAGTCACTCCCAAACTCACAAGAGGTCAGAAATAGAGATAAGAAGAGGATATGAGGGGACAATAAAAATTGATAGAATCTTTAAGTAAATATGGGATATACTGTATATAGTTCTGTGTTCAATTTAGCTAACACCTTTACTTTTTCCATTGTTTCCAGTACCCTGCCCTGAACCTCAGACACTGTCACTAGGCGGCTACCATATAGTACTCTACCCTGCACCTTAGAGACCGTTGCCCTTGTACAGTCATTGAACACTGGTCACTTTAATCATGTGTGCATACCCACTTATATGTATATACTGTATTCTAGTCATTGCTCATCCTATTTAGCTGATTGGGGACCTTACTACTGATGAATGTGCTTTTTTTTCTGCTTGCAGAAATTTGTATTTATATTTTGATGTGTGTATTTTCTGTAATTTCTGTAAAAGAGGCCATTGTCTCAGTATGACTCCCTGATAAAATAAAGGTCAAATAAAATAAAAATCTATATTTACTGCTATACAGACCTTTTCTATTCAAATACTGTCCATACTGTCAATAAACACCATTCACATACATATGTGTTATTTAGATTCTGGACTCAGGTCCGGAAGAGAATTTCCTGCAATTCTATCTATTTTGCTATTGGGTTTTGAACTGTGTATTTAAATAATTTATTCTCGACATTGCTCATTCTAATATTTCTACTACTGTACATTCCATTTTATTTACACTGTTTTTGCACACCGCATATTTATTTATATACTTGATTCTTGACATAGCTCACTCTAATATATCTACAACTGTACATATAATTCCTAGAATATCTTGTGTAAATTCATCCAGTGTAGATACATATAGATTGCATTTGGATTACTGTTACAGTGCTACTTGGGTTGTTAATTGGATTCGTTGTGACGTTTCTTAATTTCTTTATTTGAACTTTTTGGATTATATGTGTATTATTTTGTACTGCATCGTATTGCTGCACTGTTGGAGCTAGAAACACCAGCATTTAGCTGCACCTGTGATTACATCTGCCACATCTGTGTATGCAACCGATCAACGTTGATTTGATTTGTTCTGCAACCATATTTGTGCACGTCTTATACACAGAGAAAATTGTTCACTAAAGCAGCCATACTGTGTTGGAAAAGAACATATAAGTCTAACAAAAGCTATACTGCATCTACTGTGCTGACACAGACGGGTCGAGGAATATGTATGGATTCTGCTTTGTGAAGTGACGACCACTTCAGCGCTCCTCATTCGTCTTGTGTGCGAAACCCGAGCACAATGCCTGTGACAAGAGCAGAATGGCGAGGGCCTGGCTCCCTCTCCTACTGGCATCTAGCGGTGGGCACTACATCACTGTCACCACAGAGACCACCAGGGAATCGCCCTCTGCAGCGCTCACAACACGACCGGCTCACGTCGTATGTGGCATAACAGTCTATGAGTTATGAGAGGAACGAGGGAGGCATTGTAACTACAGAGGCCCAACAGACGTTCCAATTTGTCCAGTCCTCTTATGAAAATGGACAAGTACAAATGCCCAAAGCCCTACCTGAGAATCCCTCATGTATCAGGCTCAGCCCTACTCCCTGTATGCCCTGCATCCATATGGAGCCCATTGTGGGGAGATGGAGCCCATGGGACACTGAGCAGAGAGAGTTGTGGTTTACAGTAGGTCATATGAGGTGCTGAGAAAGAACTGATCTGCAGCCATCTTGTTTATTTCAGGCCTGTGCACAGCATTTAAATATGATACTCTCCAGAGAAAAGTTCACTCCAGGACAATCATTTATGGCTACCACATCACCTATAACTCATGTTTTGTAATATATGTAGGACTATAATTTGGATAGAATAATCCCAATAAACTGGTTATATGACCAATACCACACCACGGGAAGAGAATGAGTGTCTTTTTTTCACACAGTGGAACATCCTACGACTTACACCTTGTTGAGACAGACACATGTGCATGTCTGCTGGGTAGCCTAGTGGTTAGAGTGTTGGACTAGTAACCAAAAGGTAAAAATCTGCTGTTCTGCCCCTGAACAAGATTTTCACTGTTCCTAGGCCGTACTTGAAAATAAGAATGTGTTCTTAACTGACTTGCCTAGTTAAATGATGTAAAAATAAAAATATGTTTCCTTTCCTCAGATAATTGTTAATGGATATCACAACTGTCCCTGAGTGTTATTCCACATGTTAGGGTGTCAACGACAACAATAAGGCACTAAGTGTCTGAGAGCAACACGCTGGGGAATGAGGGAAACTGGGAGGTTTGTTTTCACACTCATCCCCTAGTACACGGGGGTCATTAAAAATACCCCTAGTACACATCAAAACAGACTCAATTACACCCCTAATTAGAACCGGACTACAACTCTACAGGGGTTGTGGGAAAATAATACACCTAGCCCTCTCAGGCTAATTTCTGAAGCAAAGAACAACAACAACTTGTTCTCAGTTACCTAAGAGAGTGACCTGCTTTAATACCACAGGAAACACTGCAAGGAGAGATGTCACACAGTGACCACATTTACATGCGCACAGTACTCCAGATGGTAGCTCATACCCCGGTTTTGGTCTAACTCGGGATAAGCTGTTTACATGCACCCGCTCACGAGTATATCTCTATCTGAACAGAATATTCCTGATTTAAGCTCATATGGGTTAAATGGAATATTGACTGAAATATGGACACTGACTGTAGGCCTATAACCTCTCACACGTAGAGTAATATAATATTAACTCCTGCAGAATTATGCATTTCTTGCTGTAAAATTATACAACAAATGTTAATTTTGTCACGGCAACAGTAGTGGAGAAATCTGATTTCTTTCTTTCAGCATCTCTTGAGAAAAGGTGAATGCGTGTGTAATGTGTTATCTTTGACACTGTTATGCAAGCAGACTATTTCAACCACATAAAATATGCGCCCAAGACAAACTTGAAGTCTTATCAGAAACGTGTTTCATCGTTTTCTCAGATAACACTACAACTTTTAAAGGCATGGCTGTAACTGTATAGACTAGAGAGACATGCATCCTAACGTGGAAGAGGGGGCTTGGGAAAGGTCATGGCCGAGTTTGTCATGGTCGGACACGCTTAGCCAGAGAGCCGGAATCCGCTGAAGGGGCAATCTAATGGCTCAACAGCCAAACAATTTAGTTGATCCACACACCAATGATCCCACCGTCCAATAAGATAATAAATAACATATTAATTAAGGTCTCAGAGAGTGCATCCAAGCCTACTGGTAGTGGGCTGGAACAGTTCTTGTTGAGTTGAGTTCAGCTCTTGGGGACTGGTCCTTGTGAGGAAGGGCTGGCTTTGTCACCCAGTGTACGGAGCAGTGACCTAGGGAGGACAGCAGAGCTCTAATTGATCTCTCCCTGAATTCACAGAGGAATGGGAGAGCAGCTTTGAACTTGCACTACAGAGGAACTGAGACCAGCATGACCCTGAAAGAGAGAGTGACTGAGGTCAACCACCGTGACCTCTGGACCAGAGAATGCAGGCAGAGAACTCCTGTGTGCAACCAGCAATAGCTGTACTAGTTTTTTTTTTTAATGGTGTCTTTAAGTCATTTGAGGTCAGCAGAAAAGAGAAAAAGAGAAAATACTATTGACACACAAAGGAAGTACATGTCCTCCTCATGAGGAATGTAATTAAAAACACCATGTTAAATTATTCAGGATTTACTAAGCAAATCCCCTATCCCCGGTCTTAATACAGAGTCTGCCTGTTCTTGATTTAAAAACAGAATCCCCCTCCATCTGCAAGGGCATGATGCTGTCAAACAGTAGTTAAGAGAACCAGCGTGGGCAGACTGACCGACCGTGAGCCTGTCTGTCTGTGTGCCAGCAGTGGGGACCTACTGTACACTACCACAAAGAGGGCCTCCATAGGCCCATAGAGAGAGCAACCATCCTCCCTAGGAGCGCCACTCCAAACTCAGAATTAAAATTCTTCTTGCACAAAAAATCAAGCTCTCACCCAAACAGACTGCCAGTTATCCTCTGTTTCCAGGCAAAGGAAGCTGCTGAGGATCAACGGGGGATGAATGGGTCCTCATCTGTACTTAATCCAAAGCTCCTCGTGAAGGGGAGATGACATGTGGGGTTAAACTCCTCCAGGCTATGCACTCTTTCAGTGTAACAGACAAACCTTCATTCCAGCGCATTTTTCGCTCTTCCCCTTTTTTCAGTTTTAATGTACTACTGTAAAAGTAGGTATTTGAATGTAGCTCTCCCTCTTTTCCATCTGAAATCTAAAAGTAGAAGCACATTTTAAGAAACGATGGACTGAGTGAATTTCTGATGGCCCTCAGGTCATCCTTGGGAGAAAAAAATTAAATGGGGAGGAGAAAAACAGATCAAAGAGTCCTTCCAGTCTTCAAATGCAACTGCTCCCAAATTACATTGTGTCCTTGCACAGTTTTAAAATAATTGGTCACTGCTGTTTTATTGCGGAGAAGCTACTACTAATGAAAAGGACAATACAAAGATTAGCACTGCCAGCCAAGCGGCTGAAACTTCACCCTGGGTTTAATTGCACCGAACAAGGGAAATTGGAAAGCAGGGCAAACAAGGGACAAAATTGCAGGCAGCAGAGGTAGAGGCTATTGGCAAAAATAAAGGTATGTTTTATGAAGGCCTAATGTCCGGGGTGGGACATGTGATCTGCGTGTCCAACCTGAGGGAGGAAATAGTGAGAGGCACTAAGGCCAGCAATTAACCAGAACTGTCTCTTCTCCACTCCCTCTCTCGTTCTCTCCCACTCCCACATGTGTTGGTTTCCTGACACAGGATAAAGTGTAACGACTCAAGGGGACACTTACCAACCCAGAACATGTAGATATGGCTGCAGAGGAAGCTGTGAGGCTGTGTATAAATCCTTGATAAAAGCAGTCCTGATGGGCTGGCTCCTGTGCCAATGTGGTGATGCCCTCTGTCCCCAGTACCTGTACTGTGAAGCCCTCTGCCACAACCATGGAAGGCTGTAAATCCAGGTGCATGTCCCTCCCGAAGGCTGATAGTCTGTAGTGTACAGGGCCCCCCATGGACGGCAGGGACCTCTTATTCCGGCCTCGCCGCAGCATATCGTGGGACACATACCCACCCTGAGCATCCACCTCAATTGGCGTCACAAACACGTAATCTGGAGGAGAACCACAGAGAAGGTCACTTACCAAACCCACATCCAACGGGTTCATCTTACTGGAACAAAGCATTTGCACAAATCTCAATTCCCTCTAGTCTAATTATACAGACCCCAGTACAATTGGTCGAACAGTGTCATAATATTTAAGTGATTTATGCCTATATCACGCTAATAAACAGTTATTCAATAAGAACACGAAGACACCCATTATTTAGGAACAGTATCAGACGCCACGTAGGCCTAATAGGAACGCCCAGAAACAAATCCATATAGTTTTTTACAGTCACATCCACTCTCATTGGTAAATCAAAGAATTTAAATCATCTAAACTAGACCCGCCCCGTATCCGGTTGCTCAGGAGGAAACTGCCGCTTCTGCAGGGAATTCCTTCGCCGGCAAAACACGCGTGGCTAAAGTCTACCAGCCAAGAAGATGAGAGGCAGTATGCGCGCAAGACACTATGAGCGCTTTACCTGGCGACTCATCTATAAACCTGACACACCAATACAAGTAATGCGTTTTATTATTTCTGAACAGTAGCTATGTCATTCTAAAGGATTGTAAAAGTTACAGACTGTTGCAGACTACAATGCTGTTAGTAACCATTTTCTTATCAGTTATGGAGAGAAGTAAACAACCGTCCCGGCGCAAAATACGAACCGTGATTCAGTCCACTGGTGTCACTGGCAAAAGTGGACGAATGTGAGCAGTAGATATGCAGCGTCTGCAAAACGACAGGTAGGAACAAGTTAATGGCACAACATGCGCAACAGTTTACTGTATCAGGCAGCCTACTGCAATTTAAAAGTATATCTGATTATACAGTTGTCACCTGCCTTCAATGTGTTCCAGAACCACAGAGTGGATAAAATCTTCACTGATGTGCAGCTGACAAGTGGGATAGGCAAAGTCCATATCAAAAGAAAAAGGCAATCCATGTTGGCATGCAATACCTCCTCTGTTACCTCCTCAGAAAACACAGAAGTAATAACCTGCGGCAGCGCATAATGCAACTGTAAGACATTGCTAATTTCTTTAGGTGCCTTTTACATATAATCACGTCAAGTCCGCCGGGTCCATTTGGCTGTGCCTGGAGAGGTAAAGCGCACTCGTGCGAATTTCTGAAACAGGTAGCAAATCGCCGGAGTGCTGACTGTGCTCTCTATTGTGAACAGTGACAGTCAGCTCCTGCAGACTGTAAAGCAGCAGTAGCACCCGCGGGTGGAAACTGAGCGGGGCCAATCAGCAAAGAGCATCATCTTCTCTGAGATAAGTAGCCTACTGTTGTGTAGGAAAGCTCTTAACTCTCTTTGGCTCAGTGTTGAGTTTAACAAATTCGTGCTCCCCACACAACCCACTGGGCAAAAACGGGTTAAAGCAACGTTGTTTCCATGTAATTTCAACCTGAACAAATATATGTGATAATGTTGAATCAACGTGGAAAACAAATTTGATTTGCAAGAAGTCATCGTCATAAGGGCATTTCATATTTTTTTTCACCCCGTTTTGAAACTAAATCCAATGAGATTATGATTTTTTGTTGTTGATTTCATGTTGAATTGACCTTAGTTGACAACTAACCAAATGTAAATCAAAGCAAGACGTTGAACTGACGTCTATACAGGTCGAAGCAACTTTCCACATCAAGGAAGATACAGCAATAATTTGATTGGATGCAAATTGTGTAGCCTATAATTCAAGGTCAGATTTTCATTTCACTTCTGGAGTTTTCTAAGAAATTGCCCACCTGACTGACCTTTGTATGAAATGTAGGGCGAGAGTAGAGATTAATAGGCTGAGTAATTGTTATTATAGGCACATTTTTCTATTCCATGACAGGTCATTCACACAAATTGGAGAATTACGTGTAAACATAAAGGGATCATTTTTGCACATTTGGGGTTAGTTTTTCAGTTTTGCAGCCTGTCTTTTCTCTTAGTGGATGTGTCAGTGGCTTGGTCACTATTCCACCTTTGTCAAGAGTATAAGCTAGTGGCCAATCCTAACGGCGGGGGCCCTAAGCGACCGTTTATGTCGCTTATGCCTGAAACTGTCCCTGTTTAGCCCCTACTCTTGAAATTATGTTAGGGGCAACATACGCCTCTAACTGTAGAAGGCCACGAGTTTCAAATTGTCTTACCTGGAACACATCTTAACACTTGTAATTATACTTTTTCACTTGCTTTTTTCAAGTGTCAAATGTCATTTTTTGTTAACGTGTTCTTTACACCTGTCCAGAGTGCATTTACAGTTGACTAGAACGCTTGTTATGGTCATTTTTACACGTGTTGATTACATCTGTTCAGCCTATTGGGTAAGGAATGGCGTTTTTGTTGTTGTTTTTGGATAATTGCCGAAAACAACTTATTTGGTAGCATTTAAGCATTTGTGTATTGAAAAAAGCCCATTAAGGCTTCATTTTAATTAGCTATCCATAACTTTTCCTTGTCTGAAGTATCAAGCTCTAAGTCCATGTGAAAAAAAATGATGACACTTTCCATCCACCAGATGGGATTGTTTTGAGAAAAGTACCTACTTTTCCAAAATGCCATTTGTTTGATAAATAAATTAAAGCAATAATAGTCACTGTACTTTCCAAACCACTAGGGCTGGATTAAAATGTTTTCTAAAAAGGAATTTATAAACTGTTAAGGAGTCAGCGGAGGAAAGAACCAGGGTGCAAGTTCTGGTTTCTCATTCATTCTCCCTTCCTCCACCAATGTATTCAGTATTGCCCACTTCCTTACCAGACAGTAGCAACAAACTATTAAAAATAGGTGCTAATTTCATTCATGTACAACATTTTAAAAATGGTAATAGACATTTACAGTAGACATTTCCCCGACCAAAAATAATGAGACTGTTTCAGTATGTAAAAAGTAACAGTACAAAACATACATTATTTTAGCAAACATAAAATAATAAGTGAGTTTTGACTGAATAGATGTTGAATGTTTCAAAACAATACATTATACTATAGACCTGCTAAATTACTCACATCCAGCATAAAAAACATTAGAAACAGAATAAACTAAAATAATTCTGTATTTATTTCTGATGTAACAATTATTCATGAAGCAAACATTGTATGACTTGGTGAAGGTGTGGTAGAAAGAAGCTGTCTGTCCCCTCCCTTCCTTCATCCGTGGGGCTCGTTCAACATAGCATTTGGAGATTCCTGTGAACATCAACAGTCAAAAATGTAATTCTGAACAGCAACATCTTACTAACAAGAATTTAGACCAGTTCACAATTCAACAGAATTCAGTCTTGTTCTTGTTGATGATGAGACAGATAGCAAGTAAGCAAGACATGGTATATCAGACCGTATACCACGGGTATGGGTCAATATTACTTGTTTACTATTGGTAACCAGTTTTTAATAGCAATAAGGCACCTTTGGGGATTTGTGGTATACGGTATTTTGCCCCGTTTATCAAAAGTGTTGGAAAAACTTTAATCAACTGACTGGCTTTCTTGATGCCTATAGTATTCTCTCGGGTATGCAATCTGGTTTCCGCTCAGGTTAAGGATTTGTCACTGCAACCTTAAAGGTCCTCAATGATGTCACCATTGCCCTTGATTCTAAGCAATATTGTGCTGCTATTTTTATTGACTTGGCCAAAGCTTTTGATACGGTAGACCATTCCATTCTTGTGGGCCGACAAAGGAATATTGGTGTCTCTGAGGGTCTTTGGCCTGGTTTGCTAACTACCTCTCTCAAAGAGTGCAGTGTAAAGTCAGAAAATCTGCTGTCTCAGCCACTGCCTGTCACCAAGGGAGTACCCCAAGGCTCAATCCTAAGCCCCACGCTCTTCTCAATTTACATCAACAACATAGCTCAGGCAGTAGGATGCTCTCTCATCCATTTATATACAGATGATAAAGTCTTATACTCAGCTGGTCCCTCCCCAGATGTTGTGTTAAATGCTCTAAAACAAAGCTTTCTTAGTGTCCAACAAACTTTCTCTACCCTTAACCTTGTTCTGAACACCTCCAAAACAAAGGTAATGCGGTTTGGTAAGAAGAATACCCCTCTTCCCACAGGTGTTATTACTACCTCTGAGGATTTAGAGCTTGAGGTAGTCACCTCATACAAGTACTTGGGAGTATGGCTAGACGGTGCACTGTCCTTCTCTCAGCACATATCAAAGCTGCAGGCTAAAGTTAAATCTAGACTTTGTTTCCTCTATCGTAATCGCCCCTCTTTCACCCCAGCAGCCAAACTAACCCTGATTCAGATGACCATCCTATGCTAGATTATGGAGACATAATTTATAGATCGGCAGGTAAGGGTGCTCTCGAGCGGCTAGATGTTCTTTACCATTCGGCCATCAGATTTGCCGCCAATGCTCCTTATATGACACGTCACTGCACTCTATACTCTTCTGTAAACTGGTCATCTCTGTATACCCGTCGCAAGACCCACTGGTTAATGCTTATTTATAAAACCCTCTTAGGCCTCACTCCCCCCTATCTGAGACATCTACTGCAGCAATATCTACTGCAGCTCCTCTTTTCAGTTCGCTGCAGCTAGCGACTGGAACGAGCTGCAACAAACACTCAAACTGGACAGTTATATCTCAATCTCTTCATTCAAAGACTTAATCATGGACACTCTTACTGACAGTTGTCGCTGCTTTGTGTGATGTATTGTTGTCTCTACCTTCTTGACCTTTGTGCTGTTGACTGTGCCCAGTAATGTTTCTAGCATGTTTTGTGCTGCTACCATGTTGTGTTGCTACAATGTTGTTGTTATGTTGTGTTGCTACCATGTTGTGTTGTCATGTGTTGCTGCCTTGCTATTTTTTTGTCTTAGGTCTCTCTTTATTTAGTGTTGTGTTGTCTCTCTTGTTGTGATGTGTGTTTTTGTCTTATATTTATATTGTATTTATTTATTTATTTTAATCCCAGGTTCCTGTCCCCGCAGGAGGCCTTTTGGTGGGCTGTCATTGTAAATAAGAATTTGTTCTAAAACTTACTTGCCTAGTTAGATTAAGTTTAAATAAAATAAAGTAAAATATGGCCAATATACCACGGCTAAGGGCTGTATCCAGGCACTCTGCGTTGCGTCATGCATAATAGCGTAGGGTTCACGTCCAGGACAGAGTTTAGGCTGGCGTGTTTTTGTTTCATTTTGGTGTAGGGTTATTTTGGTTCTAGTTTGTCTATTTCTATGTTGGGGTAATGGTTCCCATTTAGAGGCAGCTGTGTGTCGTTGTCTCTAATTGGGAACCATATATATGTTCGTTTTTTTTTATAGTATTTTGTGGGTTATTGTTTGTACATAGCTTGGTTAGTTCACATGTTATGTTCAGCTTCACGATCTTCATTACGTTCGTTTTTTGTTACTTTTTGTCCCAGTTACGTTGTTGAATAAACATGTATACTGGATACCTCGCTGCGCCTTGGTCTGTCCCTTCCGAGAATCATGACATTAGCTAAGTTAGGCAACTTGAGCAAATAAATCTCAGCTTGCTAACTGGCATAGCCAACCAACTACACTACAAATATACACAAAGTAAACAATACAAAGAACTATTGCTCTGATCCACAACATAACAACCATTAGTTACAGGCTAGACATAAGTATATTGCTAGGTAGCTAACTAGCCATGCTATTCAATGAAAAAAAAGCTAGCTAGCCAGTGTCAGCTTCGTAGTTGTAATTCTATGTGGAAATAGTTGTTTTAGTTTCTTCCTCCCATTTTTCTCACCAACGCCTTGCTGTAGTGTTTACATTCTCTAAATGTAATTGACTAATTTTAACAATTTGATCCATATTTAGAAACATCTCCACTCTCTCTGAGTAAGCAATTCTTCGCAACAGGCTGGAAGTCAAACAAAGTCAAACTCACGGAAATTGATGTGGGGGGGCTACAATGTGGTACTTTCAGACGCATGAAATGTATCCGTTACTATACAGGTGTTCAGAACTTGTGCAGTGGCACAATTACATGTGTCTGAAAGTACAATGTTCAAACGTTCGAATCACCTGTAAATGCACACTGAACAGGTGTAAAAATCATGTTTCCAAAAATTTCATTTGACACTTGAAAAAAGCAAGTGAAAAATGATCATTTCACGTGTTTAGACGTGTTCTGGGTAGGACGATTTGAAACTCTTGGCCTTCCATATAGCCCCGAGACTGCCACGCAGCTCCCCCGGGACTGCCGTGCAGAATGAATAGAGTATCAACCCTTGGAGAGAAGCACGAGATTGAATTATCAAGTTTTTCCTGTTAGTTAACACTACCAACGTTTTGCTTTACTGTGGCAATTGTGATTGAATATTAGCCACTTTCAATGCATCATACCTGTCACAACCTGGCCATAGAGAGCCCTCTGGGTTCTCTATGGGGTTTTGGGCCAGGACGTGACCAGGGGTGTTTGGTGTTTTCTATGTTGGTTTTGAGTTGTTACGGTCTGTTGCATTTCTTTATTGTTTTTGTACGTTTCACTTTGATTAAAATGATGTGGAACTCCACTCACGCTGCGCCTTGGTCCGTCCTTTCCAACAATCGTGACAGAATAACCCACCACACCAGGACCAAGCAGCGTTCCCCATTGGAGTGGAAGGAGAGTTGGACATGGCATGGGAGGAAGTAATGGGAAGAAGCGAGACCCTTCCTTGGCGCGAGTCGCAAAGGAGAGTGGGAGGACAGCGACGACGCCAGGGGCCGCGTACCCATGCAGCCCAGGTACAGCCCCAAGATTTTTTTTGGGGGGGCACATGGGGCTATCGGTCGGGCTGAGGAGAGAGCCAGAGCCCGACTGGAGAACATATGAGGAGTTCAAGGAAGGTTACAGGAGAGAAGTATGGGCAAGGAAGGAGCTGCAACGCAGGCGCTTAGAGGAGCGTCTGCCCAGCCAGGTGCGTCCTGTGCCAGCTCCCCGCACTCACCCTGAGGTGCGTGTCGTCAGTCCGGTGAGACCTAACGCCGGCTCCACGCACCCGGATTCCAGTGCGCCTCCCCAGCCCGGTACGTCCAGTGCCAGCTCCCCGCACTCGCTCTGAGGTGCGTGTCGTCAGTCCGGTGAGACCTAAGCCGGCTCCACGCACCCGGATTCCTGTGTGCCTCCCCAGGCCGGTGCGTCCTGTGCTGGTTCCCTGCACTCGTCCTGAAGTGCGTGTCGTCAGTCCGGTGAGACCAGTGCCAGCTTCACGCACCAGGCCTCCGGTGCGCCTCCCCAGCCCGGTACATCCAGTGCCAGCTCCCCGCACTCGCCCTGAAGTGCGTGTCGTAAGTCCGGTGAGACCAGTGCCGGCTCCACACACCAGGCCTCCGGTGCGCCTCCCTAGCCCGGTACGTCCAGTGCCAGCTCCCGCACGGGCCCTGAGATACGAGTCATCAGTCCGGTGAGACCTGTGCCGGCTCCTCACACCAGACCTGCAGTGCGCCCTCTCAGTCCGGTGACTCCTGTGCCGGCTCCCCGCACGCACCCTGAGGTGCGAGTCATCAGTATGGTGAGACCTGTGCCAGCTCCTCGCACCAGACCTTCAGTGCGTCCTCTCAGTCCGGGGACTCCTGTGCCGGCTCCCCGCACGCGCCCTGAGGTGTGTGTAATCAGTCCAGTGAGACCTACGCTGGCTCCACGCACCAGGCGTCCAGTGCGCCTCTTCAGTCCGGTGAATCCTGTGCCGGCTCCCTGCACGCACCCTGAGGTGCGAGTCATCAGTCCGGTGAAACCTGTGCCGGCTCCTCGCACCAGACCTCCAGTGTGCCTTCTCAGCCCGGTACGTCCCGCACCAGAGCCACCACTAATGCGAGCTGCCCACCCGAACCCTCCCCAGCTTGTGCAAGAGTCAGCGCCTTTGGGGGCGGGGGGGGGTACTGTCACTGGGTTCTCTATGGGGTTTGGGCCAGGACGTGACCACGGGTGTTTGGTGTTTTCTATGTTGGTTTTGAGTTGGTTCCCAATTAGAGGCAGCTGTTAGTCGTTGCCTCTAATTGGGAATCCTATTTAGTTTGTTCTCTCCCCACCTGTGTTTGTGGGTTATTGAATGTTTTGAGTTAGTGCATGTGTTGCACTCCTCTATTTGTTACGGTCTGTTGCATTTCTTTATTGTTTTTGTACGTTTCACTTTGATTAACCTCTCTGCGCACGGATCCTGCTAGCGGGATCGTTTTCAGAGCAAACAACACGGCAAATTCAAAATAATTCTTTTAAATATTTAACATTCTTCAATATGCAAGTGTTGCATAGCCATCAAAAGCTCTGCTTCTTGGCAATATCACTGTGTTGTCAGATTTCAAAAAGGCTTTACGGCGAAAGAACTACATTTGATTGTTTGAGGCTAGCACCTCACATATTTTCCACATTAGCATAAATTCATATCCAACTCGGTTCTCAAAATGTCCATATCACAGCTAATATAAATCGCTTACCTTTCAAAGAACTTCTGCTGAGGGCTTCCCAAGTGTCCAAACAAGAGAGTCCATGGTTATTTTGTAAGAAAAAGTAATTTATTATATCCATAAATCTCAGTTTGGTTGGCACGTTATGTTCAGCTACTTCACCAAGCATTGTCAGTCTACTTGCCCGTTGTACAGTGAAGAGAACGCGTTCGTTATACCTCTCATCTTTTCACAAACAAATCAAATATCATTAATAATGCATCCTTATGTATCCTTTTATGAATAATAGCGATCATATTTTACACAGATGGTAACTGAAACGTTATAAGAGGAAAAGAAAGCTGGGCGCGTTCACGTTCTCGTGAACGTGCACGGTTGTTTACCTTTTTCCCTTCCTGTAGTCTGTCTTCTTCTATAAGGATCTCCTCAGGGCTATAGCCTCCAGACACTTTCCAGAGACTGTTGACATCCAGTGGTGAGTGGAGGGCAAAAGAAAAAGGATTTCCGGACAGAAATTTCTCAGGTTTTTGCCTGCTATATCTGTTCTGTTATACCCACAGACTATATCTTAATGGTTTTAGAAACTTCAGAGTGTTTCCTATCCAATAGTACTAATTATGTGCATATCCTAGTTTCTGGCCCTGAGTAACAGGCATTTAACTTTGGGCACGTCAGACAGGCGAAAATTCAGAAAATGGGACCCTACCCCTAAGAGGTTAAAATGATGTGGAACTCCACTCCTTGGTCCGTCCTTTCCAACAATCGTGACAATACCAAAACAAAACGAACTATGCAAGACTTAGTATGCAAAACTAACTATGCAGGATATTTTGTTGTAGGATTCTATTGCATTGACATGCACGACTGTAATCTACACAGACCGGTGCGGTATAACCAATCAGAGCTGAAGTAGGCCTATATGCAATTCTAAACTGGTTGGTTTGAGCCCTGAATGCTGATTGACTGACAGCCATGATATATCAGACCGTATACCACGGGTATGACAAAACATTTATTTTTATGTCAACATTCGGCCGGGTGTTTTCCAGAGACTCCCATTGTGTCTTTTTTGTCTGATCCTTTTGTTTTCCCTTGTTTCCAGTTATTATTTGCACCTGTGCCTCGTTTCCCCTTGTATGTATTTAAACCCTTAGTTTTCCTTAGTTCTTTGCTTTGTGTTTGTATGTTAGCACCCAGCCTCAGTGAAGCTGTGAACGTTTTGTTGCTCCAGTTGGACTCTCTTGTGGAACTCTGTTTTGGTATCGTTTATTTTTTGGATTATTCTTTTGAGACTATTTTTTGCTGTTCCTTCTTTCCTTGTGGATTTACCTTTTTGTCTTGGTGGATTACCTTTTTGCCTGAAGAACTTTATTTTTTGTCGTTATTAAAACACCATCTCTATTACGGCTGTGTCTGCCTCATCTTCTGGGTTCTGCCATCTACTAGTGGCTCAGTTTGCTAACTGACTGGTTCTCACACCGGAGACCTGAGTTCGTGACCGGGTCCTGACATTTTTACTGCTCTAATTACGTTGGTAACCAGTTTATAATAGCAATAAGGCACCTCGGGGGTTTGTGGTATATGGTCAATATACCACGGCCAAGGGCTGTGTCCAGGCACTCCACAATGCGCCGTGCTTAAGAACAGCCCTTAGCCGTGGTATATTGGCCATTCGATCTCCAGCTGTCACATAGTAATGAACGTGTAGGGTTCGGGAGTCAGGACGAGAGAGGCAAGCAGCGTTTCTCAGCCAGTCGAAATCATGAATCAGCTGGCATGATTTATATGGATATATACAAAGAAATGTCAATTGAAAAAGGTAAAATGAAACGAAGTGCAGCTAGTTTGCAGTCTTTCCAGCTTCAGTTGGAAGTTATTGTGTTAGCTGTGTTGTTGGCTAGCTCCTCTGAACAACAGTGCCCTAATGAATTTTCTATGCCAGGTGAAATCGTGCCTCCTTAGCTCATTGTTATGGATGCATCCAAATAAATGTCTCTAGAAAACAGCTTAAACGAATGCAGCTACTATTGTTATTCTGTCTGCACTGTTTGACATGACTGTAAGTTAGCCGTAGTTGGCTAGCTAGCAATCAAGGGATAAGAACGTTGCCAGCCAGTATGGCAATGGAACATTTAGAATGAACGACCGGGTGGCGTCCATAGATACAGAACAAAAAGACTGAACGACTGGGTCACGTCTCTGGCAACCGAACCAATAGAACGAACGACCAGCCGGCTTGGGTAGCAACCCTACATTTGTTCCAGGACTATATCTTGTGGAAGAATGAAATAGTATGAACAAATTCATCAAAATAACGTTTTTAATGAAAATATGTAAATCATTATTTGAATATGCTGGTAACCCGTTGTATAAAAGTGATAATCCGTGAGAAGCTAGTGTTTGGAGGATATATTTGCAGTTTGCCGGCCCTCGACTTCTCGGGCCAAACAACACCCATACCAATATATCTTCCAAACACCAGATTATTGGGCATTATCACTTAAATACACCATTGCTATATATGGATCTGTGAAATTTACTTTGAACTCGCTTTGAGATCAAAGCGAGAGCTGCATGTAGCCGCGTGCACACATTTTGTTAATATCCTTTGCTAGTTAGTGAGTTATTAGCCCAGTTATAGATCATTTGAAGTCAGCAATAGGGGAGTGATTGCTTCCTACAAGAGCACAAAATGTGTACATCTTTGAAAAGCAAGTCAGGTAAAGAGCTTTTTTTTGTCTTAAAGGGGCAGTGGTGTATTGGGAGACAGGCTTGAATAAGCTAAGTAGCCAATAGGCAGAGGGTAGCATAATTTGTCTGATTCTCTGTAATAATGGTATGGGAATAATAATGTATTTTATTTCGTAATGTGGTTTCTTGCATCAAACACCACAACAACATTTTCAGTCATCTCCTTGTCTGAAGGACAAGTGGATAAATGTCAAGCCCAAGTGGACAAGTCTCAAGGAATGTAGGCCTACATTGAACACCACACATTGGGTGCTACTGTAGGCTGAATTATATAACAGCTATTTCCATGTTAAAATGTTATGGGAGGCATTTTCTCCATTGTTTTTTATCAAGGCTCAGGAGAAAACCCAGATGCAGACAGTTTCAAAATAAAAAAAAGTTCATTACAGAAACAGGGGGGCAGGCAAACGACAGGTCAAGGGCGAGCTCAGTAGTCCAGAGCAGAGTCCAAAAGGTACAGAACGGCAGGCAGGCTCAGGGTCAGGGCAGAATGGGATGGGATGTCCTTAGCGGGGACCCAGCACCTCTCCTCCGGGCCATAACCCTCTCAGTCAACCAGATACTGGAATCCCCTGCCCCGCAGTCGAACCTTCAGGAGGAACCTCACCGTGTACGCCGGTTGGCTGTCGATGAGACGGGGAAGAGGGGTGGGCCTAAAACAGGAGACAAAGGGCTGTGAGACATCGGTTTAATCCTAGACACATGAAAATTGGAATGTATATGGAGGGTACGGGGCAACAGATTACGAACAGCAGAGCGGCTAATAATCTTGGAGATGTTTGCGGGACTCCACCCAGAGGGCAGATCTTGAGTGGACAGCCTACCCTATGCCCGAGACAATACCGGGGAGCCGGAGTCCGGTGGCGGTCCGCTTGTTGTCGATACTTGGAAGTGGTCTTGAGAAGAGCCGACCGGGCTCTCTTCCAGGCATGGCAGAACTGACTCCAGCCCATGAGGGCACCAGCAGTCCAGTCAATGAGGAGATTGTGTTGCTGGAGCCAAGAGAATCCCAATACCACGGTAACCTGAGAAGACTTGGAATTGGATAGCCTCACTGTGGTTCCCTGACACTTGTAGGTTGATGGGAGTGGTATTGTGGGTGACCCGGCCTAGAGCGCCCGTCCAGCACTCTAACATCCATGGGAATGGAGAGGGGCTAAGTGGGGATGCCCAGCTCGGATGCCAGGGTAGCATCCATAAAACTCTCATCAGCCCCAGAGACAATGAGTACCCAGAGATATTTTGACTGGTTCCTCCACAGCAGGATGGCATGGAAAGGGGTGCGAGTAAGGGGAGAGTAAAAGTTATCTGTATGGCCCACCAGAGTACTCACCCCTACCGGTGAGCCTGGGTCTTTTAGTGGACAGTAGGACACGAAATTACCAGTAGTTCTGCAATACAGGCAACTCTTCGTGTGAAGCCAGTGTAGACGTTCGGCTGGGGACAGTCTAGCTCTGCCAAGTTGCATCGGCTCGGGAAGAGGTGAATCGGCAGACTTCAGAGACACTAGGGGGAGGTGGAATCCTTGGACAGGCGAATGGAATCGGATCTCCTCTCCTTTCTACGTTCCCGTAGCCGCCCATAGATCTGGATGGTCAAGGCAATGAGCAAGTCGAGATCCGTCGGTAGTTCCCGGGATGCTAGTTCGTCCTTAACTTCCTCCGATAATCCATGCAGGAACGTGTTGAACAGCGATTCCGGGTTCCAGGCACTCTCAGCTGCCAACGTGCGGAAATCCACCACATAGTTTGCCACACTGCGGGAATCTTGCCGAAGCTGGAGTAACTTCCGGACAGCCTCTTTCCTGGACAATGGAGAATCAAAAAACCTTCTTCACCTCTGCCACAAACTCCTCCAGACTGAGGCATACGTGTACATCCGACTGTTGTTCCCACATATGCGAGAGCCCTCCCGGACATCAGCGTGATGAGGTACGCTAACTCCGAGGGGAAGGAGGAGGGCTGCAGCTCGATGATGAGAGAACACTGCACAAGAAATGCCCGACAGGTTCCTGACTCTCCAGTGAAGCGTTCCGGGGGCGGTAAGCGGGGTTGTCAGGAAACCGGGGTGGCCGGGGAGGCTCACTGTTAACAGCCAGGTTACTGAGGGGCTTTGAGGTTACCGTCATGGTAGGCTGCCTGACAGACAACCCGCAGAATTACTCCAGCAATGTGTTCAACGCGCGCGGTCATGGCGGCTAAGGTCTGGAACCGTTCCATAAAATTTGAGGGAACATTGGTTAGGGCCCTCCCCTAGATTTGATTCCAAATCCAATATGGCGTCCTGTGTAGTCATCCTGTGTAATAATTCCAACAACCCTATAAGGGCATGCAGTACCAGTCAAAAGTTTGGACACACCTACTCATTCAAGAGTTTTTCTTTATTTTTACTATTTTCTACATTGTAGAATAATAGTGAAGACATCAAAACTATGAGATGGCACATATGGAATCATGTGGTAACCAAAAAAGTGTTAAACAAATCAAAATATATTTTAGATTTTAGATTCTTCAAAGTCGCCACACTTTGCCATGATGACAGCTTTGCACACTCTTGGCATTCTCTGAACCAGCTTCACCTGGAATGCTTTTGCTACAGTCTTGAAGGACTTCCCACATATGCTGAGCACTTGTTGACTGCTTTTCCTTTACTCTGTCGTCCAACTCATCCCAAACCATCTCAATTGGGTTGAGGTCGGGTGATTGTGGAGGACAGATCATCTGATGCAGCACTCCATCACTCTCCTACTTGGTCAAATAGCCCTTACACAGCTTGGAGGTGTGTTGGGTCATTGTCCTGTTGAAAAACAAATGATAGTGGGACTAAGCTAAGTTAAAAATAAATAAATAATTGACAGTGTCACCAGCAAAGCACCCCCACACCACCACACCTCCTCCTCCGTGCTTCATGGTTGGAATCACACATACGAAGAAAATTTGTTCACCTACTTTGCGTCTCACAAAGACACCGCGGTTGGAATCAAAAATCTCAAATTTGGACTCATCAGACCAAAGGACAGATTTCCACCGGTCTAATGTCTGTTGCTCGTGTTTCTTGGCCGAAGCAAGTCTCTTCTTCTTATTGGTGTCCTTTAGTAGTGATTTCTTTGCAGCAATCGACCATGAAGGCCTGATTCAAGCAATTTCCTCTGAACAGTTGATGTTGAGATGTATCTATTACTTGAACTCCATGAAGCATTTATTTGGGGGGCAATTTCTGAGGCTGGTAACTCTAATGAACTTTTCTTCTGCATCAGAGGTAACTCTGGGTCTTCCTTTCCTGTGGAGGTCCTCATGAGGACCAGTTTCATCATAGCGCTTGATGGTTTTTGTGACTGCACTTGAAGACAAATTCAAAGTTCTTGAAATTTTCCAGATTGACTGACATTCATGTCTACAAGTAATGATGGACTGTCGTTTCTCTTTGCTTATTTGAGATGTTCTTGACATAATATAGACTTGGTTTTTTACCAAATAGGGCTATCTTCTGTATACCACCCCTACCTTGTCATAACACAACTGATTGGCTCAAATGCATTAATAGGAAAGAAATTCCACAAATGAACTTTTAACAAGGAATACATTTCAGGTGACTACCTCATGAAGCTGGTTGAGACAATACCAAGAGTGTGCAAAGCTGTCATCAAGGCAAAGGGTGGCTACTTTGACGAATCTCAAGTGTAACATGTATTTTGATTTGTTTTAACCCTTTTTTGGTTACTACATGATTCCATGAGTTATTTCATAGTTTTGACGTCTTCCCTATTATTCTACAATGTAGAAAAAAGTACAAATAAAGAAAAACACTGGAATGAGTAGGTGTGTCCAAACTTTTGACTGGTACTGTATAGTGTGCCATTTATGGCAAACAAAAGGTAAAACTTGCTGTATGTGATTATTTATGGTGGCTGGGGATTGACTGTGACATGGTGGCCTTTGTGCACCACGCTTGATCCTCTGCAACCCTTTTACTGTCCATCAAAGCCCAGGGATCATCTTTAAATGTATATGTGTGTCTTTTTGCCTCATTCAACATACAAAACTCAACCCGCAGGCCAATTAGGCGTTGGAAATATCTAAAGGCAAGTCTGTTTGTGACAGCCCTTTCACAGACTTTCCTTCACAACCAGACAACCAACCTTTCCACGACTGGAGTATCCCCAGCATCATTCCGGATAGGATAGCATTCCAGTTAGTCAATGGGTCTCTTTGGTATGCAAGCTGCATTTGCTGAATGCCTATAGCTAAATGTAGAAATAGAAACTGATCACCCCCAGAGCCCCGACACCCTGCCAATTATACAGGAAGTATATTACCCTTGTTGCTGCAGCTTTCCCAGAATGACCAGTTAGCTGTGCAAGCTGGTCGAGCCCCAGAACTACAACCACAACTGGATACTTTGTCTCCTCACCCTTTGAGGACACACTCATGTCCTGGTCACCTCAAAGACTTTGAATCAACCTTGCACACTTAGTTTTAGTAGGGAAAATAGGACTGTACATAAACACTACTGTTGGATAATGTTTTCTTCCCTGTAACTTGGTTACGTTACTATGTGTTTGTGTGATGAAAGGCTTGTTGTTATATTGTGTGGAATTGCCCATTGTTGATATGCTGAGATTAAGCATGAACACACATTGAAAAACTAGTTGGCTTCGGCTATTCAAACACAACAGAGGTATGGCAGTGCCACTTATAGTCCTAGATATACCAAGAGCTTTATGAAACCATTTTAAAGACAGAGTAACACAATACAAAATGAACAAGGGATACATATATGCAGGCGAAGGTGTTTGAGTGTAATCATGTTGGCCATATTAGATTCAGAATCAAATTTACACAATTCTGAAAAATGCCTCTCATTTACAAATTTCATATTTACATGTGATTTTACCTCCATAAATGTTATTATGGCAGCCATATTGCATTTGAGGCTAAATATAAAGATAATCTGTGATGGTCCCCTGACCTAATTGCAAGACTAGGGACTAAAGATACAAAATCCTTTAAGGAACCATTTGTTTTCCTTAGAGCCGATTACAATAGCCACAACATCAACAAAAGTGTAACTGTATGTATTTTTGTAAGGCAGGACCATACTGCACTGACCGAGAGCACATTTGTCTTGGAAAGTTGTCTATTGAACAGTTACCAAAAAAAAACAGAAATATTCAATGTTGGTTTTTCCACCTATCGTATCTGTGTGTTTACAGGTCTATATTTCCTAAATGCTTTAAGATATTCTAATGTTGTTTGTTTCTGTATGCCAGGCAGACAATTGACTACTTGTATTCTAAATTTTAGCATTATCAGAGCTTGCAATATTGGGTTACATGAGTTTATATGGCCCACCCCCCTCTAGCCAGGCATTATTCTGCACTGAGTTAAGGGGGTGTGTCACAATCTATCAATTGAACCCCTTTTGCAGTAGAATATTTTTACACATCCATTTCATATATGGAAGACCTTAGAGATATGGAAAAACATGGTTGTGGTTTGTTATTCCTCGGGTAGGGGTATCAAACATTTTTGTGGGCCTTGCCACTAGCCTATTAGGGAAAAGACAGCTGCACCTCGGCCAACCAGCTTCACTCACTAGACCATGTGAAATTATTCAGAATCAGAGTATTTGGCTCTTCATGTGTTATAATATTACTGTGGGCTGTATGGGTAGGATGTTTTCCACTCATGACGTGACGCAGTCTAGGCCACCTGTAGAACACTGACACCTCATTACCTCTCACTCCACCAACTTTCACATCTGTGACCTGTGTCACAGCAAGCCCCCTGAGCTCCTGCCATGTATGGGAGCTGACTGAGGACAGCTGTGACAGTAGCGTCTTAAGGTGTAGCTTACTTCTACGGCTCTCTGTCTATAGCTTTCTTAGTGTCATAACCTCCCAGCCTGTTATTTGGTATCATAGACCGTATTTACCATAAGGTTGTGTACCTATGATTGGCATTATTATATTTTATGATTCATATTAAACAAAACTGTGTACTTAGCCAAAACAAAATATGCCAGTTTATGATTGAATTAAAAAAAACATATTGTTGCAGATGTTAGAGTTTTGGGTATAAAATACATATGATTTTCTTCACCTTATCCAAATTTCAATCAGTAAGTGACGAGATTGTGAAGGGTCCAAAAGGGTTCGTCAGCTGTCCCCATAGGAAAACCCTTTTTGGTTCCAGGTACAACACTTTTTGGTTCCAGGTAGAAATCTTTTGAGTTCCATGTAGAACCCTCTGTGTAAAGGGTTCTACATGGCACCTTTTTTCTAAGAGTGTGGTTGTCTGTGCTGTTAGGATTTCAAAAGTACTCTTTCTGAGATAATGCAGTTGACATCGGCGGTGTCAGGCCAGTCACCCACAGCCCTCCTAATGTGCCCAACCTATGGAACTGTTAAATTGCAAGGAGGGCAGGAAAGCGCATTTTGCTTTGACTACAATGCGGTTGTTTACCAGATGGTTCTTGTTCTCCAATGTTTCTCTTTCTTCTCTCTTTTCAGTCCTGACAATGCAGGATAGAGTGGCCACAGATGGCCCCAAACTGAACAAGGCCACACCACACCACTGTGTTCACAGATGAGTTTATATACGGTACGCTTGACCAACTGTCCAAAATGTCCCAAAAGTTAAGAAGTTCACCCAAGCCTCTCTGTTCATTGGAGCCTGTCAGACAGCTAAGTTGTTTGTTTCAGGAGAGGAATACAAGATTTCACATTACGAATACATGTAACCAGTGTGGTTCTCGTGGGGATGGATATAAAATCCCAGAAACAGGACATGACATCTGATAACAAAAGACATGATTAGCTTACATACTGTGAACCGAGAACTCTCACTTGCTGTCATTTCAAAATGCAAAGCTTATGCTATCATAAGCAACCCACAGCAGTTTCCTCAGCATTTGTTCTGGGAGCTGGCAAAGAGAATTAGTGAATTCTGTTTTGAATCAAATGATTTACCCAATAAAACAAATACTCAATGAGGTCATAACCAAAGGGTAACCTTGGAGACTTTTTAGCAGTTTTTCCCATTCTCTTTTCCTCCAATAGTTTTGTTTGTTTTTAATTTGTTTGTTTGCTTATTATGTGGTAGTCCCTTTTCCAGCCATGGCTTGAGTTCAGATTCTTGTGCCAGCCTCCGTATACCGCTCCCTGTATCTACTCCTCATTTACGGTCCTCATTCCCTTGTAATTTCATTGCTGGTCCTATCTGCAAGTGTTTTGGGCGGGAGGAGTTCTGCTATTTCTCCTAGATTTTATTTTGGGTGCTTTTAGTGGTTGCCACTGTGGCAGCCATATGTTTTCCTGTCACTCAGTCAGTGCTCGTCCTTTGCCCTTGTGATTTTCCGTAACTGAGCAGAAAGAACCCTGTTTTGTCTGCACGACATACCACCGATGCCATATGCTTTTTGCCATTGAGCATGCATGGAATACTTTCAATTACTTTTTATGTACTTTTGAGGAGTGATATTCGACTTAGATTAGTCACTGTTTCTATGTAATTTTTTGTGTCTCTCTAAGTCAGGATTCAGTCATGGTCATCATTTTCGGGAGATTCACTGAAGAACACACATTAGCCGAAGTCAAATTATATACTGTATAGGCTAACCTTAGCATATATCATAATTGGATCCTATGTACTTAACACTCCCAGCAACCACACTTGGGTTATGGGGTCATCAATCAGAAGATGTGACATGAGCACACATTGGGAGGAGGGGTACGGTGGGGGGTCTCTCACACTGTTTATTTTTCTCAGTCATTGAGAGCACAAACAGTCTGAATAATGAATAATCTATTTGACCTAAGTTATTATCCCAAGAAATTGTGTCAAGAATCACAACCAAACAAGCAGCAGTATTACGGCATAGTAACATCTCCAAGGGTTTATTACTGCTTAGCATTTTTGCTTTGCAGTAGAGAGAAATTTTTACATACAGTGTGTGGTGGGATTTCCCCCGATTTACTTTGATCTGGAGGCGATTACAGGTTTAAAAATATTTCATCACTTTTAAGCCAGATGTCAGGAGAAAGAAATGGCCCATTTCCTTTGAATCATCCCTTTGTTTCTGTCCATATTTTATGTCCTCAAACAAATTGAAGTGCTAACTGCTTTGTGTGTGTCCGACATGTTTTACTGAGCAGTTTGTCACATAGCAAATACGTCATAGCTGACCGAACCAAAACATTTAAGCTACATGACGAGGGAGTAAATCACACAGCCAGCATCACTACAGCTAGGTACAATCCAGCCATGTCATTTTCACAGGCCTACTTACTGAAAGAGGGTTAAAGGACAGGTTACATTATAGATTGATGATATTCCATCTAAATGGTCGTGATGCAAAAGTTTATACAAACATAAATAATTTTACACTTTTATTTTTGACATCGAGAGGAGCGGCCTGGTGGTGGCGGCAGTGCATTGTTTTACTGGTATACATGTTTGGTCAAGATGGGAAGAAAGTCGTACCGCTTCTGGCAGACTGGGTCATGGGAACCCATTATGTTCCATTATGTCTGGCGAAAACCAAACACTGCATTCCACAGTAAGAACCTCATACCAACGGTCAAGCATGGTGGTGGTAGTGTGATGGTTTGGGGATGCTTTGCTGCCTCAGGATTCTGCTCTGTATCAGAAAATTCTACAGGAGAATGTCAGGCCATTCATCTGTGAGCTGAAGCTAAAGCGCAGCTTGGTCATGCAGCAAGACAATGATCAAAAACACTCAATCAAGTCTACGTGAAAATGTCTAAAAAGCAACAAATTTGAAGTTTTGGAATTGCCTAGTCAAAGTCCAGACCTAATCCTAATTCAGATGTTGTGGCAGGACTTGAAACGAGCAATTCATGCTTGAAAACCCACAAATGTCGCTGAGTTAAAGCAGTTCTGCTTGGAAGAGTGGGTCAGAATTCCTCCACAGCAACGTCAGAGACTGATCAACAACTACACAAAGCGTTTGGTTGCAGTCATTGCAGCTAAAGGGGGCACAACCAGTTATTGAGTGTAAGGGAGAAATTCCCTTTTCACACAGGAGAATTGGGTGATGCATAACTTTGTTAATTAAATAAATAAAATTTGAATGTTTAACAGCAACAGACTTCTACAATCTTCCCTTTAAACATCAACACAAATGAAAACAATAAAACAAGTTACTGTTATTACGTATTGGATCCTTAAAAAATACAACTTTTACATTACCCTGCAGTTTACCTATAAAACGGGCTGATGGTGAAGTAGACATACTCTGTATTCATATCACAAAAGATCTCCACAATGAATTTCAATAGAAACATTTTAAAAATAGACAAGATCCTGCAACCATGGAGAGGTAAATACCTGTCTATTTATGGAAAAATTGCCCTGATTAACTCCTTAGTCATGTCTCAGTTTACTCACTTACTTATGGCGCTGCCTACTCCTGATAATTCGTTTTTCAAATCATATGAGCAAAAAATATTTCGCTTTATCTGGGATGCTAAACCAGACAAAATAAAACGTGCCTATCTATATAATGAATATGAATTGGGTGGGTTGAGATTATTAAATATAAAAGCACTAAACCTCTCTCTAAAAGCTTCACTCATTCAAAAGTTTTATTTGAACCCTAAATGGTTCTCAAGTACAGTGAGGGAAAAAAGTAATTGATCCCCTGCTGATTTTGTACGTTTGCCCACTGACAAAGAAGCAGCAGTATTATGGCATAGTAACATCTCCAAGGGTTTATTACTGCTTAGCATTTTTGCTTAGCAGTAGAGAGAACATTTTTACATATAGTGTGTGGTGGGATTTCCCCCGTTTTACTTTGATCTTGAGGCGATTACAGGTTTAAAAATATCATCACTTTTAAGCCAGATGTCAGGAGAAAGAAATGACCCATTTCCTTTGAATCACCCCTTTTTTATGTCCTCAAACAAATTGAAGTGCTAACTGCTTTTTGTGTGTCCGACATGTTTCACTGAGCAGTTTGTCACATAGCAAATATAGATGGGATGGGCTGAGGGAAGCTGATGGTTGGGATGTGGAATTGGAGACAAGTGGGAGTGGAGTTGCTGAGCGGGAGATAGAATGATGGTCAAAGATAAAAGTTTTTAAAAAAACATAATAAAAAGTAAATTTCAATGACACTAAGTGGCAGTGTTTTTACAATGGTTTGCCTGAGGCTGATGCTGTGCAGGTGTTTGTACACATGCATATACACACACTCTCACTCAAATAAACGCATACAAGAACACACACATACATGTAATAGTGCCAGACATGCACACAAACATATACAGTTGGCATTGATGTTATGATTTTAGTTGTCCTTGATGTCCTTTGTTTTAAATGTAGTCTTTTTTATATATATATTTTGTACTGTTGTTTGCTGTTTTCTTCTGTCTTTTCCTTTTTTTCTCTTTAGTTCATTCTCTTGGTTGTTGATGCATTGGGGGGTTCTTGGGGGTGGGGAATGGAATTAATTGTAATTTTTCTTTTCTTTTTTTTTTCTTCCTGGGGGGGACTGTGAGGGACAGCTATTGGGTTGAGGGACAGCTATTGGGGTACTCAAATCAAATCATCAAATACACATGGTTAGCAGATGTTAATGCGAGTGTAGCGAAATGCTTGTGCTTCTAGTTCCGACCATGCAGTAGTATCTAACAAGTAATCTTGGGTTTGGGTTCACGTTTTTTGGCCTGGTGGTAGATCGGTCAACATGCCCTTGAGCAGGGCATTGACCCTGGATGCTTCTGTGTGAATCGGGAATCTGAATGGGAATCTGTTGGATGACTGGTATGATGTAGCTGTTGAGCGGCTTCACTGCAAGTATATTGTATGTTTCGAATATTCAATAAATAAATAACAATATATATAAAGTTACTGTCACAAATAATATCCAGTTGAATGATTTAGTGAGAAGTGTGCCAACCACTTTTTTCCAACACATTTGGGCTCGAGGGATTCTTAAACGTACTTTAAATGATGTGATCAAAAAGCGTACCATTTGGCCCTGGTCCAAACCATCTGGGAATCTTTGATAAGAGGCATTGGAAGTAGAACCCAGACAGAGAGTAGAGCAGTACCAGGTCCCAGACTGTACCTGGCGCTGTAGGTGGGCCCAAGGCCTAGAGGGGTGGGCTACACCAGCTAAGCCACCTGGCCTCCACCTGGCTCAAAGACAGACGCCTCTCAAGTGCACTGCCGCTCATCTCACACTTTGATGCAAACAGATTCACAAACACGCACACACACACCCATACTGATTCACTCATTTTTCACGTTGTCATAGGAAACACATATAGAAACATACACTGCACAGCAAGCACACACAGAAACCAATGATCAAAGGAATGAGAAATGGACTTTCATGTGTTCTTGTTTATCCATCTCAATGTAAAATGCACCAGCATGACTTAATGATTGTTCAAGATTTTTATTATGAGTGAGTCATGTACTGTCTCCAGCTGTATTGATCCAACATGAATCACAACAGTTGTCTGAAGGACAAGTCCTTGTGTTTTTCTAAATGCCTGTGCATGCATTTATAGAGAAACTTTATAGGAACCATAATGATGCATGACACTCAAATAACCCATATTACAAAAAAAATTGCTGTAATAAAGCAAAAGTCATGCCATATTGTTCAATTACTCACTACAGTCAAGCATAGAGATCATTGAACGGTCCCTCTCTGGTTACAGGCTACAGCATAACAGTAAAGCTGTACAGTAGATCATATCACAGCATATGGTGGAGTCTGACTGACCCAACATTGTCCCACTTTAGTGTATGTATCGACTGGTCTTCCTCTGGATTTATGTCCAGCTGTACATTTGACCTTCTAGGTACCTATAAACCTTTTTGATGTGTAATCTATTCCCCTCTGGTTGGATAAGGCCATCTTTGATCACAAGCTGGCGGAGAGTGGATAGAGGGGATCTGATTTAGGAGTGTTGAGGAGATCTATACGGTATCTATACTGTTATTCTTTTTGGGGAGATGTAGTACAATAGGTTAATAAAGAATACTTGTCACTTAAAGTACAAGTGCAGCCTGTGTGGGTCTTCTACAGACTCCCAATATCTATAGTAAGAATGAATCTCTCCGATCACTGTAAGAGAACTGACCACTTCCCTCTCACTGGACTATGGCTTAAAGTCCTCATAGCTCAGCTTAACATTTTTCCAACTGCTGTGGTGGACAGAAACATGGCTGCACAAAATGTTAATACATTGTTTAATTTGCATTAGACACGGTCTGGTGGTGGAGTCGTGCCCTGAATTTTACTGTTTGTATGGCTCACTTCCCACCTACTGCACCACCGAATGACCAACTGGCAGGGCTGCCTGCAGACGTGTCCTGTCTTATCCTGAAAACATTACTCACATCTAATCAGCCCGGCCTGTTCGATCCAGGCTCCACCATGCAGATATATCGACGTTACAGTGAAACCCTGCTATTTTACAACCTGGATCTTTTCCTCAATGATAGATAGTGAGGTGACAGTTAAATAGTCTAATCAATAACAACATGGACAACAGAGAGAGACCTCTCCTCTCACAATCTTCCCCAGATTTTGCGACGCTCTATATCTGACAAATTAGCTTTCTGAATAGGGCAACACTCTGTGTTAAAATTGGATAAACTGAGCTTTGAGGACTTTGTTTTTTTTCTCCTTTTCTTTATTTTGTCAATCTCCACGTGCTTTCAGGAATGGGATTTGGGTTCCATCTTTCCAGAGTCTAGAGTGAGAAATTGCAGCCAATGTGGGTGTTTATTTTTTCAAAAAAGGAAGATAAAGTATAGGTTTTGGCCTTTGAAATCCTGTGTTTTGTGGATTTGATGTCGGATTCTAAAAGACTGAATTAACCACTTCAGTGACTGGTGAGAGATACATTATAGGACCTATGTCCATTAGTTTATGGAAGCCAGTTTGACTAAAAACTGTTAATGCATGTTTAAGTGTGTGTGACTGGAATGGCACGATGAGTTTGGGCAAGGCCTTTCCTTTACGGCGCCGCCACTTTTCTAACTTCAGTCCCTATAAATTCATAGGAAGATTTTTACTTGTTTTATTAAGAGGAGATTGCTAAATAATGTCTAACTATAAACGTAATTTATATGACAAGCAATCCTGCCGATGGTGCTATGGTATGTATGAATTCTGTTTTATGCATTGCGAGGAATGGTTAACATCTTTTAATTCAATTTTGACTTATCGAGGCTGTGTACATCTAACTGTTTTAGAACACTCCTAAAATAGTCCACTTTTCATACCTGGTCAGATGGAACGAGGTGCATTAGAAGTTCAGTGTATTTTCTCTTTACACGTCTCAGTGAATTCATAGGATAAGGTGAGGTAGTTTGGGGATAAATGTCCTCAGTTGTTTCCCCATCTTAACAGACATTCAGATAGAGGCGAACAAGACATCCGCATGGGAGGTATGTCATGAGTCTTATTGCTAATCCTGTCACATTCAGAATATACATAGCAAGGTGGCATTTACATGGCTCTGAAACGTAATACTACTTCCAATACCCTTGGGCCCAGTTCAGCTGAGATCCCCTTCATTCAAATGCCGCACACACAAGTGCGCAGGCACACACATACGCACACACACACACATACGCACACACACACACACTTAGCACATCACACTTAGCTCAGGAAGTTTATTGAAGCATAAACACGTGACGCTTTAATAACAATTAGCTTGGATCACCAACTAAGTTACAAAATTGTAAAGTTCAAAGAAATACTTTGTCAATATGAGAGCAACCAAAACAAAATAGACAAAGTAATATGAAGACGCAGCACTCAAACATGCACTCATTAACAAAGATGAATATATTGTAACAAATTACAGTTCAATCTTTTTATTATAGTCCCAAAATAAAGTTAAGATACAGTACCAGTCAAAGGTTTGGACACACCTACTCATTCCAAGGTTTTTCTTCATTTTTACTATTTTCTACTTTGTAGAATAATAGTGAAGACATCAAAACTATGAAATAACACATATGGAATCATGTAGTAACCCCAAAAGTATTAAACAAATAAAACATTTTCTCAACCAGCTTCATGAGGCCTGAAGCTGTAATGCATTTCAATTAACAGATGTGCCTCATATGTTGTGGAATTTCTTCCCTTCTTAATGCGTTTGAGCCAATCAGTTGTTTTGTGACAAGGCAGTTGTGGTATACAGAAGATAGCCCTATTTGGTAAAATACCAAGTCATTATTATGGCAAGAACAGCTCAAATAAGCAAAGAGAAATAACAGTCCATCATTACTTTAAGACATGCAGGTCAGTCAATTACAAGAACTTTGAACGTTTCTTCAAGTGCAGTCGCAAAAACCATCAAGCGTTATGATGAAACTGGCTCTCATGAGGACTGCCACAGGAAAGGAAGACCCAGTACCTCTGCTGCAGAGGAAAAGTTCATTAGAGTTAACTGCACCTCAGATTGCAGCCCAAATAAATGCTTTACAGAGTTCAAGTAATAGACACATCTCAACATCAACTGTTCAGAGGAGACTGTGAATCAGTCCTTCATGGTCAAATTGCTGCGAAGAAACCACTACTAAAGGACATCAATAAGAAGAAGAGACTTGCTTGGGCCAAGAAACACCAGCAATGGACATTAGACCAGTGGAAATCTGTCCTTTGGTCTGATGAGTCCAAATTTGAGATTTTTTATTCCAACCGCCGTGTCTTTGTGAGACGCAGAGTAGGTGAATTGATGATCACTGCATGTATGGTTCCAACCGTGAAGCATGGAAGAGGAGGTGTGATGTGTGGGGGTGTTTTGCTGGTGACACTGTCGGTGATTTATTTAGAATTCAAGGCACACTTAACCAGCATGGCTACCACAGCATTCTGCAGTGATACGCCGTCCCATCTGTTTTGCGCTTAATGAGACTATCATTTGTTTTTCAACAGGACAATGACCCAACACACCTCTAGGCTGTGTAAGGGCTATTTGACCAAGAAGGAGAGTGATGGAGTGCTGCATCAGATGACCTGACTTCCACAATCACCCGACCTCAACCCAATTGAGATGGTTTGGGATGAGTTAGACCACAGAGTGAAGTAAAAGCAGCCAACAAGTGCTCAGCATATGTGGGAACTCCTTCAAGACTGTTGGAAAAGCATTCCAGGTGAAGCTGGTTGAGTGAATGCCAAGAGTGTGCAAAGCTGTCATCAAGGCCAAGGGTGGTTAATTTGAAGAATTGTGGATTCCATCTTTAAATTTGTTTAACCATTTTTGGTTACTACATGATTCAATATGTGTTATTTCATAGTTTTGATGTCTTCACTATTATTCTACAATGTAGAAAATAGTTCAAATAAAAAACTTGAATGAGTAGGTGTGTCCAAACTTTTGACTGGTACTGTATAATCCTAACTAAAGTCCAAATGGCCAACATAAATAAGGAAATCCAAAATCCAAGAAGAGTCCTAGATCAAAAAGTAAATCTCAAAGCAAAATAATCTATATTCAAAAAGGTGTTTGCATGCCCTCTTAAAAGGAGGAGCTACCAAAGTGGCAATGACAGACATATTTTAAAATGAAAAGACATAAATGTTTAAACTTGCAAGGATTTTATCATTTAAACCAGTCCAACAGCACCTTCAGAAAGTATTCAGCCCCCTTGCCTTTTTCCACATTTTGTTAGGTTACAGCCTTATTCTAAAACGTATTAAATAGTTGTTTTCCCATATCAATCTACACACAATACCCCACAATGACAAAGCAAAAACAGGTTTTAGAAATGTTTGCTAAGTTAATATAAATAAAAAACTGAAATATCACTTTACATAAGTATTCATAAGTATTCTTTACTCAGTATTTTGTTGAAGCACCTTTGGCAGCAATTACAGCCTTGAGTCTTCTTGGGTATGACACTACAAGCTTGGCACACCTGTATTTGGGGAGTTTCTCCCATTCTTCTCTGCAGATCCTCTCAAGCTCTGTCAGGTTTGATGGGGAGCGTTGCTGCACAGCTATTTTCAGGTCTCTCAGAGATGTTCGATCGAGTTCCAGCTCTGGCTGGGCCACTCAAGGATATTCAGAGACTTGTCCTGAAGCCACTCCTGTGTTGTCTTGGGTGTGTGCTTAGGGTCGTTGTTCTGTTGGAAGGTGAACCTTCGCCGCAGTCTGAGGTGCTGAGCGCTCTGGAGCAGGTTTTCATCAAGGTTCTCTCTGTACTTTGCTCCGTTATTATTTGCCTCGATCCGGACTAGTCTCCCAGTTCCTGCTGCTGAAAAACATCCCCACAGCATGATGCTGCCACCACCATGCTTCACCGTAGGATGATGCCAACTTTCCTCCAGACTTGACGCTTGGCATTCAGGCCAAAGTGTTTAATCTTGGTTTCATCAGAACAGAGAATCTTGTTTCTCATGGTCTGTCTTTAGGTGCCTTTTGGCAAACTCCAAGTGGGCTGTCATGTGCTTTTACTGAGGAGTGGCTTCTGCCTGGCCACTCTACCATAAAGGCCTGATTGGTGGAGTGCTGCAGAAATGGTTGTCCTTCTGGAAGGTTCTCCCATCTCCACAGAGGAACTCTAGAGCTCTGTCAAAGTGACCATCGGGCTCTTGGTCACCTCCCTGACCAAGGCCCTTCTCCCCCGATTTCTTAGTTTGGCCTGGCGGCCAGCTTTTGGAAGAGTCTTGGTGGTTCCAAAATTCTTCCATATAAGAATGATTTGAGGAGACTGTGTTCTTGGGGGCCTTCAATGCTGCAGACATTTTTTGGTACCCTTATCCAGATCGGTGGCTCGACACAATCCTGTCTCTGAGCTCTATGGACAATTCCTTCGACCACATGGCTTGGTTTTTGCTCTGACATGCACTGTCAACTGTGGGACCTTATATAGACAGGTGTGTGTCTTTCCAAATCATGTCCAATCAATTGAATTTACCACAGGTGGACTCCAATCAAGTTGTAGAAACATCTCAAGGATGATCAATGGAAACAGGATGCATCTGAGCTCAATTTCGAGTCTCATAGCAACGGGTCTGAATACTTATGTAAATAAGGTATTTCTGTTTTTTTATTTTAATACATTTGCCAAAAAATTGAAACACCTGTTTTCGCTTTCTCATTATGGGAAATTGTGTATAGATTGCTGAGATTTCTTTTTTTTTAATCCATTTTAGAATAAGTACTTTCCCGAAGGCACTGTATGAATGAATGTGCCTATCACCTCACACATTGCAATGGTGAACAATTGGGCAGATTAAATGCGAGTACACGTTTTCTTGTGTGAGAAACATTCTGTCTTTTTGCTTATCTACGACAAAATGATTTTGTACAGTAATTAAACCTCAATGATCTTTGGGTAAGCCAGCATGTGCACAACTCAATTAGTATAATAATGTTGAATGGGAAAAAAGACACACGGAAACAAGGGTGAGAGAGTTTAAAGATGGAATCCACAGTAGACGGAAACAATGCCACTGTCTACCACACGGCTGTTATTGTTTTTGTTTTGTTGACAAAGCGGCGGTGAGGAACATCAGGGCATGCTGCGCAACCCGGTAAAAATAATTGCAGTACATACGGTATTCTTCTGTTCTATCACTCGTGCAATAATGTCAGAAGTAAAAAAACTGTGTTGGTTGTTTGTGGTAACTTATTTGTTGTTGTAATATTGCAAACGGACGTGGCAGTTTCACCATTAAGGATTTCATGTAGACAAAGAGATGCATCAGAAGAATGGAGGAGAGAGAGAGGGAGAAATGAAGAGTGTTGGTTGTGTGGGTTTGAATGGGGTATAGCTGGATGAGGAGCCAGTTTGAGGGAGGATTGTCATGAGGCTGAGCACCCTATTGACAGGCCTGGGTCTGAGTCCCAGCGGGCCGTTGGGGTGCCCCCCCTGTGGCCTCCTGCTGGTGGGCCTTTCACCGCTCTGAATACACCCCTGCCTCGCCTTTCCCTCTCCTCTGGCCTCTAACACACACACACACACACACACACACACACACACACACACACACACACACACACACACACTGAGAGCTGCTTGGAAGAACTCTGCTTAATTCACACTCCTCTTTCTTCAAGAGAGACAGAATCCTTACCTCATAGCTCAGTGTGAGCACTATGACAACAGATCCTAGATGGTCTTCCAGGAGAAAAGGTAGGAAAATGTCACTCATATTAGCTCTAGTTGGCCCTCAGATTGTGTGGCCTGTTCAGACCAAATCTGAATAGGCCACTATGTTGCAGGAGGAAATCATTTCTATGTCTGAGTGGAAATGAGTTGGCTGTTGCACCTTGCTCTCTCTATCACACTGTTTTGACAGAGAATGGGCACGGGTGAGGAGATCTCATCTATATTTGCTTCCTGAGCTAAAGGCTATAGCAGTGGAAGGACTACAGAGGAGAGTGTAGTGAGGTGAGGTGACAAGAGCAGTCTTGAAGGGACACCGTAGTCTCCACCATTAGAGCAACCTGTATGAATAGGGTTTAATAATGACATAAACCCACACATGAACAATAATAACTGAACAATGTGATGAAGATCCTACCACTACTGTTGTAAGAGTGTATAAGAACCCCTTAAATAAGTACACCATAGTCCATGGTAGGATTTCAAAAGCAAATGTTTAACTTTCATTCAATGCAATGTGAAAACGAGAGGACCCGTCCCATTGAGGTCGCCACAGATAAGAGAAGACATTAAGCCAGGCATTGTCATTACCAGGGCCACCAGTGTTAACTACAGTTAGCCATTCAAGAAGAGTTTTTTTGAAGAGGAAGTTGGCAGGCACATGGTTATGCGAGCAGCTCCAATTACCCATCCCACAATGGACGTTGATGACCCAGTTTTTTTTTGTTGAGCACCTTTTTTATTTGTGAATGGAGAAGCATTACCTCATTGGGTGCCGGGGGCACAGCAGAATGACAGAGTGTGTTTGTTGCTGTCACATGGCGCCCTGGCGGCCTGAGATACTAGCTCAATAGGTTAGATGAGACAAAGACGTGGAGGTGACAGGTGGCAGCGGGGCATAAGGATGCTTAAGGTCTGGAAAAACAAAAACCATGGTCAGCATTATTCCATTCTTACTGTCTTTATTAGACTCTACTTTAAAAAAAAATTACTTTGCTTTGATCTGCTCTTTTAACAGTCAGGTACTTTCCTCAATTACACAACATAAGTATTTGGCATAAGTAGCTCTCTCCGAGCATAACTCAACCCGTCACTGCATGACTCCTTGTTCTCCAGACAGTTCAATTACCTAATTTAGTCCTTGCTGTTAATTTTAAAACTCAATCATCTGAATGGTTCTCAGTTAAAACGATCATGTTCTGTTCAAATGCATGAAAAAACAAATGGCTGATCATTTATCCTACACGAGTACAGCTTTAGCGGGACTTTGCTTAAATACTTCATGCCTTGTTGCATCACACCAGACGTATGGTCCTCGGCCTCCATAGATGTACTCAGAGATGGGAAGAGATTGCATGTTTGAATGATGAAGAAAAGCAAAGGGAGAGCTTCCTATTCGTCACTGTCAAGAGGCCTGCACACAAGCACCCTTGAGTGCCAGATCACGATCCACTGCTATATTTGTAATACTTGCTTTAGCCATCTTAATTGGTGTACTATGTTCTGTTGTGTTCTTTTTTACTTACTCCCTGTTGATCTATGAAGAAAATTAGTGTGGCGAGACTTTTGTGGCATGTAAATGGAGACGTTGGTTTGGGTGTGAAGGGGAGGAGGGCATGGAGGATGATTAGTAGTATACTCCTCTCCTCTCAACCCATCTAGTCAGCCATTTGAGAAATATTCCCCCAGAGTAAATCAGTGTTTTACTGAGAATAATGCTGCTCCTCCCTGCACTAGGTCACTACATTTTACAGCCCCTTCTGAGACCATCAACCTAAGTGGACACTGTGGAAATCCAGATCATAAAACATTACAGTGCAGTAATCCACACAAAACAAAAGGCTTTTTGACCTGTCCTGTGAAAGTCTTTAAGTCTAGCTCTGAGTCAGAGCTTGTCAAAGCTATATTAGCCAGTATTATGACAGGCACAATAAAAAATACTTCCCTTTCTAAATACCTTTGTCAGTTTCTCTCTATTTTTTATGTACCATTGCACATAAAGCCACATGGGCGTGGGAATTCATCAGAAGTAGAAATCAGCAGGGAAGGTTTGATGAATATGATCAAATTCAAAGAGAATATTTGTCAGGGATTACAAAAATGAGTTTGGATTTATGCCTTGTAGGAGGATAAGAGAAGCATTGTTTTGGGGACCAGCTGTCACTCATTTGTGCAAATGAGACTCAGATCTTCAAAAAGGCTGCAACAAAGAACATTTGTATTTGCTCATACTCTCATCCTCTTCACTCCCTGCCATCATTTATCTATATCAGGATAAAATATTAATTGCATGATTGTTTTTAATCTAATGTGATGAATTCATGACAATGGCCTTATTTCTATTACAGCATATTGGATGACTGTCATTCATATTCCATTTATGCAGTTCAATTTTACATCGATAGGTTTAGGCTACTACATGATACTTGAATTTTCACTATAGCCATAATGAGGTTGCTACAACCTAGCCTATGAATGAAAGATTACAACTTAAGGTACCAGTCAAAAGTTTGAATACACCTATTCATTCAAGGGTTTTTCTTTATTTTTACTATTTTCTACATTGTAGAATAATAGTGAAGACATCAAAAACTATGAAATAACACACATGGAATCATGTAGTAACCAAAAAAAGTGTTAATATATTTATATTTTATATTATAGATTCTTCAAAGTAGCCACCCTTTGCCTTGATGACAGCTTTGCACATACGCATTCTCTCAACCAGCTTCACCTGGAATGCTTGCAGGAGTTCCCACATATGCTGTTCATAATTCAGCCATGAAGGCCTGATTCACAGTCTCCTCTGAACAGTTGATGTTGAGATGTGTCTGTTACTTGAACTCTGTGAACGTTTATTTGGGGAGCAATTTTTGAGGCTGATAACTCAAAGAATTTATCCTCTGCAGCAGAGGTAACTCTGGGTCTTCCTTTCCTGTGGCGGTCCTTATGAGAGGCAGTTTCATCACAGCGCTTGATGGTTTTGCGACTGCACTTGAAGAAACGTTCAAAGTTCTTGACATTGTCCTTCATGTCTTAAAGTAATGATGGACTGTCATTTCTCTTTCTTAATTTGAGTAATACTTGCCATAATATGGACTTGGTATTTTACCAAATAGGGCTATCTTCTGTATACCATACCTACCTTGTCACAACACAACTGATTGGCTCATACGCATTAAGGAAGGAAATTCCACAAATTAACTTTTAACAATGCACTTCTGTTAATTGAAATGCATTCCAGGTGACTACCTCATGAAGCTGGTTGAGAAAATGCTAAGAGTGTGCAAAGCTGTCATCAAGGGAAAGCGTGGCTACTTTGAAGAATCTCAAGTATAAAATATTTCATCTGTTTAACACTTCTTTGGTTACTACATGATTCCATATGGGTTATTTCATAGTTTGATGTCTTCACTATTATTCTACAATGTAGAAAATAGTAAAGATAAAGAAAAACCCTTGACTGAGTCGGTGTGTCCAAACTTTTGAGGTGACAGACAGTGACACATGCATCTAGCTGATCTAAGTTGTAATCATTAGTCCAACAGTTCCAAACGAGAGTTTCTATTGAACAAATTCAGGTATGTTTATCGCCGTTTCGTTCTGTTTGCTTCCGTTTAAGAAACATTTTTGAATTAATGAATACACCCCTGGTCACGCGTAAACACAGTTCACATTCATAGCAGCCACATTGTATTCCTTCTCGCATCTATACGCTCTCCTCCTCTCACCTTTTCCCTTAGTTTGTGAACTTTAATGCACATCAGCTGTATGTGACCATGCAAAAAAAAAGCTTTCCAAGCCAACCCATATCATAACTGTTACACACAGCCTACATCATTGTCACCATATTAGCTAAAGTAACGTCACAGTCAACATAGCTGCCAGAACTAACACGTTAGAACACCCACTACAATCATGCAGTAACTTTACAGTGTATAGTCAGTGAACTGTTTAGCAGTTACACCGGTGGCAATAAATAAAGCCTTGATTTGGAATAGTTCCAGTGTTGTGTTGGAAAGTCATAGCATCCCTCTGTTTGAGCAGGGTGTTTGAGTAAGCTAAACTAGCTAGCTGCATTTGCTAGCTAAGTAAGTGAAAATGAAAATGAAAATGAAAACGAAATCTCTCTTGCTTCTCTTTCAATTCTGAAAAAATGATTTGTTCAAAACTGTTCAACTATTGTCTTTCTCTCTCTTTAAATCAAACTACTCACCACATTGTATGCACTGTAGTGCTAGCTACAGTGAGGGAAAAAAGTATTTGATCCCCTGCTGATTTTGTACGTTTGCCCACTGACAAAGAAATGATCAGTCTATAATTTTAATGGTAGGTGTATTTGAACAGTAAGAGACAGAATAACAACAAAAACATCCAGAAAAACGCATGTGAAAAATGTTATGAATTGATTTGCATTTTAATGAGGGAAATAAGTATTTGACCCCTTGGCAAAACATGACTTAGTACTTGGTGGCAAAACCCTTGTTGGCAATCACAGAGGTCAGACGTTTCTTGTAGTTGGCCACCAGGTTTGCACACATCTCAGGAGGGATTTTGTCCCACTCCTCTTTGCAGATCTTCTCCAAGTCATTAAGGTTTCGAGGCTGACGTTTGGAAACTTGAACCTTCAGCTCCCTCCACAGATTTTCTATAGGATTAAGGTCTTGTGACTGGCTAGGACACTCCAGGACCTTAATGTGCTTCTTCTTGAGCCACTCCTTTGTTGCCTTGGCCGTGTGTTTTGGGTCATTGTCATGCTGGAATACCCATCCACAACTCATTTTCAATGCCCTGGCTGAGGGGAGGAGGTTCTCACCCAAGATGTGACGGTACATGGCCCCGTCCATCGTCCCTTTGATGCGGTGAAGTTGTCCTGTCCCCATAGCAGAAAAACACCCCCAAAGCACATAATGTTTCCACCTCCATGTTTGACGGTGGGGATGGTGTTCTTGGGGTCATAGGCAGCATTCCTCCTCCTCCAAACACGGTGAGTTGAGTTGATGCCAAAGAGCTCCATTTTGGTCTCATCTGACCACAACACTTTCACCCAGTTGTCCTCTGAATCATTCAGATGTTCATTGGCAAACTTCAGACGGGCATGTATATGTGCTTTCTTGAGCAGGGGGACCTTGCGGGCGCTGCAGGATTTCAGTCCTTCACGGCTTAGTGTGTTACCAATTGTTTTCTTGGTGACTATGGTCCCAGCTGCCTTGAGATCATTGACCAGATCCTCCCGTGTAGTTCTGGGCTGATTCCTCACCGTTCTCATGATCATTGCAACTCCACGAGGTGAGATCTTGCATGGAGCCCCAGGCCGAGGGAGATTGACAGTTCTTTTGTGTTTCTTCCATTTGCGAATAATCGCACTAACTGTTGTCACCTTCTCACCAAGCTGCTTGGCGATGGTCTTGTAGCCCATTCCAGCCTTGTGTAGGTCTACAATCTTGTCCCTGACATCCTTGGAGAGCTCTTTGGTCTTGGCCATGGTGGAGAGTTTGGAATCAGACTGATTGATCGCTTCTGTGGACAGGTGTCTTTTATACAGGTAACAAACTGAGATTAGGAGCACTCCCTTTAAGAGTGTGCTCCTAATAAAAGACACCTTGGAGACAGAAAGACACCTTGGAGACAGAAATCTTTATGATTGAGAGGGGGTCAAATACTTATTTCCCTCATTAAAATGCAAATCAATTTATAACATTTTTCACATGCGTTTTTCTGGATTATTCTGTCTCTCACTGTTCAAATAAACCATTACCATTATGAGTGTGAGTAAACCACTACCATTAAAATTATAGACTGATCATTTCTTTGTCAGTGGGCAAACGTACAAAATCAGCAGGGGATCAAATACTTTTTTCCCTCACTGTACCTGTAGATAATGCTTTCAGTACTATATTCATTCTCTGATCCTTTGATTGGGTGGACAACATGTCAGTTCCTGCTGCAAGATAAACTTTTTAAATGTTTTACCATTTTTATTTGTCTGAAATTCACTGAGGATGGTCCTCCCCTTCCCCCTCTGAGGAGCCTCCACTGTTAGAACTTCCATATTGAAACAGAATTCTGTACTTCGAGACATTCAGGCATGTTTTGGCTGGTTTCAGATTAGCCTAACAGAAATATTAATATATTATACAACTTCAAATTAAAACTGTATGTTGTTATACATTTGCATTTACATCTTGCAGAAGGATCGAGAAAATGAAGGCAACATCTTTTTTTCCTTCCAAACTATGCTAGCAGATAAAATGAAATATGTAGACAGACAACAGGTATCAAGCAGTGCGTGCTGGAAAACCGTGTCAGTACATCAGTAAACTTTTGACCACCATCAGCTTACACTACATTCATCCCAGTTTAAACATCTGGTACTTAGATCAAATGAAATAGAAGTTGCATTAATTGTGATGTCATTCCCAGAGAGAAAGAAGGGACAGAGAGAGAGAAGGTACAGAGAGAGAGACAGAGAGTGAGAGAGAGAGACAGAGAGAGACAGAGAGAGGTGACAGAGAGAGACAGATCGACAGACAGACAGATAAGGAACAGAGCGAGAGAAGGGACAGAGAGAGAAGGGACAGAGACAGAGAAGAGAGACAGAGACAGAGAGAGAGAGAGGGGGATAGAGGAAGTTTCCCTGAGTGAGTCACTTCAGAGCAAATTGAATAATGAGGGCTGTGAGATCCAGACTAGGCCATTCTCCGCAACGACGTGCCAACATGCAGCTCTCACCCATGAGGGAGCCATCTGTGCCACATGGCATAGCCTGTTGGGCCCACAGGCACAGCCCACAACACTTGCTGCCTAGGGCAGTGCCCAGGGCCCTGGGGACGTGACTGAGCTCAGGCCCCTCTGGTGCTGGAGTCTTGGACACTGAGGTACCCACCGCACAGCACGTACTATCAGCAGGACTGCAGGAGCCTAGCGGTCAGTGGCCACAGCCTCCTCTCTCTCCCAAAAGCCACTCTGGATGGCCCAAATTACAGCTCACTCAAAGTTCCTGGGTAAACATCTCCTGTAAAAATAAATCAGGAGAGGAAAAACACAACCTTCCAGAGCAAGCAGGCAGCAAAGTGGAAGACATGTTGTATTTTTAGTCTTTCCAAGAGATCATCTCATCCCTGATTTTGGAGACGGTTAATTCCCAATTGGCGGCTTTCCCTGACGGAGGGTAGAACGGTTGCTTTTGATGTATATATAAATATGTATTGCTTGTTTGTAAAACGCACCACAAAATAGAAGGGGGTAGAAAGCACAAGTGATATTTGGGAACAGGAATGTAACATTTTATGTTATATTGCGTCTTGCTGAAGACGTTGAAGACTGAACATTGAAACATATAGTGTTTTATAAGACAGTAGATTTAAGTCAAGACATTTATGCGAGGGAGAAGGTACATGAGGACATGGTCAGGCAATTACATTTTCCAGTGGCTTCTGAAGAGCTTTTGATGGTCTGTATCAAAGTCCAGCTATGAGGTGTGAAGTTCATTGACCTCATCTTCATTCCTGCCCCCTCCCTCTCTTCCCTCGCTTCCCTTGATCACCAATATAAACTTGGGGGCCCTCATGCTGTTTGTCAGCGCTCGCCACTCCTGGGCCTATTGTCTGAGGTCAGTGCCTGGAAAGCCGGCCTTGTCTTTGGGCTCCAGGGTCATACAATGGAGGGAGACAAACTCCTGACCCCATTTTAAAGAGGGCAACATACTGGATTATTGTATTGTTGATTTTCTGGCTTTTCTCATTTTGGATCGTACTAAGATAACTGTGTGTACGTGTGTGTGCTTCTGTCTGTATGCACGGCCGGCCCTAGCTATTTTGGGAGAAAATATTGCCATTTTATAACTAATTTCATGCAATTCTACTCGTTTTGCCAATGTGCAGTTTTAAAGCAAATTTGCCAAAATTCTACAAATTTTGCCTTGACTTATGCTATGTTAATATGATATCTCGGTGAGAGTGACTAGCAAAATCGATGGGGGCCCACTGGAGGTCAGGACGCCTGGGCACGTGCCTGGCCAGTAATTCGGCCATTAGATAGCTGGGTTGACAAATTTACCAATAATATTTTTTTCCAACTGGTATATTCTACTATTATAACCCTCAACAATACATTGGGGGGTTGGGGGCTAGAGGTTGTTTTGTGAGCCAACTTTACAGGTAGCATAGACTTAATTGCCAGAATCTTGCAGTATCCCTTTAAAAGAAACACAGTGACTATCCTGAAGACAAGAAATGAAGGAATGAGGCAGAGAAAAGGAACAGGGCCTCATTGATGAAGTGACCTGAGGAGTGGAACAATGCCCTGTCGCACACTCAATCTATACAATCGAGACAGGATATTACATCAACATGTAGCCCTTCAGAGTATGATCATGGATGGCATTTCAAATCTTCTCAGCACTGAGGGGCAATTATAAGTGTATTTGGATGCCCTGAAATATCTAGTGCAAGGAAGGTGAAAGTCTATCTCCTTGTAGGGTGATAGTTTAGATGAGAGGTTAGATAGCCGAGTTAGATGGCAGAGCTCAACTGGAGCCATTCCACCTTGTGCTTTTTGTTGCACGTTTGGACTTATGACTGTAACCTTAGAATGAGGCAGTTTATTTAAATGCACAACGATCTAACTCACAACAACAGGTTTTACATGAGCTGAGAGTGATATTATGTCCCGTTGTCTAAAAATAGTCTTCATACTTTGTAAAAATTTTATTAAAATTAAAAAGTGTATTATTGAATTCAAGGGGATTTGTAGTTCCCGTCTCTGAACTTGAAATGTAGGTCTGTGAAAATAAGATGGGTTCTGTCTGCATGCTCCAGCTCCTCCACAGTGGAATGACTAGGAGTCCCTTCCAAGTTCAACAGGTTTTCAGAATGAAGTGCTTTGACCCCAAAGCCCACAGGAGGCAGAGTGCTGCGCTGTGTGTTGATTGGTTAGGACCTGGCGGGTTTTGGGTGTGGCCTTCTGCTGAGATTCAGTTTCATAATATAACAATCCAGACTGGGCACCTGCACACATGCACTGGGACTTTCTAAACAATAAAAAGTCATTTATTTCTGATTGGAAACAGCGGCTCTTCGTTAACCACCCCAAGAGCATGCCAGAAGACTGCATGATGTCCCCCTTAGCGCAATACATACTGTAGATGCATTCTATGTTCTTTACTGGAAAACTCAGGGCCAGGTCTGTACTGCTCATTAGATACAAAACTATATCAGTGGTAATATACGTTATTGTCTCTATTGTTCCTAGAAATAAGAGCAGAAACTCAATTTCAAAAGTATAGGTCTGGTTTATCCATCTATTTTGTAGTTATCCTATAATTACAGAATGAGTAGGTGGATTAGCTGTAATTACAGGGGGTTTGATGGGCTGATAATTCCAGAAGTAACAAATACTGAGTATAATCAAGGCATTTCAGCTTGTTAAGTTGGTAGTGAACTCCGTTAGTGAAAAGGACAGCCTTGTGCACGTCATCCATGCTACAGACTTCCTAAAGGCTTATTCAGGGCAGGCAACAGTGGGACACACTCACCTGTCTTGTTAAGCCGATACGTTCCTTCAACACCATGCGAGTACTGCTGACACTTAGGTCCCATGGGCCAAAAATGACACTCCTGACTGCATCTACCCTTCTCTGCCAGGACACGTCCACCTAATACACTCAAGTGCATGCGCACGTGCACACTCACACTCATAATACTTTATACACAATGGTTGAGTTTATTCTGCACCCTTTCCATCTTTTGGATGTGATTCCCTCAGGGCTGAAGGGATAATGAATCAAACAGATCGAAATTGAAAGGGATACCCATTGAGATAGCTTTGGCTTTCTCCTGTGTTGTATAATTATTTGTGTTATGAATGAGAGAGTTTGTTTAAGTTGTGTGCCAGAGGGATGGTGTATTTTACTTGTTATAAAACGTGTAGATATCAAACAATGAATCACTCACACTATTGCATTATTACAGAGGGTAGTGATCTGGCCTAGTAGAAAGAGGTTATCAATAACCAGGTCAAAACATATTTATAAGACTTCATTAGTAATGTTATGGGTTTCTCAACCATCTGAGTATGCTGTCCATTTATACCAAGAAAATTAAAAAAAGGTCTCCCCTCAAAAGTCCAACCAAGTCACGTCTCATTTCTCCACAGACATTTTCACTTATAAATCATATTACTCTAAGCTAAAATAGCAGCAAAACTATATTTAAGTAAATAGACGAGTCATCAATTAAATTCCGCAGACAATTTGTTCCCTGTTACAACAGGCCCACTGCATGACCAAAAGCATCATAAAGTTCAGTCGTCTATCTCGTTATGTTGACATTTGCCTACAGTAATTAGATCTCCATCATCTCAGTGACGTTGTTGAACAAAACCACATTAGTACTAATCAATAATTCCTTTTCTGGAAGGCGCACTCTAAATAATTTTTTGAGAAAACAGTTGAAAAGTATGGATTTATGTGTTTTGGGAAGACTTTTTCATTAGTTTCTACGTGCCAAAGACATTTGACCCTGATGTTAGAGTGTCGAGCCCTTGTTTCATTGAGATGTACAGCAGCCAATTCACAACCAAGGAAAGCAACAACTGGTGCTTTTCATGTGTTGGTGTAATGAATCAAATTAATATTCTGTATGAACACAACTGCTCCATTAAATGCTGACCCAGTAGAACATTTTCTCTGTCAACTTTAGTTCCACAAATCCTATAGCAAGTAGACTTAACCTCAGGCAGTAAACACAATACTGGTTTCTGATATTCTGTTATTATCCATAATTAAAAAACTGATTAAGAAAAACAAATTATTCAGATATTTGTAGTCTCAAAATCACTAATGTGACAATTACACCCAGAATGCCATAAATATGAATACATTATCCAAGTCACAACATGATAAATGGTTAACCGTCAGGAATGTTATATTCTAGGAAAAGCCTTTATGTCTTATTAAGATGGACTTGAAGAGACAGTGTATTACGGAAACTCATTCCCTCACATTGCTCCTTTGTCTGTGTCTGTCTGTCTGTCTGTGTCTCTCTCCACACACACAAACGCACGCATGCGCATGCACGCACACACACACTCTCTTCTTCCTTCTCTCCCTCTCTCTTTCCCTCTTACAGTTGCCTACTCTACTCTGAGCGTGTGGGGCTAGGGGGTTGCTGGGGGCTGTGAACCCACAGAGCTCTTTCCATTAGGAGTACTGTCCCCGGCCTGCCTGCAAACCTACATGTCGGCAAGATAAAAAATGGTAATTACCTCATCGCGCCCTCCTTCTAGCATGAGTAATTACACATTTCAAAGAAATGACATTTGTTTCCCAATGATCTGTAACAATAGGGATTGTTTTGCTGATCTGTGAGGGCACTTTGAAAGGCTTCCAAGGCAGAGAGGAGGCATTTTGCCATTGTCAGTGGCGCACTGGTCGAGCACTGGAAGTCCAGGGAAAGGTTCTTGTCTCCGATTTTCCGCCCTGATTGGTGAGAATGAGCAGCTACTCTGTTTGGATATGTCAGCTGAACTGAGCACTCCCCTCTCTCTGGGCGTCACTGAAGTTTGCAGTGGAGACAATTCATATTACGCACACCAAATTGTAGACGTGACATCATTTCGCTCATGGTAATTATTTACATGCTCAGGACACGCATTAAGTTGTGTTTGTAATATCTAGGAATTCTGTCAGACATAAAGCAATGTGGTTATGCTTTGAGGGATTTGTACAGTATGCCAATATAATGATATTACTGTAATATGTCAATAGAGAGCTTTTTGAATAATGAGTAATGAAATTACTCTATATCAAAATTTTAAATAAATTACAAGGAAAACCCCTGTGAACAGGCAAGGTAAATACTTGTAGGAGTAAAAATGTAAAAAGCACTTGTAACTATCCAAACTGCAGTTGGAGCTTGTGTCTTCAATTCCATCAGCCTAAGGCCATGGGAGATCCCAGTTTACCTGAGGTAGTTCACATGTTCTCAATAACAAAGTGAATGAGATACATAATGGGATGTTACCAACAGAGGAGTAAATGCCAAAACCTCTGTAATGGGCTTCTATACACAGCTTTGAAGGGCCTGCCTCAGCTGGTGGGGCCACCATAAGCCATACAAGCTACACTGCATAACATGTGATGTAATACACATTTATTACAACAAAAACTACTGTATCCTACAATGAAATATGGAACACATAATGTAGGGGGAAGACAGATGGGGTAAATCATGTTATAGCTGCTGTTTAGATCTATGTGGGTTTGGCACACTGCGGGCAGGGGAGCCTGAGCGGTAAAGCTGATTTACATGGGTTGAAGAAGAGCCCAGAGGGACTGGCCCTATAAGAAATGGATTTGAGAATAGATGGAGGTGGAGTGAAGGATTTCTGGGATCTCTGGGAGTCCTGTAAGAGGAAGCTCCCCCGACAATAACATCCACGGCACGACACCCTTTTTTTTGTTTAAATTGGTTATAATTCTGACGTATTACTAAAAGCATGAGTAAATTCATGCAGTGTATTATTTTGTTTTATTACAATTTTGAACCAAACGAGGTAATTTGTGAAGTGTGAATTTACCACCATAGAGTTAGATAGGGGATTCTATATGGATAAAACCTATATTGGCATGGTCATTGCCATTGAGGGCTTCCACCATTTTAAAGTAGTCAATTCGTTGGGCCTTCCCTTCCTATGGGTGAAGGAAGGATCAGCCAATTATAAACGTGAACAAACATTCCATAACTGTAGGAGGCTTTAAATCGCCAACCTTGGCTTTATACCTGTTCAAACAACACACTCTAGATAGCAGTATGCACCATTTCAGTTTGTTTGCTAATTCATAGAAGTAGTAGAAGAAAATGTACTACTTAAAATTGAGATTACCTCAAGTGTGCTGCCTGTGCGCTCACAGATGCCTTAATTGGACCTGTATGAAGATGATATCTCTATCATTCTCTATGTTTTCGACGTAAGAGTTTAACATTTTTATTTGAACGGCCTTCCAACTGGTAATTACTAGTTGGAAACTTCTCCCACATGGTGACGTCTGACGTCACCTAGTAAGGAAATGTCCTCGATAATAGCATTTTTTTTTTTCAGTTAAATGCAGCTAAAAATATGGTTTTTGAACACTATAATTTGTTTACAAGTCTGATAGCTGTACTTTTAGTTTATGGTTGACACAGCTTATAATAGATTTGTTTCCTACTAGTAATTACCAGTTGGATGGCCATTCAAATAGATATTTCCCCTGTCGAATGTGGTAAATATAGAGAATGATTGCGATATCATCTTTATATATGTGCCATTATGGCGTATGTGAGCACATGGACAGCGCCATTGAGGCCATCTCCATGTTGAAATAGTCAATTTTCTTCTACGACGTCTATAAGTTGGCAAACAAACTGAAAGAGCGTATACTGCCATCTAGAGTGTCTTGTTTGAACAGGTATAAAGCCAAGGATGACAATTTACTCCCACCTACAGTTATAGCATGTTTGCTCACGAGTTGTCACGTTGTGTGAAGGATCGGGAGACAGGTGCAGGAATGCGTAATAGGGTTTTTTTATTGACCCAAATTACAGCGTGCCATGTAAAGGCACGGGGTGAAGACCAGAAATATACACAGACAAAACACAGGGTTGAACCCCAAACAAAAGAGTGAGGAGTACCTTGAATAAATACACGGGGCGAGACCCGTAATACATACACGGAACGAGACCCGAAAACACAAGCGCACAATGATACACCGCTGGACAAGACCCGTAATCATATATGCACCATTCAAACGGCACGAAAGCCAAAACAACACAGCACAGGTACTCACAGGCCTAACAGACATTGGGACAATAATCGACAGCCCAATGGTGAACCAAAGGGCACATTTATACAAATACAATCAGTGAGGAATTGGAACCAAGTGTGCGTAATGACAGAGTTCAGTGCCTAGAGGCCGGTAAAGTAGACCTCCGAAACTGTTGCACGGAATGAGCAAGTATAATTCATTGCATTTTTACAGTGGTCAGAAACTTCTGAAATTGTATTTAATTACATTTCAACTGTAAAATGTGACGGCAATTAATAAAAAGAAAAAAGGGTGTTATCTTGAACAAAATGTCAAAATGTTGTTTAGCATGAGGCAGGTAACATCATCACAATACAAAATTACTGTGAATCTTACTCAACATTTAGTGGGGAGACACTTGGTTATCATCATAATACAAGGACATTGTGTTTTTCAATTGAAATTCCAGAATATAATTTGGTTTTTAATTCAATAATTAACTAATGAGTAAAAATACTTTTCCGCACTGCGCCTCGGTTACCAACTAAGTAATTTTTCACAGCACAATACAGTATGTTTGATGCACGGTAGAGCTTTTCTAAAGTGTGCATGGCGAAGGGCGACAGATTTCATTGATTAAAGGCTGTTCTGTTCCAGGCTCAACACACCTTCCCTTCCACCCCTGCACAAACATCGAACATACCCTCACTCATAATGTGCATCCTCACACAAACACACCAACACACATACACACCATGCCAGCCTATAAGGACCAACCTACCACTCACGCACACACAGGCGTGCATGTACACACACACACACACACACATCATGGGGGATAAGAAGTCCATTTCCTCTCAGACATCATTAAAGTTTTTAAAAACGTTCCTATTGTTTGGTGTCGAGTCTGCATCGTTTCATGAATGAGAAACTTGAACTCCAAAAACCATCCATTACGTGTGTGAATTTCTATGCCTGTCAGATTCCCTTTGATAAGAGAAATCCCCTCACATGTCTTCTATAGCCTCTCTACAGTTCTATAGTGTTTTGTATAAACACTGTTCCGGAAAATCTCACAATCCCCATCCTGTATGTTTGGCAGGATTTCAACTCTGTGAGTGAAGTCTTCTCTCTGGGTTAAAGTTCGGGTACATAATTCTATTCAGAGCCAAAACACCAAAAACACAAACAGGGCCATCATCATAATATTTGACTAACAATGGGATAGGTACACATGAAGGTATGCAGATGTGATGATGTTATACAGGTACACTGACAATAAGGACACAGGATCTATTTATTGTTATGCTCACTTTGTCCTGAATATGTCACAGGAGTTATATGGCATTGTACTCATGTTAAGAAATAGTTACATTTACTGAGATCAAACATCTTTAATACTTTGGTTTGGAAACGTGGTCTATGCTTATCCTCACCCACACACAGAATGAATGAATGCCTCTCTAATGGTGGTGAGTCCAAATCAATGCTACTGTATGCTGTTGTAGCACCGCAGCAAATTACAGTCTCATAAAAAATGGAAGAACGAGCTTTTGATGTATTACCAGACTATACATGATAATAGCTTACTGAATTAGATCACTTTATCCACTTTCAGCCAACATCAGAAAATCTTTAAATCCAAGTAGACTGGGTTGCAGAGGCATTTTCCGCAGGACAGCAATACTGATATGCTTAAAGTTCTAATCAATGTTTGAATAAGATAATGCATAAAGAAGATAGTAGTCAAATACCTGGATCACTCACACACTACTGAATATTATTAGTATTGTATACTATTAGTACTACTGACAGTAATATACTGCTGTATACTCACTTCAGAGTGAGAAAGGGTAACAAGAACTTATCTGAAATATGTACACTGCCATTCAAAGGTTTGGGGTCACTTAGACATGTCCTTGTTTTTGAAAGAAAAGCACATTGTCGTCCGTTAAAATAACATTAAAATTGATCAGAAATACAGTGTAGACATTGTTAATGTTGTAAATGACTATTGTAGCTGGGAATTTTTTTTGCTTTTCTTTCAAAAACAAGGACATTTCTAAGTGACCCCAAACTTTTGAACGGTTGTGTCTGTTTACATCAAACCTGCAGCAAAGCATCAAGTTCATGTTCCTATCACGTTTAGGTAAGACCCAGATGCAGACGGTGTAGAATTAACAAGAGTTTATTACAACCATAGGAGCAGGCAAACGACAGGTCAAGGCAGGCAGGGGTCAGTAATCCAGAAAGGGTTTAAGGGGTCCAGAACATCAGGCAGTCTCAGGGTCAGGGCAGACAGGGGTCAATAATCCAGAACGGTGGGGTAAGGTACAAAGCGGCAGGCAGTCTCAAGGTCAGGGCAGACAGAACGGTCAAATCCAGGAAGGACTGGAAAACAGGAGCAGGAAAACAGGCTGGAGCAGGGAAACAAACGCTGGAAGGTTTTATTAACAAAACGTACTGGCAACAGACCATCAGAGAAGACAGGTATAAATACACAGGGGATAATGGGTAAGATGGGTGACACCTGGAGGGGGGTGGAGACAATCACAAAGACAGGTGAAACAGACCAGGATGTGACAGTACCCCCCCTCTAGGGGCGCCACCTGGCATCCTACCTGGGCGCATACCTGGTTGACCGGGGTGTCGGCGTTGGAAATCCGCGATGAGGCCTGGGTCCAGGATGTCCCTGGCGGGGACCCAGCACCTCTCCTCCGGGCCTTACTCCCCAGTCAACCAGGTACTGGGACCCCGTGCCCTGAGGTCGAACCTTCAGGAGATGCCTCACTGTGTATGCCGGTTGGCCGTCGATGAGACAAATGGCTGTGAGACATGGGTTTAACTCTGGACACATGAAAGGTGGGATGTAAACAAGGGTACGGGGCAACAGAAGATGAACAGCAGAGGGGTTAAACATTTTGGAAATGGGAAACGGGCCGATAAACCGGGGGGAGTATTTGCAGGATTCCACCCGGAGGTGCAGATCCTGGGTGGATAGCCATACTTTCTGCCCAAGGACTACCGGGGAGCCGGGGTCCGGTGGCGATCCACTTGTCAACGATACCTGGAGGTAGTCTTGAGGAGGGCCGACCGGGCTCTCCCCCAGGTACAGCGACAGTGGCAGACAAACATCTGGACAGAAGGTATGCCGACCTTTTCTTCCTGCTCAGGGAAGAGCGGGGGCTGATACCCCAGGGAACACTCAATTAGCGAAAGGCCCATGGCAGAGCAGGGAAGGGTGTTGCGAGCGTATTCCACCCACACAAGCTGCTGGGGTTGGCGGAGACCAGGCAGCGCAGAGTAGTCTCGAGGTCCTGGTTGGCTCGCTCCAACTGGCCGTGGACTGGGGGTTGAACCCGACGACCCAATGAGGGTGCAGAACGCCTTCCAGAACTGGGACAAGAACTGAGGACCCTGGTCGGAGACCATGTCCACGGGCAGGCCATGGATCCAGCAGACGTGCTGCACCATGAGCTGGGCCTTTGGAAAAGGGTAGCTTGGGGAGAGGAATGAAATGGGCGATTTTGGCAAAAATAACTAACTGAAGCCACGCCTTCACTAAGCTATGCCTCCAACGATTGTACCTTTTATATTCAAAATATTGGGTCAAAAAACTTACCATTATACTAGATATTCCACATATGTACCTTAAAAGGTATCGAACAGTACCATCTGAGATCATTTGTGAACGTACTGTATATTATGTGTATTTGATATTTTTGTACCCGAGGTAACAATACTGTCCCCTAACCGTACCCTTTTTTTCTGAGAGTGTATAGTGCTGTATATCCATCATCATGGTATAGTATACCAATACCAGACTTGAGTTCAAATACTAATTTCAATAAGTATTTTGATATATTTTCTTTGAAGATACAATTAGTTGAATATTGGAATGTATTTGGAAATACAGTTGGAAAGTATTGGTATGTATTTGAAAATACTCAAATACAAAAACAATTGTATTTCAAATACAAATATTTAAATACTCCACGCATTAAAACCTGGGTATGTTTGGTCTGAGCGGTATTACAATGTGTTTGGGAAAATAAAATAAAAAAATACTTCAAATAGAAATTGTTGATTTGGTCACAGAAAATAAGTATTTCAAATACAAACCCTCAACACATTTATTTGAACCCAGGTTTGACCCATACTGATATACACCGAGCGGACAAAACATTAGGAACACAGGCTCTTTCCATGACATAGACTGACCAGGTGAATCCAGGTGAAAGCTATGATCCCTTATTGATGTCACCTGGTAAATCCACTTCAATCACTGTAGATGAAGGGGATGAGACAGGCTTGAGACAATTGGATATTGTATTTGTGCTATTCAAAGGGTGACTGGGCAAGACAAATGATTTAAGTGCCTTTGAACTGCAACGCTTCTGGGTTTTTCACGCTCAACAGTTTCCCGTGTGTATCACGAATGGTCCACCACCCGAAGGACATCCAGCCAACATGACACAACTGTGGGAAGCATTGGAGTCAACATGGGCCAGCATCCCTTAGGAACACTTTCAACACCTTGTAGAGTCCATGCCTCGACGAATTGAGGCTGTCCTGAGGGCAGAAGTGGGGAAGGAGGGGGTGCAACTCAATATTAGGAAGGTGTTCCTAATATTTTACACTCATTGTATACAAACTCATGTAGACAAATGTGGGAAGTGAGCAGGATTATCTGAAATGGTAAATGTTAGACAACCTTCAGCAAACATTTACGGACTAAATGATTCACACAAAATCATTACCCATAATTCTCAACCACAGTGCTGCCAATCAGCAGCCTGTCCCCAATGAAAAATGCAGGTCTCTTACAGACCACCCTCCACACACACACACTGTCACACACACGTGTATGGAACGACAACAGAGAGGGATTTTCTTGAAGAACAAAAATGAAAGATTAAATCAAGAGGTGCATGAGTATCTAAAGACGTATTAAAAAGGAGTGATCCTCTAAGTCATCCTCTGGTCACTGAGCAAATGAAACATGGACAGATTTGGGGATTGGTTCTTCCTCCTAGAGATTATGTGTCTGAGGATATGACCTCGTCCGTGCCACACATACCAGCTTGGTCAGACAACATTCATGGAGAGGCTGTCACTGTTGAGAGAGGGTTTGCTAGAGACCTACAGTACATTCTCTAGCTCCTCATACATTGGGACCACGAATGTACGACTGTAGGTATTCATATAACATATGTGTATTTTTCACTTCTTCACCTCGGCCCAACCCCATCCCCCGAAATGTCTTCTAGCCGTTATCTTTACAGACTGCACGGAAGGTAATACTCATCAAGGGGAAAACAGCCTAGAAGGATGAACAAGCTTTTTACTCAACCCTGAAACTACATATATGGATGGACAGACAGACCAATGGGACATACAAACATGGTGGTTTGGTACAGTGGTAGACAGCTGCACTGACCAGGAAAAAGGAAAGGGGAAATGTTACATGATATGTACATCACAATCCATATGTATCTGTCTAAACATGGTTATGATACATACCATAGTCTGCTCAAACGATTTGTATTGGATGCAGGGGCTCCTTGATATTGCTTCTCTGTGCTGATGTCTAAGGTGTGGTTTTTGATCATGAAACATTTAAAACACATGAAATGTGACTACTGTAATTGACTCTTATTTTTGTCATTACAATAATTACAATTGTAAGTTTGTGGTAAGTTATTATCGTGTAGACTAATGCATACACTAGCTGAGCAAGGCAGTTAACCCACTGTTCCCCGGGCGCCGAAAACGTGGATGTCGATTAAGGCAGCTCCCCGCACCTCTCTGATTCAGAGGGGTTGGGTTGAATGCGGAAGACACATTTCAGTTGAAGGCATTCAGTTGTACGACTGACTAGGTATCCCCCTTTCCCTTTCCCTAAAAAGGTGAGGTACCATATTCCTGAACCTGTGTGACTACAGTATGCTGCTATTTCTTTCAGATAGCTCACTCGAATCAATGCTGACCATCTCCATCTTGTGGCAGTCAGTAGTACTGTAGGATGGATTGTGAAATGCTCCTCGCAAATGTCTCGTATTATTCAGTTCATTCAAAACAGCCATGTTCGAATTACCGGAGGAACTACAGCGCATAAAGCATTTGGTGTTAATCTCAAGGTGGAGCAGTGAGTTCACAGTCAGCTTGGCTGCTTCCTCATGCTAGCATGCCATATAGCGGAGCAGCAACGCCCTAAAGGTTTTAGATATGAACAACCAGGGGCTATTCTTCATTCTTTCTTAATGACTGTATCCAAATCACTGGTGTTCAGTGGGACTGCAGTCTATTCTTTCATGAGTATAGTTCTGGGCAGACCCAGGCTAGTTCTGACAGGGAATCCCCCTCTACTCTCCCCTGCCTGACCCTCCTCTACACGTTACACTATAAATTATTTAGCCCACAACAGGGAGAGCCCGTCTGTGTTTTAGACTGGTCGACTCCCACTTGGATGGTAAGAATGTGCTTCAAAGAGCATAACATCTGCAGCATGAGAAGGTCACACTGGCGCCTGACCCATATTTGGTGTCCACTGATACCCCCCAACCCCCCCTTTCATTTTCTCTTACTCCCTCTCTGTGTTACTCTCTCTGTCATGAGTTTCAATCTTTCTCTTTCTAAATCTCTCCTGAGTTACTGAATTCCAATAGTCAAATGCTGAACCGAATGCAATCTGGCAGAAATGGTGAACAGGGGCGCATACGGTGAATAATGGCTCCGACAAGAGCTAAGAGTCTCAGAGCTACTGGGCATGTCAGCGCCTGACCAAAGTAGCCTTGTCACTGGCAAAGGTGAAAGACTAACCTTTGCCACTTCAGGCAACGTGTGTTAGTAAGTTTGTTTTGGGGGAGAGGGGAGCAGCAGTACTACACCTTCAGGCAAAGTGTGGAGTGGAGAAATGGTCTGGCCAGCTGCCTTGGTTTTGTTATGGTCACCTACTGTATTTAAAAGTACAGCAGAGAAGCTTACAAAATTCCATCAAATCATTCCTCCCCGTCTCACATTCCCTCGCCTCGCTGGTCCACTTCCTCTCACCCTGAAAGGAGGGTTCCAGGTTTCCTGTCCAGTGTTCTGTCTGGCCTGTGTTTGCCCCTGTCCCTCTGTTTTCCCCTTCCATCCCTGCTGTGAGAAGGGGGTTCTCTCTGACAAGCCAGGGCTGGGACTCTTCCGTGAGCTCCCGCAGCTTTCCAGCTCCAAACACCACAGGATGCTGGGGATGAATACCTACATCCTCCTCCTCCTCTACCTCCGTCTGCACATGTGCAGAAAGCATTACTGACATTTTCCACCTCAAGGGCCCTTTTTTAGACAAGTAAAGGATTGTGTTACCTTAGAAAGGTAGTACTATTTAGGACAGGTCCAAAAAAGGTGGTGGAAACCTTGATGTTCATGTTTATTCGCACCTAACCCTTGCATCCTGGCCTGGGGAATGAGAATGAAAGTATCTGTTAATCCACTTGTTAATCTCACACTGACTCTGCTCCCCAGTCCCACTGCTCCTGCTAATGCCACTAGCTCCTAGTTTCCCTTTATTTATTTATTTATTTAACCTTTATTTAACTAGGCAAGTCAGTTAAGAACAAATTCTTATTTACAATGACGGCCTACCAAAAGGTATAAGGCCTCCTGCGGGGATGGGGCCTGTGATTAAAAATATAATACAAAATGTAATTAAAATATAGGACAAAACCCACATCATGACATGAGACACAACACAACACTACCTAAAGAGAGACCTAAGACAGCAACATAGCATGGCAGCAACACATGACAACACAGCTTGACAACAACATGGTAGCAACACAACATGGTAGCAGTACAGGGTACAAACATTATTGGGCACAGACAACAGCAAGCTCTAAACCCTCAGGGGTAATAATCACAGCAGTGGGGAGAGGGGCATTCTTCTTAACAAACCACATTACCTTTGTTTTGGAGGTGTTCAGAACAAGGTTAAGGGCAGAGAAAGCTTGTTGGGCACTAAGAAAGCTTTTGTAGAGCGTTTAACACAAAATCCGGAGAGGGGTCAGCTGAGTATAAGACTGTATCATCTGCATATGAATGGATGAGAGAGCTTCCTACTGCATGAGCTATGTTGTTGATGTAAATTGAAAAGAGCGTGGGGCCTAGGATCGAGCCTTGGTGTACACCCTTGGTGACAGGCAGTGACTGAGACAGCAGATATTCTAACTTTATACACTGCACTCTTTGAGAGAGGTAGTTAGCAAACCAGGCCAAAGACCCCTCAGAGACACCAATACTCCTTAGTCGGCCCACAAGAATGGAATGGTCTACCGTATCAAAAGCTTTGGCCAAGTCAATAAAAATAGCAGCACAATATTGCTTAGAATCAAGGGCAATGGTGACATCATTGAGAACCTTTAAGGTTGCTGTGACACATCATCCATAACCTGTGCAGAAACCAGATTGCATACCAGAGAGAATACTACAGTGAGGGAAAAAAGTATTTGATCCCCTACTGATTTTGTACGTTTGCCCACTGACAAAGAAATGATCAGTCTATAATTTTAATGGTGGGTTTATTTGAACAGTGAAAGAACGCATGTGAAAAATGTTATAAATTGATTTGCATTTTAATGAGTGAAATAAGTTTTTGACCCCTCTGCAAAACATGACTTAGTACTTGGTGGCAAAACCCTTGTTGGCAATCACAGAGGTCAGACGTTTCTTGTAGTTGGCCACCAGGTTTGCACACATCTCAGGAGGGATTTTGTCCCACTCCTCTTTGCAGATCTTCTCCAAGTCATTAAGGTTTCGAGGCTGACGTTTGGAAACTTGAACCTTCAGCTCCCTCCACAGATTTTCTATGGGATTAAGGTCTGGAGACTGGCTAGGCCACTCCAGGACCTTAATGTGCTTCTTCTTGAGCCACTCCTTTGTTGCCTTGGCCGTGTGTTTTGGGTCATTGTCATGCTGGAATACCCATCCACGACCCATTTTCAATGCCCTGGCTGAGGGAAGGAGGTTCTCACCCAAGATTTGACGGTACATAGCCCCGTCCATCGTCCCTTTGATGCGGTGAAGTTGTCCTGTCCCCTTAGCAGAAAAACACCCCCAAAGCACATAATGTTTCCACCTCCATGTTTGACGGTGGGGATGGTGTTCTTGGGGTCATAGGCAGCATTCCTCCTCCTCCAAACACAGCGAGTTGAGTTGATGCCAAAGAGCTCCATTTTGGTCTCATCTGACCACAACACTTTCACCCAGTTGTCCTCTGAATCATTCAGATGTTCATTGGCAAACTTCAGACGGGCATGTATATGTGCTTTCTTGAGCAGGGGGACCTTGCGGGCGCTGCAGGATTTCAGTCCTTCACGGCGTAGTGTGTTACCAATTGTTTTCTTGGTGACTATGGTCCCAGCTGCCTTGAGATCATTGACCAGATCCTCCCGTGTAGTTCTGGGCTGATTCCTCACCGTTCTCATGATCATTGCAACTCCACAAGGTGAGATCTTGCATGGAGCCCCAGGCCGAGGGAGATTGACAGTTATTTTGTGTGTCTTCCATTTGCGAATAATCGCACCAACTGTTGTCACCTTCTCACCAAGCTGCTTGGCGATGGTCTTGTAGCCCATGGTCTTGTAGCCCATCCTTGTGTAGGTCTACAATCTTGTCCCTGACATCCTTGGAGAGCTCTTTGGTCTTGGCCATGGTGGAGAGTTTGGAATCTGATTGATTGATTTCTTCTGTGGACAGGTGTCTTTTATACAGGTAACAAGCTGAGATTAGGAGCACTCCCTTTAAGAGTGTGCTCCTAATCTCAGCTCGTTACCTGTATAAAAGACACCTTGGAGACAGAAATTTTTCTGATTGAGAGGGGGTCAAATACTTATTTCCCTCATTAAAATGCAAATCAATTTATAATTTTTTTTTTCACATGCGTTTTTCTGGATTTTTTTGTTGTTATTCTGTCTCTCACTGTTCAAATAAACCTACCATTAAAATATTAGACTGATCATTTCTTTGTCAGTGGGCAAACATACAAAATCAGCTCGGGATCAAATACTTTTTTCCCTCGCTGTATAGCCATCAAGAAAGACAGTCAGTTGATTATTGACAAGTTTTTCCAACACGTTTGATAAACAGGGCAAAATAGAAATAGGCCTATAACAGTTAGGATCAGCTTGATCTCCCCCTTTAAATAAATGACGAACCGTGGCTGCCTTCCAAGCAGTTGGAACCTCCCCAGAGAGGAGAGACAGGTTAAAAAGGTCAGAGATAGGGGCAGCAACGTTAAAGAAGAAAGGGTCGAAACCCAGATGGTTTTTTGGGGTCAAGTTTAAGGCGCTCCTTTAGCACCTCGGACTCAGTGACCGCCTGCAGGGAGAAACGTTGTAGCGGGGCAGGGGAAAAAGAGGGAGGAGCATTGGGGCTAGTCGCAATAAAAGGGGTGGGAGATCAGGAAATGTTGAACGGGCAAGGAGGCATGGCTGAGTTAAATAGGAATCCTGACTTAATGAAGTGGTGATTAAATAGCTCAGCCATGTACTTCTTGTCAGTAACAAGCACATCATCAACTTTAAGGGACATGGGCATCTGTGAGAAGGAGGGTTTAATCTCCAGGTCTTTTTCAGGTGTTTTCCAGAACTTCTTGGGGTTAGACCCACAGAGAGAGAACTGCTCCTGAAAGTAACTAACTTAATTCTCATTTGCCTGAACGAGAGCCAGTCAACCTGAGAATGCGTGTGCCGAGCCTTTCGCCATATGCAATTCTTGAGAGTAACTCTGAAAGATCACGGTCGAACTAGGGACTGAACCTGATTTTAATTCTCATTTTCTTGATGGGGGCGTGTTTGTTAACAATATCACTGAAAATATCAAAGAAGAAGGTCCAAGCGTCTATGACAAATCAGGACAGATTGTTTCACTGAGCAGCCATTACGAACACAGGCTGTAAAATAGTGATCACTAAGGTCATTACAGAAAACACCAGACTGATACCTATAAGGATTATTTGTGAGGATAACATCGAGGAGAGTAGCCTTTTCTGGGTGTTTGGAGTCATACCTTGTGGGATTGGCCCTTGGATCAGTGTAATCCTAATTCAAAGAGACAATCGAGGTCCTGTAGTCACAATCTGGAATGGGTGCCTAAAATACATTTCTTTGCAGCGAGGAAGGGTAACAAGAAATCCTCTGAAATGTGTTTACATCAAAGCAGTCAGCAAAGCATCGGGGTCATCATGTTTAAGCAAGTTTACTCAATGCTCAGTTTATTTACATATATACAGTGGTGAAAAAAAGTATTTAGTCAGCCACCAATTGTGCAAGTTCTCTCACTTAAAAAGAGGGAGGCCTGTAATTTTCATCATATGTACACTTCAACTATGACAGACAAAATGAGGAAAAAAAATATTTTATGAATTTATTTGCAAATTATGGTGGAAAATAAGTATTTGGTCAATAACAAAAGTTTATCTCAATACTTTGTTATATACCCTTTGTTGGCAATGACAGAGGTCAAATGTTTTCTGTAAGTCTTCACAAGGTTTTCACACACTGTTGCTGGTATTTTGGCCCATTCCTCCATGCAGATCTCCTCTAGAGCAGTGATGTTTTGGGGCTGTCGCTGGGCAACACGGACTTTCAACTCCCTCCAAAGATTTTCTATGGGGTTGAGATCTGGAGACTGGCTAGGCCACTCCAGGACCTTGAAATGCTTCTTACGAAGCCACTCCTTCGTTGCCCGGGCGATGTGTTTGGGATCATTGTCATTCTGAAAGACCCAGCCACGTTTCATCTTCAATGCCCTTGCTGATGGAAGGAGGTTTTCACTCAAAATCTCACGATACATGGCCCCATTCATTCTTTCCTTTACACGGATCAGTCGTCCTGGTCCCTTTGCAGAGAAACAGCCCCAAAGCATGATGTTTCCACACCCATGCTTCACAGTAGGTATGGTGTTCTTTGGATGCAACTCAGCATTCTTTGTCCTCCAAACACGACGAGTTGAGTTTTTACCAAAAAGTTCTATTTTGGTTTCATCTGACATTCTCCCAATCCTCATCTGGATCATCCAAATGCTCTCTAGCAAACTTTAGACGGGCCTGAACATGTACTGGCTTAAGCAGGGGACACGTCTGGCACTGCAGGATTTGAGTCCCTGGCGGCGTAGTGTGTTACTGATGGTAGGCTTTGTTACTTTGGTCCCAGCTCTCTGCAGGTCATTCACTAGGTCCCCGTGTGGTTCTGGGATTTTTGCTCACCGTTCTTGTGATCATTTTGACCCCACGGGTGAGATCTTGCGTGGAGCCCCAGATCGAGGAAGATTATCAGTGGTCTTGTATGTCTTCCATTTCCTAATAATTGCTCCCACAGTTGATTTCTTCAAACCAAGCTGCTTACCTATTGCAGATTCAGTCTTCCCAACCTGGTGCAGGTCTACAATTTTGTTTCTGGTGTCCTTTGACAGCTCTTTGGTCTTGGCCATAGTGGAGTTTGGAGTGTGACTGTTTGAGGTTGTGGACAGGTGTCTTTTATACTGATAACAAGTTCAAACAGGTGCCATTAATACAGGTAACGAGTGGAGGACAGAGGAGCCTCTTAAAGAAGAAGTTACAGGTCTGTGAGAGCCAGAAATCTTGCTTGTTTGTATGTGACCAAATACTTATTTTCCACCATAATTTGCAAATAAATTCATAAAAAATCCTACAATGTGATTTTCTGGATTTTGTTTCCTCATTTTGTCTGTCATAGTTGAAGTGTACCTATGATGAAAATTACAGGCCTCTCTCATCTTTTTAAGTGAGAGAACTTGCACAATTGGTGGCTGACTAAATACTTTTTTCCCCCACTGTACTAGCTATTTACCCAAAAGAAATAACAAACTGTGTTGTTTTATGAGCATTCTGTGTGACATGTTAGACGTTCACATCCTGACTCATTTTATAGTCCTGTGGTAAATTCTAATCCGTACTTGAGAGAAATCATGTATACAAGCAAAATGATCAGGCAACAAAGTGTATCAAATGACATAATTTATTTGTGAGCCTGTGGGTCATTTTTACACGCAAGGCCACATTAAATATTGATTTAACCCTTATTTTACCAGGTAAATTGACTGAGAACACATTGTCATTTACAGCAACAACCTGGGGAATAGTTACAGGGGAGAGGAGGGGGGATGAATGGGCCAATTGGAAGCTGGGGGTGGCCATGATGGTAGCCAGATTGGGAATTTAGCCAGGACACCAGGGCTACTCTTACGATAAGTGCCATTGGATTTTTAATGACCACAGAGAGTCAGGACACCCTTTTAACGTCCTATCTGAAAGATGGCACCTTACACAGGGCAATGTCCCCAATCACTGCCCTGGGGCATTGGAATGTCCCTTAGTTTTTTCTTTGCAGAAATTCGACCATGAAGGCCTGATTCACGCAGTCTCCTCTGAACAGTTGATGTTGAGATGTGTCAGTTACTTGAACTCTGTGAAGCATTTCTTTGGGCTGAAATTTCTGAGGCTGGTAACTCTAATGAACTTATCCTCTGCAGCAGAGGTAACTCTGGGTCTTCCTTTCCTGTGGCGGTCCTCATGAGAGCCTGTTTCATCATAGCGCTTGAAGAAACTTTAAAAGTTCTTGAAATTTTCCGGATTTACTGACCTTCATGTCTTAAAGTAATGATGGACTGTCTCTTTGCTTATTTGAGCTGTTCTTGTCATAATATGGACTATGAATCTTTTAACAAAAAGGGCTATCTTCTGTACAACACCCCTATCTTGTCACAACACAACTGATTGGCTCAAACACATTAACAAGGAAAGAAATTCCACAAATTAACGTTTAACAAGGCACACCTGTTAACTGAAATCCATTCCAGGTGACTACCTCATGAAGCTGGTTGAGAGAACACAAAGCTGTCATCAAGACAAAGGGTGGCTCCTTTGAAGAATCTCAAATATAAAATATATTTTGATTTGTTTAACACTTTGTTTGTTACTACATGATTCCATATGTTATTTAATAGATTTTGATGTCTTCACAACAATGTAGAAAATAGTAAAAATAAAGAAAAATATTCGAATGAGTAGGTGTGTCTAAACTTTTGACTGGTACTGTATGTAATACACTCACTCACCAAACTTCAAAAAGACACTGACTTTCACCTGTAACTCCACCAATTACTGCACCCATAGTGCAAGAGCAGAATGATTTCACACTCAATGACCTTGTTCCTCTAAACTCATTTAGTCAGATGCTGATATTCCAAGGTACTTCTTCCTAAGAATCTCCAGGAATATATTACAATAAATAATATGAATATTTTATTTCCTATTGAGCATAGGAGATAGTTTTAAGACATTGGAACTGGAAATGATTAATTTCCAAACAAATTCCATTCCCCTTTCCATTCCATGGGGCCATTTACTGTTGTTGATGCATTTGCAAATATAAATGTTTTATTGTCTCTTCCTGATGATTTATCGTTTCAAATAGCTTTATTCTCTTGTATTTGTTTGCTTTTTGTCTGAAGGAACTGAGGTTCTACCTGTCATAAAAAAAATAGTAAACCGTAAGAAGACGCCACCTCAAAGTGAACACTAACTCAAACCCTGAGACTCAAAGTCCTTTGTAGTCTCTTGTGTACGCCTGCTTAACCTGTGGTTAGCATTGCTTAATGTTGGAGCCACAGGCATGAACATACCAGCAACAGCAGAGTCTCTGAGGGAAAAGAGCACAAGAGGCAGCACTGTCTAACATTAGCGGTATAATGGGGGTATAATGTGCTTGCGACCGGCTTCCCATGGCAAATCGGCTCCCACATCCAAAGCTTGTCCACACTCCATTATCCCTGGAACCATCCAGAGGTTGATGACATCATCCCGCAGTGGGATTACACAGAGGATATCGCAGGGCATCCTGCATGCAGTCCTCAGCCAACAAATCAGAGGGAGATAAAACCCACATCACTATGCACATCTGAATGAGTAGATTGGGGAATAGTCACCGTATCAGAGCTGGACACAAGACAGAAGGCCCTAGAAATGTCTTGTTTGTTCTGAGACAAAACAGGAGATAGAACAATGCAACATTTGCCAGCAGTGCTGATGATTTATGCAGAGGTGGAAATGGAGGAATATGCTTAACATTTTGAAAGCTCCATCTGTTGGATAGAACACTATATTCTTTTTGATAGGGTCATTAATACAAAAAATAACATACCAGTCAAAAGTTAAGACAAACCTACTCATTCAAAGGTTTTTATTTATTTTCTACATTGTAGAATAATAGTGAAGACATCAAAATGATGAAATAACACATATGGAAAAATGTAGTAAACCAAAAAAAGAAGTGTTAAATCTAAATACATTTTAGATTCTTCAAAGTAGCCACCCTTTGCCTTAATGACAGCTTTGCACACTCTTGGCATTCAAACAACCAGCTTTACCTGGAATGCTTTTCCAACAGTCTTGAAGGAGTTCCCACGTATGCTGAGCATTTGTTGGCTGATTTTCCTTCACTCTGCGGTCTAACTCTATAAGGTCACACAGCGAGACACAGATGCAGACACGGGAGGCAGATGGTTAGAGTCTGATATTTATTACAATCCAAGGGGTAGGCAAGATAAAATACCAAAACCAGGTCAGAGTCCAGGAGGTACAGAGTGGCAGGCAGGCAGGCAGGCAGGCAGAATGGTAAGGCAGGCGGGTTCAGAGTCTAGACAGGCAAGGGTCACAACAGGGAAGGACTAGCACAATAAAGAGAAGTGGAAAAAGCAGGAGACCAGGAACAACCACACTGGTTGACTTAACAGACAAGACGAACTGACAACAGACAAGCAGGGAACACAGGAATAAGTACCCAGGGACTAATGAGGAAAGCAAGTCACACCTGGAGGTGGCTGGAGACAATCACAACGACAGGTGAAACAGATCAGGGTGTGACAAACTCTACCCCAAACAATCTCAATTGGTTTGAGGTCAGGTGATTGTGGAGGCCAGGTCATCTGATGCACCACTCTATCACTCTCCTTTGTGGTCTAATAGCCCTTACACAGCCTGAAGGTGTGTTGGGTCATTGTCCTGTTGAAAAACAAATGATAACTAAGCGCAAACTAGATGGGATGGCATATCATTGTAGAATGCTATGGTAGCCATGCTGGTTAAGTGTGCCTTGAATTCTCAATAAATCACAGACAGTGTCACCAGCAAAACACCCCCACACCATCACACATCTAGCCACTTTAAACAATGCCATTTATATAATGTTACATATCCTACATTACTCATCTCATATATATGTGTATATACTGTACTCCATACCATCTACTGCATCCTGCCTCACTCATCCATATATTTATATGTACATACTCGTATTCATTCCGTTACTCTTGTGTGTATAAGGTATTTGTTGTGAATTTGTTAGATTACTTGTTAGATACTACTGCATGGTCGGAACTAGAAGCACAAGCATTTCGCTACACTCGCATTAACATCTGCTAACCATGTGTATGTGACAAATAAAATTTGATTTGATTTGATTTGATCTTCCTCCATGCTTCACGATGGGAACCACACATGCAGAGAACATCCGTTCACCTACTCTGCATCTCACAAAGACAGCGGTTGGATCCAAAAATCAAAATTTTGGACTCATCAGACCAAAGGACAAATTTCCACTGGTCTAATGTCCATTGCTTGTGTTTTTCTTGGCCCAAGCAACTCTCTTCTTATTATTGGTGTCCTTTAGTAGTTTCCTTGCAGATATTCGACCATGAAGGCCTGATTCACACAGTCTCCTCTGAACAGTTGATGTTGAGATGTGTCTGTTACTTGAACTCTGGGAAGCATTTATTTGGGCTGCAATTTCTGAGGCTGGTTACTCTAATGAACGTATCCTCTGCAGCAGAGGTAACTCTGGGTCTTCCTTTCCTGTGGCGGTCCTCATGAGAGACAGTTTCATCTCTAGCGCTTGACGGTTTTTGCGACTGCACTTGAAGAAACATTCAAAGTTCTTGACATTTTGATGATTGATTAACCTTCATGTCTTAACAATCCTCCAAACAAGCTTCAATGCCATACAACACTCCTTCCATGGCCTTCAACTGCTTTTAAATGCAAGTAAAACTAAATGCATGCTCTTCAACCGATTGCTTCCCGCACCCGCCCGCCCGACTAGCATCACTACTCTGGACGGTTCTGATTTAGAATATGTGGACAACTACAAATACCTAGGTGTCTGGTTAGACTGTAAACTCTCCATCTAGACTCACATTAAGCATCTCTAGAATCGGCTTCCTATTTCGCAAAAAGGCCTCCTTCACTCATGCTGCCAAACATACCCTCGTAAAACGGACTATCCTATCGATCTTTGACTTCAGCGATGTCATTTACAAAATAGCCTCCAACACTCTACTCTGCAAATTGGATGTAGTCTATCACAGTGCCATCCGTTTTGTCACCAAAGCCCCATATACTACCCATCACTGTGACCTGTATGCTTTCGTTGGCTGGCCCTCGCTACATATTCGTTGCCAAACCCACTGGCTCCAGGTCATCTATAAGACTTTGCTAGGTAAAGCCCCGCTTTATCTCAGCTCACTGGTCACCATAGCAACACCCACCCGTAGCACGCGCTCCAGCAGGTATATTTCACTGGTCATCCACAAAGCCAACACTTATTTTGGCCACCTTTCCTTCCAGTTCTCTGCTGCTAATGACTGGAACGAATTGCAAAAATCACTGAAGCTGGAGACTTATATCTCCCTCTCTAACTTTAAGCATCAGCTGTCAGAGCAGCTTACCGATCACTGTACCTGTGTACAGCCCATCACACCCAACTACCTCATCCCCATATTGTTATTTATCTTCTTGCTCTTTTGCACCCCAGTAGCTGTACTTGCAAATCATCATCTGCACATCTATCACTCCAGTTATATTTATTTAGCCTCTATGGCCTATTTATTGTACATAGATTTTTCTATTGTGTTACTGACTGTACGTTTTGTTTATGTGTAACCCTGTGTTGTTGTTTTTGTCGCACTGTTTTTCTTTATCTTGGCCAGGTCGCAGTTGTAAATGAGAACTTGTTCTCAACTGGCCTACCTGGTTAAATAAAGGTGAAATATATATATTTTTTAAATAGCTGTTACCTACTTTGCATTAGTTTCAATGCTATCTCTCCCTAGGGATACCTAGCTGAGTAATATCAAGCATACAGTTGCATTCTAGTAACATTATTTTATATTTGGCTCCAAATTGAGTACTCTTATTCCGTACTTCATACATTTAGTGCAGTTATTGTGGAAGACATTCTGTGCTCTATACTACTGTAACTGAAAACATGTACTTTTGTGTTTGTTGCAGTTTCACACTGTGATTCAAGCAAACTTCCAAAACGGCACCCTGCTTCCCACGGAGTTATTTAAATGAGTGTTTAGCTAACTGGATAGCTGGATAAGGGCTACTGTACATTTAGCGAGTCCAATATAACTATTATTCTACAATGTAGAAAATAGGAAAAATAAAGAAAAAACCCTGGAATGAGCAGTTGTGTCCAAACTTTTGACTGGTACTGCATATTATGGTAATATAAGTGGCATATTACAGTATGTGTATGTCCTATAACAGTAGCCAGCTAAGCACAGCATAGTTATTATTGAGACTGAAAGTATCCATAATTTAAAGTTTATCCTGACAACAGCAGCCAAAATAGTCCATGCGTCATCAAAAAAAAGGGAAGTCATACTTTGGGGATGAATCAGTCACATTGTGCATTGTTGTTTTTCAAGAGGAAAGAGCAACGTCAAGAGGAAAGTGTTGAGGGTAAAGTGAACGTTAGGACTACGTGATGAGTGAACGTGTGATACAGAGCATTACCTATGCCATGCCTTGGCATCCACGAGCCTTTAGCTGAGTTATGACTTGCACAGGCTGCTACTGCGGATACACTTTCTCCTTTTCGGTTTTAGCTCATGGTTCTGAAAATCAAAAATGTACGCATAAATAGCAACCGTGCTATTTATTCCCCTATGTTGCCACAATACACACACAGGCTCTGCACGCCGAGACATGGCAAGGGGTGCAAAGCACAATACTGCACTTAAAAATCAACCACTGCTAATTGATGGAAATGAGCATTTTATCCTATTTCCTGCATGTTTTCCATAAGGGTGGGTGTGTTAGATAAATATGTTTATAATTTGTTCTCTTGAGTTTGTATTAATCTGCAACAGCTTTGCCCCAACAGCGTGACAACTGAATGCCGAAACAATACAGTGAGTGGGATTTGAATGCTTTATCATTTAAATCTATGAATAATCCTTATTTGGACTTAAACACTCAATAAAAGCTGAAAGTGAGACTAGTAAAAAAATATTGTGTATACTGCTGATCACAGGCGGCCGGGGGAACCTTAATTGGGGAGGACGGGCTCATAGTAATGGCTGGAACGGAATCAATGGATTGCTATCAAACATGTGTTTGATACCATTCCATTCACTCCATTCCAGACATTATTATGAGCCGTCCTCCCCCGCAGCAGCCTCCTGTGATGCAGATGCTTTGTATGATACTGTAACACATGTTTCCAGGCATCAACCATGCTCTCAGATCATCCATTCTGGTTTATTTCTAAGGTTCTCTGTGTTGGGCAGGATATAGATCTCTGACATGAGGCATGTGCTGATGGGTGTATGTCATCATGTCACTCTCCTTATTCTGCTGCCAGCACATGAGGGATGGGGTGACTGTAGGACCTATTCCATGTGACGGGGTCTTCCTAATTCATTCTTTCTGCACTGACACACTGCACAGATGTAATGAAAAGATAGTCTCTTCTCAGAACTGCCCCGGGATGCAAAATGTTGTGTTACTAACAACATGATCTGTAATCTCAGTGGAGCAGTACCATAGTCTTTGCAGTGATTTCATGGCTATTATCAATCTTAGATAAAGAGAAAGCTCAATGTGTTTTACTACAAGCCACAGCACTGTTCTGCACAGATGTTGTATCTGGGAGAACAAGGGAAAAGGTGTGTGATAAGGCCAAACACCATATTCAGCTTGTAAAGAAATGCAAGATACAATATGACCTCTACTTGACAACCAGTTGTTTGCAGCAGAGGCATGGGTCTCATTTATTTTTTTAATTTTTTTTTATTTCACCTTTATTTAACCAGGTAGGCAAGTTGAGAACAAGTTCTTATTTACAACTGCGACCTGGCCAAGATAAAGCAAAGCAGTTCAACACATACAGCAACACAGAGTTACACATAGAGTAAAACAAACATACAGTCAATAACACAGTAGAAAATAAAAACAAATCTATATACAAAGAGTGCAAATGAGGTAGGATAAGGAAGGTAAGACAATAAATAGGCCATGGTGGCAGAGTAATTACAATATAGCAATTTAACACTGGAATGGTAAAAATGTGCAGTAGATGAATGTGCAATGTAGAAAAACTGGGGTGCAAAGGAACAAGATAAATAAATAAATACGGTAGGGGATGAGGTATTTGGTTGGGCTATTTACAGATGGGCTATAAACAGGTACAGTGGTCTGTGAGCTGCTCTGACAGCTGGTGCTTAAAGATGTTGAGGGAGATAAGTGTCAAGTTATCAAGGTATCTTATCTCTTATCAAGTTTTAAACTTTTTGATCTAGTTGTTTTGCACCAGAAATAAGTCAAGTAAACTTGCATCATAAACCATTATGGATAAGGTTGTGTTGTTTTGTTTTAAATTGAAAAAACTGGAAGGCTTGAGTTGTTTTTAAGGGGACTAGCAGTCTAGGAGAGTACATCAGAGACACCTTATATATCAGATATAATTGAAGTGTATTTTTTTCTAACTTTTCATACAATCTCGATGTTGACATATCATGTTCCATCTATTCCAGGGAAAAGGCTGATTACACTGCCATGTGAATACTTAGATTCAAGGAGTGAGAGAGAGTTGTGTAGTCCCACATCCACAGCTCATCTGTCTGCACAACAATACATCACCCAGAATTCCCTTTCTCCCCAGCTCAGCAGCTCTGGGCTTGCTCTCTCAGGCCAGGCCAAGCCAAGAAGGGGCTGCTGCCAGCTCCCTCACATTGTCACCTTGTATTGTTTCTAGCAAGATTATCTGGTGGAAAAGCCAACTCTGTCTGGCCACTGCGCAAAAACAGTACATTTGTTTATCTTAACAGTTTACAGTCTGTCATTCTTTTCCCCATGTTTTGGGGGCAGAGAAGAAAAAATGTAATGTATAAGATGCTGTTTTAACAATGGGAGGTTTGATTGTGAAACTGATACCGACATTTGAATTGAGAATTCTAACATCCAAGAGACAGTAATTTGTCATTTTAGGACAACAAACTCTTTACCAAGATTAGTCATCACCATAAGTGAATTCTGCTGTCCTCTGGTGGACTGATATAGGTATTTCTGCTTATGCACATCTATCCAAGGGGATGTTAACCAAGTGGTAGCAAAGGGTTGTAAAAACTCAGTCTCCATGGCTATCCAAATCCAGGAAATGACTATGGGAAAAAGGCAAGAGAAAAATACCATAGTGAGCTTCAAAAGTTTTCTCCTTCAGTTATTCACAAAAGCCTGTTCTTTTGAGGTGCTGCTATAGTCCACCAAGTACTAACATGAATTATCTGGATAATATGTGTACATTGCTTGATAATGTGTGATGTTAACAGAGGTCTATTTTCTGGTTGGCCTGAATATAGACTGGTTTTCATCAAGCTGTCCACTCAAGAGCAGTGGTGGGAAATGTTCTCAATTTTCATACTTGAGTAAAAGTAAAGATACCTTAATAGAAAATGACTCAAGTACAAAGAGAAAGTCACCCAGTAAAATACTACTTGAGTAAAAGTCAAAAGTATTTGTTTTTAAATATACTTAAGTGTCAAAGTAAATGGAGTTGCTCAAATGTAAGTATCAACAGTTAAAAGTATAAATAGTTTCATATTCCATATATTAACAAACCAGATGGAACAATTGTATTGTTATTGACAGATAGCACACTCCAACACTCAGACATAAATTACAGACTAAGCATTTGTGTTTAATGAGTCTAACAGATCAGAGGCAGTATGGATGACCAGGGATGTTTTCTAGATAAGTGTGTGAATTGGACCATTTTCCTGTCAAAATATAACGAGTACTTTTGGGTGTCAGGGAAAATGTATTGAGTAAAAAGTACATTATTTTCTTTAGCAATGTAATGAAGTAAAAGTAAAAGTTGGCAAAAGTATAAATAGTAAACTAAAGTACAGATACCCCCAAAAACGATTTGAGTAGTACTTTAAAGTAGTTTTACTTAAGTACTTCACACCACTGCTCAAGAGAGGGAGAGGGTTGAGAGGGACGAGGCAAAAGGAGTGATAAATAAGTCTGGCTGCACATCTGATTGGCAAATTTACTGTAAATTGAGGAATTATGTGACTAAACTGAACAAAAATGCGAAATTGGACAAGAGGAATACCTATGTAAGAATGGACAAGAGGAATACCTATGTAAGAATGCTGTTCATCGACTACAGCTCAGCATTTAACACCATAATACCCTCCAAAATCGTCATTAAGCTCGAGACCCTAGGTCTCGATCCAGCTCTGTGCAGCTGGGTCCTGGACTTCCTGACAGAACGACCCCAGGTGGTGAGGGTAGGAAACAACATCTCCACTCCGCTGATCCTCAACACTGGGGCCCCAAAAGGGTGCGTTCTCAGCCCTCTCCTGTACTCCCTGTTCACACATGACTGCGTGGCCAAGCACGCCTCCAACTCAATCATCAAGTTTTCTGACGACACTACAGTGGTAGGCTTGATTACCAACAACGATGAGACGGCCTACAGGGAGGAGGTGAGGGCCCTTGGAGTGTGGTGTCAGGAAAATAACCTCTCACTCAACGTCAACAAAACTAAGCAGATGATCGTGGACTTCAGGAAACAGCAGAGGGAGCACCCCCCTATCCACATCGACGGGACAGTAGTGGAGAAGGTGGAAAATTTTAAGTTCCTCGGGGTAAACATCACGGACAAACTGAAATGGTCCACCCACACAGAGAGTGTGGTGAAGAAGCCGCAACAGGGCCTCTTCAACCTCAGGAGGCTGAAGAAATTCGGCTTGTCACCAAAAACACTCACAAACTACAGATGCACAATCGAGAGCATCCTGTCGGGCTGTATCACCGCCTGGTATGGAAACTGCTCCGCCCACAACCGTAAGGCTCTCCAGAGGGTAGTGAGGACTGCACAACGCATCACCGTGGGTAAACTACCTGACCTCCAGGACAACTACACCACCCGATGTCACAGGAAGGCCAAAAAGATCATCAAGGACAACAACCACCCGAGCCACTGCCTGTTCATTTGATTTGAAATTGTATTAAGAAACCAAGATTAATTAATTAAGTATGATGGAAAAAAGCTTTGGAATACTTTAAATTAAATTGTAGGCTGGAAGACTAATTCAACTCTGTCTTTCATTAAATCAGATTGCTCATCTGCCACAAAACCTTTTGATGTTGCCAAAATGTTTGTCCTCAGACCTTGAGGGAAGCCAAAGTTCTTCCATTACCCAAGAGGGGTAAAGCACTGCTTTGCTGGTTCTAACAGCCGGCCAATCATCTTGCTGCAGACTCTTAGCAAACCTTTGGGAAAAACATTGTGTTTCACCAGACACTATTTCTTTGTAAACAGACTTTCAGCATGCTTATAGAGAATGGCACTCAACATATACTGAACAGACACAAATTACTAATTATTTGTTTAAAATAAATTGATAACAAAGAAGATTGTGGGAGCTGTACTGTTGGATTTCAGAGCAGCTTTGGATATTTTTTAACATAACCTGTTGTTGAAAACATTTACAGTATGTGTTATGGCTTTTCAAACTGCTATATCGTAGATTTAGAGCTACTGTCACGATCTTCAAAGACGGACCAAGGCGCAGCGTGCCGGGTTGAGTAAAACATATTTATTTAGTTGAACTCACCAAAACAAAAGGAAGAACACAGCGATCGTAACTCAACGTGTAGCGCACAACAGCAACTAACACACTGAACATAAACAATATCCCACACACAAGTGGGGGACTAAACAACCTAAATAGGATTCCCAATTAGAGACAACGACTAACAGCTGCCTCTAATTGGGAACAGGAACAGTCCGTGCCAGGCTGGGACGACACTCTAGAGACCTGGTGCGTGGAGCAGGGACAGGACGTGCCGGGCTCTCGATGCGCTCAGGGGACCTGATGCGTGGAGCAGGGACAGGACGTGCCGGGCTCTCGATGCGCACAGGAGACCTGATGCGTGGAGCAGGGACAGGACGTGCCGGGCTCTCGATGCGCACAGGAGACCTGATGCGTGGAACAGGGACAGGACGTGCCGGGCTCTCGATGCGCACAGGGGTCCTGATGCGTGGAGCAGGGACAGGACGTGCCGGGCTCTCGATGCGCTCAGGGGACCTGGTGCGTGGAGCAGGGACAGGCCTCGCCGGGCTCTGAAGGCGCACAGGGAACCTGGAGCGTGGAGCAGGAACAGGCTGTGCTGGGCTAGCGATGCGCACAGGGGTTCTGGTGCGTGGAGCAAGAACAGGCTGTGCTGGGCTCGCGATGCGCTCAGGGGACCTGGTGCATGAAGCAGCAACAGGCTGTGCTGGGCTCGCGATGCGCACAGGGGTTCTGGTGCATGGAGCAGGAACAGGCTGTGCTGGACTTGCGATGCGCTGCGGGACCTGGTGCGGGAAGCAGGAACTGGCTGTGCTGGGCTCGCGATGCGCACATGGGTTCTGGTGCGTGGACAGGAACAGGCTGTGCTGGGCTCGCGATGCGCACAGGGGACCTGATGCGTGGAGCAGGGACAGGACGTGCCGGGCTCTCGATGCGCACAGGGGTTCTGGTGCGGGGAGCAGGAACAGGCCGTGCTGGGCTCACGATGCGCACTGGGATTCTGGTGCGGGGAGCAGGAACATACCGTGCTGGGTTCGCGATGCGCACTAAGAATCTGGTGCGGGGAGCAGGAACAGGCCGTGCTGGGCTCGCGATGCGCTCAGGGGACCTGGTGCATGAAGCAGCAACAGGCTGTGCTGGGCTCGCGATGCGCACAGGGGTTCTGGTGCATGGAGCAGGAACAGGCTGTGCTGGACTTGCGATGCGCACACGGGACCTGGTGCGGGAAGCAGGAACTGGCTGTGCTGGGCTCGCGATGCGCACATGGGTTCTGGTGCGTGGACAGGAACAGGCTGTGCTGGGCTCGCGATGCGCTCAGGGGACCTGATGCGTGGAGCAGGGACAGGACGTGCCGGGCTCTCGATGCGCACAGGGGTTCTGGTGCGGGGAGCAGGAACAGGCCGTGCTGGGCTCACGATGCGCACTGGGATTCTGGTGCGGGGAGCAGGAACATACCGTGCTGGGTTCGCGATGCGCACTAAGAATCTGGTGCGGGGAGCAGGAACAGGCCGTGCTGGGCTCGCGATGCGCTCAGGGGACCTGGTGCGGGGAGCCGGCACCCTTCTACCAGGCTGTTCACTGACCCTAGCCTCACAGATGAGAGGAGCTGGAATGTCGCGCACCGGGCTGTGGGCTCGAACCGGAGACACAGTGCGCAGAGCCGGCGCAGGATATCCTGGTCCAAGGAGACACCCTTCTTCCAGGCTGCACACTCCCCTTAGCTCGACAGATGCGGGAAGCTGGCATGTCGCGCACCGGGCTGTGAACACGCACTGGTGACACCGTGCGTTTCACCGCCTCACACGGTGCCTTACTAGTGCGATGCTCCCTCTGGGAAGCACGGGGAGCACGGCCAAACTCCCCGTGTGCCCCCCCCCCCAAAAAAATAGGGGGGCTGCCTCTCGGACTTCATCGCCAGCCATGTTCCCGCATACCGCTCTGCCGCCGCTGCTTCCATCTCCTCTCTGGGATGGCGATACTCCCCCTCTTGGCTCCAGGGTTCCTGCATGGTTGCACGCTGCTTGGTCCTGGTGTGGTGGGATATTCTGTCACGATCTTCAAAGACGGACCAAGGCGCAGCGTGCCGGGTTGAGTAAAGCATATTTATTTAGTTGAACTCACTAAAACAAAAGGAAGAACACAACGATCGTGACTCAACGTGTAGCGCACAACAGCAACTAACACACTGAACATAAACAATACCCCACACACAGATTGGGGACTAAACAACCTAAATATGATTCCCAATTAGAGACAACGACTAACAGCTGCCTCTAATTGGGAACCCAAACCAACCAACATAGAAAATATAACATAGAACAAACACACACACCTGCTCACGTCCTGACCAAAACCACCATAGAGCAGCCAAAAGGACTATCTATGGCCAGGACGTGACAGCTACAGTATCTATCTAATAGAACACAGAGTGTTTTTTTTTTAATGGAAGCTTCTCTAATGTTAAACATGTAAAGTGTGGTTTACCGCAGGGCAGCTTTCTTGGCCCTCCACTCTTTTCTATGTTTACTAATGACCTGCCACTAGCATTAAATAAAGCCTGATGAGTCAACCCTATACGCGTTAATGTTCTGTATAATGCCCCGCCCCCCCTTCTTTGGCCAATTCCCTTGGCCTTACATTTTAAGAATTGATTCATTTCCATGTCTATCGTCCATATGCCACAGTACGTAGAAATGCTCCTGCTGTTCAGGACTGTGTATTCTACATGACTAGCTAGGTTTGCCTATAATATCATTAGTTTATAAGGACGACTTACATCCCATCAGCCTGCTTTGCAGAGCGCATCTCAGAGAGCCTTGCTAATATACAGTGGGGCAAAAAAAGTATTTAGTCAGCCACCAATTGTGCAAGTTCTCTCACTTAAAAAGTCGAGAGAGGCCTGTAATTTTCATCATAGGTACACTTCAACTATGACAGACAAAATGAGAAAAAAAAATACAGAAAATCACATTGTAGGATTTTTAATGAATTTATTTGCAAATGATGGTGGAAAATAAGTATTTGGTCAATAACAAAAAGTTTATCTCAATACTTTGTTATATACCCTTTGTTGGCAATGACAGAGGTCAAAAGTCTTCACAAGGTTTTCACACACTGTTGCTGGCATTTTGGCCCATTCCTCCATGCAGATCTCCTCTAGAGCAGTGATGTTTTGGGGCTGTCGCTGGGCAACACGGACTTTCAACTCCCTCCAAAGATTTTCTATGGGGTTGAGATCTGGAGACTGGCTAGGCCACTCCAGGACCTTGAAATGCTTCTTCTGAAGCCACTCCTTCGTTGCCGGGCGGTGTGTTTGGGATCATTGTCATGCTGAAAGACCCAGCCACGTTTCATCTTCAATGCCCTTGCTGATGGAAGGAGGTTTTCACTCAAAATCTCACGATACATGGCCCCATTCATTCTTTCCTTTACACGGATCAGTCGTCCTGGTCCCTTTGCAGAAAAACAGCCCCAAAGCATGATGTTTCCACCCCATGCTTCACAGTAGGTATGGTGTTCTTTGGATGCAACTCAGCATTCTTTGTCCTCCAAACACGACGAGTTGAGTTTTTACCAAAAAGTTCTATTTTGGTTTCATCTGACATTCTCCCAATCCTCATCTGGATCATCCAAATGCTCTCTAGCAAACTTCAGACGGGCCTGAACATGTACTGGCTTAAGCAGGGGGACACGTCTGGCACTGCAGGATTTGAGTCCCTGGCGGCGTAGTGTGTTACTGATGGTAGGCTTTGTTACTTTGGTCCCAGCTCTCTGCAGGTCATTCACTAGGTCCCCCCATGTGGTTCTGGGATTTTTGCTCACCGTTCTTGTGATCATTTTGACCCCACGGGTTGAGAGCTTGCGTGGAGCCCCAGATCGAGGAAGATTATCAGTGGTCTTGTATGTCTTCCATTTCCTAATAATTGCTCCCACAGTTGATTTCTTCAAACCAAGCTGCTTACCTATTGCAGATTCAGTCTTCCCAACCTGGTGCAGGTCTACAATTTTGTTTCTGGTGTCCTTTGACAGCTCTTTGGTCTTGGCCATAGTGGAGTTTGGAGTGTGACTGTTTGAGGTTGTGGACAGGTGTCTTTTATACTGATAACAAGTTCAAACAGGTGCCATTAATACAGGTAACGAGTGGAGGACAGAGGAGCCTCTTAAAGAAGAAGTTACAGGTCTGTGAGAGCCAGAAATCTTGCTTGTTTGAATGTGACCAAATACTTATTTTCCACCATAATTTGCAAATAAATTCATTAAAAATCCTACAATGTGATTTTCTGGATTTTCTTTCCTCCTTTTGTCTGTCATAGTTGAAGTGTACCTATGATGAAAATTACAGGCCTCTCTCATCTTTTTAAGTGAGAGAACTTGCACAATTGGTGGCTGACTAAATACTTTTTTGCCCCACTGTATAAACCACGATGCCACACATTCATAATCAAAAAGTGTACATTAGGGCTCATCTGTTGAGCTAATTATTCACCTAATTCATCTCCTAACAAGATAGTCCCCTTTCCATCTACGTCACAACAATAGACAAACAGTGTGCTTAAACTAATAACACAAATGATTGTATTTTTTATTGAATACATATTGAATACATAATTTAAACATTCACAGTGTAGGTTGGAAAAAGTATGTGACCCCTAGTCTAATGACTTCTCCAAAAGCTAATTGGAGTCAGCTAACCTGGAGTCCAATCAATGAGACGAGATTGGAGATGTTGGTCAGAGCTGCCCTCCCATATAAAAAACACTCACAAAATTTGAGTTTGCTATTCAAAAGAAGCATTGCCTGATGTGAACCATGCCTCGAACAAATGAGATCTCAGAAGACCTAAGATTACGAATTGTTGACTTTCATGAAGCTGGAAAGGGTTACAAAAGTATCTCTAAAAGCTTCGTTTGTCTGGAAAGGGGCGGCAGGTAGCCTAGTGGTTAGAGCATTGGACTTGTAAGTGGAAGGTTGCAAGATTGAATCCCCTAGCTGACAAGGTAAAAATATGTTGTTCTGCACCTGAACAAGGCAGTCAACCCACTGTTCCTAGGCTGTCATTGTAAATAAGAATTTGTTTTTTTAATTGTCTATAAATGGAGAAAGTTCAGCACTGTTGCTAATCTGTTGCTAATCTCCCTAGGAGTGGCCGTCCTGCAAAGATGACTGCAAGAGCACAGCGAAGAATGCTCAACGAGGTTAAGAAGAATCCTAGAGTGTCAGCTAAATGACTAACAGAAATCTCTGGAACATGCTAACATCACTGTTGACGAGTCTACGATACGTAAAACACTAAACAAGAATGGTGTTCATGGGAGGACACCACGGAAGAAGCCACTGCTGACCCAAAAAAACATTGCTGCACGTCTGAAGTTCGCAAAAGAGCATCTGGATGTTCTACAGCGCTACTGGCAAAATATTCTGAGGACAGATTAAACAAAGTTGAGTTGTTTGGAAGGAACACACAACACTATGTGTGGAGAAAAAAAGGCACAGCACACCAACATCAAAACCTCATCCCAACTGTAAAGTATGGTGTATCATGGTTTGGGGCTGCTTTCTGGGCAGCTTGCTATCATCGACGGAAAAATGAATTCCCAACTTTATCAAGACATTTTGCAGGAGAATGTAAGGCTTTCTTTCCGCCAAATGAAGTTCAACAGAAGTTGGGTGAAGCAACAGGACAACGACCCAAAACACAGAAGTAAATCAACAACGGAGAGGCCCAGTCAGAGTCCTGACCTCAACCCGATTGTGATTCTGTGGCATAACCTCAAGAGAGCGGTTCACACCAGACATCCCAAGAATATTTCTGAACTGAAACAGTATTGTATAGAGGAATGGTCCAAAATTCCTCCTGACCGTTGTGCAGGTCTGATCCGCAACTACAGAAAACGTTTGATTGAGGTTATTGCTGCCAAAGGAGGGTCAACCAGTTATTAAATATAAGGGTTCACATACTTTTCCACCTTGCACTGTGAATGTTTACACGGTGTGTTCAGTAAAGACATGAAAACGTATAATTGTTTGTGTGTTATTAGTGTCAGCAGACTGTGTTTGTCTATTGTTGTGACTTAACCTTACACCATACCTGCAAGTTCCCAGACATTTCTGGGGAGAATGGCCCGCAGGTGTGATGTTCGGATGTACCGATTCTGTGCTGGTGTTGTTACACGTGGTCTACCACTGCAAGGACGATCAGCTGTCCATCCTGTCTCCCTGTAGCGCTGTCTTAGGTGTCTCACAGTAAAGACTGGCCACATCTGCAGTCCTCATGCCTCCTTGCAGCATGGCTATAGGCACGTTCACATAGATGAGCAGGGATCCTGGGAATCTTTCTTTTGGTGTTTTTCAGAGTCAGTAGAAAAGCCTCTTTAGTGTCCTAAGTTTTCATAACTGTGACCTTAATTGCATACCATCTGTAAGCTGTTAGTGTCTTAACGGCCATTCCACAGGTGCATGTTCATTAATTGTTTATGGTTCATTGAACAAGCAAGGGAGACAGTGTTTAAACCCTTTACAATGAAGATCTGTGAAGTTATTTGGATTTTTACAAATTATCTTTGAAAGTCAGGGTCCTGAAAAAGGGACGTTTCTTTTTTTGCTGAGTTCACTTTTTCTTGCCACTGTATGGACAGTTTATACTATAGAATTTGTTGCAGTGTTATTGCGGACATGACTGTAGTATTCACAGTCACTGATTAGAGCGGAACAATAAAGAAATGCAGTGGAACTGGCTTCGAGAACCAGAGTTGAGTTTGAGGGGTCTAGAGCATCTACAGATGGACTATCCAAATGAAGTGTTAACCTACAATATACAGTGCCTTGCAAAAGTGTTCATCCCCCTTTTTCCTATTTTGTTGCATTACAACCTGTAATTGAAATGATTTTTATTTGGATTTCATGTAATGGACATACACCAAATAGTCCAAATTGGTGAAGTGAAATGAAAAAATAAACATAAAAATAAATGGAAAAGGGGTGCGTGCATATGTCTTTACCCCCTTTGCTATGAAGCCCCTAAATAAGATCTGGTGCAATCAATTACGTTCAGAAGTCCCATAATTAGTTTAATATAGTCCAGTTGTGTGCAATCTAAGTGTCACATGGTCTCAGTAAATATACACCTGTTCTGAAAGAGTCTCAGAGTCTGCAACACCACTAAGCAAGGGGCACCACCAAGCAAGCAGCACCATGAAGACCAAGTAGCTCTCCAAACAGGACAGGGACAACATCCCACAGAGCACCATTAAATCCATTATTACATTTTTTGGGGAATATGGCACCACAACAAACCTGCCAAGAGAGGGCCGCCCACCAAAACTCACATACCAGGCAAGGAGGGCATCAATCAGAGAGGCAACAAAGAGACCAAAGATAACGCTGAAGGAGCTGCAAAGCTCCACAGCGGAGATTGGAGCATCTGCCCATAGGACCACTTTAAGCTGTACACTCCACAGAGCTGGGCTTTACAGAAGAGTGGCCAGAAAAAGCCAAACACGTTTGGTACTTTGGTCAGATGAGAGATGAGACTAAAATGTAGCTTTTTGGCCATCAAGGAAAACGCTATGTCTGGCACAAACCCAACACCTCTCATCACCCCGAAAACACCATCCCCACAGTGAATCATGGTGGTGGCAGCATCATGTTGTCGAGGTGTTTTTCATCGGCAGGGACTGGGAAACTGGTCAGAATTTAAGGAATGATGGGTGGCGCTAAATACAAGGAAATTCTTGAGGGAAACCTGTTTGTCTTCCAGAGACTTGAGACTGGGACGGAGGTTCACCTTCCAGCAGGACAATCTACAAAGTATTGACTTTGGGGGGGTGAATAGTTATGCACGCTCAACGTTTCTGTTTTTTTGTGATGATGTTTGTTTCACAATAAAACATATTTTGCATCTTCAAAGTGATAGGCATGTTGTGTAAATCAAATGATACAAACAAAAAATATGATTTTAATTCCAGGTTGTAAGGCAACAAAATAGGAAAAATGCCAAGGGTGGTGAATACTTTCGCAAGCCACTGTACTACAGTCATGTTTGCAAACACACTACAGTGAATATTACAGTAAAGTCTGCTAAAACACTATAGTGAATATAAAAAAATATTACAGTAAATACTGAACTAAAGTCAGCAAAACCACTATAGCCAATACTAGTGATGCACCGATTTGACATATACCGATAACTGATATTAAACATTTTAGCGGCCTTTTAAGCATTCTAGCACAGCTAAATAGTTAACACATGGACACAGCGGTCTAAGGCACTGCATCTGTGCAAGAGGCGTCACTACAGTCTATGGTTCGAATCCAGGCTGTATCACATCCGGCCGTGATTGGGAGTCCCATAGGGCGGCGCACAGTTGGCCCAGCGTGGTCCGGTTTGGCCGGGGTAGTATGCACACCCTGTTACATCTGCTAAACTGGAGACCTTTGTGGAGTTGACACGGGACTTTGCAAAGTGCCTTACATTTGTTAACAGTTGTGTGGACCCCTTTCTGTATGCGTTTGCCTTTCAGAGAATTTGGCAGAGAAGACCAGATAAGCGGGAGAGAGCAGACACTTCTATTCAGACCTGTGTGTAATAATTTGGTATATCATTTATGCTTTTTTTGTGATTGTTATTTCTGTTCTTCTATTTGAGGCGTGCATGTAAATCAGAGAGAGGGGTCACTACAGCTTTGAAGCAAAGACGTTACCTATATTGTGATATTGTTTTTTTTAAATGATAAAATGTAAACACTGTCAAAAAATGGCTTCATCATGATTGACCAAAGACCAACAATGTTGGTAAAAGCAGAAACAGAATGGAATTTAAAAAATATATATATTCACAAAGCAGCTTGAAGCCATCTTCAATATCTCCTTTCAAACCATGCAAACTTGGTCAGTACTGAAATGCATCAAGGCAACGTGTTAATTCTATTGAAATAGATATTGAAACGAAATTATCAACTCGCTTTGCAGGAAGTGGGAGATAAGAGTAGGTGAGAAAAAACTTTCTTGTCAGTATCTGCACGATGACAGTCAGTGAAATAGTAACATACTTTGTGAAAAATGATCTCCCTTACAGCCACTATCATCCAACATGAAACAAACAAAAACTGTAGGAGAGATATAATCTATTTTCACACACTTTACATCAACTTTCATTATTTATTCAGCCCTTTGGTTCCTAAGACCATAAAGTGACCATAATAATGTTGCGAAAAACATGAAACATTGGCTTGGACATCTTCTAGTGAGTCAGTCTTTGATGCCCTTCATGGTACAGTGTGTTGATGTAGATGGAGCAGGAAAAAAGCACTGACTGTCAGGGCCAAACGCTTGAGACAGGCAAATAAAATGTGCTTTTACTGCTGCTGGCAAAAAATATACTCTGACTTTAATGCAGTTAACTTTTATGGGTGTTCTTTAAGAGAAAACATTACACCTTTTACGGCGATGAGGAAGGGATGAGGCCTTACTCAGTAAATATGAAAGATTGTTCTGCTCTGAAGATTTGAATTGAATTGTGAATTGATGAGTCCTGTCATAAAGTATCAAGTTAGTGTAACATATACAACTAGAATATTTAATTTCCCTACAAAATGCTTTCGGCAATTTTCAGACAGAGGTGTACAGTAAATAACACTGTATCATATTAAAAAATTGCTCTCCACAAATGCTATTGCTACTGTCATTTCATACACCGGCCTGATTTAGATTGCAGACTATGTACTCCGCTATAACTAATAATAACTAAAGTATACATGTACTGTATGTTTGATTTGCATACTTCGCATGGTTTGATTTGTTGTTGTGTTCCCCCAAAATCTATTTTAATTCCATGTTGTAAGGCAACAAAATAGGAAAAATGCCAAGGGAGTTGTCACGACTTCCACCGACGGTGGCTCCTCTGCCTGTTCGGGCGGCGTTCAGCGGTCGTCGTCACCGGCCTACTAGCGGCCACCGATCCTCCATTTCCTTTCTGATGATTTTCTTATTGTTTGCACCCTTTCCTCGTTTTGTGTTTGTTAGAGGCTATTTAAGCCGGTTAAGCCCGCCTCCTTTTGTGCGGGTTTGTTTTCTGTTTTGTTGGTGTTGTGTACAGTGATTGAGTTCTTGTCCTATGTTTGGGCTGCTCTTATGTAACTATTTTTCTCCAGTGTGTTTTGGCGTTGGACTATTGCGCACCGCATTAAAGTCGGTTTTCCGTTCACTCTGCTCTCTGCGCCTGACTCCACACCCACCACTCCTAGCTGTCGTGACAGGAGTGAATACTTTCGCAAGCCACTGTACTGCAGTCATGTATGTGAAAACATTACAGTAAATACTACAGTATACTACAGTAAAGTCTGCAAAAACACTACAGTGAATACTATAGTATACTACATTCATGTCCGCAAAAACACTACAGTGAATACTACAGTAAAGTCCGCTAAAACACTATAGTGAATACTATAGTATACTAGTAATGTCTGCAAAAATATTACAGTAAATACTGGAGTAAAGTCAGTTATCACCGATAACCGATATTCCAAAGTTTAGCGGCCTTTTAAGCATTCTAGTACAGTTAAATAGTTAACACATGGACACAGCGGTTTAAGGCACTGCATCTGTGTAAAAGGCGTCACTACAGTCCCTGGTTCGAATCCAGGCCGTATCACATCCGGCCGTGATTGGGAGTCCCATTAGGCGGCGCACAATTGGCCCAGCGTCGTCTGGGTTTTGCCAGGGTAGGCCGTCATTGTAAATAAGAATTTGTTCTTAACTGACTTGCCTAGTTAAATAAAGGTTACACACAAACACACACCACACTGACCAAAAAAGGTATTTTGTTGGCATTTAGGTATGTCCCCATTACCAGTAAAACATAATCAAAACCTATTTCTTTCACTCACTTGCTGTGCTGTTTGGTTGTTCATTTGTTCAGCCGTTTGGGTCTTTGCGTGTCAAAAAAGATAAAATATAGGTTTTTTTTATGACCAGCACTGTAGGTGCCTGAGACAACTTTACCAGCATCATAGCATACGTATCGATGAATCGTTGTGACATATGAAATACGAGTGATAGTGTAATCAGTGTGTAATAACTACCTAAAATTTATGAATGTGTTAAATTATTATGTGATGCGCAGTCATATTCAGGTACTGATTGGTCAACAAGCTTATTTGTGACACGTCAAATAGTCACCAAGAGCACAGTGCCGAGCCTTCTTGCTAGCAAAGTCACTGATCAAGTCTTTGAAGTCCAGCTTTCTAGCTAACTGACTTCAAATGGACAGCATGGCAAGACTGCAAAGCCTGTCCTGGGACATAGTGGACCTCAAATAGTTTTTTTAAATCAGTTTTAGCTTACTGAAAGCTCTTTTGCCACCAGCAACAGTCACAGGCAGTGTGCAAAACATACGTAAAGCAATGCACACTTCTCCAAAAATGCTATGCAGCTGCATCTTACAAATTGCATTCAGGAGACCAAGACTGGACAAGTTAGGGGGGTAGTGGCAGCGTATAGTGTTCAGGTGTCTTACTTCGTTTTGAAACTCCTGTGTAAGATCTCTGGAATACTTCATGATCAGTGGTTGGCACACAGAAGGGACTTTATCCTCACTAATCTGCCCAACTTTCAGAACAGCAGAAAGTTCTTCCATAATTTTTGCAGTGGTGTGGGACCTAGTGTCCAAGTCACTTATGATGTTGTCCATAGCAGTAAAAAACACTGTGTTCCGAAACACCGTTGCTGCACTGTCCTGAGCTGTCTCCTCTTGAGAGGTCTCATCATGGAATCTCTTCCTTTTCCTCTGGCGGCTGTGTTCCTTGTTAAATTGAGGTGCAACATCCATTTGCGTAGCAATCAGTGTTGCCTCAGACAGGAGAGACTCCCATCCATCTCTAAGAGCCTGCATCTCTTCCTTTAATGCTCTGATATTGGCTGTCTCTTTGTGTCAAGTGAGATTTTTCCTGACTGGAGAATCACATTCCTGTCCTCAATGCATTGGAGTACCTGCAATTATGCCAACTGACATGTCATTCAACACAATGCTGCTCACCTCTGGGGGGCAATACAGAGGCTCTCTGAATGTTTACTTATTGCCAAAAACAAGAAAATAAAAATACACTGTTCACTTTATTAGTACATTGTAAATAAAATATTATATTAATGATGACAGGTTAATACTTTAATATATGTACATTTTTACCTAATGTTCTAATATTTTTTTAGGGCCCTTGTCAGCTACAGGCCCTTAGAATCTCCTTACTCCCCCTCCCCCCACACACCCAGATGGCCCCATGAGAGCATTGCATGTGTTTACAAATAGACAATGCACAGGGCAAGTGTGAAATACAGTGAGCTTCCTGACTTCACACCACTCTGATCATCACACCAATCTCTCTCAAGTCATGACCATGGATAAGCTCAACATTTCCATCTCCAACATCACCTCAGGGAACCTTGGCAACGTTGTCTCCAGTACACTGATGGGACTGTGCTGCCTAGTGGGCCTCCCTGCAAATATAGCTGTCGTGGTGGTCATTCTGCGCCAGGTAAAAATAGATAATATCACCCTGAAACTGATGCTGAATCTGGCTTGTTCTGACATCCTGTGTTTGGCCTACCTCCCTGTGTGGATCTATTCCCTCCTGTGTGGTTGGAATCTTGGCCGTGGGCTTTGTAAGTTCTTCTCCTTCACGGTCTATTGCAGCCTATACATCAATATCATGACTGTAACTATGATGAGTGTGCAGCGCTACGTGTCGGTTCTCTACCCCCATCAGTGGGCCAGGCTGGGAAGGAGAGGTGAGCAGGTATTGCTACCTGCGCTATGGGGACTTGCATGCATCCTAACCGGGCCTGCTGTTGCAATGAAGAATACAGTGGTTACTAGTTCTGGTCTACGTTGTCAAAGACACACTCAATCGGACTGGGAAATAGTGGCTTCTCGTTTATTTGAGACTTTGGTGGGTTTTCTTCTGGGTTTCTTTCTGGTCACCTTTTATTTCTTACTTCACAAGCGAGTGAACCAGACAGCCCTCTTTAGCACCCAAAGGATGACCAGATTGGTCACTGGAATTACTGTGACCTTCATCATTTTCTGGGTTCCTGTTCATGTTGTTAACATTGTGGACATCTCAGCCACCTTACTGAAGTATTCACACCCTGTTACATCTGCTAAAATGGAGACCTTTGGGGTGTTGACACGGGACTTTTCAAAGTGCCTTGCATTTGTTAACAGTTGTGTGGACCCCTTTCTGTATGCGTTTGCCTTTCAGAGAATTTGGCAGAGAAGACCAGATAAGCGGGAGAGAGCAGACACTTCTATTCAGACCTGTGTGTAATAATTTGGTATATCATTTATGCTTTTTTTGTGATTGTTATTTCTGTTCTTCTATTTGAGGCGTGCATGTAAATCAGAGAGAGGGGTCACTACAGCTTTGAAGCAAAGACGTTACCTATATTGTGATATTGTTTTTTTTAAATGATAAAATGTAAACACTGTCAAAAAAACGCTTCATCATGATTGACCAAAGACCAACAACGTTGGTAAAAGCAGAAACAGAATGTAATTTTAAAAATATATATGATCACAAGCAGCTGGAAGCCATCTTCAATATCTCCTTTCAAACCATGCAAACTTGGTCAGTACTGAAATGCATCAAGGCAACGTGTTAATTCTATTGAATAAGTAATTGCAAAATTGAAAGCAAAATTATCAACTCGTTTTGCAGGAAGTGGGAGATAAGAGTAGGTGAGAAAAAACTTTGTTGTCAGTATCTGCAACATGACAGTCAGTGACATACCGTGATATAGTAACATACTTTGTGAAAAATGATCTCCCTTACAGCCACTATCATCCAACATGAAACAAACAAAAACTGTAGGAGAGATAATATATTTTCACACACTTTACATCAACTTTCATTATTTATTCAGCCCTTTGGTTCCTAAGACCATAAAGTGACCATAATAATGTTGCGAAAAACATGAAACATTGGCTTGGACATCTTCTAGTGAGTCAGTCTTTGATGCCCTTCATGGTACAGTGTGTTGATGTAGATGGAGCAGGAGAAAAGCTCTGACTGTCAGGCCCAAACGCTTGAGACAGGCAAATAAAATGTGCTTTTACTGCTGCTGGCAAAAAATATACTCTGACTTTAATGCAGTTAACTTTTATGGGTTTTCTTTAAGAGAAAACATTACACCTTTTACGGCGATGAGGAAGGGATGAGGCCTTACTCAGCAAATATGAAAGATTGTTCTGCTCTGAAGATTTGAATTGAACTGTGAATTGATGAGTCCTGTCATAAAGTATCAAGTTAGTGTAACATATACAACTAGAATATTTCATTTTCCTACAAAATGCTTTCGGCAATTTTTGAAGCATCAGACAGAGGTGTACAATAAATAGCACTGTATCATATAAAAAAATTGCTCTCCACAAATGCTATTGCTACTGTCATTTCATACACCGGCCTGATTTAGATTGCAGACTACGCACTCCGCTCTAACTAATAATAACTAAAGCATACATGTACTGTATGTTTGATGAGCATACTTCGCATGGTTTGAATATCATCCTGATTCATGAACTTCCTCACTTCAGAACACTCAACACTGAAACAACCTTCCCTACAACCATTACCTTTTTAAGCTTTTCTCGATCTATCAGTCCCATTCTCCTGTCCAAGTGATGGAGCAGCTTTAGAACAGATTCTGAAGTAAATATAATGTCCTATGCAGAAATCATTCCTCTGCTTTTCTTAGTGTCTAACCCTGTAGTTTCATTGAAGGAGCTGAAGCAGTTTTGCCTTGAAGAATGGGCAAAAATCTCAGGGGCTAGATGTGCCAAGTTTATAGAGACATACCCCAAGAGACTTGCAGCTGTAATTGCTGCAAAAGGTGGCTCTACAAAGTATTGACTTTGGGGTGGTGAATAGTTATGCACGCTCAAGTTTTCAGTTTTATTGTGTGATTTGTTGTTTTGTTCCCCCCAAATCTAATTCCAGGTTGTAAGGCAACGAAATAGGAAAAATGCCAACGGAGTTCTCACGACTTCCACCGACGGTGGCTCCTCTGCCTGTTCGAGCGGCGTTCGGCAGTCGTCGTCACCGGCCTACTAGCTGCCACCAATCCTCCATTTCCTATCTGTTGATTTTCTTATTGTTTGCACCTGTTCCTCGTTTTGTGTTTGTTATGGCTATTTAAGCCGGCTAAGCCCGCCTCCTTTTGTGCGGGCTTGTTTTCTGTTTTGTTGGTGTTGTGTATAGTGATTGAGTTCATGTCCGATGTTTGGGCTGCTCTTATGTAACTATTTTTCGCCTGTGTGTTTTGGCGTTGGACTGTTGCACACCGCATTAAAGTCGGTTTTCCGTTCACTCTGCTCTCTGCGCCTGACTCCACACCCACCACTCCTAGCTGTCGTGACAGAAGCCCGCACCAAATCTCATGGAGTCAGCACGAGCAGCTACTCCCCCTCTCCTATCTATGGAGGAGCGTGTCCTCCATCACACGACCATCCTCCACCGAATCAGGTCAGCGATGGATCAGATGATGGAGAGAATAGAGCGATGGGAGAGGAGTGGTCTCCTTACCTCGCCCCCATCTCCTTCTCCTCCTCAACAGACTCCTCCGGCGGCGTCCGGATCCAGCTTGCTCCGTCTCGCCCAACCAAGGGAGTACGATGGGACGGCGGCTGGGTGTAAGGGGTTCTTGCTCCAGTTAGAGCTATACCTGGCTACCGTCCACCCGACTCCCTCTGGGGAGGAGAGCGTGAGCGCCCTCGTCTCCTGTGACGGGTCGAGCCCTGGAGTGGTTCAACGCAGTGTGGAATAGCCCAGACTCCGCAAGGGACCACTACCCAGAGTTCGCCCGCCGGTTCCGGGCCGTGATCGACCACCCACCAGAGGGCCGAGCGGCGGGTGAACGGCTGTTTCACCTGAGACAGGAGTCGAGGAGTGCGCAGGAATTCGCGAAGGAGTTTCAGACCTTGGCCGCTGGAGCGGGGTGGAACGACAGGGCCCTGATGGACCACTACCGTTGTAGTCTCCGGGAGGACGTCCGCAGGGAGTTGGCTTGTCGGGATGCTACCCTCTCCCTCGACGAGCTAATTGACACGTCTATACGACTGGACAACCTGCTGGCTGCTCGCGGGCGGTCAGAAAGGGAATTGTTAGTTCCACCTCCCGGCCCTTCCGCTCCAATCCCTATGGAGTTAGGGGGGGCCGCATCGAGGGGAACCGGAGGAGGCGGCTCCTCCTGCACCATTTGTGGTCGGAGAGGACACACTGCCGATCGGTGCTGGAGGAGCTCCTCTGGGAGTTGAGAGGGCAGGCAGAGCACTACTCGGTCACCCCAGGTGAGTCAGCACCAGACTCACCCAGAGCTCCCTGTTGGTCACATGTTTTTACTAATCTCTTTCCCTGAGTTTTTTCCCTCTCTCCAGCATAAGGCGCTAGTCGATTCAGGCGCAGCTGGGAACTTTATGGATTGCGGACGCGCTTTGAGGCTAGGTATTCCGCTAGTGTCGATAGATCAACCCTTCCCTTGCACTCCCTAGATAGCCGACCGTTAGGGTCAGGGCTGGTCAGGGAGGCCACGGTTCCACTGAAAATGGTAACACAGGGGGGTCATGGGGAGCGGATTAGTCTATACCTTATTGATTCACCTGCGTTTCCAGTGGTGCTGGGGATTCCCTGGCTGGCTACGCACAATCCTATAATTTCGTGGAAACAGGGGGCTCTCCAGGGGTGGTCAGAGGAGTGTTCAGGTAGGTGTCAAGGAGTTTCCATTGGTGCCACAACGGTGGAGTCCAGACCAGGTTTCCACTGTGCGCATTCCCTCAGAATATGCCGATTTGGCTATCGCCTTCTGTAAGAAGAGGGCGACCAAATTACCACCTCATCGACGAGGGGATTGCGCGATAAACCTCCAGGTAAACGCAGCACTTCCTAGGAGTCACGTGTACCCGCTGTTACAGGAGGAGACAGTGGCTATGGAGACATATATCACTGAATCTCTGGGACAGGGGTACATTCGGCCCTCCATATCACCCGTCTCCTCGAGTTTCTTTTTTTGTGAAGAAAAAGAAGGGAGGTCTGCGGCCGTGCATTGATTATAGAGGTCTAAATGCCATCACAGTGGGATTTAGTTACCCGATACCTCTCATTGCTACGGCGGTTGAATGATTTCACGGAGCGCGTTTCTTCACAAAACTGGACCTCTGGAGCGCATATAATTTGGTGCGTATCTGGGAAGGAGATGAATGGAAGACTGCGTTTAGTACCACATCTGGCCATTATGAGTACCTCGTCATGCCGTATGGGTTGAAGAATGCTCCAGCCGTCTTTCAATCTTTCGTGGACGAGGTTATGGAGTGTGACCGCATTACAGCCATGCGTAATTGGCTGACTCCGACCACGGTAAAGGAGGTGCAGCGTTTTTTAGGGTTTGCCAATTACTACCGGAGGTTTATCCGGGGTTTTGGTCAGGTGGCTGCTCACATTACCTCACTGCTGAAGAGGGGGCCGGCTCGTTTGCGGTGGTCAGCGGAAGCGGACAGAGATTTCAGTCATCTGAAGGAGCTGTTCACTAACGCTCCCTTGCTGGCTCATCCGGACCCCTCTTTGGCGTTCATAGTGGAGGTGGACGTGTCTGAGGCTGGGGTTGGAGCCGTGCTATCACAGCGCTCGGGCACGCCACCCGAAACTCCGCCCCTGCGCTTTCTTTTCAAGGAAGCTCGGTCCGGCGAAGCAAAACTATGACGTGGGGGACAGGGAGTTGTTAGCTGTGGTAAAGGCTCTGAAGGTGTGGAGACATTGGCTTGAGGGGGCTAAGCACCCTTTTCTCATCTGGACTGACCACCGTAATGAATACTGAGTGAATACTTTCGCAAGCCACTGTACTGCAGTCATGTATGTGAAAACACTACAGTAAATACTACAGTATACTACAGTAAAGTCTGCAAAAACACTACAGTGAATACTATAGTATACTACATTCATGTCCGCAAAAACACTACAGTGAATACTACAGTAAAGTCCGCTAAAACACTATAGTGAATACTATAGTATACTAGTAATGTCTGCAAAAATATTACAGTAAATACTGGAGTAAAGTCAGTTATCACCGATAACCGATATTCTAAAGTTTAGCGGCCTTTTAAGCATTCTAGTACAGTTAAATAGTTAACACATGGACACAGCGGTTTAAGGCACTGCATCTGTGTAAAATGCGTCACTACAGTCCCTGGTTCGAATCCAGGCCGTATCACATCCGGCCGTGATTGGGAGTCCCATAGGGCGACGCACAATTGGCCCAGCGTCGTCTGGGTTTTGCCAGGGTAGGCCGTCATTGTAAATAAGAATTTGTTCTTAACTGACTTGCCTAGTTAAATAAAGGTTACACACAAACACACACCACACTGACCAAAAAAGGTATTTTGTTGGCATTTAGGTTTGTCCCCATTACCAGTAAAACATAATCAAAACCTATTTCTTTCACTCACTTGCTGTGCTGTTTGTTTGTTCATTTGTTCAGCCGTTTGGGTCTTTGCGTGTCAAAAAAGATAAAATATAGGTTTTTTTTATGACCAGCACTGTAGGTGTGCGAGACAACTTTACCAGCATCATAGCATACGTGTCGATGAATCGGTGTGACATATGAAATACGAGTGATAGTGTAATCAGTGTGTAATAACTACCTAAAATTATGAATGCGTTAAATTATTATGTTATGTGCAGGTATATTCAGGTCCTGATTGGTCAACAAGCTTATTTGGCCGTCAAATAGTCACAAAGAGCCCAGCGCCGAGCCTTCTTGCTAGCAAAGTCACTGATCAAGTCTTTGAAGTACAGCTTTCTAGCTAACTGACTTTCAATAGACAGCATGGCAAGACTGCAAAGCTTGTGGACCTCAAATAGTTTTTTTTATCAGTTTTAGTTTACTGAAAGCACTCTCGCTACCAGCAACAGTCACAGGCAGTGTGCAAAACATACGTAAAGCAATGCACACTTCTCCAAAAATGCTTTGCAGCTGCATCTTACAATTTGCATTCAGGAGACCAAGACTGGACAAGTTAGGGGAGTAGTGGCAGCATATAGTGTTCAGGTGTCTTATTTCATTTTGAAACTCCTGTGTAAGATCTCTGGAATACTTCATGATCAGTGGTTGGCACACAGAAGGGACTTTATCCTCACTAATCTGCCCAACTTTCAGAACAGCAGAAAATTCTTCCATAATTTTTGCAGTGGTGTGGGACCTAGTGTCCAAGTCACTTATGATGTTGTCCATAGCAGTAAAAAACACTGTGTTCCGAAACACCGTTGCTGCCCTGTCCTGAGCTGTCTCCTCTTGAGAGGTCTCATCGTGGAATCTCTTCCTTTTCCTCTGGCGGCTGTGTTCCTTGCTATATTGAGGTGCAACATCCATTTACATAGCAATCAGTGTTGCCTCAGACAGGAGAGACTCCCATCCATCTCTAAGAGCCTGCATCTCTTCCTTTAAGGCTCTGATATTGGCTGTCTCTGTGTCAAGTGAGATTTTCCCTAACTGGAGAATCACATTCCTGTCAATGCATTGCAGTACCTGCAATTATGCCAACTGACATGTCATTCAACACAATGCTGCTCACCTCCTTCTTCAGTTGGGAGTAGGGCTGGTTCAGGGGGATGGGGGAGACAGGGCTGCTGAGCCTGAAGCTGCATCAGTTGGGCCTGGCACCAGGTAGGGGCAGGGACAACTGATTTAGTATTAATGGCTTGCTAAAGGTTTGCCTGCATTGATTAAAAGTCGGCTAAAAGAAGAGCAAATGTAAACACTCAGAATTTTCTGTTAAGATATTACATAACTAATGTAAGCTAACAGGTTAATTTCCACCAATCACGGATTACACCCACCTTCCTTTGTGAAAAATTGGGTGACATACTGTCGCCCTTTCTTTTCTCTCTCCTGTCTTTCTTTCTTTTCTTTCTTTACGTTTTTGGAAGCCAGATTTTCCTTTAGGAAGCTGAGACATGATGCTACACCGGCACTCCTCACACGCAATTCACTGCTAGCAAGAACCGTTTGCGCCAGGTTTGGGGGCAGGTTTGCCAACTGACATGTCATTCAACACAATGCTGCTGTTTACTTATTGCCAAAAACAAGAATATAAAAAAAAAAACGTTAGTTTTATTAGTACATTGTAAATAAAAAATTATATTAATGAGGATAGGTCAATAATTCAATGTAGAAAATGTTTTACCTAATATTCTAATAATTTTTTTAGGACCCCTGTCAGTCACAGGGGACCAAGAATCGTCCTATCCTTTCCCCCCTCATACGGCGCCCCTGAAGGCGTGGTGTGGTTAAAAATAAACAACAAAAATAGAAAATGCACAGGGCAAGTGTGAAATACAGTGAGCTTCCTGACTTCACACCACTCTGATCATCACACCAATCTCTCTCAAGTCATGACCATGGATCAGCTCAACATTTCCATCTCCAACATCACCTCAGGGAACCTTGGCAACGTTTTCTCCAGTACACTGATGGGACTGTGCTGCCTAGTGGGCCTCCCTGCAAATATAGCTGTCGTGGTGGTCATTCTGCGCCAGGTAAAAATAGATAATATCACCCTGAAACTGATGCTGAATCTGGCTTGTTCTGACATCCTGTGTTTGGCCTCCCTCCCTGTGTGGATCTATTCCATCCTGTGTGGTTGGAATCTTGGCCGTGGGCTTTGTAAGTTCTTCTCCTTCACGGTCTATTGCAGCCTATACATCAATATCATGACTGTAACTATGATGAGTGTGCAGCGCTACGTGTCGGTTCTCTACCCCCATCAGTGGGCCAGGCTGGGAAGGAGAGGTGAGAAGGTATTGCTACCTGCGCTATGGGGACTTGCATGCATCCTAACCGGGCCTGCTGTTGCAACAAGGAATACAGTGGTTACTAGTTCTGGTCTACGTTGTCAAAGACACACTGAATCGGACTGGGAAAGAGTGGCTTCTCGTTTATTTGAGACTTTGGTGGGTTTTCTTCTGGGTTTCATTCTGGTCACCTTTTATTTCTTACTTCACAAGCGAGTGAACCAGACAGCCCTCTTCAGCACCCAAAGGATGACCAGATTGGTCACTGGAATTACTGTGACCTTCATCATTTTCTGGGTTCCTGGTCATGTTGTTAACATTGTGGACATCTCAGCCACCTTACTGAAGTATTCACACCCTGTTACATCTGCTAAACTGGAGACCTTTGGGGTGTTGACACGGGACTTTGCAAAGTGCCTTACATTTGTTAACAGTTGTGTGGACCCCTTTCTGTATGCGTTTGCCTTTCAGAGAATTTGGCAGAGAAGACCAGATAAGCGGGAGAGGGCAGCCACTTCTATTCAGACCTGTGTGTAATAATTTGGTAAATCATTTATGCTTTTTTTGTGATTGTTATTTCTGTTCTTCTATTTGAGGCGTGCATGTACATCAGAGAGAGGGGTCACTACAGAAAAGCAAAGCCGTTACCTATATTGTGATATTGTTTTTTTTAAATGATAAAATGTAAACACTGTCAAAAAATGGCTTCATCATGATTGACCAAAGACCAACAATGTTGGTAAAAGCAGAAACAGAATATAATTTAAAAAATATATATGATCACAAGCAGCTGGAAGCCATCTTCAATATCTCCTTTCAAACCATGCAAACTTGGTCAGTACTGAAATGCATCAAGGCAACGTGTTAATTCTATTGAAATAGAATTTGAAACGAAATTATCAACTCGCTTTGCAGGAAGTGGGAGATAAGAGTAGGTGAGAAAAAACTTTCTTGTCAGTATCTGCACGATGACAGTCAGTGAAATAGTAACATACTTTGTGAAAAATGATCTCCCTTACAGCCACTATCATCCAACATGAAACAAACAAAAACTGTAGCAGAGATATAATATATTTTCACACACTTTACATCAACTTTCATTATTTATTCAGCCCTTTGGTTCCTAAGACCATAAAGTGACCATAATAATGTTGCGAAAAACATGAAACATTGGCTTGGACATCTTCTAGTGAGTCAGTCTTTGATGCCCTTCATGGTACAGTGTGTTGATGTAGATGGAGCAGGAAAAAAGCACTGACTGTCAGGCCCAAACGCTTGAGACAGGCAAATAAAATGTGCTTTTACTGCTGCTAGCAAAAAATATACTCTGACTTTAATGCAGTTAACTTTTATGGGTGTTCTTTAAGAGAAAACATTACACCTTTTACAGCAATGAGGAAGGGATGAGGCCTTACTCAGTAAATATGAAAGATTGTTATGCTCTGCAGATTTGAATTGAATTGTGAATTGATGAGTCCTGTCATAAAGTATCAAGTTAGTGTAACATATACAACTAGAATATTTCATTTCCATACAAAATGCTTTCGGCAATTTTCAGACAGAGGTGTACAGTAAATAACACTGTATCATATTAAAAAAATTGCTCTCCACAAATGCTATTGCTACTGTCATTTCATACACCGGCCTGATTTAGATTGCAGACTATGTACTCCGCTCTAACTAATAATAACTAAAGTATACATGTACTGTATGTTTGATTTGCATACTTCGCATGGTTTGATTTGTTGTTGTGTTCCCCCAAAATCTATTTTAATTCCAGGTTGTAAGGCAACAAAATAGGAAAAATGCCAAGGGAGTTGTCACGACTTCCACCGACGGTGGCTCCTCTGCCTGTTCGGGCGGCGTTCAGCGGTCGTCGTCACCGGCCTACTAGCGGGCCACCGATCCTCCATTTCCTTTCTGATGATTTTCTTATTGTTTGCACCTGTTCCTTGTTTTGAGTTTGTTAGAGGCTATTTAAGCCGGTTAAGCCCGCCTCCTTTTGTGCGGGCTTGTTTTCTGTTTTGTTGGTGTTGTGTACAGTGATTGAGTTCTTGTCCTATGTTTGGGCTGCTCTTATGTAACTATTTTTCTCCAGTGTGTTTTGGCGTTGGACTATTGCGCACCGCATTAAAGTCGGTTTTCCGTTCACTCTGCTCTCTGCGCCTGACTCCACACCCACCACTCCTAGCTGTCGTGACAGGAGTGAATTCTTTCGCAAGCCAATGTACTGCAGTCATGTATGTGAAAACACTACAGTAAATACTACAGTATACTACAGTAAAGTCTGCAAAAACACTACAGTGAATACGATAGTATACTACATTCATGTCCGCAAAAACACTACAGTGAATACTACAGTAAAGTCCGCTAAAACACTATAGTGAATACTATAGTATACTAGTAATGTCTGCCAAAATATTACAGTAAATACTGGAGTAAAGTCAGTTATCACCAATAACCGATACTCCAAAGTTTAGCGGCCTTTTAAGCATTCTAGTACAGTTAAATAGTTAACACATGGACACAGCGGTTTAAGGCACTGCATCTGTGTAAAAGGCGTCACTACAGTCCCTGGTTCGAATCCAGGCCGTATCACATCCGGCCTTGATTGGGAGTCCCATTAGGCGGCGCACAATTGGCCCAGCGTCGTCTGGGTTTTGCCAGGGTAGGCTGTCATTGTAAATAAGAATTTAACTGACTTGCTTAGTTAAATAAAGGTTACACACAAACACACACCACACTGACCAAAAAAGGTATTTTGTTGGCATTTAGGTATGTCCCCATTACCAGTAAAACATAATCAAAACCTATTTCTTTCACTCACTTGCTGTGCTGTTTGGTTGTTCATTTGTTCAGCCGTTTGGGTCTTTGCGTGTCAAAAAAGATAAAATATAGCTTTTTTTTATGACCAGCACTGTAGGTGCCTGAGACAACTTTACCAGCATCATAGCATACGTATCGATGAATCGTTGTGACATATGAAATACGAGTGATAGTGTAATCAGTGTGTAATAACTACCTAAAATTTATGAACGCGTTAAATTATTATGTGATGCGCAGTCATATTCAGGTCCTGATTGGTCAACAAGCTTATTTGTGACACGTCAAATAGTCACCAAGAGCACAGCGCCGAGCCTTCTTGCTAGCAAAGTCACTGATCAAGTCTTTGAAGTCCAGCTTTCTAGCTAACTGACTTCAAATGGACAGCATGGCAAGACTGCAAAGCCTGTCCTGGGACATAGTGGACCTCAAATAGTTTTTTTTAATCAGTTTTAGCTTACTGAAAGCTCTCTTGCCACCAGCAACAGTCACAGGCAGTTTGCAAAATATACATAAATCAATGCACACTTCTCCAAAAATGCTTTGCAGCTGCATCTTACAAATTGCATTCAGGAGACCAAGACTGGACAAGTTAGAGGGGTAGTGGCTGCATATAGTGTTCAGGTGTCTTACTTCATTTTGAAACTCAGGTGTAAGATCTCTGGAATACTTCATGATCAGTGGTTGGCACACAGAAGGGACTTTATCCTCACTAATCTGCCCAACTTTCAGAACAGAAGAAAATTCTTCCATAATTTGTGTAGTGGTGTGGGACCTAGTGTCCAAGTCACTTATGATGTTGTCCATAGCAGTAAAAAACACTGTGTTCCGAAACACCGTTGCTGCACTGTCCTGAGCTGTCTCCTCTTGAGAGGTCTCATCATGGAATCTCTTCCTTTTCCTCTGGCGGCTGTGTTCCTTGTTAAATTGAGGTGCAACATCCATTTACATAGCAATCAGTGTTGCCTCAGACAGGAGAGACTCCCATCCATCTCTAAGAGCCTGCATCTCTTCCTTTAAGGCTCTGATATTGGCTGTCTCTGTGTCAAGTGAGATTTTTCCTGACTGGAGAATCACATTCCTGTCCTCAATGCATTGTAGTACCTGCAATTATGCCAACTGACATGTCATTCAACACAATGCTGCTCACCTCTGGGGGGCAATACAGAGGCTCTCTGGATGTTTACTTATTGCCAAAAACAAGAAAATAAAAATACACTGTACACTTTATTAGTACATTGTAAATAAAATATTATATTAATGATGACAGGTTAATACTTTAATATATGTACATTTTTACCTAATGTTCTAATATTTTTAGGGCCCTTGTCAGCTACAGGCCCTTAGAATCTCCCTTACCCCACACACACACACCCAGAAGGCCCCATGAGAGCATTGCATGTGGTTAAAAATAAACAACAAAAATAGACAATGCACAGGGCAAGTGTGAAATACAGTGAGCTTCCTGACTTCACACCACTCTGATCATCACACCAATCTCTCTCAAGTCATGACCATGGATCAGCTCAACATATCCATCTCCAACATCACCTCAGGGAACCTTGGCAACATTGTCACCAGTACACTGATGGGACTGTGCTGCCTAGTGGGCCTCCCTGCAAATATAGCTGTCGTGGTGGTCATTCTGCGCCAGGTAAAAATAGATAATATCACCCTGAAACTGATGCTGAATCTGGCTTGTTCTGACATCCTGTGTTTGGCCTCCCTCCCTGTGTGGATCTATTCCCTCCTGTGTGGTTGGAATCTTGGCCGTGGGCTTTGTAAGTTCTTCTCCTTCACGGTCTATTGCAGCCTATACATCAATATCATGACTGTAACTATGATGAGTGTGCAGCGCTACGTGTCGGTTCTCTACCCCCATCAGTGGGCCAGGCTGGGAAGGAGAGGTGAGCAGGTATTGCTACCTGCGCTATGGGGACTTGCATGCATCCTAACCGGGCCTGCTGTTGCAATGAAGAATACAGTGGTTACTAGTTCTGGTCTACGTTGTCAAAGACACACTCAATCGGACTGGGAAATAGTGGCTTCTCGTTTATTTGAGACTTTGGTGGGTTTTCTTCTGGGTTTCTTTCTGGTCACCTTTTATTTCTTACTTCACAAGCGAGTGAACCAGACAGCCCTCTTCAGCACCCAAAGAATGACCAGATTGGTCACTGGAATTACTGTGACCTTCATCATTTTCTGGGTTCCTGTTCATGTTGTTAACATTGTGGACATCTCAGCCACCTTACTGAAGTATTCACACCCTGTTACATCTGCTAAACTGGAGACCTTTGGGGTGTTGACACGGGACTTTTCACAGTGCCTTACATTTGTTAACAGTTGTGTGGACCCCTTTCTGTATGCGTTTGCCTTTCAGAGAATTTGGCAGAGAAGACCAGATAAGCAGGAGAGAGCAGCCACTTCTATTCAGACCTGTGTGTAATAATTTGGTATATCATTTATGCTTTTTTTGTGATTGTTATTTCTGTTCTTCTATTTGAGGCGTGCATGTAAATCAGAGAGAGGGGTCACTACAGCTTTGAAGCAAAGACGTTACCTATATTGTGATATTGTTTTTTTTAAATGATAAAATGTAAACACTGACAAAAAATGGCTTCATCATGATTGACCAAAGACCAACAACGTTGGTAAAAGCAGAAACAGAATGTAATTTAAAAATATATATATGATCACAAGCAGCTGGAAGCCATCTTCAATATCTCCTTTCAAACCATGCAAACTTGGTCAGTACTGAAATGCATCAAGGCAACGTGTTAATTCTATTGAATAAGTAATTGCAAAATTGAAAGCAAAATTATCAACTCGTTTTGCAGGAAGTGGGAGATAAGAGTAGGTGAGAAAAAACTTTGTTGTCAGTATCTGCACGATGACAGTCAGTGATATAGTAACATACTTTGTGAAAAATGATCTCCCTTACAGCCACTATCATCCAACATGAAACAAACAAAAACTGTAGGAGAGGTATAATCTATTTTCACACACTTTACATCAACTTTCATTATTTATTCAGCCCTTTGGTTCCTAAGACCATAAAGTGACCATAATAATGTTGCGAAAAACATGAAACATTGGCTTGGACATCTTCTAGTGAGTCAGTCTTTGATGCCCTTCATGGTACAGTGTGTTGATGTAGATGGAGCAGGAAAAAGCTCTGACTGTCAGGCCCAAACGCTTGAGACAGGCAAATAAAATGTGCTTTTACTGCTGCTGGCAAAAAATATACTCTGACTTTAATGCAGTTAACTTTTATGGGTGTTCTTTAAGAGAAAACATTACACCTTTTACGGCGATGAGGAAGGGATGAGGCCTTACTCAGTAAATATGACAGATTGTTCTGCTCTGCAGATTTGAATTGAATTGTGAATTGATGAGTCCTGTCATAAAGTATTAAGTTAGTGTAACATATACAACTAGAATATTTCATTTCCATACAAAATGCTTTCGGCAATTTTTGAAGCATCAGACAGAGGTGTACAATAAATAACACTGTATCATATTAATAAATTGCTCTCCACAAATGCTATTGCTACTGTCATTTCATACACCGGCCTGATTTAGATTGCAGACTATGCACTCCGCTCTAACTAATAATAACTAAAGCATACATGTACTGTATGTTTGATGAGCATACTTCGCATGGTTTGAATATCATCCTGATTCATGAACTTCCTCACTTCAGAACACTCAACACTGAAACAACCTTCCCTACAACCATGACCTTTTTAAGCTTTTCTCGATCTATCAGTCCCATTCTCCTGTCCAAGTGATGGAGCAGCTTTAGAACAGATTCTGAAGTAAATATAATGTCCTATGCAGAAATCGTTCCTCTGCTTTTCTCTGTGTCTAACCCTGTAGTTTCATTGAAGGAGCTGAAGCAGTTTTGCCTTGAAGAATGGGCAAAAATCTCAGGGGCTAGATGTGCCAAGTTTATAGAGACATACCCCAAGAGACTTGCAGCTGTAATTGCTGCAAAAGGTGGCTCTACAAAGTATTGACTTTGGGGTGGTGAATAGTTATGCACGCTCAAGTTTTCAGTTTTATTGTGTGATTTGTTGTTTTGTTCCCCCCAAATCTATTTTAATTCCAGGTTGTAAGGCAACAAAATAGGAAAAATGCCAAGGGAGTTCTCACGACTTCCACCGATGGTGGCTCCTCTGCCTGTTCGGGCGGCGTTCGTCGGTCGTCGTCACCGGCCTACTAGCTGCCACCGATCCTCCATTTCCTTTCTGTTGATTTTCTTATTGTTTGCACCTGTTCCTCGTTTTGTGTTTGTTAGAGGCTATTTAAGCCGGTTAAGCCCGCCTCCTTTTGTGCGGGCTTGTTTTCTGTTTTGTTGGTGTTGTGTACAGTGATTGAGTTCTTGTCCTATGTTTGGGCTGCTCTTATGTAACTATTTTTCGCCAGTGTGTTTTGGCGTTGGACTATTGCGCACCGCATTAAAGTCGGTTTTCCGTTCACTCTGCTCTCTGCGCCTGACTCCACACCCACCACTCCTAGCTGTCGTGACAGAAGCCTGCACCAAATCTCATGGAGTCAGCAGGAGCAGCTACTCCCCCTCTCCCATCTATGGAGGAGCGTGTCCTCCATCACACGACTATCCTCCACCGAATCGGGTCAGCGATGGACCAGATGATGGAGAGAATGGACCGATGGGAGAGGAGTGGTCTCCTTACCTCGCCCCCAGCTCCTTCTCCTCCTCAACAGACTCCTCCGGCGGCGTCCGGATCCAGCTCGCTCCGTCTCGCCCCCACAAGGGAGTACAATGGGACGGCGGCTGGGTGTAAGGGGTTCTTGCTCTAGTTAGAGCTATACCTGGCTACCGTCCGCCCGAGAGTGGGCCAACGCAGTGTGGAATAGCCCAGACTCCGCAAGGGACCACTACCCAGAGTTCGCCCGCCGGTTCCGGGCCGTGTTCGACCACCCACCAGAGGGCCGAGCGGCAGGTGAATGGCAGTTTCACCTGAGACAGGAGACGAGGAGTGCGCAGGACTTTCGGACCTTGGCCGCTGGAGCGGGGTGGGACGACAGGGCCCTGATGGACCACTACCGTTGTAGTCTCCGGGAGGACGTCCGCAGGGAGTTGGCTTGTCGGGATGCTACCCTCTCCCTCGACGAGCTAATCGACATGTCTATACGACTGGACAACCTGCTGGCTGCTCGCGGGCGTTCAGAAAAGGAACTGTTAGTTCCACCTCCTGGCCCTTCCTCCCTTCAATCCCTATGGATTTAGGGGGGGCTGCATCGAGGGGAACTGGAGGAGGAGGCTCCTCCTGCACCAGTTGTGGTCGGAGAGGACACACTGCCGATCGGTGCTGGAGGAGATCCTCTGGGAGTCGAGAGGGCAGGCAGAGCACTACTCGGTCACCCCAGGTGAGTCAGCACCAGACTCACCCAGAGCTCCCTGTTGGTCACATGTTTTTACTAATCTCTTTCCATGAGTTTTTTCCCTCTCTCCAGCATAAGGCGCTAGTCAATTCAGGCGCAGCTGGGAACTTTATGGATCGCGGACTCTCTTTGAGGCTCGGTATTCCGCTAGTGTCGATAGATCAACCCTTCCCCGTGCACTCCCTAGATAGCCGACCGTTAGGGTCAGGGCTGGTCAGGGAGGCCACGGTTCCACTGGACATGGTAACGCAGGGGGGTCATGGGGAGCGGATTAGTCTATACCTTATTGATTCACCTGCGTTTCCAGTGGTGCTGGGGATTCCCTGGCTGGCTACTCACAATCCTATGATTTTGTGGAAACAGGGGGCTCTCCAGGGGTGGTCAGAGGAGTGTTCAGGTAGGTGTCAAGGAGTTTCCATTGGTGCCACAACGGTGGAGAGTCCAGACCAGGTTTCCACTGTGCGCATTCCCTCAGAATATGCCGATTTGGCTATCGCCTTCTGTAAGAAGAGGGCGACCAAATTACCACCTCATCGACGAGGGGATTGCGCGATAAACCTCCAGGTAAACGCAGCACTTCCTAGGAGTCACGTGTACCCGTTGTCACAGGAGGAGACAGTGGCTATGGAGACATATATCACTGAATCTCTGGGACAGGGGTATCTCTGGGACAGGAGTACCTCGTCATGCCGTATGGGTTGAAGAATGCTCCAGCCGTCTTTCAATCTTTCGTGGACGAGATTCTCAGGGACCTGCACGGGCTGGGTGTGGTGGTGTATATAGATGATATCTTGATCTATTCCACCACACGCGCCGCGCATGTGTCTCTGGTGCGCAAAGTACTTGGGTGACTGCTGGAGCATGACCTGTACGTCAAGGCGGAGAAATGTGTGTTTTCCAAACAAGCCGTTTCCTTCCTGGGGTATCACATTTCCACCTCTGGGGTGGTGATGGAGTGTGACCGCATTAAAGCCATGCGTAATTGGCTGACTCCGACCACGGTAAAGGAGGTGCAGCGGTTTTTAGGGTTTGCCAATTACTACCGGAGGTTTATCCGGGGTTTTGGTCAGGTGGCTGCTCACATTACCTCACTGCTGAAGGGGGGGCCGGCTCGTTTGCGGTGGTCGGCGGAGGCGGACAGAGCTTTCGGTCGTCTGAAGGAGCTGTTCACCAACGCTCCCTTGCTGGCTCATCCGGACCCCTCTTTGGCGTTCATAGTGGAGGTGGACGCGTCTGAGGCTGGGGTTGGAGCCGTGCTATCACAGCGCTCGGGCACGCCACTGAAACTCCGCCCCTGCGCTTTCTTTTCAAGCAAGCTCGGTCCGGCAGAGCGAAACTATGACGTGGGGGACCAGGAGTTGTTAGGTGTGGTAAAGGCTCTGAAGGTGTGGAGACATTGGCTTGAGGGGGCTAAGCACCCTTTTCTCATCTGGACTGACCACCGTAATCTGGAGTATATCCGGGCAGCGAGGAGACTGAATCCGCGGCAGGCTAGGTGGGCCATGTTTTTCACCAGATTTCAGTTCACAATCTCCTATATGCCAGGTTCCCAGAATACTAAGGCCGACGCGCTGTCCCATCTCTATGACACCGAGGAGCAGTCCATCGAGCCTACTCCCATCCTTCCTGCTTCATGTCTGGTAGCACCGGTGGTATGGGAGGTGGACGCGGACATCGAGCAGGCACTACGGTTGGAACCTGCGCCTCCTCAGTGTCCTGCTGGTCGTCAGTACGTGCCGCTTGGTGTTTGTGATAAACTGATTCGGTGGGCCCATACGCTACCCTCTTCGGGTCATCCGGGGATTGAGAGGACAGTGCGGGGTCTTAGGGGGAAATACTGGTGGCCCACGTTGGCTAAGGACGTGAGGTTTTATGTCTCCTCCTGTTCGGTATGCGCTCAGAGTAAGGCTCCTAGACACCTGCCTAGAGGGAAGTTACAGCCCCTCCCCGTTCCACAACGGCTGTGGTCTCACCTGTCGGTGGATTTCCTCATCGATCTTCCCCCGTCCCAGGGGAACACTACGATCCTGGTTGTTGTGGATCGGTTCTCTAAGTCCTGTCGTATCATCCCGTTGCCCGGTCTCCCTACAGCCCTACAGACTGCGGAGGCCCTGTTTATCCACGTCTTCCGGCACTACGGGGTGCCTGAGGACATCATTTCTGATCGGGGTCCCCAGTTCACGTCCCAAGTGTGGAGGGCGTTTATGGAGCGTCTGGGGGTCTCGATCAGCCTGACCTCAGGTTTTCACCCTGAGAGTAATGGGCAGGTGGAGAGAGTGAACCAGGATGTGGGTAGGTTTCTGCAGTCGTATTGCCAGGACCGGCCCGGTGAGTGGGCGAGTTACGTCCCATGGGCGGAGGTGGCTCAGAACTCACTCCGTCACTCCTCCACGAACATGTCACCTTTCCAGTGTGTGTTGGGCTACCAGCCGGTCCTGGCACCGTTTCATCAGAGCCAGACTGAAGCTCCTGCGGTGGAGGAGTGGGTGCAGCGCTCAAAGGAGACCCCGGAGAGCCGTCCAGGAATCACTGAGACAAACTGGTGGGCGGCAGAAGAGGAGCGCTGACCGTCACCGCAGTGAGGCCCCAGTGTTCGCAATGGGGGACCGGGTCTGGCTCTCGACCCAGAACCTGCCCCTCCGCCTGCCCTGCCGGAAGCTGGGGCCGCAGTGTGTGGGGCCATTTAAAGTCCTGAGGAGGATAAACGAGGTGTGCTATAGGTTACAGCTTCCATCTTACTACCGTATTAACCCCTCGTTTCATGTGCCTCTCCTCAGGCCGGTGGTAGCTGTTCCCCTGCAGGAAGGTGAGGTGCCGGAGTTCCCTCCGCCCCTTTGGACATCGAGGGTCCCCGCGTACAGAGTCTGCTCCATTCTGGACTCTAGGCGCCGGGTGAGGGCCTGCAGTACCTCGTGGACTGGGAGAGTGCGGTCCGGAGGAGAGGTGCTGGGTACCGATGGAGGACATCTTGAATCCATCACTGCTGAGGAGTTCCACCGCCTTCATCCGGATCGCCCTGCGCCTGCCCTGCGGGTCGCCCTCGAGGCCGGTGTCGGTGCGCTGCAGAGCCGCGGCGTCAGGAGGTGTACTGTCACGACTTCCACCGACGGTGGCTCCTCTACCTGTTCGGCGGCGTTCGGTCGTCGCCACCGCCTACTAGCTGCCACCCGATCCTCCATTTCCTTTCTGTTGATTTTCTTATTGTTTGCACCTGTTCCTCGTTTTGTGTTTGTTAGAGGCTATTTAAGCCGGTTAAGCCCGCCTCCTTTTGTGCGGGCTTGTTTTCTGTTTTGTTGGTGTTGTGTACAGTGATTGAGTTCTTGTCCTATGTTTGGGCTGCTCTTATGTAACTATTTTTCGCCAGTGTGTTTTGGCGTTGGACTATTGCGCACCGCATTAAAGTTGGTTTTCCGTTCACTCTGCTCTCTGCGCCTGACTCCACACCCACCACTCCTAGCTGTCGTGACAGGAGTGAATACTTTCGCGCAAGCCACTGTACTGCAGTCATGTATGTGAAAACACTACAGTAAATACTACAGTATACTACATTCATGTCCGCAAAAACACTACAGTGAATACTACAGTAAAGTCCGCTAAAACACTATAGTGAATACTATAGTATACTAGTAATGTCTGCAAAAATATTACAGTAAATACTGGAGTAAAGTCAGTTATCACCAATAACCGATATTCCAAAGTTTAGCAGCCTTTTAAGCATTCTAGTACAGTTAAATAGTTAACACATGGACACAGCGGTTTAAGGCACTGCATCTGTGTAAAAGGCGTCACTACAGTCCCTGGTTCGAATCCAGGCTGTATCACATCCGGCCTTGATTGGCCCAGCGTCGCCCGGGTTTTGCCAGGGTAGGCCGTCATTGTAAATAAGAATTTGTTCTTAACTGACTTCCCTAGTTAAGTAAAGGTTACACACAAACACACACCACACTGACCAAAAAAGGCATTATGTTGGCATTTAGGTTTGTCCCCATTACCAGTAAAACATAATCAAAACCTATTTCTTTCTTTGCGTGTCAAAATAGATAAAAGATAGCGTTTTTTTATGACCAGCACTGTAGGTGCGGGAGACAACTTTACCAGCATCATAGCATACGTATCGATGAATCGTTGTGACATATGAAATACGAGTGATAGTGTAATCAATGTGTAATAACTACCTAAAATTATGAATGTGTTAAATTATTATGTTATGTGCAGGTATATTCAGCTCCTGATTGGTCAACAAGCTTATTTGTGACACCTCAAATAGTCACCAAGAGCCCAGCGCCAAGCCTTCTTGCTAGCAAAGTCACTGATCAAGTCTTTGAAGTCCAGCTTTCTAGCTAACTGACTTTCAATAGACAACATGGCAAGACTGCAAAGCTTGTGGACCTCAAATCGTTTTTTTAATCAGTTTTAGTTTACTGAAAGCTCTCTCGCCACCAGCAACAGTCACAGGCAGTGTGCAAAATATACGTAAAGCAATGCACACTTCTCCAAAAATGCTATGCAGCTGCATCTTACAAATTGCATTCAGGAGACCAAGACTGGACAAGTTAGGGGGGTAGTGGCAGCATATAGTGTTCAGGTGTCTTACTTCATTTTGAAACTCCTGTGTAAGATCTCTGGAATACTTCATGATCAGTGGTTGGCACACAGAAGAGACTTTATCCTTACTAATCTGCCCAACTTTCAGAACAACATCAAATTCTTCCATAATTTTCTCAGTGACTTGAGAGAGATTGATATTGGCTGTCTCTGTGTCAAGTGAGATTTTCCCTGAATGGAGAATCACATTCCTGTCATCCTCAATGCATTGTAGTACCTGCAATTATGCCAACTGACATGTCATTCAACACAATGCAGCTCACCTCTGAGGGGCAATACAGAGGCTCTCTGGATGTTTACTTATTGCCAAAAACAAGAAAATAAAAATACTCTGTTTGCTTTATTAGTACATTGTAAATAAAATATTATATTAATGAGGACAGGATAATACTTTAATATATATATATATTTTTTACCTAATGTTCTAATATAATTTTTAGGGCCCTTGTCAGTAAAAGGCCCTTAGAATCTCCTAACCCACACACACACACACACACACACACACACACACACACACACACACACACACACACACACACACACACACACACACCCAGATGGCCCCCTGAGAGCATTGCATGTGTTTAAAAATAGACAATGCACAGGGCAAGTGTGAAGAACAGTGAGCTTCCTGACTTCACACCACTCTGATCATCACACCAATCTCTCTCAAGTCATGATCATGGATCAGCTCAACATCTCCATTTCCAACATCACCTCAGGGAACCTTGGCAACGTTGTCTCCAGTACACTGATGGGACTGTGCTGCCTAGTGGGCCTCCCTGCAAATATAGCTGTCGTGGTGGTCATTCTGCGCCAGGTAAAAATAGATAATATCACCCTGAAACTGATGCTGAATCTGGCTTGTTCTGACATCCTGTGTTTGGCCTCCCTCCCTGTGTGGATCTATTCCCTCCTGTGTGGTTGGAATCTTGGCCGTGGGCTTTGTAAGTTCTTCTCCTTCACGGTCTATTGCAGCCTATACATCAATATCATGACTGTGACTATGATGAGTGTGCAGCGCTACGTGTCGGTTCTCTACCCCCATCAGTTGGCCAGGCTGGGATGGAGAGGTGAGAAGGTATTGCTACCTGCGCTATGGGGACTTGTATGCATCCTAACCGGGCCTGCTGTTGCAACAAGGAATACAGTGGTTACTAGTTCTGGTCTACGTTGTCAAAGACACACTGAATCGGACTGGGAAAGAGTGGCTTCTCGTTTATTTGAGACTTTGGTGGGTTTTCTTCTGGGTTTCATTCTGGTCACCTTTTATTTCTTACTTCTGGCGAGTGAACCAGACAGCCCTCTTTAGCACCCAAAGGATGACCAGATTGGTCATTGGAATTACTGTGACCTTCATCATTTTCTGGGTTCCTGGTCATGTTGTTAACATTGTGGACATCTCAGCCACCTTACTGAAGTATGCACACCCTGTTACATCTGCTAAACTGGAGACCTTTGGGGTGTTGACACGGGACTTTGCAAAGTGCCTTACATTTGTTAACAGTTGTGTGGACCCCTTTCTGTATGCGTTTGCCTTTCAGAGAATTTGGCAGAGAAGACCAGATAAGCGGGAGAGAGCAGACACTTCTATTCAGACCTGTGTGTAATAATTTGGTAAATCATTTATGCTTTTTTTGTGATTGTTATTTCTGTTCTTCTATTTGAGGCGTGCATGTAAATCAGAGAGAGGGGTCACTACAGCTTTGAAGCAAAGACGTTACCTATATTGTGATATTGTTTTTTTTAAATGATAAAATGTAAACACTGTCAAAAAATGGCTTCATCATGATTGACCAAAGACCAACAATGTTGGTAAAAGCAGAAACAGAATGGAATTTAAAAAATATATATATTCACAAAGCAGCTTGAAGCCATCTTCAATATCTCCTTTCAAACCATGCAAACTTGGTCAGTACTGAAATGCATCAAGACAATGTGTTAATTCTATTGAAATAGATATTGAAACGAAATTATCAACTCGCTTTGCAGGAAGTGGGAGATAAGAGTAGGTGAGAAAAAACTTTGTTGTCAGTATGTGCAACATGACAGTCAGTGAAATAGTAACGGACTTTGTGAAAAATGATCTCCCTTACAGCCACTATCATCCAACATGAAACAAACAAAAACTGTAGGAGAGATATAATCTATTTTCACACACTTTACATCAACTTTCATTATTTATTCAGCCCTTTGGTTCCTAAGACCATAAAGTGACCATAATAATGTTGCGAAAAACATGAAACATTGGCTTGGACATCTTCTAGTGAGTCAGTCTTTGATGCCCTTCATGGTACAGTGTGTTGATGTAGATGGAGCAGGAAAAAAGCTCTGACTGTCAGGCCCAAACGCTTGAGACAGGCAAATAAAATGTGCTTTTACTGCTGCTGGCAAAAAATATACTCTGACTTTAATGCAGTTAACTTTTATGGGTGTTCTTTAAGAGAAAACATTACACCTTTTACGGCGATGAGGAAGGGATGAGGCCTTACTCAGTAAATATGACAGATTGTTCTGCTCTGCAGATTTGAATTGAACTGTGAATTGATGAGTCCTGTCATAAAGTATTAAGTTAGTGTAACATATACAACTAGAATATTTCATTTTCCTACAAAATGCTTTCGGCAATTTTTGAAGCATCAGACAGAGGTGTACAATAAATAACACTGTATCATATTAATAAATTGCTCTCCACAAATGCTATTGCTACTGTCATTTCATACACCGGCCTGATTTAGATTGCAGACTACGCACTCCGCTCTAACTAATAATAACTAAAGCATACATGTACTGTATGTTTGATGAGCATACTACGCATGGTTTGAATATCATCCTGATTCATGAACTTCCTCACTTCAGAACACTCAACACTGAAACAACCTTCCCTACAACCATGACCTTTTTAAGCTTTTCTCGATCTATCAGTCCCATTCTCCTGTCCAAGTGATGGAGCAGCTTTAGAACAGATTCTGAAGTAAATATAATGTCCTATGCAGAAATCATTCCTCTGCTTTTCTCAGTGTCTAACCTTCCTTTTTAAGTCAAATTATTTTATTTTCCAGCAGTGAGATTGGTATGACTGCAGCTAAGCTAACATGAGTGGGAGTTACTAGTGGTGAGATTGAATACAATACACCTACAGTACCACCAGGCATGAATAGACACGCTTGAAAAATCATGACACTTCTGTTGCAACTGCAGCCCAAATAAAAATAAATATGTTACACCATGTTGTGATTATAATGCCTTTTACACATTTAGCTGATCTTCAATGATACAAGGCAAATTGTCTATAAAAAGGGGTAATGCTCTGCAAAATTCAAACATGATGAAACTAAGCAAATAAATCAACAGGATGTCACAAGCTCCTCAAATGTATTTTTTGAAACTAGTATTGAGCTTCCAAAATCTCCTTGATAGAGTGACGGAACACATCAGCCAACGTCACACACATTGAAAAAGTTCAATTCAGATTCACTGAACTGGATTGGCACACTCAAACCACGTGTAAACACATCAACATAAACAACTGAACTAATATATCATTTTAATAGAGTGAAGGAACTCATGACTGTATATTGACCACATTCACAAAAATACAGCGATCAGGCTTTCAAAAAGACCTGGACATCCTAAGACTTAGACAAAAGAATTGTGCATTGGGATGCAACTCTAGTTTTGCATATCATGCCATTGATTAACTACAAATCAACAATGTGGGCTGCCCCACACTGCTAACGCAATACAAACAAGTCTACATGAAAGGATTCCAGGGGGTAACAGTTCAATGTTATTAACAGTAGTAACGGTGGTGATAAGATCTGATACACCCTGTATGAAATAGCCTGAAGCTAACAGAACAAGGAGGGTATTGCTGGTGGAACAACAGTCAGTGCTGCTGACTAACTTAGCATGTTGTTAGTAGTTGGACAAAGTAGAGTAGCGGTGGATTCCTCTACTCTGCTGAACGGGTTTAGTTTAGCTGACCGAGCAGGGGTCATCCTTGGAGGGCTTCACGTCTCCCTGAAGCAGCTGAATCATCACAGCCTTGGTCAGGTAACTGGAGGTGCCTCTCCTGCCCATCGGAGGTGTCTTATAGAACTCCTCCATGTCATCCTGCAGGCAACAATGTTTTTTCATTGTAAACTAGCAGTACTGTTACCAGTGCAAACTGTCAAAAGTTGTTTAACAAAGCAATGCACCCAAGGTACCCTCACCTCGAATATGAGGTCTGCTTCTACTTAGCTGAGAACTTGTACTGTACATCATTGTGGAAGTACAACAGCTAGGTTCGCATGCTACATGAACTCCAAGGACCTTGTGTGACAGTGTTCTGACCCAACCTCAGATCCTGTGAGCCCATTGGACAGGGTAGGGCAGAGCATAGCACCTACCTGTTTCTTCGTCCCCTCCCGACTCCTGTCCTTCTGGAAGTCATGGAAGGCGTCCTTCACCAGAACATCCAGGTCCACCTTCTCCGAGAACTCCAGCTCCGGGTTTCTCTCCAACACTATGGACACCACCATCAGCAGCTGCAACCATGGAGATTAGGAAGAAAATAGAGTCATGAGAAAATGTGTGTACAGTTAGGATTTTTGTACTGTAAACCCAATGTGTAGCAGAAGTGTTAGATTAAATGTGTGGATAAGATAGTCAATTGAGCAATTTGTTTGACCAATAGCAGTGTACGGAAAACACGCAGCTGTAAATTACAGTGAAATCTGATTGGCCCTTACCTCTACTACTATCTGCCTGTACTCAGGCAGCACAATGTCCTTCAGTGTGTCTTCCACCAGCAGAGAAAAGTTCATCTCATACATGGTCATGTCAGACAGAGTAGGTTGCTGCAATGGAAGGAAAGTGGGAAATTTGAACAGTAATGCTTTAGGCAAGAACACTGCGATGATCAATTATTACCAAAAAGACAAACTCACATACTCAAATAAACAGACATTTATTTAATAGTGGGTATATGCGATGCAATGGGGATCTGCTGTATTCAAACCATCATTTTGAATCAACTGCTGTGCCAAGCAGCCTACTGTATTTCAAATATGCAGTCTTTTTGGTCATTTCAACACTGTCAAAGGGGGGGCTATAGTGTGGTCCTTCAGAGATGTGCTTAAATGTGGAGTTTGAGGATGTAAATAAAGAAAGATTATTATGTCACTGTTGCAATAACCAACACTACCTGTGGGAGATGGATCCCTGCCACTACGATGCCATTACAAGTTCTCTCCAAAATCTGCCACACTCGGTCATAGAAGCCATGGGGAGTCCTGTTGAGGGAACCATCGATTTGACGCCTGTTGATCCAGGACCTGGGACGGGTAACGAATAGGGATATTAATCAGATTGAATAAAAAATGTGCGTGTGTGCGTGAGTGTTTACCTGCCGTGCTGTTGTGGCTGAAGGACGTCCAGCAGCAGCTGTTTAACATCGCTTGGGGACATCTGGTAAATGTCCTGGGGTGGCATGTCTCCTGCTCGGATCTCCAACTCATGCTTCATGGCCTGGACGATCCACCTACATCAATACCAGCGGAATACGAAGCAAAAACAAAGCATCTCATAACCACAGATGGCTATCCTCAAACAGACAGCTTGAGAGACAAACAGAATAACAACCACCCAGCTGTAGGATCAGAATGGCCATGGCTCCAGCCTGCCTAGCTCTATTCCTCCCGGGCTCTATTCGTACCCGACGCGGATCTTGAGCATGCCGCTGAACAGCTCGGGGGTGTTGGAGATGATCCAGCCGATGTGGATGACCAGCTCCTGCTGCAGCACGGCCTCCCTCTCCCCGTAGCACTTGCTGTAGAGGATGCCCTTGATGACCCCGGGTGAGAGGGGATTGGAGATCACCTCCTCCTCATGCCCAAACAGTCCCAGCGTTACCTGGCAACAGAGCACAGCCCAGCCAGCATCAGAGAAACGTCTGCAGTTCTGTTATTGTTTTGTGGGGATTATTTTACTAAGAGGACAGAGTGATGAACCAGGAAGATAGAGGTGTTTACATCATGGATAACAAGGAGCAAATAGTAAAAAAGGTATTTTATTTTCTATTATGGGTGACATCACTCTACCTATAAGCTTTTTGACTGACCAGATAGGGTGCAATATTATATAGAAATTCTGATGTCTCTGTGTCCCTTTCGCTTACACTATCTCTCCATCTTGCCACTGTAAAACTGCCCCCCCCCGAGTAGAACATGAAAGGGACAAAAGATAATGCCCAAGATTATCTTGTGATATTTCTTATTTTCAAAGGCCACAAGAAAATTACACCTGGGTAATCATTATTCTTCCCAAACAAGATATTCTTTAATATCCCTTTGAAAAATAGCCCCTTAAAAATGAATGGTTGCAGACTAATGTTCTCAAGTTAGACGGCAAATCACAGTTTTTAAATCTAGTACTACTAGGTGTAATCTAAACATGTCCTACCTTACTTAACACATTCAAACAACAGTAGATATTCTCTAAACTCTAGAGTCCTCATTTACAAAAATCAAGGAAGATTCTACGTAGACCATGTAAGCAAACACCTGACTCCATTTCAAAATCAGATTTTTCATCTTGTCCAGAATAATTTCCCCTCTACAAATACAATCGATATGCAGATTCACACCTTGAGGTACTTCATAGCAATGAACCGCCCAAAACTCTTGGGTGGGAAAACGAGGCCAGAAATGGGGACTGTTAGGAAGCAACTCATCTCTGTGTAATATTTAAGAGAAAAAATTATAATGATAAAACATTGGCCAAGGCAGCTCACTTCATATAAATCCAAGGGAAAAGGGGAGCTTACAGTATATTAGGCCATAGGTCCGGTCACAGCATACATAGAGCCTGTTAAACCCAGGTTACTATACATAACACAATAGCAGCCTTGTTACAGGGCTAAAGCACAGTGAGGTAGCTGGGAAATACGAAGCGTGCAACTGCAATAACACTAAGCATTTCCTATAGGACAATAGCATGCCGAGCTCACTGTCAACTGAACGTTCCTAAAACTTTCAAATTTGACAATTTCCTCCAATTCATTGATAAATCAGTGAACATAAAGATTGTGTTTGAAATAGGCATCTGACTTGAGAGAAAGAAAAAAAAAAGAAAACATGGTTCAACTGAAAGATTGGCCCCCCAATTTCAAATGTCCACTTACCTGCTTCCCATGCACTAAAACACTAGTAATACTTGGGGCAATGCTGTCCACTAGCTTAGTTATCACACTGGCTGCGATTCGTACAACTCCCCTGGTGAACAAAACACAAGGAGATCCTTAATAGGGTCAACACTATATGTGTCAATACGTTAACGCTACAGTAGGAACAGTTCATAATGACTGACTGCAATAACAATGTAGTCTGCTGTGTTCTCTATCAGAAGAACCATACATACAGTATAACCATGACATTAAGGCTGGCGGGCTGTAAACGTGAGTTGAGGCACATTACTGACGGTGCAATTAACGTAATGAAGTTCTAAAACAAAGCTGTGAAATCGTGTGTGTGGCATGTCCCACTCATGTCCACCAGTGTGTCTATACAGTACAAAGAGCCTTGTTGTGCTACTGTTTTACAGGCCAATTTTTAAACAAATCTTAAATCCACTCTGGATTTCATCTCCAGATTGTCAAATAAATGACCATCATTGCAATTCTGCACATGTAAAAACACAAATCTACAACCTTCCTTTCCTGCAACAGAAGGACTTTTGTATAAATAACTAAATGGCGGACTGATCAAAACACAAGGTGCTGTCCCCATAGAATGGGAAGCTATTAGCATGGTGGGTGCTTCCCTCTGGGTCATCTAGCCTAGCCTAGCAGAACAGGCAGTGGTTCCAAAGGAAGATTCCACTGTATGAATTCAGCTCTGGCTCCTGCTGTTTCCCGCCTATTCATTTTTACTACAAATATTTTTTTATTTGGGGGCAGAGATATTCGAATGTTCACTAATTTACGATTGCATTATTCGCTAGAGTCACTGTGCAGTACGTCTCCTCCTGCTTGTTGGGTTCCTGTGAGGAAAAAGCAACAGGCATTGGCTGTAGTTATGGTACATACGCTCCCCTCCGATTCTATGTGGACGGTAAGCTAAAACTAAAATGTCTCTCTGTACTCCAGCATTTTGGATTTGAGATCAAATGTTTTATATGAGGACGACAGTACAGAATGTCACCTTTTATTTGAGGGTATTTTCATTGAAATATTTTTTTTTACCGTTTAGAAATGAAAGCACTTTATGTATCTAGTCCCCCCATTTGGACAAATTCACTTATAGTGTATTAAAGTAGTTAAAAGTGTAGTATTTGGTCGCTATATTCCTAGCACGCAATGATTAATCAAATCAAATTGTATGTCACATACACATGGTTAGAGCTTGTGTCTATGTAACACTCACTAGCGAGTCCCAAACTGCCTCTGAAAGCAACGTTAGCACAAGAACTGTTCGTCAGGAGCTTCATGAAATGGGTTTCCATGGCCGAGCGGCTGCACACAAGCCTAAGATCCCCATGTGCAATGCCAAGCGTCGTCTGAAGTGGTGTAAAGCTTGCTGCCATTGGACTCTGGCGCAGAGGAAACACGTTCTCTGGAGTGATGAATCACACTCCACTATCTGGCAATCTGGTGGACAAATCTGGGTTTGGAGGATGCCAGGAGAACACTACCTGCCCCAATGCATAGTGCTAACTGTAAAGTTTGGTGGAGGAGGAATAATGGTCTGGGGCTGTTTTTCCATGGTTCGGGCTAGGCCCCTTAGCTCCAGTGAAAGGAAATCTTAATACTATAGCATACAATGACATTCTAGACGATTCTGTGCTTCCAACAGTTTGGGGAAGGCCCTTTCCTGTTTCAGCATGACAATGCCCCCATGCACAAAGCGAGGTCCATACAGAAATGGTTTGTTGAGATCGGTGTGGAATAACACCGACTGCGAGCTAGGCCTAATCGCCCAACATCAGTGCCCGACCTCACGAATGCTCTTGTGGCTGAATGGAAGCAAGTCCCCACAGCAATGTTCCAGCATCTAGTGGAAAGCCTTCCCAGAAGAGTGGAAGCTGTTATAGCAGCAAAGGAGGGACCAACTCTATAAATGGCCATGATTTTGGAATGAGATGTTTGACAAGCAGGTGTCCACATCCTTTTGTCATGTAGTGTACATAGTGCTTTCATTTCTAAATGGTAAGAGATACGCAAGAAAATACCCTCAAATAAAAGGTGACATTCTGCACTGTTGCGTCATATGAAACATATTGATCTCACATCCAAAATTCTGGAGTACAGAGACAAATTAAATGTTCTAGGTTCACTGTCCAAATAAATACTGTGGAGAGTGTACATGGCAGCATACGGGGGTGCTCAGCCATTCACATCAACTTTTTAAAAAACAGTCTCAATAGAAGTCTAAATGAAACGGAGAAAACAGTGTTTTAAACTTCAGGTGGATTGTAGGTTTTAGTAAAACACTGATGTACTTTCATTGTATCGACAATATTCACCTCCCACTTACCACATCCAGCCATCTATTCTTCTACTTATTGTAAATTGTGCTCATATCATTTTAGCACTGCTATGGTCTACGGCTTATACTTCTACATATTTTGTCCAGGAAATGTCAGGCTAAATGCTCAAAGGGCATGTTGTGATGTTAAACCATTGATGTGATGTAATATAAAGGAACTTATTTCAAGCTCCACTTATTAGCCCATGTTAAATAAATGGGAAAGGAAATTGGACCAAGTATTGATGTGGTTCCAGAGCACGGTGGAGCCTGGCCTACAGGCTGTTCCACTCTCTGACTCTCAGGTCCCTCTGCAATTATGTTCAATCTGAGCGCTGAGCAATATGAAAACTCACGACCAGCTCCCCTGACACAGCCGAACCATCACAACAACAACGGCAAGAACAAAAAAGGCCAACGGAGTATGTGAACGTGAAATTGATTGTCCATAGAGAGCGAGTGGACAGTGCTGCAGAGGGAAGTAGTGCATGAGTGAAGCATAGCACTCAGAGTTAACGGTACACGCTGTGCAGTGACTGACTGGCTAGCTGAGCTAATACAGTACACATGCTACACACTCGACACATCAACTCTACTCCATTACCTGCTTGCCATGGACCACCAGTGTGGTGATATGAGGGGCTATAGAACTGGCAAACTTCATGATAACGGCCGCAGCGTAACGCACCGCCAGCCTACACCCATAGAAATATGTATCATTGTTTACAACAGTTTGGAATTCAGTAGAGAACAAGAGGAAATGTTACTTAAATCTTGAAGCGATAGTAAAATGATCTGCAAAGGCAAAAAAGTTGAAGACTCTTCATTGAGGTACTGTACAAAACGGATGGATATTACCTGCCACATAAAATATAAACTAGTCTTTCAGGTTAAATGAAAGGGAATGATATGCTAGAGAAAGAAGAAAATCTGACCAAAGCTTCCTGGTCCCAGCTCTTCTGTAGAGTCTCTCCATGTCTTCCATTAGGGTCTCTGGAAACAGTTAAAAGGCCTCTGTAAGTGAACTGAGCAATGCAAATCACTGTATATACTCTAGAACAACGTAAACTGTGGATGATTGGGTCTGAAAACAGTGTTTGCCAAGACACTGCTAGACATGACACTAGCCGCATAGGCTATGCCTTGGTTGAATTAACCCCATTTGTTATTTGTATTATTTCTAACACAGAGGAGACACTGATCCAAACTAAATCAGTTAGTCATGGGGTGCTAAATGGATTAGGCTACGGACATTTCATTAACAGTGATGCACTGATTCCCACCCTGGGGCTAGTTGGCCTGGTAGTCTGGCTCTGATGAATAGTGTTAAAGTATCTGTTCAGTGTTACCAAATAAATAAAATATTACCTCCAATAAATTACAACATTAATGAAATAGATGTCCTTCCAGAACATTATAATTAGGATGTTAAAAAGCAGATTTGCTCTGTACCCCGGCTTGTGATCGAAGTCACCAAATCTCAACCCAATTGAACACTTTTGGGAGATTCTGGAGCAGCGCTTGAGACAGCGGTTTCCACCACAATCAACAAAACACCAAATGGAAGAATGGTGTCGCATCCCTCCAATAGAGTTCCAGCCACTTGTAGAATCTATGAAAAGGTGCATTGAAGCTGTTCTGGCTCGTGGTGGCCCAACGCCTATTAACACATTATGTTGGTGTTTCCTTTATTTTGGCATTTACCTGTATATCAGTCAACAACAGCTAACTGGGTTTCCTATTGACATAAAACATTTAGCTACAAAACACAGGATTTAAAATAGAAGGGAATGGAGAGATGGTTGTTGTGTGGAGGATCTGCTTTGACTTGCTTTCTTGTTGGCTAGCCAGTTAGCCGCGATAGCAAACCTTAGCACGCTAGTTAGAGAACTGCTTCTAAAACAGCCAGCAGGCCAACTCTTACAAACCACATAATTTGAAATAGAAGTGACTGGCGAGATAGTTGTTTGATAACAGCAACTGTGGATTGTTGGCTGGCTAGCTAGCTTGCAGTGAGTGTGCACTCCTGAGCCTGAGTCTCCCCTAGTCTTGAGAAGGATCCTTCTCCCCACCGGATATTCTTTTTTAATAATAAGCTGCTGGACCAATCACATAAAGGGCCTGTCTCTGCCAAAGAGGATGATGTCATTATCCAAGCAAATTTCAAGCGTTTTTTTTACGGTTTGTTTCAAAACTAAGTTTGAGATTGGGTTCTACTGAGAGGTTTTTCTCTCATTTATGTTTTGGCTGCAATTACAAGTAAAGGACGAGTCAACAACATTATTTGGGTATGAGCAAACAGAATATTAGTAAAAAGAGATTTTTACTGAACTGTTACTTTAACAGAGTAACACCATTTTGCACATGCGTGTCTGTTTCTGTGCCTACCATCCTTTGCAAAGAAGTCAGGACCCTCTTTTTTCATGAGAATACTGGCAAGCTGTGCTTGACTGGCCAGGCAGTCACAGTCCTGAGTAAGACAAAAACACAGAAAGAGGTCAAAGGTCATGCCATGGCGGTGTAAAGACAGTTTAGAGTCAGATCTAGGGCCCTACATTAAACACCCATCTCCTTTTGACTGTAGCTGTCCTAATATTGACACCGTACTTCTCTGGACTCACATAGAATTTCTGCATGATCTCGTTGGTGGATTTGTGTTTCCACTCCTCAATGTCGATCTCAGGCTGCTGCTCCAGGTTTGAGGCATTGGGCGTGCTCGTCTGCCTCTTCACCTTGGAGTGCTTGGGCATCTCCAACTCCTGAAAGTTCTTAAACTCTGGGATTCTAGACCAGAGGAAGTTACAGGAGTATTTTCAGGTTTACAGGCAAGTTAAATCCTTTACACGCTGGTTCCTCTATAAAGTGTCACAAAAGACAAAAGGCGGAACGACAGGAACAAGTTCTTACTCTGCTTCATTGACACGAAGGAAATCCAACTGCTCCACAATAGCTCCTGATATCAGGGTCTGGAAGGACAATTTAATAGTGACATCAAGGAATCTCATTTACAGGGGATATGGAGAGTTCAGGTGATTTCAAACATTCCGACTGAAGTCCCATCAAAATGAGGACGGCCAGTTACATGTACAAAGGGGAATTATGTTCCCAGAAGAATGAGATGATAAAAGGGATTGACTATGAGGGATGGAGCCCTTTGTCTGCTCCTAGAGTTAGGTGTGAGGGGAATATTGAGTGTCCTTCATAAAAGACGTCACATCAAAACATCTAAAGAACTCTCTAGAGACACTGAAAGTCAGTGCAACAGTAGGAAATAGAACTCGGTGAAGGCAATTCTAAGGCATTGGATTTTCAAACATACATATTCACTATTTCTAAATGCATTTCCAAAGGAAAGGAGAACTGACAATAGTATTGTGAGGGTAGATATCACAATGCCTCAAAGAAGTGTGAGTGGACTGAAACAGGTAAAAGTGTTGAGAACCTGAAGCCTGTCCACGTGGACTTTGACCCCACCGACGCTCCCCTTCTTGAACGATGCCAACATGTCCAGGACTGGGTTGAAACGGCTCCCCCTGATGGATAGAAACCAAGGATAATCTACTGTTTTCATTTTCTCCATATTAACCTAATGAGTATTGGGCTGTTTTATATGCTATTCCACAGACTCCAATAGAACAACCTCTACTGTGGGATAGTAAGCGATTTTATTGCATTTAAAAAAGGTGCTCTTTGGATAATGATCAATACTGCTGTGATCAACATAACACTCAAGCTAAAGTGATATAAATGACAATAACAAAACTCTTATTGGCAAATACAGGTACACCTCCTGTGCTGGATTCCAATACACTCTAAAGCAGTAACAAGTACAGTACAGAAGACAATACAAAAGTAGATCTTACTTGATGTTGTCCTCTCTGATGAGGACCAGGAAGAGTGGGCGACCTTTCATTTTCCAGCTATGCTTGATGAACTGCAGTGCATTCTACATACAAAGATATGTAACACAAACTTGCATTGACCAAACAGACATACAGTTAGGGATATAATGTGGTGAGTGTGCAGGGCCCAGAACAAGGATTAAACCATTACGAATGTCTAAACAGAAGTGTTTATGAGGTGAGTTCACCCCAGCTCACCTTGATGTCATCAATCAGCAGCAAGACGTCCTGGGATAAGTAGAAGTCACTGAGATCAAAGACGATTGGGTAGCACACCACAGTCTTCCCCAGGATCCGATAAATCTGTGGGTAGTGGAGCAGACACATTGCATTACCTGATCCTGCAGGCCAAGATGGATGGCTCGGAGGTACCGACATATACATTACTCTGGACAGCACATAAAACAACCAATCGATCTTGAGGAAGGAATACACAGAAGCTAGAACGCATAGACATTACAGTCCGGCGAGCACAGATACTTCCTAAAACTAACACACAACCTCTCCTCTACAAACACACAAATATGCACAGGCACACTCGCACTCCCTGTCCGTTTCTAAAACACAAGCACTACCACGCACACAAACAAAGAGATTATTATAAATGCCCTCTGGCAGGACTCCCTATTCCATAAGAACACATAAATGTTCCATTAAAATATTGTCTGAGTAATAGGTTTGGAACTGTGATTGATTCATTTGGCAATAAACATTTAAAAAAAAGTTGTATTCAGCTGTGGAAACTTATTTAGATGGCCTTCACTGGGGACAACTAGAAGGAATACCAACAAAAGTTTCATGACAGCAGCTCACAATATCAAAGTGCATTACAAAATTGAATAACAAATATTTCCATCATGGATTGCATGGCAGCAGTACTTTGTACAATGTTAAGAGTAAGGCAAAAATATGTATATCTATGTACATTATATCTGTACATGTAAATTCATATTATTCCATTTCTGAGCGGTGGTTGCACACTGAGAAGTGCTGGTTTATGTTCATGGCCTCAGAGTATGTGGTAGCATTGAGTGATGAACACTCACCTTGCAAGTCCCCATGCAGCCCACTGGCCTTTCTGGACGCCCACTCAGCCCCAGCTTCTTATTGATGGCCAGGAAGCGGTGCGCCTGGGGGAGAAAGAGAAATACCTACATATTTCAGATTCGTTTTTTAAAAGCCTAGTTTTTCAAATTACACATCAAATCTTAGACCATGGCCTATTGACCAACGACATTTACATTGCAACTGACAGACAGACCACAATAACATAGATTACCCTCCTAATTCCCCGCAGACAAGTCACAGATCCATAGAGAACTGCTATCATATAGCTGGCTACCTTCCTTGCCTCTCTTACACATATCTAGCCGTCAGATCTGACAACACACTCAGCTAGATATGACAGAGATCATAATCAGAGTCCTTTTAAAAAGCCCGGCAGGGAAAGTTGTCAATTTTTATTGCATCTCTAAAGATCAATCCTCCTTACATCCCCAATGATATTTCTTTTGTTGCGATCCATAATCTAAAAATTACCTCCCTCTGAAGTTACGAGACGTGCCAGTAGTTAATGGCCCCTGCAGAGCCTGCCTATGACGGCTCTGTTGTGGAGCCTAACACCCCTACGGTTCGGTTGAGTGCCATGGTGCAGGTGGGTTTAATGGAGCGTTGTCAGAAGGTAGAGATATAAAAAGGTCCCCTGCAGGTCCTTACTGTAAAGCAACACCAAGTAGCTCAGTTAGTTAAGTGTCATACTGTCACTGTACGAGAGACGATGGGATGAACTCAGCCCTCATCTTTCCACACCAGGCTATACATGTCAATTATTCCTCCTAATCCATCCAATCAGAGGCTCTTGGTCAATGACACTGACTGTATACTTCAGTGGCGCTGCAGGAAATGTAGCTAACAAGCTTCAATACACAGCAATCACCAGTCTTACCAAAGAGCAATGTGTACATACTACCACTAGATGGAGCTCTGCCACTCCTCCTGCTTTTCACATCTTCAAATGAGTCAGAAACAAATTATACATGGATGGAAAGTATGAAAGATAATAGGAGAATCAAGCAATTAACAGAATATTATGATAATATAAAAAAAGCAGAGACCGGAAATATTTATTCAGAATTAAGTCGCATAACAAATTCCCAGCGCCCCTGGCCATGTGGCCAGTTTGAGGAGAGACGTTGTGTGAACCTTTGTCTGCACCCACGGCTCCCTGTCCCTGCCTGAGGAATACCAATGAACACAGCACACGGCTCACATCACAAAGTTATCTCATTTAGACCACAATCAAAAGCAACCAAACTGCTAATGTGATTGCTGTTAATGCCATCAAGATGGCTACATTCTGAGCGTGTCATTAGGTTGGGTGATATGAGGCCTGTTGTAACAGAAGGACGGTTGTAACAGAAGGCTTTAGTGTCACAGTGTCTCTGTTCATCAATCAAAAACCTGCTCTCCTCTCTCCTAGACATCTGGGTCGTTCCACGAAAAGGGGGGCCTTTAGCGTCCCTTTGAAATTTAAAGTAGAAATTGTGCACCAATATGGAATTTTAAAAGCCTATTATATTAAATGAAGTATAGACCACATGGACAATTCAAATTGAGTTTTCAATGGAATAAAGGCTTGCTAAAGTGCCATAATTCAGCACATCGACATGTCCCTCCGTCAACCCTGTCACCTCTAGGAAGATGTGCCATCATCCGTCAGTTTCACCATCATTAGAAAGCCCTGGTTATTTTGTTGCCTTGACAAAGTCATATCTCCCGAGTGGCGCAGTGGTCTAAGGCACTGCATCTCAGTGCAAGAGGCGTCACTACGGTCCCTGGTTCGAATCCAGGCTGTATCACATCAGGCGCACAATTGGCCGGGGTAGGCCGTCATTGTAAATAAGAATTTGTTCTTCACTGACTTGCCTAGTTAAATAAAAGAAAATGTGAAGATTATAATCTATTTAATGTGATTAGGTATTCATTTACGTCGGTCCCTCATTATAAGGTTTAAGAAGATTTCGTCAACCCTGTTTATTTGGCACTTAATAGGCACTTACTATAGTACTTTTTCAATGTGTTTTTTTTAATGACAATGTTAAAATTAGGTGAAATCTAAAGTTTTTTTTCACCAAGTTACACTTGGCACCAAGAATTGGTGGAACGACCCGTTGGCTTTTATAGACATGATCGCTGAGAGATGGGTCAAAAGACATGCAGAGGGGTTGGGGAGGCGTCACCAAGGCAAATGGAAGCTATTTTGGCAGCGCTGTTGCTGTGCCACCTGGGTTGAGATAAATAACACGCTGCTGGATGTAATTGCCGCTCTCCTGTCGTCAAGCAGCTGTTGGAAACACAATCGAACGGCAGAGAGAGATGAAGCGAGCGACGCAATGCAGAGCGGTGCCCCAGCCTTTAACAGATTCAAAACGCATGGGATGTAATATTTAACATGCTGCTCGGCCCTGGCTCGTGACACCCACCCAATCCACTGCTGCATAACTACATCCCCAACAACAGGGAGGAAGAGCAGAGGCAGACCTTTTAAGACGCATTCATATATTAGGATAGGCAGTGGTCTTTTCTATACGCATTACACCAATACAGTAATACTTTTAGACTTGATGCACTGGATATTATAGACATCCCACAAGAAGAATACGCTGCTTGCAAAAATGACATATTGATCCAAGTCACAGGTCAACTGGTCAACCCCGTTGGCCGATCTCCAGCCTCACTGACTGATTGAGCAGCCAAGAGGGCTAGCTTAATGGAACGTGGCTGGAAGATTGACAGTCAGATGAATTGACTAAGCCCATATGCTCGGCTGACATATTGATAGATGGCCTTGGACATCTAGGTAAATAAAATTTGATTTGATTTGATAAATTGACTGATTTGTTTATTGCTTTCTAAAATCCTGGTCATTTTCTAAAATGATCTGAAGATGTACGTAAACGTCGCAGAATCTGCTCTCCTTGCAGTGAGCGTGTAATGGCTTTGGTCAGGATGTGGTGTTACCCATAGTGATGAACATCACTCCTATTTCATTCTGTGGTATAACTCACATTGACCAGCTCCTTCTGGGCCCAGATCTGAATGGGTTCCACCTGCTGGGGGGTCTGAGTCTGGATGCCATAGGTGTTCAGGAACACCTGCAGTCTGCAACGACAACACACTGTTAGGCTACGCAGCTGGGACTGTTTAGGAAGCCCAACAGTCTGGCTGGCCAAAAGTACATTAGCTATTAAAAAAAGAGTGCCACCAACTGGTGGCGGACTCCGATAGAGGTGACGGTTAGAGGACGTAAATGGCCAGTGGGAGACATGTACCGAACACACGTTTATTACCAAACAGACACACAGCAAACAAGGAGGAGGATAGACTACACTACTGAAAGTGTTGTAGTGAATAGTGATTTTATGGTCAAAGACACACTAAAACACCAGTCAGGGAGGACGAAAGAAGGATTGTCCATGTGGAAAGGTTCAAATGTGATTTGATGTGGAGGACGGGAGTTTACAGAGGTTGTCTCAACCTGTCCTCCTCCTGGAAACAACTGAAGAGTTGTGAGGCAGAGAGGAGTTTGGCTGCTCCCAGGCTAGGCTACTGATTGGCTGACCTGGTCAGCTGAATCTGTTCCCTGACAACCTGGTCCCTAAACACATTGGTGTGAATTGGCCTCCGCCACTGGACAATAGGGTCAGGCTGAGGCGGGGGACGGTCAACTCTACTGCAGCTGAAAAGTCACACAGAGTTTGTCTACACGTCCTAGCCAGAGAGAGGGTTCACTAAGGGTTTAATGATTCAAGTTATAGGGTTTTGTACGAGCTACATCTTGAAAAATTCTTAGCTGCTAAGGAAGACCTGCCGTCTGATTGGAACAGCAGGACAGGTTAACAGGCTTCAGCTGGCCAGCCGACCACTTTAACCTCCCTTCTCTGACTCCACAGCTAAATGAGGGCGCTAATAGATGAAGACCGTGCAATGGCCGAGCACTTATTGTGCACAGCGCAACAACAACAAAAAACACAGACGAGCGAAGGAGAGAGGGAGAAAAACAGCCAGCTTTACGAACTACCACAAATCAAATCAAAGTTTGTCACGTGCGCCGAACACAACAGGTGTAGACCTTACAGTGACATGCTTACTTACAGGCTCTAACCAACAGTGCAAAAAAGGTATTAGGTGAAAAATAGGTAAGTAAAGAAATAAAAACAACAGTAAAAAAGACAGTGAAAAATTACAGTAGCGAGGCTATATACAGTAGCAAGGCTATAACAGTAGCAAGGCTATAACAGTAGCAAGGCTATATACAGGCACCGGTTAGTCGGGCTGATTGAGGTAGTATGTACATGTAGATATGGTTAAAGTGACTATGCATATATGATAAACAGAGCGCACACACACAATTCTCTTATCTCAGAGACACATAGCTACCTCACACAGTGTCCTATTCATCTTTCCCATCACCTACCTCTGGCTCTCAGCAATCAGGGCCACATGGACCACCGTGTCATTATCAATGGGACCCTGGAACACAGAGAGAAAAGTAAACGCTCAGCTTAAAGGGGAATATACGATTTCAGTTTATAGTATATAACAAAATCACAATAATATACTGAATTGTTATCTTGTATGATAGATTGCAGTGAAAATTGCTCCACTTGTAAAGGAAAGCTTTAGAATAGGAGATAAAGGGTTTTGATGGAACAAAAGAGTGTTCAGGGAGAGAGGTGAACCATACATTACAGAAGTTTGAACAGTGGTAATCTATATCGTGGTTATAAACTACTGATTTCGTAGGAGTTGGATTGGCCATAGTAAACCAGGAGTATTAGTGACCACATGCGCACTGTATTCCGGATAGTAGCTCATATTAGAGGTCGACCGATTAAATCGGCTTGGCCGATTAATTAGGGCCCATTTCAAGTTTTCAGAACAATCGGTAATCTGCATTTTTGGACGCCGGTTATGGCCGATTACATTGGACTCCACGAGGAGACTGCTTGGCAGGCTGACCACCGGTTACACGAGTGCAAGGAGCCAAGGTAAGTTGCTAGCAACCAACAGCTTTCATATGTTCTCATGTTCTAAGCAAGGAACTTAAACGTTAGCTTTTTTTACATAGCACATATTACACTTTGACTTTCTTCTCCAACACTGTGTTTTTGCATTATTTAAACCAAGTTTCATTATTTATTTGAGACTAAATTGATTTGATTTATGTACTATATGAAGTTAAAATAAGTGTTCATTCAGTATTGTTGTAATTGTCATCATTACAAATATATATATAAAAAACGATATAGAAAAAAGTATATATATTTTTCATATTTTTTTAAATTCTTATATATAATAATAAAAAAAAATCATAATCGGTATCGGTGTTGAAAAATCATAATCGGTATTGAAAAATCATAATCGGTCGACCTCTAGCTCATATCCCACTTAAGGTCTTATTTCGGGATAACCTGTTTACATGCACCTTTGATATCCTTCTAACGAGTATATCTGAATAAACAGAAGATTCTTCATTTAAGCTCATATGGGTTAAATGGAATATTAACTGAAATATGGACACTGACTGTAGGCCTATAACCTCTCACACGTAGAGTAATATAATACTAACTCCTGCAGAAATATGCATTTCTTGCTGTAAAATTATACAACAAATGTTAATTTTGTCACAGCAACAGTAGTGGAGAAATCTGATTTCTTTCTTTCAGCATCTCTTGAGAAAAGGTGAATGCGTGTGTAATGTGTTATCTTTGACACTGTTATGCAAGCCGACTATTTCAACCACATAAAATATGCGCGCCCAAGACGAACTTGAAGTCTTATCAGAAACGTGTTTCATCGTTTTCTCAGCTTTTAATTTCCTTAATTAAAAAAGGTCCCTTAATGAAACAGGCAACTTTACCGGTGTTAACGAGATTAATGCATGCATTCTATCAACGTAAGACATTCTGGTGAGCACAACTTGATTTAGTCTTCTAGGGCAACACATGTATCTAACTATAGTTGACAAACAAATGGTCTACCAAATGTTGGAAATTAAGGGTGAAAGTAGCCAGTATGCTATACGGGCCCAGTACGGAGTATAAGAAAAATACATGATTATGGAATTATTATGGTGGATTGAACTGCGCAGGTAGCCTACTTTTTGAAGTGATTTGCTGGACAACCAGATGAAAACACAATCACACAACACCCATGATAATGCGCAACTGAGCCTGCGCAGACTGAGGGGAAAAAAACAGTAGTAAAACGGGATAAGATCTTTACAGTATCCCGTCTAAGATCAGCATATCCCAGGCAACTTATCCTGGTGTCACATAACCGGGATACAAGCTTTTTCGGGTTATTGTAAAACGGGATATGATGTTTATATAAGAGTCAGCTCAAAAACAGAATACTTGAGTATCCTGAATAATAACAGGACATTGGTGCGCATGTAAACGCTGTCACAGATGCATCGGAGAAGCAGTGCCTCTGCTTCAGAACGAAGTTACATGAATAAAGCTCCTAACTATGAACAAGGTGAAAGGTTTGCATATGATACACCTGCCCGTCATACACCTGTGAATCTTTCAAGGAGTCATCTTTCAGGATCGAATTATGTTGATCTAATGATCCTTACTTTCTCATCCATCTGCAGCAATTGCATTTCCGCCTCCCTCCGCTGAGTCCCGGGAGACGCATTCAGTGATAAGTGATTTGTAAACAGAGTGAATCATATCACTGGAATTAAACGACTAAAACCCCTGAGCCATTCGAAAATAACATCTTGTGATTCGCAGGAGGGCTGTTCATCAGAGGCAACGCTCCTTTAGATGGCCCGGCAGGAAGTCTGACGCAGGCAGAGAAGAGAAGGCTGGAAGCCATTTTGTTTGGGAGGAAAGAGCAGGTTTTTCTCAACACCCTCGTTATCATTAATCAGAGGATTCCGGGACGGGGGGGTTCACAGATATCTCTTCTGATTAATTTTGAGCAGCGGCTTCCAAAACACTGCAATGGAAATCTCTCATTAGCATTCTGCTACAAAACACAAAGGAATCGTTTGAGGAGAGAAAGAAAATAAGAAATGAAGATGGAAATAAAATAATGCAGGAAATATCTTCTCTCTCTCCAGCTCACCACTATACCTACCTGGCGGGTAATTAGGTTTAAAGCAAAGCTTCGATTGGACAGCAGAATGTACTGGAACATCTTAAAAAGGTGTTGGAGATCTTGTTACGTCTCAGGAAAAAAAACTGGATAAGACCGATCAAGCTTCAATTAACGCCTCATGTTCGTGCCTGCTGGCACCTGGCTCTGGGCCCTAGGTTCTGGGCCATGGGCCCCCAAGCTCCTGAGGTAACCGGGGCCAGAACAGATGGAGGGACAACACACTGACGACACTACAGCCGGGAGTAACTAACAGTCTCTCATAATTCCACCTCGATGCTCAGTAAATGTGTGAACGGACACATACTGTATACTGCCCTACCAAGCAAAAAGGCAGTAACAGCTCATTTGGTTGAAAATGAGTAAGTCATTTTTGCTACATTAAATACATGCTTAAATCATGTGGACAAGTATCCTGCCTCTATTGTATTATGTTTTGGGAAAAATGGGGGTCATGTTAGCAGTAACTGCACTAGGTTACTGTGAAACCAAGGTAAATAAAAGCTAATTTTCTCAGTTCCACGCTATGAGCAGTTACTGGCTTTTTATTTGGTAGGGCAGTCTAAACACAAACAAAATAACTGACATTTTGACCGGGGTTAGAGGAAGACGTGCATTATTTGCCGAGGAAGAGATAGATGGAGAGCGTCTTAATTCCGTATTTGTTTTCTTTTAGAGTAATGATGGTCTTCTTTAACATACAGTACCTGAGGCTCTTCTGTCTGAAGGAGAACTGAAATGTCAACATTTACTTCCTCAGGCACATTCTCCATGTGCTGCTACTAAGGTAATAACGTTATACATTGAGAACAGAAACGACTGTCAGACAAATCTCACTAATTGGAATAAATGCTCTTCTACAACTTGTCTAGCTACTCCTCTCTCATATCAGGCTGTTGAAAAGAATGAGTACAATAAATTGCCCGTGAAAGAAAAAGAAAAGAAAAAAAAAATCTAATTTAGGTAAGCAATTTGCATCAACAGTAGCTTGTGTCTCAGCATGAGAAATGTGCATCTCAACTAGTAAAAGCCCAATTGCAAAACAAGCATAGTCAGGAGTGCCACTCCCAGACTGCAAATATAAACGAGTTTAATCTCTGCTTCATTTGAGATTTTTCCAAATTAAAAGCATTGAAATGTGACATTGTTGCAAGGAGGGAAAAGGCCCCTTCGGGCTTCTTCACACAGCACCGTGTCTACCCAAAGGCTGGGTACCAACACGTGTCCTCTGCATACAGATTGCGTTTCACACAGTGGAACTCTCCAAGCATCTGGAAAGCAAAATGCAAGTAACTGAAATATACACATAGGCCTATCTCCCCAAAGCAATTGAACTGTGAATGTACTCCAATACTGATACTGGTTCAATAGCCTGCAAAAACACTACTTCAAAAGAATAGTCACTATGTAAATTATGACTAAGACTGAATCATTTCACAGGAGGAAAATTACAGTTTCGGTCCTTTTCTGACACAGCTTGTGAAGACAAAAATCCCTCCCACCCCCATCCCTCCTCTCCCACCCCCATCCCTCCTCTCAATATGTCTTCAGTGATTCAGTGTTAGGCCCTGCTGAGCCCTTCTGTCCACTGACCTAAGCTAACCAGCTCAAGGTTACACAGCCCCTTCGGGACTGGCCATGAGCCTTCACAGCATGTCTAGCACACATTTTGTACATGCCACTCCACTCTAGCAACACCTTCCTAATATTTTGCCCTCAGAACAGAAATCCATAGATTAGGGCTTAATGAATTAATTTCAATTGACTGATTACATGTTGTGTTAATATTTTGTTCAGTATACATAGGCAATCCTATACATACACATGAATGTACCCATGAGTATGCACACAACAGACGAACACCAAATAAAATGCACTGTTGTTGCTCAGCATTTTTACGTGCAAGTTTAGATCAAAGGGATAATGACTAGAATTTACATATACTAAACTTGCATCACTGTATGTGTGTTACTAGTGTGTTGTTTAAAATAAGCTTGACAAGGCACTAAGACAACACTATCTCATAAGCTATCGGCAGTGACGTGCTACACACAAGTGTGCAGTGTACAGCCAAGTGTGATTGTACAGTCGTGGCCAAAAGTTGAGAATGACACAAATATTAATTTTCACAAAGTCTGCTGCCTCAGTTTGTATGATGGCAATTTGCATATACTCCAGAATGTCATGAAGAGTGATCAGATGAATTTCAATTAATTGCAAAGTCCCTCTTTGCCATGCAAATGAACGGAATCCCCCCAAAAACATTTCCACTGCATTTCAGCCCTGCCACAAAAGGACCAGCTGACACCATGTCAGTGATTCTCTCGTTAACACAGGTGTGAGTGTTGACGAGGACAAGGCTGGAGATCACTAAGTCATGCTGATTGAGTTCGAATAACAGACTGGAAGCTTCAAATGGAGGGTGGTGCTTGGAATCATTGTTCTTCCTCTGTCAACCATGGTTACCTGCAAGGAAACACGTGCAGTCATCATTGCGTTGCACAAAAAGGGCTTCACAGGTAAGGATATTGCTGCCAGTAAGATTGCACCTAAATTAACCATTTATCGGATCATCAAGAACTTCAAGGAGAGCGGTTCAATTGTTGTGAAGAAGGCTTCAGGGCGCCCAAGAAAGTCCAGCAAGTGCCAGGACCATCTCCTAAAGTTGATTCAGCTGCGGGATCGGGGCACCACTAGTACAGAGCTTGCTCAGGAATGGCAGCAGGCAGGTGTGAGTGCATCTGCACGCACAGTGAGGCGAAGACTTTTGGAGGATGGCCTGGTGTCAAGAATGGCAGCAAAGAAGCCACTTCTCTCCAGGAAAAACATCAGGGACAGACTGATATTCTGCAAAAGGTACAGGGATCGGACTGCTGAGGACTGGGGTAAAGTCATTTTCTCTGATGAATCCCCTTTTCGATTGTTTGGGACATCCGGAAAAAAGCTTATCCGGAGAAGACAAGGTGAGCGCTACCCTCAGTCCTGTGTCATGCCAACAGTAAAGCATCCTGAGACCATTCATGTATGGGGTTGGTTCTCAGCCAAGGGAGTGGGCTCACTCACAATTTTGCCTAAGAACACAGCCATGAATAAAGAATGGTACCAACACATCCTCCGAGAGCAACTTCTCCCAACCATACAGGAACAGTTTGGTGACGAACAATGGCTTTTCAAGCATGATGGAGCACCTTGCCATAAGGCAAAAGTGATAACTAAGTGGCTTGGGGAACAAAACATCGATATTTTGGGTCCATGGCCAGGAAACTCCCCAGACCTTATTCCTATTGAGAACCTTTGGCCAATCCTCAAGGAGGCGGGTGGACAAACAAAACTCACAAATTCTGACAAACTCCAAGCATTGATTATGCAAGAATGAGCTGCCATCAGTCAGGATGTGGCCCAGAAGTTAATTGACAGCATGCCAGGGTGGATTGCAGAGGTCTTGAAAAAGAAGGGCCAACACTACAAATATTGACTCTTCTTCAACTTCATGTAATTGTCAATAAAAGCCTTTGACACTTATGAAATGCTTGTAATTATACTTCAGTATTCCATAGTAACATCTCACAAAAATATCTAAAGACACTGAAGCAGCAAACTTTGTGGAAACCAATATTTGTGTCATTCAAAACTTTTGGCCACAACTGTACTTTCTCAAGGTTGGCATTTAAAAGCACACTTTATTTCCTTGCATTTTACATTTCCAGGTAGCATGAAAAAAACTGACTTATTGAACTTGGTTTGGGATATGAATGTAACAGTCGGGGTACAGACACAATCACTTCACAGAAATTGAAATTGAAACGGTGGGGATTGGATTCTTTGCTATGTAATTATGAAGGGATCCTTGCTGAGAATTTGATACGCATCACCCTCGCTCTCTTTCTCTCTCTCTGGGCACACTGCAGATATATTAGGTTTACTCGGCAATCCTTATGACAAAAAAAAATCAATTTATATTAAGCTGAGTCCTATGAAAGCCTCCTTGAGCCTGGGCTAGTCAAACCTGTTGTATTTGATGTAATTCCCATTGAGATTCTACTGGGGAGACTGGGAGAGATAGTCTTTGATAAATCAGGCCTACCTAAGAACGGCTCTGTATGGGTGCTGCGGCAGCCCCGACAATAAAGCCCTCTAAGCTGACAGGTTCAGCCCATATTCAAGTACCGTTTTGCCATTATGGATTAACGTCTTATTAAAATGGGGACAAAAAGACAGGACTGCGTGACATGGAGGAATGGGAGGGCGTTGAGTGTAAGTGTGGAGACTGACAGTCACCTACGTGGCAGTAATTGCTCATATAATGTCAAAGCCCTTTTCCAGCTCGCCACCCATTTTTAGTTTATTAAGCACCGAGCCTGGTGTGCAATAACATTGGCATGGCAACTGCAGCAGCACGGGCGAGTTAGGAGACCCATATGACTGGGCCATCTAAATGGGCTCTGCTCTGGCGCATGTGACTGACCTGGCTCTAACCCCAGCACCATGACAGATAATTGATATGACCAAACAGGGGTGATGACACACAACTGTTGTTTTCACCCAAATAGAGACCTTTCTCATATAGGGCACTGGGAGAGAGGGAGAGCACACGATTGTACTCTACATCACTGCTGTGAGCTTGGCCAGCGAGACTCACAGAGAGAATCACGTTCAGCAGCATGGAACTCCATGATGAGAGACCGAACTGTGTTTGCCTGGCGAGGAGGTGGTCAACTTTGGAGATGCTTGCCTTTGGAAAGACAACAAAAGCCAAATTGGAAGTTCTCCTGCTCACAGGTCACTTCCCCTTAGGTATTAGAGGCTGGGAGAGCTACTATAGTCATTATGGCTAATAAACCAGACAGTGAGCTTGGAAAAACCACTGGGCCAAATGTATAAAAAACTCATTAATGTGGCTTGGGACTTGGGACCGGGGCCTTGTAAAGTTGCTAAAGCAGACGCTGTGATCAACTTTTGCTGTCACATTGTGTGAGAGATGGCCTACTCCCTGTAGGTTCAGGTCACTGGCAATCTCTCCTGGGCTTTTGCTGTCAGAGGGGGGCCCGAGCCCTGCTCTACAGTGCTGTCAGCGTGCCATTTGGCAGCCCTGCCCTGGTAATGAATATGATTTATCTTTGGATGCAAGGGGAAAAAAATAACATCCATCTGTTCACAACCATTCAGGGTGTCACATAAAAACAGGGAAGTCTGGATTATGCATCTAAAAAATTGTTTTACTATGTTTTTTTTTTTTTTTTTACATAATCAATCACAATACATTTTCCTTTGTTCTGCAATGGATCTGAGAAGCCTTTCCCTTCATATGGTGATACAAAACAAACCTGTAGTATTGAACCCAGAACGCAGAAATAAGGTATGAGCAAGGGGTTTAGAGTTTGACTTTCAAAAGCTTGGAAAGTTGGAAAAAGACATTCTGAGTTACTGCCAGGACTGTAAAACTGAATTCCCCGACAACATTGTGCATCTGGTAGAGACACTAAAATCAACAACCTCAAATGCCTTCCATGTCACGCATCTCTTTCTCTGAAGGGGCTTGTTTGTGCCTCATACTGTGATGGCCAATTGAAGCCTTCTCACCTTTAGACCTCATCACAGATGCAGGGCTGAGTGACAGCCCCCGGGACGCGCTGTGCTTTGGAAATTTCCATTAACCTTGTTCTGTGGCTCACAGAATCACTCAGTTAAAGAGGGAGCCGTTTCTGTTGTGGAGACTAGAGCTATAAGGGATTGGCTGCCAGAGAGCAACTGTACAGTACACGTATGCGATACTGTGAATAGGTGTGTGTTATGAGAGCATGTGCACTCATGTAGAAAGAGAGTGAAAGAAAATACTAGTATTTATTTGCTAATTTCATTGGTGGTGTATGAGACGAGTTCCCCCACAATGTAAAGCCCTTTGAGGTTACATAAAAATACAATGAATTATTATGCGTTTGAATCCATCTTTGCGTGTATTTGTGTTCATAGGTGTCCTTCTTTGACTCAGTATTACGGTAGTGAAAATGTGTGCATTTGTTTCATGTGTCTGATTAGCTAATCTGGTGTATAGTTGTATTACGGGTTTGCTGTGCGTGTGCATGTGCATTGATGGTGTGCGAGTCGGTGTATATTTTAAGGCATATGGCTTAATGAGATCTCCTCTCTGGCTTTTGTTCTGTGTTTATTTGGAGAGTGTTTCCTGAAACTCCCTGGGGTGTGTTTGATCTGACTCAACCTCTGAGCCTCGCAAAACGCATCGCTTCTCATGTGGAACAAACCACAGACAAGGAGCATTCACTTCACATTCTCCTAATGGTTTCTAAATACTAAACTACCCTGATCCACACACACAGCTCTGGGTCTAATTCTTACTGGGCCTGACAATCTGGGAAGTGCATAAAATATATGCGCTACCAAAACTAGTGTACTATTTGAATCGGTTAATAACAATTTAACGTACAGTATACAGGCTCTGGGAATTTTAGGACGTTTCAACTCAGACCTGCTCAGCATACACAATCGTACTATATTATTCATAATATGTATAACACTAGAATTACATAAATAACACGTGCACTATGCGAATCCCATTCTCTCGTGAATGATCTAGGTCTCAGGGCATCACCTAGCTGTACTATCACATTACACATTTAATGCATAGCTTCAAGCTTGCTGAACAGTCAAATCTAAATGTAACTCCACATCGCCATTCTAATGTGCGGTGTTAAATGTGTGTTATTCTAGTCATCGTTACACCACAGCGGCATCTAGCTGCACTGCCCTCTTCCATTCAGATGTTCATTCAGAATATTCTAGCAGGTCCAGCCTAATGTATCATGGAATGGTCTTATGTAGTGTGCCTTTAAGGGCTTTGCACACATGACGACGCTAAGAGTATCTCAGCGAAACGAGAGCACAAAAATCAACCGCGGATTCCATGTGAAAGCTCAGCGCGCCCACGCACGCAGGCGCCGCCCCACAGACCAAAGGGTTATAGTGATGTAAAGGCAACGAGACAGCCGCTCCACGCGCTTGTGAACATTATGCAATCCCCTCGCAGCGTGCTCTCCCAACGACGCGAACCGCAGGCCCGTGCCAGGGTGAAAGGCTTGAGAAGGTACCGGAGCTCCAACCTCTGCTCCAGGGTGAGCTGCTTAGCTGAGCATTTGCGTCATGAATAAAACAACAACCTGTTTTTTCCACTGAAAGGAGATAGACTGTAGATTCATGCAGGAGGAAAGCTAAACTGAAGATAAATTATGTAGACTCCTGATCTCTCTCCTTCCCCATTGATTTTTACCTCCCGTTTGAGCCTTGTGGCCCCGCATATCAACACAGGTTTGGAATAATACATCAAAGTTTGTCCTAGTGAGTAAGAACATTTGACATCTGAATCAATGATATATAGAATGATGCCGACTCATGTATACATGCAGAGGGTGTATAGTAGTCTGCAGTAGTGCCCTTATAGCAGGTTAACTATTTGAGCAAGGACCGAGGAGGTGTGGTATATGGCTAATATACCATGGCGAAGGGCTGTTTTTATGCATGACGCAACACGTGGATACAGCCCTTAGCCGTGGTATATTGGCCATAGGAAACAAACCCCCGAGGTGCCTTATTGCTATTATAAACTGCTCATCAACCTCATTAGAACAGTAAACACGTTCTTTTGAGTCATACCCTTGGTATATTGTCTACACATGGCTGGAATGCTGTTTCAGCCAATCAGCATCCAGGACCCAAACTACACAGTTTATAAGGTGAATTATAGCAGAGAGGAAGAGGCGAAACGAGAGGCTTTACTCTGCCCAAAATCTGTCCACGTTAAGCAGATGGTTAAGTGAGGAGTTTTTGTATGGGCGGCAATGAGATAGAATAGAATTTAGGGAAGAATTTTGTCAAGATAAAAATAAGTGAGGCTTATTTGATCTAATAGAAGTTTTGTAATGTTAAGAGTGTACAGATATACACTGAGTGTTCAAAACATTATGAACACCTTCCTAATATTGAGTTGTTACCCCCCCATTTTTCCCTCAGAACAGCCTCAATTCATTGGGGCATGGATTTTACAAGGTGTCGAAAGCATTCCACAGAGATGCTGGCACATGTTGACTCCAATGCTTCCCTCAGTTGTGTCAAGTTGGTTGGATGTCCTTTGGGTGGTGGACCATTCTTGATACACACAGGAAACTCTTGAGTGTGAAAAACCCAGCAGCGTAGCAGTTCTTGACACAGACCAGTGTCGCCTACTACCATACCCCGTTCAAAGGCACTTAACTCTTTTGTCTTGCCCATTCACAGTCTGAATGGCACACATACACAATTCATGTCTCAATTGTCTCAAGGTTTAAAAATCATTCTTTACACTGATTGAAGTGACATCCCGACTACTTTGAGAAAAAACACTTAATATTAGAGTTGTTCCCTGAAATTCAAGAATATCTATGAATATTCATGAGGCTAGCACTCGCTCTCCATTGGATACAGGCAGCTGACGTCAACACTCCTCATAGAATATTCAAAAAAAGTATTCAAATAACGAGATGCATCAACCAATACAAAGAGAGGAATAGGCGAGAGCTTGACAGCCTGCCGTTCTGATCTGTGGACAGCGAATCCCATTGTTAGGGCAGAGACACAAGCATCTCATCATTATATCTAGTATCTCTGATTATAGTGATGGCCAAACATGGCTGGTCACATGGGAATGGGAGTCGAACCTGATTGGAGTATCTCATGCTGACGTTCCTCTGATCCTGGCGGGGTACGTAGCGTTTGATTGGGTCGATGTCTTGGGGGCTGATCAGCTCATCCACTGGAAAAGAGACATGGCAGAGTGGAGGGGTGAACACACAGAGAGCACACTAAAGGTTAACTGATACACTGGACATAACCCCATAAAATGACTTTTCCTTACAAAAGTCCTTACTTGATAATGAGAACCCATTAACCTGTGAGCAACTCCACAAACATACAGCAAATACATATGTTGAACTGAATATCTGATCTCCGTGACCTCCGCAGTCTGACGTAACAACAGTATAGTGAACACCCCAGCGAGCGTGCAATATAGAGAACACCTCTCCAGCGAGAGGTCAGAGAAGAGAAGGTATTTGACAGTGAGGTGAGGTCAGTGAAGAGAAGACAGAGAGACTGACCCAGCAGCCTGGCGATGTTGAAGAGGGCCTGGCCCCACAGGAACAGCATGCCATCTTGGCCCGTGTTGGCAGGGAAACGCTTCTGGCTCCCGTGCTTCTTCTGCTCCGCCTCCACAAAGTCGGCAGGTACGCGGTAGTACTTCGGGATGACAGCATGGCCTGACCCACGACGGGAGATAGATACACTTTACTGTGCTGGGTGATTACAAACATGTCGAATAGAGGGCACTAATGGAATTTCCAGGAGGTTGATACATCGAAAAGAGTGCAGTTTATGTGTCTGCTGCTCAGGAGAAAGGAGTGGTAGTTATCTAGTCAAAGGTATCTTAACAGACACACGTGAAGAACTGTCACATTTCCAAGATGGAACGCACCGGGAATACAATACTTTCTCTGCATAACAAATGCAAAGACACCACAAAGCCAAAGGAGGTGACAACTCTGTCTGCAACCACTGTATTCCTAAAGCAGCATGCATGCTTCAGAGGCTATTGGCTCCTGAGACTCTTTCAATGTGGTTTCTTTACTGGGGGGAAAAATACAGCTTTGTGTGAAGGCTGATATAAAAGCCTGCTTCTTGAAATATGTGAACAGCTTTCGTGCACTCAGCATGTGGGAGATGAATATGGATGGATATTGGAATATGTGTAATATGAAAATAACAGTAATCTTTGCAACCAAAATGTATGTGCATTTCTCAAAAGACTCCCACGGATGCCAGCTTGAATGTGTATGCGAGAGGGACTAATAAGTGTTTCCCCCTATATTAATTTAGCAGCGGTTGCCCACCCCTGCTGAATTGTTGCCACTGTAATTTTGTACAATAAAAATATTCCTGCTGAGACACGCTTTTAAAATGGTTAGTCGTTGGCTCGAACAGCTAGCATGTCATTGTGCTAACGCTAGTAGCAGTGCAACCCCCCCAGTAACAATGTACACCCCCACCCTTGACACCACTGCTGAAAGAAATCCTAGGGGGAAACACTGCTAGAGTAAGTGACTGTGTGTGCATGTGCGTGGCAGTATATGTGCACAGTAGTTCCATAAGAACACAGATCACCAAGGGAGGAAGAAAACTCACCCTCAAAAGATTGAAAAATGATAGGCGTTAACAGGTCTTGGTATTCTTTGACTTGGGCGCTGTTACCCCTGAAGACCCCTGGAAACCAAATACAGGTGAGTGGAGACTGTAAAACGGCTAAAACGTGGCAGATATTCAAGTTCTATGTAACCCAATACTCACAACCCTTTCAAGGCAATATTAACATCACAACTATTGGGATGTTTACCGTGTAAGACTCACCATCAATCATCATGAAGATGAAAAATATGGGAAACTCGCATTCAATTCCATCAAAAAGCTGAAAGTGAAAAGAACATTAGATTTTCATACTAGTGTCTTTGAAGAAATGGAAAAAAAGACAGAACACAGAGAAGGTCACTAGTTTCCGAACCTGAAAGAGAAATAAACTTGGCATGCAAGTGCATTAATCTCAAAATATATTGCTTTGTGTCAGTGGTTGCATATTGAATACAATAAAAATGCTCAGACAGCAACAACCCTTTTAGTCAACTTTTAGAATAAATGCAGCAAGTAGCAAGTGATGGCCTGTCCCAAAACACACACTTTAAACACTTCTTAACAGGTGAAGACTGGTGAGTTCGTTTTCCAATTCTAACAGCTAAACAGAAGCAAAAACAATTACTTCTGAGATGCTATCAGAGTCCCAGCCAACCAGAAACTCCATTACATAGCTTTAGACTTCTCACCTCACCACCCACCCCTCTACCCATAAATCATCTGGGGTTGAAATTAAAAACAAGCCAAATGTAGAGATGTTTGTATAGCGAAACAGCAATTTATTAATTTCAATCATTCCAAGGTGAAACTTCAACAGTAACTGTGAGGACGTAATAAGTCTTAAGTAATTTTTTTGTTGGTATTGATCGTTTGTCAGATAGTGTCCTTGGCTCTGTTCTGTTTTCATGTAGCATTCACAAACCAAAGGCAACATAAATCATTTAAACTTAGTGGATTAATTACCCGAGGACACACAAAAAAAAAAAAAACACAGAATGAAACAGACCAAAGGATATATCTGCATTACCTAACAACCCTTCTTCAAATTGACTAGCTCTCAGTCACCTAAGGAATCTTTTTGGGACCAAAGCAGCAGCTCACTTTTGTGGTATGCTTGGCTTCCTCGCCTTCAGAGAGGAGCATAACGACTCCTGAAATGTAATTAAGACTTTGTTATCGCCGTCTCCCATCTCTGCAGACAATCTCCATGGCAATAGGAGATAAGAGAGTGACTACAACGTAATGAAATAAAGGCTGTTAATTGGAGTGGTCACACATTTCCCAGGGTGCAGTTTGGCTGTTATAGCAGAGATAACAGGGACCGCTTCAGCCATCAGTCCATCAAATCAAAAGAAATCGAACATATGATTCCCCACAGCCATCTCTATTCTTGTATTTTGTTAACAACTTTATCAAAGCTATGTTGCATACCGTACTGAGTTGTTCGTCATTGCTCAAGGTTTAGGCTGACAGCTGGGTCATGCTAGTGTGTGTGAGTGAGTGAGTGAGTGAGTGAGTGAGTGAGTGAGTGAGTGCTTGCTTGTGTGTCTGTGCCATTAGAAATAAGGTACAAAATGGAGATATTTAATAAAATGTTACAGGGATGGAGAGAGCAGTCACTCAGTCCTACTTCTGCAGTAAACACCAGTTCTCCCAGGAGCCTCGGCTAGACCACAGACTGTAAAACTCTATACTGTACGACAGGATGCACTCCTTCACTTGTAGCAGGTAACGTAACAGACTTTAGAAAATCTAACAAGATATGAGTTTTCAAATTTAATAAACTTGCAATCAATGCCCTCCCACCTGAAACAGCATATTTCAGCGATAAAATATGTACAGCATCCATCGTGATCCCATACACTCACATGTGACTTCTATCTATTTGAGTGGGCAGCAAGAAGAGGTTGTGCAGAGAACCATTCCATCTATAGTGTTGTGTAATGGCCTACCACATTGCTTACTGTAATGGATGAGATTTCAAAATGATTTATCACGAGGCATTTTAAAGTGTAATATCCAGCTTTCATTTCCGAAATGGTCTGACTGGGACCTGTTGATTGCACCTAGTCTAAATCCTATAATGAAACTTTAAAGTTTAGTGGCTCAGATTATTCCCATATTTCCTCCCTTTGTGTTTCCCCCTGTTGAATCCAAGCTCATTAATTCTGGGAGGTCAGTGCTGCAGCTAATGCAATGATTTGCTCAGTGTTAAGTAGCTGCCCTGCTCCAAATTCACACTCTGCAGGCACAGCGGCTAATCCTGAAGTTAATATGCCTTCAGTTGGGATTTATCAACGGCAGAGCAGACACATTTGCGTGGCTTCTGTAGTAGGAAAACAAAAACTGGATTAACCCTTTACACTCGTACCCGTATATGGGTTGAAAATGGCCGTTCTGAACTTGAGCACGACAAGAAGATGCCTCATCCCTCCCGCTAAATTGGGCAACTTTGGCAAAAACCAAAATTGTCTGAGTGAGGGAAATGCTGTAAATTACGAGGACTCTATGTATTTTTACAGATGAGACGTTGAGGATAGGAAATACCGCTTTGATGGCATACAAGCAAGCCAAAACACCTCTGAGTCCACTTATCCACATTTCCATCTTGTATGAATATTTTGGACACTGTGCTAACAAACCTGTAAACGAGCTTCAATTCCATACAACACTTCTTCCATGGCCTCCAACTGCTTTTAAATGCTGGTAAAAGTGTATGCTCTTCAACCAATTGCTCCCCGGACCCTCTCGCCTGACTAGCATCACTACTCTGGACGGTTCTGACTTAGAACATTTGGACAACTACAAATACCTAGGTGTCTGGTTAGACTGTAAACTATCCTTCCAGACTCACATTAAGCATCTCTAATCCAAAATTAAATCTAGAAGAATCAGCTTCCTATTTCGCAACAAAGCCTCCTTCACTCATGCTGCCAAACATACCCTCGTAAAACGGACTATCCTACTGATCTTTGACTTCCGCGATGTCATTTTCAAAACAGCCTCTAACACTCTACTCAGCAAACTGGATGTAGTATATCACAGTGCCATACGTTTTGTCACCAAAGCCCCATATACTACCCACCACTGCGACCTTTATGCTCTCGTTGGCTGGCCCTCGCTACATATTTGTCGCCAAACCCACTGGCTCCAGGTCATCTATAAGTCTTTGCTAGTTAAAGCCCCACCTTATCTCAGCTCACTGGTCACCATAGCAACAACCACCCGTAGCACGCACTCCAGCAGGTATATTTCACCGGTCATCCACAAAGCCAACACTTCCTTTGGCCCCCTTTCCTTCCAGTTCTCTGCTGCCAATGACTGGAACGAATTGCAAAAATCACTGAAGCTGGAGACTTATATCTCCCTCTCTAACTTTAAGCATCAGCTGTCAGAGCAGCTTACCAATCACTGTACCTGTACACAGCCAATCTGTAATTAGCACTCCCAACTACCTCATCCCCATATTGTTGTTTATCCTCTTGCTGTTTTGCACCACAGTATCTCTACTTGCACATCATCATCTGCACATCGTGTTAATGCTAAATTGTAATTATTTCGCCTCTATGGCCTTTTTATTGCCTTACCTCCCTACATTTGCACACACTGTACATAGAGTTTTCTATTGTGTTATTGACTGTACGTTTTGTTTATGTGTAACTCTGTGTTGTTGTTTTTGTCGCACTGCTTTGCATTATCTTGGCCAGGTCGCAGTTGTAAATGAGAACTTGTTCTCAACTGGCCTACCTGGTTAAATAAAGGTGAAATAAATAAAAAATAATATTTTAAGATAATACACAATGCAGAGGACTAGAGGTCAATATGGAATTAACAATCAATGGAAATAGTTGTTTTTCAGTTCAACATCTGGTTAGAATCTGTGTAGGGGTTTCAGTCCTGGACTCATAGCTACATGTGGTAATATCTCATTGGTCTGAATCATCTATACATTGAGCCTGAAACAGGATACTTGTTATTTGGCCATTGGCACAATTTTACTGCAAGAAATTCTAATTGGTTAACCACAGGCTAGGGTTGGGGGTTATAAATTACATCCCGTCGCTTTGTTCTGTGGAGAATCATTGAGGACAGGAAACAACGAACATCGACTTCCCAGCAGATCATCTTTGATTTGTTATCTTTGTTATTTTTCTCCCCTTGATTTGCTTTGTGGTCTGTGTTATTGAAGAATAACATCCACTGCTAACAATCTCATAAAACTCATGTAATATGCAGTGTCAACATTTCTAATCACTATGCTTGATGTACAGTTCCAAGATGACATGGTGTTATATCCTGGGTTGTCCTGAACAGAATGAGGCTGTTTGTTGTAGAAACTTTGCCACGGACCACACATCTGAATGCATTTGTGTCTCCATTCTATGCGCACCAAAATTACTATCTGCTTCTCTGAATTCCCTAGTATTTGTAGTGAAATCCTAAGACTGTAAGATCATATTTTATCATTTAGATAGTAATTTTGTCAATAGGCATTTTTTCAAATTATGCCGACCATGTCAGGTGAACTGTTGTGTCCTCACCTTTAGCCTAATTATTTCCCCATAATTTCCAAACTGTTCCCTTTTAATTGCTACCATTGTTATGCATATGCATATTTCTTATGTAAGAAACACTTCAATTTATCCTTATCCATAATAGGCCAATTCCCCCGACGAGAGTAAGGGGGTTTTAAGAGCTGAAATGGAAAAAGTCAAGTCAGAGTAGCGCATGTTAGTCATCACAATCGTTTTGCAGGGCTGGCTTTTAAACTAAACCCCAGACCTTCATCTCAGCCGGTTTGTAGTGTCTCCTATTCTCGTCTTCATTGGCGGTCCTGTAGCCGTCACGCAAGAAGCGCTTGAAGCCGTACTTCCCCTTTAGCTTGCGCACCACCTTGTCCAGGGTCTGACTATAGAGGGCATCGTCATCCACAGCGAACGCAGGGTAACTGATGCAGGGCAGGAGGGCAGCGTCCGTATTCTGTATTAGGATTCAAAAAGGTTTGAAATGTGTAGCGTTTAAAACACAGATACCTGCTTTTGAGCATTTCCTAAGTCAACACTTCACCCCCAATGTGCCAGCTGTCTCCAGGTAGTTAGTAAAGGGTTAAGAGACTGAGGGACCCACTCTCTCTCTCTGCTAGTGGCCACATTCCAACATTAAAGAGGCTGACATTTAATAACATATTAGTCAGAGACTCGTATATAATTAAGATGCTCAACGTTTTACTCGCATAAGCCTTGTACTGTACTCCCTTCACCTCCTTCCTCTCCAGCCCTCTCACTCCATCCCCACCTCTCCCTCCAATGCATTTCTTCCATCTCCCCTAATTAAACAAATTCATTTACAGGAGCACTTTTCTGTCTAGTTGCTCTTACTCCCAGAGAAAAAATGATTAGTCCCCTCTTTACTGGTGAACTGGGAAACTGGATTGGTCACTGAGCCAATACATCATCGGGTACAGAGTGGTATTTAGCAATGAGTGGTTTAATTGTCTTTACTCACGTGGGACCTGGATTCTCTGGGTAGGAGGGATGACAGTGTCTGTCTGTTCCTGTTGTGGGCATCCAGGTCCACGAAGATTACAGACCAAGAGCAACCCTGCAGACCAACAGAGATGACGAGTCATATTCACTAGTGGTTGTAAGGTCAGACAAGGTCTGATACGGATTCGCTGTGGCCGAAGATTGTAGTGCTTTCGTTTTTGTCACTATGCGAGATTCAACGTAGCCTGCATGCTTACATGTTTGGACATAATGCAAACCTGGTGGAACACCGACTTTCACTGCCAATCAGGACTCAAAACATCTAGGACATATTTATTCCGTCCGTGCTTTTGAACTGTGCCACTAGTGAGCCATGGGACTGCAGGGCATGGATGGCAGCTACTGGCTGTTCCCAGCATGGCCTGATATAGGCCTGTCACACTGCAGCTGTCACCACCACTTCCACTAGCTCCCTGAAAAGAAGCCTTAATACGCAGGAAACAACACCAAAATGTCACAACCATGAACACAAGCATTTCTTTACACCCGCAATAACACCATCTGCTAAATATGTCTATGTGACCGATACAATTTGATATGATTTGATTTTGACACTCGCTCACGCATGGACACACGTACCAACGTGTACACACACACACACACACGCTACATAGCACATTCTCTACATAGCAGAAGACCCATTTTGTTTATGTTACTGTGAATTCAGCTAGGAGGATGAAGTGCTGCACACACACTCAGAGCCTCCAACGTCTCACCTGCCGCCTCTGCAGAGCAAAACCAGCTTCGAAAGCAGCAATATTACAACCGTACGCTTACAAAAGAGTCCGTTTTGCCCAACCATTTGATATTTTTGGGTACAAAGCTAAAAAGCATTGTTTTTCTATGCTCTGAGCACAGTGCGTGGGCACTCCAACCATGAAGGGCCCTCCAATCACCTCGATACCACATCATGTTGTTAGACTGCAAACTCTTTGCCCACGGTATGATTACCTACCCTCCAGCCCCTCTGTTGAAATGAGGGCCTGAGTGCTTTTTCTGGGTTAGTTTACTGTGGCATTTTTGGATTAACACATCTCACAAAATGTCTGTTACAAATGTTCCCGGACACGTTTCTTCACTAACACCTCAACAATGTTCACATTAAGGCAAAAAAAAATATATATATATATACACACACACACACACACACACACACACACACACACATCTAAGCAGTTTCTGCACAATGCATTATGTATGCTACTTTCAAAACAAGCCAACCAAAGCTTTTAGCCATCAGAGTGACTCAACAGGCCTGCTTTAGTGATTTGCTGTACATAGTGCAGGGTTTGGTGGAATGGGATGTAAATGATTCTGACAGCACAGAACGGGGTCTCCACTGTGACCTGCTCTTCTTAATACCATACCTTTATTGACAACACTCCACGTTTTGCTGTGAAGCAGGCAGTCGCTTAACAAGCTGACAACCCACACAGAAAAGTTGGGTAAAGTTAGTGATTGGCTCCCTCTCGAACCATTGTGCTCTGGCTAGTCATTGATTGGCTGTTGCCTCTAAGGAACACAGCTGGGGAGAGCCACTGATCATGGCTGATTCTCAGTTGAAAATCTGGTAGAAGTCAGAGGGGCACTGAGAGCTGGCCATCATTAATAACCTATGTGATGACTCATAGCCACTCCGTCCCCACACAGCAGCCCCAGACACACCAGCCACTACTATACTACTGCCCAATGACAGGAACCAAACCCAGTGGGGAACAGAGTTGAATCTAAAACTCTGATCATCAATGAGTCAATTTAACATCAATGGCTGTGGATTAATTAGATGAAGGAGGCGGCTAAGGAGAAGAGCCCTTCATTAAATCACTGATAATAGTAGCAAGAGACTATAGCAATCATGATGCCTTCAGAAAGTATTCACACCCCTTGACTTTTACTAAGTGGGATTAAAATGGATTTAATTGTCATTTTTGTCAACAATCTACACAAAATAAACAAAAACCATTATTACAAATAAAACATGAATATATCTTGATATCTTATTCAACCCTCTGAGTCAATAAATGTCGTCATCTCTGATGGCAGCGATTACAGAGGGAGTCTTTCTGGGTAAATCTCGAAGATCTTTCCACAACATTTGCCCATTACTCTTTTCCAAGATTCTTCAAGCTCTTTCAAATTGGTTATTGATCATTGCTAGACAACCATTTTTCAGGTCTTGCTACAGATTTTCAAGCAGATTTAAGTCAAAACTGTAACTCGGCCACTCAGGAACATTCACCGTCTTCTTGGTAAGGAACTCCAGTGTAGACTTGGCCTTGTGTTTTAGGTTATTGTCCTGCTGAAAGGTGAATTCTAGAAGTTTCATTTCATCCGGGAAGAAAACTCCCCAGTCCTTAACGATGACAAGCATACCTATAACATGATAGTAATGCGTTGAATTGGATTTGCCCCAAACATAACACTTTGTTTTCAGGACAAAAGGTTAATTTCTTTGCCACATTTGTTGCAGTATTACTTTAGTGCCTTGTTGCAAACAGGCTGCATGTTTTGGAATATATTTATTCTGTACAGTCTTCCTTCTTTCACTCTGCCAGTTAGGTTAGTATTGTGGACTAACTACAATATTGTTGATCCGTCCTCAGTTTCCTCCTATCACAGCCATTAAACTGTAACTGTTTTAAAGTCACCATTGGCCTCATGGTGAAATCCCTAAGCGGTTTCTTCCTCTCTGGAAACTGAGTTAGGAAGGACGCCTGCATCTTTGTAGTGACTGGGTATATTGATACACCACCCAAAGTGTAATTAATAACATTATCATACTCAAAAGGAATATTTAATGTCTTCTTTTTTAAAACTCATCTACCAATAGGTGCACTTTGTGAGGCCTTGGAAAGCCTCCCTGGTCTTTATGGTTGAATCTGTACTTGAAATTCACTGCTCGAGGGACCTAATTGTATGTGTGGGGTACAGAGATGAGGTACAGTAGTCATTTAAAAGCAATGTTAAACACAATTACTGCATTTTGCAACTTCCATTTTTACTCCTGAACCTATTTAGGCATGCCATAACAAAGGGGTTGAATACTTATTGACTCCAGACATTTCAGCTTTTCATTTTGAAATAATTTGTACAAAATGTAAAAACATCATTCCACTTTGACATTATGGGGTATTGTGTTTAGGCCAGTGACAAAAAAACTATCAATTTAATCCATTTTAAATTCAGGCTCTAACACAGCAAACATTAGGAAAAGGTCAAGAGGTGTGAATACTTTCTGAAGGCACTGTATATCACTATGGGAAAGATATTCTCCTTTCATGGTAGGTTAATATGGGACACAATTAAGTTGTTGTGCTATATTTGCTTGAAATGCTTCGCGCTGTGTGCATGAACGAACAAAACGGAAAAGAAATAAATCTGTTTTGAAAAAAAAAACAAGAATGCTAAGTGGAACTCTTTCCGTTTCCCAATCCATTAGCAGATATAATGGATGTTCACATTCCTGTCTTTACTTCCTCTAGACAGCAAAACAAATGAATCCTACAAATGGCTGATCCAGAAAGGAGCAAGGAAATCAAGGAAATGGGAACAGCAGTAATCTATCAAAGCTGTTAGTGCGTAGACATCTAGCTAGTCAGCCCTGAGTACAACACAAGCCCACTCAATAAAACCCCTGAGTGTATGGTTCACTTTCCACACACAGAAATTGATGATATCAGGTCATCTGCGTCACATCACCGGCTTCATCACATCCGGCCGTGATTGGGAGTCCCATAGGGCGGCGCACAATTGGCCCAGCGTCGTCCGGGTTTGGCCAGGGTAGGCCATCATTGTAAATAAGAATTTGTTCTTAACTGACTTGCCTAGGTAAATAAAGGTTAAATAAATAAAAAATAATATATAAATTATTTTTTTATTTATTTAACCTTTATATATATATATACTTAAAAAATTCTGATGAATTAAATCTCTGAGAACTGTGGTGCTATGATCATCTATAAGATCTTGAAGATGGATGGTGATGTAATGGGACTCCCGATTTGAAGTATAAATCAGTTACACACTATCTATAATGCAATCTTAATGCATCAGACGCTGTTACACCAGAGCTGAATACACCGTTCGGTCATTAAAATCCTAAACTCTTATCTTCAGAGTAAGTGAGGACAATGGTCTCTTGACAGAATGTGGATGAAGTTGGAGAATAAATCAAAATACCTGATTCCCGAACAGGTTGAATCCATTGATAGCCTCGAGAGCAGCTTTGGCTAGCCCCACAGAACTGCAAAAGATAGAACATGTTTTAGAAACTCAATATAAACCTGAAAGCGCTGTCGATGGTATTTATAATTGAAATACCATAGACTACACATTTTCTGTTCTGTTCCATAGCTCCAAGTTACATGCAAGGCTGACATGCACAGGTTACGTTACATAGATACTTTATAAAGGGGGGTTTGGTTCAACTTCTTATGAACCCCCTATGTGCAAGGCACATGACACCCAAAACGAACACCCCTTGACTTGTAACGAGCCTTACATTTATACTGTAAATGCCTACAAGTATACATTTGAACGGTTTAATAATGTAATGCAAACAGATGACTCGTAGATATAATCGTTGCTGAGAGGGGGATGAAATCATTGTGCACTTTACAATGCAGAGAAAATAGTTCCAAGATATGCCGACAAATAAAAACGTGTTCAATCCCACAAACAGGGCCCAAACCGAAACAATGCAGAAAAATAAGAGAACCTAGTTGAAACCAGCTTTTTTCCAAAACACAACTTCAGCAGCAACGATCACAATCAAGCAACATGAGGCCTTTTTGAAAGTCTATTGATTTTCTGTCCAAACTTGTCTGGACATAATGCGTAAGAGCTGTCAACAGTTCTGAGTGAGTGTGACGCCTTGGTCGAAGGTTTAAAACATTGAATGTGCACACGGTGCTGTAGTTTCAGGGAGCAGGGTGGGCATTGGTTTGATAATAGTAACAAGTTGCAGACAACAAGCACAACACAGTATCTTGTCATATTATTTTTACAAAATTGAGAAACATACATACAGTAACGTACTATTACATGTTGTAATTAATCCTGATTGATGTTGACAGCTTCTGTCAACACGTCCCAATAAGTGCAGTCTGGATGAAACCTACTATACAGTGGACCTAAATTAGAAACCTAATGCAGTTGAACAAAGCAAAATACTACTACAGTATTACGTCTAGAATTAAGTTGCTCTATATTTTACTTGGTGAGAGATTGCCAAGGGGTAACCAAGAGCTCGATAGGACTACAGCTTAGCCATTTTCGCACAAACGCAATACCATCTAGGATTGATAACATTAACATTGTTTTATTATGACTGCCATTTTCCTTTCAGCCGAGCTTGAATGTCATGATTAAATTCTCTAGATGAAGGCATTCATCACAGCTTTCTCTGACACTCAGCCACACAGGCCTACCTACCCATCGGCAGTCTGGTACAGAGTTAATGGAACAGTCTCTCCCCCCCATTGTAACCGCGCCTGAAACTTGGTGAATGACTGCATTAAGATAATGAACTCAGAAAGTATTTGCGTGCAAAAATGTTATTCTGCCCCCGCAATTGTTCTCTATTTACGTACTGCATATTAATGTGTATTATGGAAACTGAACTACAAATAAGTCATTCTGAATTTGACTAACGAACATGGCGTCGAATTATTGTCTATATAGAATGCAAAGCCAGATTTATTTCTCTAGGAAATGGTGGTAAGTTGCAACCAATTTTCCTACATTCTTTAGGAGAAACCAATGTTTTCCAGAGATAAGGGACAGAGGAAACAGAATCATTATCGAGGTCTTGAGAGAGGGTGAGGCAGTTCTACTGCTCGAATGATAGGCCATCGACATTACCTTTACTACCCTTAAATATATCCTCTTTGTTTTTGTGGAGAGATTAACACATTCCATGTGTGGAGACTGTGTCTAGCAATGGATTCATATCTTTATAAAGCAATGTATTCACTAGAGGAGGAAAAGACCGACCTGGAGTGCAGCTCAGTGCTTCCATTGTTGTACTTGCTTCCTCTCTCCCACATGCCAAAGTCAGGCACTCTGTACGCCCTCTCTACACAGAACACCAGGTTCTGGATGAAGGATACCTGCAGAGGTAGAAAACACGACAATGTCACATGAACGAGATCTCTCAATCTCAACATAGAACGCTTTCTCCCTGGAATTATACTGTACTGTGTAATCATATTGTCAAAAGAAGAGCTCATGCAACTTCAGGAAGAATGTACTCACATTTAAATGGAATAAACTATTCTCCAATAACTCTCATTTCATGCACATTTTCAGTAAGTTATTTATTCAATAAAACACATTAACATTTTGCCCCTGATGGAATTAACATTTGTGTGCCCCATGTTAAAAAGACAAACATTACCCAGTCACATTGGTAGTCAAAACCATGTCCTTAATTTAATCTGGAACAAGGAGGAATGGCTCTTCTCTATGCGCAGAATGAGACAACAGGAGAGAAGGAAACCTCCGAAAATAATTTTAAATGATGACTTCGAGGCCATGAAAGAGAAATGTGAAAGCATGGGGGAGATGTGACTGACAACAGGGAAACAGAGGGCCTAAAGAGTCCAAAAATGGGCCAGGCCCCAAGGAGGGAATACAGGGAACTAAACAGAGCCACTGAAATAGGGACATAGTGGGTTATTTTATTCGGGGCTTGAATAGAATGATTATGGCCTTTTCGTTAAAAAAAAAGAAAATTACAATACAAAACATACAAAAGACAACATACAGACTCACACAAACATCAACGACATCACACCTGCTCAGACCCACCTGTTCTCACCCCTCTCTCCGCAAGCTGCACCATTTTTGTTCCTCTCTGTCGCCCACGCTCTTTCAATATTTAGATAAAGAAGGATAGGATTTCTTTCCATTTGTCTTAACTACTGAGGATCTTTCTGGTATCTTGATACATAATGAACATTACTGTCACAAATGGGCACAGACACAAATAAGCACCCACCCAAAGCACCTACCTGTATTAATACTGCAATGCAGATTCAATTTAATTGAACTTCCAGTCGGCAAAATATACTAAACCGCTGCTAAGAGCCAAAATTGTACTAATGAGAATACCAAAAAACGCATTTGAATGCGGTGCAGAAATAACACACATTAAGAGTCCTATTTCCTGCTTATTTGTTCTGATGTAGATTAATAAAAGGATGCATGGTCGTTGATTTCATGCCCTTCACTTGTATTACGCAGCTCAATAAGCACTGTTTAAACGTGCAAATTAGGTCTGCTTTGCAAATAGGACTGGCCCCATTGAAGCTACACCGGCAATTTGTTTGCCATTGGGAGAACAAAAATAAAAAAACATTTAATGTGAGGCTTTCCTTTTCTGTAAACAAAGTGAATGTTCACTGTAATTGCTTCGGGGCATAATGTTCTAGAACAGCTCTATTTTTGAAGATAAGTCTGGATAAACAAAAGCTTTTTCGGAAGGCAATAATTTCACCCCCGTGCCTTAAAGTAAATCTCCCAGTGAGCAGACAACTGAATTAAGAGATGGAATTAATGAATTTCAAATCTCCCAAAGGGCTATAAAAACAGGAGACCGAGTATTAACAGCACTTACTGCTGCAGCCACCTTAAAGTACCACTATAACAAATGAGTTACTATTACTGTAGCTGTTCATTTTACTATGCCTCCAACTCAATAACTTGCTCACTAATGAAACGGGGAGCTGAATAAGTTTGTGTAAGTCAAGAGGCAGGTGTAATGAAATGTAAAAAAAAAAAAAAAAAATAAAACTTATCTAGTCAACAAATCATCACATTTAAATAGTTGTGTTTCTAAAGATGATAGCACCTTTACCGAAGGCTTATTCAGCTGCTGCCTCTACTATTAACTGTATCAGGGCACTTTGGCACACAGGAGCTTTCTTCGTTTGTTTTGTTTATAGTCTCGTCTGTGTGTTCGTTTCTGCTCCCTGTTGACACTGGTTTTCCCTCGGGGACCAATAAAGTATTGTCAAACCATCTAAATCACTAGGAAGAAGCCGTGCAGCGGAAGAGACGCGCTGCGCAGACAGACGCGGTCTTTCTGAGAGGGAGGTCACGTGACTAGGCCAGCGGGCCGTACCTCATCCGTGTTGTAGACTATCTGGAGGCCAGAGCAGATCATCTCCACCAAATAGAGCAGGAACAGGGACAAGGCGTCAATCTGACAGAGGGAGACAGGGAGACGGTATTTACAACGGGAGACCGGAATCCGTTCGGACATTCATTATCATGCCGATGTTTGTGAGAGGGTGTACCTGTAGGTGATGGTAGTCATTGTAGGACAGAATCTCATCTCCTGTGTCTACATTGAATATTGAGTGCAGGCACTTGGAGGGGCTGGGGTCCTGTTTGAATTCCTCCACCTGAAATAGAATGAAGGTGAAGAAACAGAGTGAAAGGAAGAGAAAAAGTGAGATAAAGGGCAAATAAAAATAGGAGTCAGTCCATAAAATATATATCTTACTCACTGGGCATCTTTCCATTATTTATCCTATCCTCACAAAAAGGTACGTGAGGTGAAAACCGGGACTGGGATGGCTCATGGATATTCCACTGCGTCATCACTAGGACACATACTGGAATTTTCCACAAATGAATGGCTCTAAAGACATGGGCAAACCACTGGTATGCATGAATGTATCTGTAAATATTGCAAAACAGACATACCATGTATTTTTATCGTGGTGCAACCTTTATTTAACTAGGCAAGTCAGTTAAGAACAAATTCTTATTTTCAATGACGGCCTTGTCAGCTCGGGGATTCGACCTTACAACCTTCTGGTTACAAGTCCAACGCTCTAACCACTAGGCTACCTGCCGCATTAAGCAATCAATGAGTCATGTAAAAGATGTACACATATGACGTCTCCTCCTCAAACCATTCCAGGTCAGATTTGCGTGATTCACATAGAGTAACATACTCGGTTTGAGTTAGCTTCACACAGCGCACAATTTTGTGCCAACATTTGGCACTGACCGAACTAATAACTTGTACGTTCCAAAATAGCCTAACATTTGTATTGAAAGTGCATTTTTTTCACAATAGTGCAGTTTATGAATCTTGTCAAATGTCACTGTGTGTCAGTGAGCGTGTGTGATCTTAGCGTTAAATGGTTCCGGAGTTAAATCTGTCAGAAAACATTTGAGAAGCTTGCGTTGTGTGGTTAATTCATTAAGACTGTGTTTAGTTTCATTGGTACATTGTGGTAAACTTTGATGCCCTCTCTTTAATGCCTTTTATGGCTCTGTAGTGTGTTTGATATGATAACATTTGCTTCCAAGTCCCTCTGTATTGTGGGTCCATTAAAAATGGCATGTTCTCTGTGAATGCCAGAGACAGATGTTAATGAGCGCTGCAGTGTGTAATTAACTGAAATGAACGGTGCATTATAATTAAGACACAGAAAAGCTTTCCCATGAATTAGGTCGTCAAGGTCATGAGCAAATGAAACAAAACAATTTCAAAGGCAACAGAGATGTGCAATTACAGACCAGAGCAAGACTAGTGTTCTATTGTACTAAAGTTGTAATTATGCTTTCATAGAGGTCTATAAACAATATTAAACGCTGCTATTTTGACTGAACGGTCCGCTCAAATAGTTTACACAAAAGTGTTCTGTTGAGGCAAGAACCATTTGGAAACCTCTAGATTATTCCATCCACATAGAGATAAAGCCAGTCCAAGCGTGAGATAGTAAACCGCTGAAGCGTGAGAACTGAGAGAAGATCTGTAAAAGGACTGAGATCTTTATTCCCCCCCCCATTAGTGACAGTTTCTGTGTTTGCTAAAATCTATATTTGTTACTGGATAATGGCATTTGTTTAAATCACTAAGAATGAACTACAGTGTTTCCTGTGGTCCTGTGGTCTGACGTTTCGTTTGTGGACTCACCTTGTCAGACTGGCGCATGTAACAATAGAGGATACCCCTCATGCACTTGATGGCTGAGTGCTCCAGCTCATGGGTGCGCCCCATGTCGTCGTCGATGCGTCTGCACGTCAGGGTGGATCGTCGCCACGTGCCACAATGAGATGGAGAAAAACGGACCAATGAGCAGAAGAGTATGTGAAATCAACCTAAATGATCCTACTTCACCGCACAAAATTACTAGGGTCTGGTTATCCTGTTGTGCATACAATAACGGTACATATTAAATGGAGACAACTTATTGTATTTGTACACAGTCATAGACCGGTTTTTCATATTTGAAAATCACCCAAATGCTTCCAGTATACTATTAACATAAACAATGGCATCTACATTGCATTCGGAAAGTATTCAGACCTGTTCCCTTTTTCCACATTGTTATGTTACAGCCTTAATCTAAAATTGATTAAATATTTTTTTCCCCCTCAATCTACACACAATAACAAAGCGAAAACAGGTTGACATTTTTGCAAATTTGGTAAATAAAAAACAGAAATACCTTATTTACATAAGTATTCAAATTGTATTTGTCACATGCGGCAAATGCAACAGGTGTAGACCTTACAGTGAAATGTTTACTAACAAGCCCTTTAACCAACAATGCAGTTAAGAAAAAGTGTTAAATAAAGTATTTACTAAAATAAACTGAAGTAAAAAATCAATTAAATAAAAAATAATTATATCAGTAGCGAGGCTATATACAGGGGGTACCGGTACAGAGTCAATGTGAGGGAGCACAGGTCAGTCAAGGTAATTGAGGTAATATGTACATGTAGGTAGAGGTAAAGTGACTATGCATGGATAATAAACAGAGTAGCAGCAGCGTAAAAATGGTGGTGGTGGGGGGGCGGGGACAATGCGAATAGTCCAGGCAGCCATTTGATTAGCTGCTCAGGAGTCTTATGGCTTGGGGGTAAAAGCTGTTAAGAAGCCTTTTGAACCTAGACTTAGCGCTCCGGTACCGCTTGCCGTGCGGGAGCAGAGAGAACAGTCTATGACTGTTGGAGTTATTGGCAATTTTTGGGGCCTTCCTCTGACACCACCTGGTATAGAGGCCCTGAATAGCAGGAAGGTTTGCCCCAGTAATGTACTTGGCAGGACGCACTACCCTAAGTCCCCAAGAACACAGAAGCCTCCATCATTCTTAAATAAAATAAGTTTGGAAGCACCAAGACTCTTCCTAGAGCTGGCCACTCGGCCTAACTGAGCAATCAGGGGAGAAGGGCCTTGGTCAGGAAGGTGATTTCAGTCTTTTTCATTAATTTGCAAAAAATTCTAAAAACCTGTTTTTGCTTTGTCATTATGGGGTATTTTGTGTACTGTAGACTGATGAGGGGAAAAAAACAATTGAATACATTTTTGAATAAGGCTGTAACATAACAAAATGTGGAAAAGGTGAAGGGGTCTGAATACTTTCCGACTGCACTGTAAGTAGACATCGTGCATGTTTTCATTAATGACATTCACTTACTTTGAAACATACCACCATTGCAGTAGACTTACTGGACACACAGACATGGGCATCTGCCCATCCATCCACCCATTTACTCCAATCTAGAGCACCCACTCCAATCACACTCTGGTCCCCTCTCTAGTCACATGGAGGGTAAGTAATGGTTTGGGCCTGTGCTGTCAGATTGGAATTGTCTTAATTAAATTCCTGTGACAATGCTAATGGGAAGAAACCATGACGGACGAGTAGTCTACTTGAACATTCTATTTTTACTCTCGTGTCCCCTGGGAGAAAAAAACGCACAGCAGTGGGTTTCGAAAGAGCACTTTGTTACAAGGTCTAGTGGAGAAAGTCCCTGACTATTTTGAGTATCTCAGAACTCCCCTTGAATGTGAGCCCTCAGTGTATGAAGTGAAGGACACATTACTACAAAGAAAAAAGTTACCTGTTATATAATCGGAATCAACAGAATGTCTGAAGGTGAGAGCATTGTGCCTAGAGACTAGAGAAAAATTAGAAGGACATATGGTGCTGTTGAAGCCCCCTCCCCCCTCCCTTTGCCCTCAGAACAGACTCACTTTGTCAGGGCATGGACTCTACAAGATGCCGAAAGCCTTCTACAGGGATGCTGGCCCATGTTGACTACAATGCTTCCCACAGTTGTGTCAAGTTGGCTGGATGCCCTTTGGGTGGTGGACCATTCTTGATACACACGGGAAACTGTTGAGTGTGAAAAACCCAGCAGCGTTGCAGTTCTTGACACAAACCGGTGAGCCTGGCACATACTGCCATACCCCAGTCAAAGGCACTGAAATATTTTGTCTTGTCCATTCACCCGCAGAATGGCACATATACACGTCTCAATCGTCTCAAGGTTTTAAAATACTTCTTTAACCGGTCTCCTCCTCTTCATTTACACTGATTGAAGTGGATTTTCAATAAGGGATCATAGCTTTCACCTGGTCAGTCTGTCACGGAAAGAGCAGGTGTTCCTAATGTTTTGTCCACTCAGTGTAGTCTGGATGCTCTATTAAGTGGGCACTCCAGCAGCAGCAGTACAGGCCAATGCGCAGCACCCCCTTGGCATTACAAAAGCTGTCTGCTTTGATTAAGAATATCAGTCCCTGATGGAGCCCATTAACTAAGGTTGTACTATATTCATTATTAAGATCAACTTTAATATACAGTGATCTAAGATGGCTGTAGATGTGTGTGTGTGTGTGTGTCACCTGTAAGCCAAAGCCAGGGCCCAGGAACTGGCTGCACAGTACAGGGAGTCCCGAACCTTGGCTTCCTTGCAGCTGGAGCATGTCTTGGTAGGGAAGAGGCCAGTGGTAGGGCTTTGGTAATTCAGAATGGTGGTCTTCACTAGAGAAAGAAACAAGGGAGAGACAGGCGATCCCTCAGCCTTTAAAGGCTCAGTACAGTCAAAATTCTATTTTTCCTGTGTTTTGCATAATATTGTACAACAGCTGATGAAACGAACATTGATCAGTGTTATTCTGATTGTATTTCTAACCAGCAACTATCTACACAGGAGCTTCTAATCAGCCTGCTTGCATGGGTGGGAGTTTAGGCTTGCCTGGTGACATCACCATGTGGTTACTAGACCAATAACAAAGAGAGTTCCAAACCTCTCGTCCAGTTTTAAGTTCTCCTCCCCACTCAGACAGTCCTAGCTAAATTCTTTGCTTGATAAATAGTTTTTTTGTCCAATGTAGTGGACAACTGTTACAGTAAGGTACTTGACTGTTACCCAGAAATCATTTCATATAAAAACAAATGCATAGGGATTTTAACCCAAAAAAATCTGAAAATGGTGAAATGGAAAATAAAGTTATGTTAAGCAGCTGTATATTGTGTAGTTATTGCTGTAAAACCAAACATCCTAATAAGGTGTGTTACTGCACATGTGAAGGTGACAATAACTTTGGCTTCAGGTCACATACTGTACATTCCAGAGTGACACAAATGTTTATCTTCATGCAAATCATCTAAATATTCTTTTGTTGAAATAAAGTCACACTAAAACAGAAGGCCTGGAATCACAGCAATGTATTTGTCACCACACCACCATCTACCCCTCCCTGTCCTCCCTCACCGATGAGTAATCTGTCTGAACAGGTTACTTCATTTTTCATCAGCACATTATGCCAGAGCAAATGAAGGGGACATCCATTCTGCCAGATCGTTTGTTACAGCGAGTCTGGGTCAATTCAAAGAGAACGTCAGCACAGCCAGGATAAAGAGGTGATGGAGGGAATTAAGCAGAATATTAAGAAACCCTTCAGTAACTCGGCAGTGACAATTATTTTGACCCCAGAGGCTGCTTAGGAAAAAACACATTAAAAAAAGGACAGTGCCTCTTCGGACTAGGTTTCATATGTTAATAACCAGAGTAAAAAAGTAGCATCGTATTGGAGTTTCCCCTGGCATTGTGAATGTAAAAAGAAAACCGATTGAAAAACAGCGAAATTGCTGTGTTATTTTCCCGCCATTTCTCAATTTTGTTTCCAACAATACTTCCTTATACTATGATTTTGCTAGTCCATTCAAATATGTGCTTGATAATAGAAATAACAAATGCCCGAATTGGAAACGTCAACCTATTTCTCCTCACCAACGCTGTGAACTAGCTTTTAGTGAGCGCTCACTAGTAGATTAACAGATTTTAGGCACAACTTCTTCAACCGGGTGTTCAAAACAGCGCCGTTTCTTTTTCTTTTGCGGAACCCGGACCAGTTCAGATGTGTGAGATTACGTTTTTTTTGCTCTGTGTTTTTGCCTAGTTATTATAGTATTGGCCAATGTATTATTTTGTACTTTCTCTCAACTAAATTTTCATAATTTATCATCAGTAGGCTATTGTAAATAACCTCTGGAACCAGTCTTCTCATCACCTGCACTGTTTAATAAATACCACCTATTAGGACCTGATCCTCTGGCTCTTCGACTCAACTGTTGCTGCTCCAAGCCCAACTAACCCGGCAGCCGGGTCCATAAATGTAACCTACCTTGACTCACTTTTCTCACATTCAATCTCTGCTTTAGATTTGGAAAAGGCAACGTGGTGTATTTGAGGCACATCACAGAGGAAAAAAGGGCACCTTAGTAAGACTCATCTGAATCAAAAGCACAGTTAAAATATGTTATTATTCTCTAACTTCAAAGACACAACAGCACTCTAGATGCAAATAAACTGAGGTTGGAGTTGCTCAGCCTCATATCATCCATCAACCTAATGTCCCACTAAATCAACAGCTAACGCTTTAGACACAGTCTATTACTTAGAATGGGCCATTCCTCTGCTCCCAGATAGTGAAAGAAAGAAAGAAAGAAAAAGAAAGAAAAAAAAGAGAAGAGAAGGAAAGGAGAGAGAACGAATGACAGGTAAGAGACCTCCACAAAAAAAACATAAAGCTCGCTTTACCATTTCTTAATCTCCCCGAGCCAGTCAGATAGCAGCCCTATGCCTCCACTATAATCAAGTGGGAGAATAAAATAAGAGGCACTGGAGTGTGGCCACATTACCAAATAAATAAGAAGCCTGAGGCCCGCACAGGAGAAAAAGATGACAAACTGTGAGGGACAGGGATGTCCCTAATGTCGTTTGCTCAGAAATTATAGAGAATAAGTCCACACTGAATCATAAGAGCATGTAATGCCACTGGCTTTACAATTGCACTTTTTTTTGTAGATAATAAAGATATGAATCGTCATTTCCTTAGCCATGAGGCAACAAAAAAAAAGGAATTCATCCACTGGCCTGTGCATCGGCGATAACAACTGCTACTTTGCTCCCTGCTTAAATTAAGCAAGCACATTCAACTGCTGCGTACCGACCACAAAATGAAGCAAGAACATTTCAACATGTTGTCATCTCACGGAGAACGTTTCCGAGAGAGCAACAGGGGGCTTGATGCACGTTACTGTTACAGTACTCTTTCATACATTACTAGTAGAACAAAATCACTCACCAAGATCAATCTCAAGCTTTCAGAATTTCGACCAATCTGACTGAGCAGAAGAAGGAATGGGGAAAGCACTGTGTAAAATACTACTATAATATAGCCTGCATCACAAAAAAGTGTGCTGTCACATTATTCCAAAAGCTAAAATTACATCCGTTTACTGTGAAGAACAAAACATGCACCAAACATATAAAAGCTACAGTGCTAACACGAATGCGAAATTCATGAGTAATGAGAGCGATTCACTTTCATCCGGGGAGCCCAGGTGGAGAGAAACACTGATCTGTTGTTCTCTTCAGGGAGGTCTGTCACCATGACTTCACACCGCAGGACTGGTTTCAGATGAGGGACCAGTTGCTCCCCTAGTGCCTTTCACTTGGCTGCTTTCCCTGTAGCATCCTCATTTCAACCTAGACAGCCTGTGAAATAACCCTCACTTCTGGGAAACTTTTTACATCAAAAATTCACAAGTATGCTGTCTTTTTGTCTTATACAAGCCTATGGGGAGGGGGATACAGACATAATACAACCCCTTTGGATTTTCAAACCTGAAACCATATCGATAAACTACGCTCCCCAAAAACATGGGCAATATCTTTGGTAACTCATTGAAGTATCTTTGTTGCCTGTCTTCAGTAGAACAAACATTTGTTTTTTCTTTCTTCGAATAGGCTCACGACATAAAATATAATAGAAGCTGTACTGCCCTTGAAAAGTAATTGGTCTTAAACATAGGCATTGCATTTAGACCACAGCCCCAGGTCACAGCAAAGCACAGATCACAATAGACCACATTCTATCCTTCATAAAATGACTATGTAATGCAATGCACTACACCTTTAACGAAGAAAGCCATGAAATCCGTTGCCACGCTGTATCCATGCGCCCCCTGTACTCATCACAACTGACCAATGGGGTGTGACATGTCTGCCAATGGTACGGTAACCTGTGAAAATGGTGTGGCCTGACTCAGACAGACTAAGATTAGAGTCTATGGGCTCTATGTTTGGCTGGTGTTAAGGCAGCGCTAGCGTCAAACGCACGTTAGTTAGACATTTTGTCATGTAAAAACTGACGCACTGGCATTTTCCAGCCCTAACGCCAGGTTCGTCAATTTATCGGTCTTAAATATCAGCTTGCTTACGCTCAGATGGGCATGGTGGAAATATTTGAGGTGTGTCCTTAAAAACATGATCCAAAGTGCTAATTTCAGGCAGCGCTGATAGGGATATTTAAGACCAATCGAAGGCTGGTTTTAGCAGTAATGCAGTTGGTTATGGTATGAATTTTGACAGTGGAAACGTAGACCTATCCAGCCGTGACGCACACTACCCACACTACCCATGGAACAAGAGTAGCCTGATGTGCTTTTTGGCACCTGTATACTTCGTATTAGGAAACAGAAAAAAAACAACGGTTATTACATTTTGTTTTATTTGATTAAAAACCAAGCATAGCCTCCCCTCCTCTCAATGAAGGCTTTTTGTGTGTGTGTGCCCACAATGCAATTGCGAAGTAGTCACGACTGTCGATAAAGGATTTGGCTCCTGAGACCGCTTGGAAATAAATCTTAAATCACCAAAGCTTTATTAAAATATCAAGTCTGAGAGGAGTAAAACAGTGAGCTGTCATTCACTTTTTATCTATGCATTGTAGGCAGGCCAACACTATTTTAGCCATGCAGGTCCCGTTTTGGATTGTTAGAGGTGTGTAAAACCCTCCCATATTCTGCATTGTTTTAATATGATATGCCAACAGAGAGAACTTATGGTGCCTGTAAGTGTGACATAGCCTATTTAAAACAAGTTGTTTCTTTGTTTTGTTTCTCATTTTAATTAGAAGTATTAGTTCTCTTTTTAGGCCTTAATAATTGTGATAGTGAAAAGAGCGAAAATATTTCTGACACACCACTGAACCTATAGCACTACTGCCTACACTTGTTAGGGCTCTATTTTAACAAACCTAAGAGTAACATACTAAATTAAATCCAGATTTCAAAACACAAATAGTTTATATCTACACCACCTAGAAGTAGACAAATAAACTTGAATAATCATAATCGCAGTGCTTACCTGCATTGTAGTAACGGTCAAGTCTCTCCCATAGTGGCTCATCCTCCCGGTGGAGAATGGAGAGCTTGAGAGGTTCATAGATGGAGCCTGAGGAGAGATACAAAACACAATTATTTACAGAACATTAATTGCTGAGCCAGAGCTCAATTTGAGGTCATTTGTTCATGTCTCAGGCGCCTCTGTGGTACTTTGCCACACTCTCTAGAGACACACACTACAGTAATTATGTCATATAAAAGACCCCCATGAACACTTGGGAGTAGTAGGCTGTAAGATTGCTGATAACTAGAAACCTTTTGTAGCATCAATCTCAAATCTTCAGAAGCCAATGCTAAACATATTTTACAGAATGGTTTTAGATAATGCTGTTAATGAAGACTTTAGCTACACGTGGGACTGAAGAACATCATCATAAACACATTGTCAATATAATTCAGTATCAGTTATTGTTTGTGATTTCCTTCAGCATACAATCAACAGTCCAGGTCACACAAAAACCACAATGCATTGACGCATGCAATCATGACACAGCCCCATTTCCAACTCACATTTAGTCACTGCAAATATCAAAACAAATCTCCAGCATGAAGTGTGATTTCATACGCTGAGCACAAATTTAAAATATAATGGAACTTGCCACCATTTCAAGCTTTCTTCAGAGACAAGTGAATTTCAGGGGAACCCCATCTGTTGAACCACTATTTCAGACAAATTTTACTTTGGAGAGATTTACATTTTAATGGGATCAATCTTGGGTGAATACCTCAGGTACTGAAAAAAAATCCACATTTCCAGTAAAATTACCATAATTTCCATCAGTTTTTAAGTGGTAGGGACAAAGCCATCGCTTTTCAAGATAACTCTGCAAAGGCAGTGTGAGGCTAATATGCAAATGAAAGGTTTTATTTAATTTCTACTGAATAGAAACACGGATCGAAGTATGTGGTTGCTTGGAATAAGTTGTGTGATTAACTTCACTGAGAGAGTTCAATATTTGTTAATACTAGGCTTAGTATTGTATACTGGTTAGTATAATTTTCTATTTCCATTAAACAGTATAATGGTTGTACTATATTTGGTGGGAACCCTAGGGAGAGACTGTCAATCATAGGTGCAGCAAAAAAGTGAATTATAACTGGATTACCTGGATAATTTTTAGATACAGTAGTGTATACCCAATTTTACCTCACAAAATCTACCCCATGTATTGAACGTAGCAGCCTATATCCACGACGGGTATATTGGTATAGCATCCTGACCAAGCCATGTAGGCAGCAATAATAATAGCGTATCACAGCATATCATACCATTCACCTGAAGAAAACTGAACACAGGAGGTTGGTGTTACCTTAATTGGGGAGGACAGGCGTGTGGTAAATCCTGATGCGGAATAGTTTCCATGTGTTTGATGCCATTCCATTTGGTCCGTTTTAGCCATTATTTGATTTATTTCTTATTTTATTTTACCAGGTAAGTTGACTGAGAACACATTCTTATTTACAGCAATGACCTGTGGAATAGTTACAGTGGAGAGGAGGGATAAATGAGCCAATTGTAAGTTGGGGATGATTAGGTGACCATGATGGTATGAGAGCCAGATTGGGAATTTAGCCAGGACATCGGGTTTAACACCCCTACTCTTACAATAAGTGCGATTGGATCTTTTAGTGACCACAGAGAGTCAGGACACCTGTTTAACGTCCCATCCGAAAGACGGCACCCTACACAGGGCAATCATTGCCCTGGGGCATTGGGGGGAAAAAATTGACCAGAGGAAAGGGTGCCTACTACTGGCCCTCCAACACCATTTCCAGCAGCATCTGTTCTCCCATCCAGGGACTGACCAGAACCAACCCTGCTTAGCTTCAAAAGCAAGCCAGCAGTGGGATGCAGGGTGGTATGCTGCTGGCAATTCTCCCCTCAGCAGCCTCCACTGAAACTGACATATGATACTAGGGTGGTATAGTAATACAAAACTCTGGCTGGCAAGATTAATCATTGAAATGTATCATTTGGAGTGGTGTCATCCTGCTAATTTTCTCATATAATGATATACAGAAATTACACTCGATTGAATCAAAATTTAGTTCAACCGAATTTAAGGCTTTGGGTTGTGCCTGCTACCTCAAAAAATATATATATATTTTACCAGGTAAGTTGACTGAGATCACATTCTCATTTACAGCAACAACCTGGAGAATAGTTACATAAGCTCAATTCACTACTTACCATATCTTTTAAGTTTCCGAGGAGCTTTGGAAATCTCACATTCCGAACTGGCCATTTTCAAAAGGTGAAGTAAAGGGCAATCGTCTCTGAGCTAAATTACAAATCTACAGCAATTCACAGGAGGGTTAGTAGAGCGGATTAAGAAAAAATAAAAATAAATCATAAATCACATAGCAAGTTAATATTTGGTGGCTACAAAGCAGACAAATGACAACACATAATATATGCCATAATATATACAATGATCACTAAAAGATTAGCCTACTTGGAAATTATTTGTACGTTAGCATATGATGGTTAAGATGAGTTATGACGGTTTGAATTAGCCTAATGTCTGAATGTGTCTGTTTTCAAATACAGTCTGCTGTTGTATCCCCAAAAAGTTCATAAATGTGTATACATATTTTCAGGCATTCATTCGTCAAACTATAATGTTTTTATGAGAGTGATACTTAACAAAGGAAAACTATTACTTTGATAAATTATTTCTTAAATACCCAACTATTGCATGAGGCCTTTAATTGACAGCAGGCTTGATTAACCATTGATCAAAATCAAAATCAGTATACGAGCTTTATGACTTCAGATTGAAAACAAGGACATAGGCAAAGCCCGAGAGTGATAACACCTCCCTCCCCCTTGCTCAAGGGCACATTAACAGATTTTTCAGCTAGTCTGCTCGGGGATTCAAACCAGCAGCCTTCTCAGTTACTGGCCCAACTCTCTTAACTGTTAGGCTACCTGCCATATTTGATCGTGTCTCAACAGGTATGAAATTATTGTTATTTTCCAATATAATCCTCTTTCGGACTCCGGATGATTCACACTGACAAAAAAACTGGTCGCGGCTGAATCTAGTTGCCTACCCCTGCACGGTCTATGTGAACAGGTTGCCATGTTGGCTAGTGTAATGGCAGCTAGCCTGATAAACAAGGAACATAGCCTACATCAGAGGAGGCTGGTGGGAGGAGCTATATGAGGACGGGCTCACTAAGGGCTGGAATAGTATGGAAATGGAGTCAAACATTTAGAAACCACGTTACATTTTATCCATTCCAGCCATTACAATGAGCCCGTCCTCCTATTACGCCTCCCACCAGCCTCCTTTGGCCCACATGTAAATGTATTCTCGTTCAGTATGATAACATTGCTGTTTTACGTAGCCTAACACAAACGACAAGGGTCGAAGCAACACCTGATGCGAAGTTCTTAAAATAGCTTCAGTAGCTGCAAAAGTATAAGCTTGACCTTTCATGCTCATGCAACCCCGCTATAGCAGGCAAGCAACTGATAAAACGTTCATCTGTTTCGTTTGTTTTTCCACTCAGGACATTCACAGAGGTTTGCGGAAAAACAACACAAAGGCGTGTTACAATAACACACTATGTCAAACCTGAACGTTTTTGTCTGGATTTGATTTCCAGGAGTTTCCTGCCGACATCTGCCAAGCTTGACATGTTCTCTGTGTTTACCAAGTAACAGCACGTCGCGACACTGCAGTAAACTGGGGAGAGTTGATGGGGTGACGTCACACCACCCCTTTTATGAACATGTCAATCGTCTTTCTACCTCTTGTGCCAATTATGTTCTTTAGCTTTATACACACGACTAAATAAGGCTGTAGATTAAAAATAAAATAAAAAAAAGTGTTAAACCCCACTCGTTTAGGTTTAAGGCATTGCTTGCTGTCTTTTCACCATCTGCCGTAAACCGATCGCGCACTGCAGTATTCCAGTTGGTGTTGTTTGAATTGAACAACTATGGGGATGTGGATATTGTTTATCGAGATTTTTACATTTACTGTGCATTTTGCAGGGAAGTATTCAGCATCTGCTCTTCAAGATGTGACAACTGACTTGTTCGGGTCTGAAAATCATGGCACTGTGGCTGCTTTTGGTGATTTCAACTCGGATAAACAGACCGATATTTTCATCATCAGAGAACGTGAGTAGCTGACGTTAGCTAGCTGGCTAGAATACTGTTCAGTGGTTCGCACTGCCTTTTCAATAGGATGAATTTCGCCAGTGAATAATATAGAAACTTTAGCTAGATACTAGATGAGGCTATTTGAATTAATAACATTTGCTGTGCATCTGTTCCAAAAACTCTTAGGGTGCTAGCTAATCTAGCAGAGCAATGAAAACAGTGATGACGTAGAAATCTATTTTCTCTGATTTGAAAAGCTGTTTTGTGTTCAATGCGTTACCTACATTACAAGACGCAGTAGCCTAGTAACTAGATTGAAACAAAAGCATCAAATGGGTCTAGATCTCTAACCAATGACTGTATTTCAGTGAATTAGTCACTGCATTGTTGATAGGGTTACGTGACTGCTGTGGTGACTATGAAAGTGAGAATTGTGTGCATTTGTTTTTATTGCATATTTCATTGAACTTTCAGAATCTGAGTTGGTGATATTCTTGGCTGATCTGAAAGCCCCATACTTCAAGCCAAAAGTACATAGCACTAAAGATGCTTTGCCCGTGTAAGTTTCTGATCTTATTCTCTCAATCGTACTACACATCACTTCTCATCTTGAAGCATCAATAATTCCACATTGTCCATCAAACTCTGTGGGTTAGGGTAGATTGACACAAGATGATTTTAGCTGTCACTGAGAAAAGCCCTATGCCATTCTTTACTGGCTTATGTCAACAGCTGGCACTCTGTAAATATCTTTCCTCTCAGAAATTTTATCATAACCGGTGTTGTTCCCGGAGACTACGATGGAGATTCTCAGATGGATGTGCTTCTTACAGCTCAGCTCAAGACCAAGGCCACCTCAGACACAATGGTTTTTGTATTCTGGGGAAACAACCAAACCCTGGGTAAATTGTTGCTCCTTTAGGCCTAGATTCAGGCTTATGGAATACAAAGAAATAATGTACTCGTATACAGTCAGAAAAATGACTTCTGTTAACTGTTATTAAATAGCTAAACTGATTAACATCTCTTATCTGGTTTTGCAGATGGACAAGTTGACCTTAATAAGACATTTGTGGACCAACCTCTGATAATGGAGTAGGTTAAGCATTTACATTTTTTATTTTACAAATCACCTGTAAGAGTTGTTTTCTATGACGATTTTCCATGTAAGCAATATTGTTTTCCTAAACTTTGTCCTATGATCTTGCTCGTGAGTTGGGAGTTTTGACTGTTTTATAAATGAAATGATCTTACGCAGCTTCAATGGGGACATGATTCCCGACATCTTTGGGGTTTCCGCTGATTTCACCACTGAAGTCTGCTATTTTACTGGACGGTAAGGTGGAGATTAGAAAAGTGACTCAATGCTTTGCAGTCCCCATAGACATTGCTTTATTTGACATTATTCCCCATGTCTTGACAAAACTCAATTGCAATACATTGAAATATTGTAGATGTATGCAGTGTTAAAAACAGCACCTTTGTTGGTTGGATCTGTGTTTTTTCAGAATGTCTGCTTAGTACATGAATCGTGTTGTGTTGTTTTCTTTCCTCACAGGAATGCAGTGTGCCAGCCAGCTCTTAGTTCACCTGTCAAGATACGTATTCCTCATTCCAATGCTTTCATCGACCTAAACAAGGATTTCACGGCCGGTGAGTAGACAAATATCCTGAATGGGTTATTGGAACCTTGCATTGCCAGACTCGGTAATCTGGCATTACAGACAGGCTGGATGGAAGCTAATTTGGAACCAGATTGGATTATTGTTGTACACGGTGTGTGTAGTGCTGGTGTGCAATATCTTTTCAATTTCTTCAGCAAGTTTGGAGTCTGTAGACTCACTTTCTACAATGAAACACAGTGTGGCATGGCAATCTAATGGCTGTGTGATCAGTGTCTTTAGCGTTAGTCAAGAGTAGTGAGTTCATTCTGCAGAATTGGAGCTTGGTAAGTAGATGCTTGTATAAATGGTCAAAATCTGTGTTTCATATACTGTATACAAAAGCAAGGAAGTTGAGTCTGTTCTTGGCAGCCCATCCTCTTCATATCTTTTTGAATTGATATGATGTAGTAACTTGGTAAAGATTTCCCGTCTGTATTGGGATCAGTTTGTGGGTTACCTTGTGGTATTCATCCCTTGGAGAGAATGTAAGCATAATAGGGCCGGTATCGCAATATTTTATTCCATCGCAAAAATGAAAACACGAAGCAAACCAAACTCGAAGGACTCCCAAACATTGTGTGCTATTGCTTGGAAAATAAATAAATGACAACATAATGTTTGTTTCCAACATTAGGACTGTTTTCCTAAAGATGCTAAATCCGCTTTGTGCTTTGTTTCCTTGCCACGGCACTAATGAGTATCGCGGTACTGGTATCGTCCCGGCCCTAAGGCCTACACCACAAGTGTCATGAGACAGCTGGGTAGATGATCTGTCAAGGCAATTCTCACTTTTTATTTCTATTGTGTGGTACACAAACTTTCTCCTGAGAGTTCCTTGAGCTCCAAACAATTGGATTAAAATATAATGTAGTTACACAATTTTCAAGTTGAGTAAGAGAGAGAGAGAGAGAGGAATTCCCGTTTTCCTCACCACTGAATGAATAAATCGGCTTCTTCTTGTTTTACTAGATTTCTCTTTTTCCACAAAATTCCATCCGACAAACCTGTCACTTAGACTTAAGGTCCTGACGTTTTCCATTTTTTTTCTCCCAGGAAGTCAAATCTCCTATTAAGGGCGAGTCAGTACAATACCATTATGAGGCTAATTCCCTCCTTTCATGATTGCAATATCTGTATAAAATCAGTGGCTATTATATCATGTTAATTTACAGCATATGGTATATATGCTTCACGTAGGCCTACAATAGATCTTTAAAAACAGGTAGGCCAATGCCAAACACTTAGCAAACATATGGTAACCTAATCAATATTATGGAAATAGTGAGAGAAAATATGTATTTACCTGATTTGTTTGATATTAATAGTTAACTATTAATACCTAACAAATAGTAAGACATTTCTGTTCTACTAATGCTGTGTTTTTTTTAAAGGGATGGTCTCCACTCTAGATCTTAATCTGGGCATATAATCTCTAGAGACATCTTGAGTTGACAATTGAGTTAAAGACTGCATTCCATAGACGAGGAGTAGAACAAACCCCTCATTGTTCCTAATCATCCTGGCATCTGGAAAAGTAAGCCAGGTTTTTTAATTTTTTATTAATTGAACCTTTATTTAACTAGGCAAGTCATTTGGTAACAAATTCTTATTTACAATGACAGCCTACCAGGGAACAGTAGGTTAACTGCCTAGTTCAGGGGCAGAAAGACAGAATTGTACCTTGTCAGCTCGGGATTCGATCCAGCAACCTTTCGGTTATTGGCCCAATGCTCTAACCATTAGGCTACCACTAACCACAAGATGAACCCGAGGCGACTTATGATTGTTAGAAGAAATGACAAAGTCTCTCTCACTTGATTAGAATATTCCACGACAAAAGAAGAAATTATTCTATATGGGAAAAAAAACTGAAAATAAACAATGCTTCTAACATGCAAAATGTGAAACAGTGATTCAAAACAAGCCAAACGTCTAAATATGCCTTTTAAAAGCGTCCAGTTCGGCAATGAGTGAATCCCTTTATGAAGTCCCACTCCAGTAACCTTGATATGAGGCAAATCAGTTTCCCTTACATTACACCAACAATAAACTTCTCTTGAACCTAAAAAATTATTCCTAATTGGATGCTGCGGGGAGCGTTGCGAAGCCATGTTGCCTAGCGACAAGCCATATGATAGTATCGGTTTGGTGTCTTTGTGCATAATGACATTTATAATTATTTGGCAATTACCATCTTTTTCGAATGAGTTCTCACATTCCGACTTTCCGGCATAGCAAAACCATTATCGAGATATAAAACTGATACCGACCCCAGGGAACCTCCAACGTTGTAGTAAAATATAACCAAGCAAAATAAAATGACATGTAAAAATCCCTCAAGGCTTATTGGAGCTCATTGTCACGTTAAGCATCTATTGCTCGTCTTATTGTGTCAGTACTGACTTGGTGATCTTGGTAGCAGTATGTGTGTTGGAATTAGCCAATTAGGAGCATTTTTACAGGGATACTTAACCATCTATAGTAATCACAAGCTGCTCATCTTAATAAACTACCAGAACATAGATCAGATAGGGGATGAGGAGGAGTGAACAGAAAACACCAGAAGTGGAAGAGAGAGATGAGACATGATACAGACTGGTCATGTGAAATACTGTAGAGGGGGACAGCGGCTGCTCGGCAGTCCAATTTACAGCTTAAATGAGGCCTTGACATTGAACAGGAAGCAATTTCAGATCTCTTAAAAGGAGTTGTGGGTAAAGGGTCACTGGATGCAGCTTGGCCATGTATGTTTACAGCTTTAAACACAACTAAAATTGGAGTCGCGACACGGGGATGACCCTCCCCATCCCTGAATAGGGCGCATGATAATAAAATACCTCTCTGTGATGCTGCTGACCAGGCCACAAAGATAGCAAGTGGTGGTCCAAACCATATGAGGTCCACTTAAAATGTTCCAGACAAAAAACGATCTAACGTGATTTTCCAATTACTGTACCGGCTGTAGTCGATTCGCCAAGACAGTCTCCTCTGTGTATCCTATGGGGCAGGTATTCCCAAACTGGGGTATGCCAAATAAAAATGTGATTCACATTTATTTTTATATTTATTTAAGGAAAAATGTTTGTCCTTTTTTTCTTTTCTTCACATTTTCAAACAGTCCATTTATATTTTCCAAAAATAAACCATCTAGCGAAATAACAACATAATGTCAAATACAGGTAGCCTAGTCAAATAATTGACATCCAATCACATTAACCGTTACTCTCTTGCGGGTATTCCACTAACGGTCCGTATGTAGCCAAACGTAGCTGCTGCTCATTCCGTTTGCTCGAAAATTGATAAATGGTCAAAAACAAGTAAGGCCCGCCGCGTCCATAGAGACACATACCAGCTCTGCTGGTAGTTCTGCTACTACCAGCAGTAGTACACCTGCACCTGTTGACGACAAGTTGTTCTGCTTCCACGAGCACATCCAATGCTAGCATCAGTAATTCTACATTTGTTGTTAGCCCAGCTAGCATGGACACTGACACTCTTGAATCTGATGCAGCCGAAGATCTACTGCCCACTTACCCGGGAAAGCAACGAACAACAGACAGACGTTGGACCATCGAAGAGGCGCAAATATGATGAGAACTACATTGATTTGGAGTTCACTTATATTGGGAGAAGTGCCTTTCCTCAGCCACAGTGTGTTATATGTACAAAAGTACTATCTCACAACTCAATGAAACCTTCACTCTTGCGCAGACATTTAGAAAATAAGCCATAGGACTTTTTTTGAGTGAGAATTAAGATTAAGACATGTACAGTTGAAGTCGGAAGTTTACATACACTTAGGTTAGAGTCATTAAAACTCGTTTTTCAACCACTCCACAAATTTCTTGTAAACAAACTATAGTTTTGGCAAGTCGGTTAGGACATCTACTTTGTGCATGACACAAGTAATTTCTCCAACAATTGTTTACAGACAGATTATTTCACTTATAATTCACTGTATCAGAATTCCAGTGGGTCAGAAGTTTAAATACACTAAGTTGACTGTGCCTTTAAACAGCTTGGAAAATTCCAGAAAATGATGTCAAGGGTTTAGAAGCTTCTGATAGGCTAATTGACATAATTTGAGTCAATTGGAGGTGTACCTGTGGATGTATTTCAAGGCCTACCTTCAAACTCAGTGCCTCTTTGCTTGACATCATGGGAAAATCAAAAGAAATCAGCCAAGACCTCAGAAAAAACATTGTAGACCTCCACAAGTCTGGTTCATCCTTGGGAGAAATTTCCAAACCCTTGTAGGTACCACGTTCATCTGTACAAACAATAGTACGCAAGAATAAACACCATGGGACAACGCAGCCGTTGTACCGCTCAGGAAGGAGACGCGTTCTGTCTCCTAGAGATGTATGCACTTTGGTGAGAAAAGTGCAAATCAATCCCAGAACCAGGTGTCAGGTGTCTTTTTATACAGGTAACGAGCTGAGATTAGGAGCACACTCTTAAAGGGAGTGCTCCTAATCTCAGTTTGTTACCTGTATAAAAGACACCTGTCTACAGAAGCAATCAATCAATCAGATTCAAAACTCTCCACCATGGCCAAGACCAAAGAGCTCTCGAAGGATGTCGGGGGCAAAATTGTAGACCTACACAAGGTTGGAATAGGCTACAAGACCATCGCCAAGCAGCTTGGTGAGAAGGTGATAAACAGTTAGTGCGATTATTCGCAAATGGAAGAAACACAAAAGAACTGTCAATCTCCCTCGGCCTGGGGCTCCATGCAAGATCTCACTTCGTGGAGTTGCAATGATCATGCGAACGGTGAGGAATCAGCCCAGAACTACATGGGAGGATCTTGTCAATGATCTCAAGGCAGCTGGGACCATAGTCACCAAGAAAACAATTGGTAACACACTACCCGGTGAAGGACTGAAATCCTGCAGCGCCCGCAAGGTCCCCCTGCTCAAGAAAGCACTTTACATGCCCGTCTGAAGTTTGCCAATGAACATCTGAATGATTCAGAGGTCAACTAGGTGAAAGTGTTGTGGTCAGATGAGACCAAAATGACCCCAAGAACACCATCCCCACCGTAAAACATGGAGGTGGAAACATTATGCTTTGGGGGTGTTTTTCTGCTAAGGGGACAGGACGACTTCACCGCATCAAAGGGATGATGGACGGGGCCATGTACCGTCAAATCTTGGGTGAGAACCTCCTTCCCTCAGCCAGGGCATTGAAAATGGGTCGTGGATGGGTATTCCAGCATGACAATGACCAAAAACACACGGCCAAGGCAACAAAAGAGTGGCTCAAGAAGAAGCACATTAAGGTCCTGGAGTGGCCTAGAGGGAGCTGAAGGTTCGAGTTGCCAAACGTCAGCCTCGAAACCTTAATGACTTGGAGAAGATCTGCAAAGAGGAGTGGGACAAAATCCCTCCTGAGATGTGTGCAAACCTGGTGGCCAACTACAAGAAGCGTCTGACCTCTGTGATTGCCAACAAGGGTTTTGCCACCAAGTACTAAGTCATGTTTTGCAGAGGGGTCAAATACTTATTTCCCTCCATTAAAATGCAAATGAATTTATAAAATGTTTCACATGTGTTTTTCTGGATTTTTTTGTTGTTATTCTGTCTCTTCTGTCTGGTTCAAATAAACCTACCATTAAAATTATAGACTGATCATTTCTTTGTCAGTGGGCAAACGTACAAAATCAGCAGGGGATCAAATACTTTTTTCCCTCACTGTATATCCACAGTAAAACATGTCCTATATCGACATAACCTGAAAGACCGCTCAGCAAGGAAGAAGCCACTGCTCCAAAACCACCATAAAAAAGCAAGACTACGGTTTGCAACTGCACATGGGGACAAAGATCGTGCTTTTTTGAGAAATATCCTCTCGTCTGATGAAACAAAAATAGAACTGTTTGGCCATAATGTCTATCGTTATGTTTGGAGGAAAAAGGGGGAGGCTTGCAAGCCGAAGAACACCATCCCAACCGTGAAGCATGGGGGTGGCAGCAGCATGTTGTGGGGGTGCTTTCCTGCAGGAGGGACTGGTGCACTTCACAAAATAGATGTCATCATGAGGTAGGAAAATTATATGGATATATTGAAGCAACATCTCAAGACATCAGTCAGGAAGTTAAAGCTTGGTCGCAAATGGGTCTTCCAAATGGACAATGACCCCAAGCATACTTCCAAAGTTGTGGCAAAATGGCTTAAGGAGATCAAAGTCGAGGTATTGGAGTGGCCATCACAAGCCTATAGAAAATGTGCGGGTAGAACTGAAAAGCGTGTGCAAGCAAGGAGTTCTACAAACCTGACTCAGTTACACCAGCTGTCTGGAGGAATGGTCCAAAATTCATCCAACTTATTGAAGCTTGTGGAAGGCTACCCAAAATGTTTGCCCCAAGTTAAACTATTTAAAGGCAATGCTACCATATACTAATTGAGTGTATGTACGTTTTTAACCCACTGGGAATGTGATGAAAGAAATAAATCATTCTCTCTGCTATTATTCTGACATTTCACATTCTTAAAAATAAAGTGATGATTCTAACTGACCTAAGACAGGGAATTTTTACTAGGATTAAATGTCAGGAATTGTGAAAAACTGAGTTTAAATGTATTTGGCGGATGTATGTAAACTTTGACTTCAAATGTGTAAATGTGACAGATAGCATTAATAGGAAGGCGCTAGAACCGTTGTATATGGTGAGCTACCGAATGGCTAGGACAGGCAAGCCCCATACTATTGTGGAGGACTTAATTCTTCCTGCTGCCGCGGATATGGCTGGGACAATGGAAAAGGCCAAAAAAACTATACAGACAATGCCTTCATCAAACAACACTGTTTCACAATGCATCAGTGACATGGCAGGAGATGTTTTGAAACAATTGCTGCTGGATGACTGAACAGACGTGGCAGGCCTGGCACAGCTGGTATATGTCTGTTTTGTTAATGGGGGTCAATTAAGGAAGACGTCCTCTTCTGCAATCCACTGGAAACCAGGACAACAGGAGAGGATATTTTTAAAGTACTGGACAGCTTTGTGACATCAAATTGACTTTGGTGGTCAAGATGTTTTGGTATCTGTACTGATGGCACAAAAGCCATGACAGGGAGAGATAGTGGAGTGGTAACGCACGTTTAAGCAGTTGCTCCCGACACCACTTGGGTACACTGTAGCATCCACCGAGAGGCTCTTGCTGCCAAGGGAATGCCTGACAGCTTGAAAGACTTTTGGACACGACAGTGAAAATGGTTAACTTTGTTATAGCAAGGCCCCTGAACTCTCGTGTTTTTTCTGCACTTTGCAATGATATGGGCAGTGACCATGTAACGCTTTTACAACATACAAAAGTGCGCTGGTTATCAAGGGGCAAAGTATTGACACTTTTTTTTTTTGAGAGACAAGCTTAAATTTGTCTTTACTGACCATCATTTTCACTTGTCTGACCGCTTGCATGATGAGTTTCCCACACGACTGGCCTATCTGGGTGATGTTTTTTTTCGCCTGAATGATCTGACTTTAGGATTACAGGGACTCTCCGCAATTAAATTCAATGTCCGGTACAAAATTGAGGCGATGATTAAGAAGTTGGAGCTCTTCTCTGTCTGCATTAACAAGGACAACATACAGGTCTTTCCATCATTGTATGATTTTGTGTGTGCAAATGAACTCAAGCTTACGGACAATGTCAAATGTGATATAGCGAAGCACCTGAGTGAGTTGGGTGCGCAATTACGCAGGTACTTTCCCGAAATGGATGACACAAACAACTGGATTCATTATCCATTTCGTTATCCCTGCCTCCAGTCCACTTACCGATATCTGACCAAGAGAGCCTCATCAAAATTGCAACAAGCGGTTCTGTGAATATTGAATTTAATCAGAAGCCACTGCCAGATTTCTGGATAGGGCTGCGCTCAGAGTATCCTGCCTTGGCAAATCGTGCTGTTAAAACACTGATGCCCTTTGCAACCACGTACCTATGTGAGAGTGGATTCTCGGCCCTCACTAGCATGAGAACTAAACACAGGCACAGACTGTGTGTGGAAAATGATTTAAGACTGAAACTCTCTCCAATACAACCCAACATTGCAGAGTTATGTGCATCCTTTCAAGCACACCCTTCTCATTAACCTGTGGTGATTTATTTACAATTTTCGATGAACATACGTTTTATATGTGAAATGGTTAAATAATGAGCAAAACTATTGATTATTATTATTTGTTGGTCCTATAAGAGCTCTTTGTCACTTCCCACGAGCCGAGTTGTGACAAACTCACACTCATTCTTATGTTTAATAACTGTATCGTATAGTGTGTGTGTGTGTGTGTGTGTGTGTGTGTGTGTGTGTGTGTGTGTGTGTGTGTGTGTGTGTGGCAGGCTTACAATGATGGCAAAAAACAACATTTCAGTGTGCTCTGACCCTGGTGCTAGAGGGGGTACGCAGCTAGAGGTTGAATGTTTGAAGGGTTACGGGACTATAAAACGTTTGGGAACCACTGCTATGGGCTATTGGAAAACATGGGAACATCTTTGCACACTCTTGACCTCTAATACAGGCTATACAGTCATGTCCCAGTCCCTCTCTCCCCATGCTTAGAGAGGCAGGCAGGTGAGGTGCAGTGGAAAGACACAGAGCTCTAATTCACCTAATTCTCAAATTCATTTCCTCCTGAAAAGCAGCATCCTCACTCCCACACTAAGCTCTTCACAGCTAAACGCGGCTGCACCAGACACCCATTGCAGAGCACCATATAATTGTACATTTCTGTGCTGTTTTTCATCTGCAGCAATTTTCTCTACAGCGTTTCCACGGTGACAGGGCAGCCTCCTGGTTTGGGTGCGGCACTCTTGCCAGGCTCCTGCCAGCGTGACGTGTGCCCCTGGGCTCAGGTCTCTGCTTCTCTGTAGACCTAGGCAACAAACAAAACAAAGTCTAGGACAGATGCTCTAGTCTACAGCCTCTTACACACGATGAATATGAGAAACAGGCAGCGAGCAGCCATTCAAACTGACTGACTGGCTGAACCTGTCAATTGTAACATTCCCGCTTGCATTTTACAAAAGGGGTCAACACCCACAGTTCCAATCCTTTACCCAGAACAGAAAGAAATCACAAACCAAACTGTAACATAGCCTGCCTGTGATTTAGCAAGGAAGTCTAACCTTTCAGAATCTCTCCAGGTGGGCTGGCGTATCCAAAGGAGTATGGCTTTCTAATCCCTTAGCAGCTTAAATATGAATGATTATGCTCTGGTTAAATTGTCACTGCTCAGTAAGCAAATACCCCAAAAAGATACCTGCCGTGGGTCAGACGCGACAACTTTCTCTGTGGTTGTCTTAACATGGAACAGTACATTCTAATGTCATAAATTCTACACTTGCAACGTTCGGTACAGTGTGCTCGTGAGGGACCAGGCTTTGAGGTGCAATGTTTGAGTCTCTGGCAGAGTATCGAACGTACAGTACATTTGTTTACATCAGTTTGTATAGATAAATGAATACATTAATAAATGAAGCATCTCATTTCTCACTGATGTACTGTATACAGTATATCTGTGGCCTCTGGTTGTGCAGCTGTTTCCAGTGCAATCCTCTAATATGTAGTACTCTCCCCCTCTAGGCTTATAGTGGTGTATAATAATACATCATACCAAACAGGGTTCATCCATGAAGACCAAACACACAGCAGTATCTGCCTGAAGCTTAATTGTTTGAATAAATAGTTTTTATTGAAAGATCTACCGTATGCCCTCACTCAACACTGAAAGATGTAACTGCTTTCTCTGTAAGTCAAATTTTTGTCAAACCCACACACTGATTTTAAGTAGCTTGAGGGGCGTCTGGAGCAAAGCCATGTTCACTACAGGAATCCAATAGGTTTGCAAGTACACACACACACACTCTCTCCGACATGGGCACAATAACGTTGCTCACATAGGCCTAACCATGTACGTAGGCTATACTCCACTGCAAGGGTGGGCTTCCTAAGCTTGTTACAGGACTTCAGTGAGCAGTTAAACTCCTGTTTTTGCTCTCAAGAATCAAGTGGCAGAGAAATGGAATCCAGTGTATGAGTTGGTGTAATCCCCCATAATGCACCTACGTTGTTCCCTTTAATGGTTTTATGAGATTATTTCTCCTCAGAATAGCATCTTTCCATTTTCTGGTGCCGTTGTGTCATGTTTGTGAATGAGGTGCTTTGGGTTGAAGGCACACTGTATATGGACAGGAATTGGCTTATGGAGGATTTATTTATGGGATTTCACTTTTTTCCTGCCCTGAATTTCATGCTCTTCTCCATGCTCTTTTTTTGCTTCATGTCGGAAGCTCACTTTGAAGGAGTCTTGGTTTTGTCCCTAACTCGTTTAATGTCAGTTACTGTCATGAGAATTTTGTTCTCAATTAGATTGAGATTATTGCATGGAGAGTGTCGGCTCAGTCCAGCTCTCGTGCATTTTTCTCCCGCCTGTCTAGTTGTTTTTTTTTCATCCCTTGAAAGCTACATACAATATCGTACAAATACCAACAATATGTTGAGGTTTTTGTATCTCAATGCTGTCATTGCATCTGTTAATGTCATGCCTAAATCCTCCTTTGGGCTTTGGCAAGTTTTAAATTGGTAGTTTCACGGTCTGATCTCCTCCTCCCTGCAGAAGACAGAGCCACATTTCATTCCAGCTGGCCAGGCAGTCTGGATCTCTCCCTTCCCATCTTCCTTAATGGGACAATGGGCTGAGTGTTGGGTTACTGTCCTTGAGAGAGAATATATACTGTAGCCGTGTAGTGCGGACAGTAAACCTCTAACCGCTGAGTGTCTATGTCCTGTCCTTGCTCAAGCAGTAGTCATTGAAGCGTAAATGCCTGCCATTTTCAGCAGCACAGAAATTATTCATTTAAATGAATGTCAATTTTTCATTTATTCGGTTTTGCTGGCTGCATATTGTCTGCGGCTGTCATCAGAATTGCTATTTGGCTGTAATCGATTCGGCATGGGGGACGTTTCATCCGTTCGGCAGGTCTGAAATTAAAACCATGTTTTATTTATTTTTCACCCGGCACCTGAGAAAATAATAGATTTGAACACTCCACTGTGAGATGAAGGTCTATTTCTAGTCCCATAGAGATGTACCCTGGATCCTCATGTCGCACAGGGATCTACTCTGGGATATTGGCCTAGTTGTTTTTACCTCTTGTATTTCTCCTGGGATCCTGAATTCTATCTCCACCAGTACTTTTATTCAAGGATTTTGTGTCGGTGCAGGGATTCAGTAGCTTGAAGCTACCATCCCTGCCTATCTCTGGAAGGCTCCCTATGTCTGGTGGTTGGGGTATCCATTTCACTGATGACTGACATGACATTTCCTTTATAATGTCAAAGGCTTCTCTCTCCCGTGCAACAGCAGAAACGTGGACTGGAGTAGGGAGGTACATTTTTATTTATTTTGATTTAACTAGGCAAGTCCGCGAAGAAAAAAATATTATTTACAGTGACGGCCTACCCGTCATTGTATGAGAACAGAATGCATGAAAACGCAAATGACAAACCGATGAGAAGAGAATGGCTTATCTCAGGGCTCTGAATATTTAGCACCCGCACACAAACACAATTATGACTTAATTTTTGCCTCATTATGGGCTGCCTAATTCAACCTATATTTCCCTTCGGAGTCCTCACTCGTACACAAATTGACATCCGGCCTCCAACCCCTGGACAGAGATCCCATCTCCTCTCCAGCCTGAGGGGTGAAGAGCCCCCCCGTTCTCCTTCGTCTGTCACTGAGCGGGGAATTGGAGTCACAGCTTGTTTGCTGAGTAACAGTAATATGCTGCTGAGGGGCATTAAAGCCTATGGAGGGAGGAGAGGGTTGCTTTTAGGCTCCCCATCTCAGCTAATGGGAGTGGGCACGGCAGTGATACCTGCAGACAGGTGGGGCTTGGAAGGTGTCTGGATTCATCGGACGTAAATGCAGAGGGGGGCTTGTTCGATTTACAGCATTGCTGGCACAGGGGCTGAGGAGGCTCTGAGCTTTAGGCATTAACCACTGGTTAAAAGCAGGCAGGGTTTAACTAGCTCTAAATGCAGTTGGCCTGTTGATGCAACTTTACAGTTGAATCATTCTGAAATGGGATGCTGTGATAATCTTGTAGATTGGTTATTACTGACTATGATGCACTTTGTTTTCATACACCCTGGTATTATTGTTCTCATACCTTATGTACCATTCATATAACTATGTTTGTCAAGACAACCCGTTAACTGTATTTTTCCCCATTGGAAAACCAAAGAAAATATGTCACAACAAAGCCCTGGTTAATTTGACATCTTTTTGTTGGAAGACTGTCAGCTGTTTGATTCCTCCTCGTTAGGCCTAGCCTTGTTCTCTGTGTGAATGTGTTCTGTCTGGCACGGAGGAAACCTCTCAGGAGGCTGCCTTCCTCTGACTCAAATACAGCGCACCTCCATTTGAGTAAATGAACAATGGTGGGAGAGAAAAGCCACCAAGACTGCTCATTAACTGCACTGCGCCTTGCTGAACCCCATGGCTTGTGTGAGAGAGGGTGTCAACGCCAGCCTACTGTAGCACATGCTGGAGACCGTAGGGATGGCTGAGCATCCCACACACAGTGTGAGCATTGTCTGAAACTTGAGGCTCAATCAATCAAATGTATTTATGAATCCCTTCTTACATCAGCTGATGTCACAAAGTGCTGTACAGAAATCCAGCCTAAAACCCCAAACAGCAAGCAATGCAGGTGTAGAAGCACGGCGGCTAGGAAAAACTCCCTAGGTTGAGCTGTGGATGCACTATAATTAGCTACAAATCTGCTCACCCCCATTTGTCATCAGCTGCTGCTGTTTGTTTTCCCTTCATTTTCTCCAAACAGAATCTCTCTCCAATTAACAGTCCTTAGTGGCTGACCCAGAGATGTATATCGGGCTTTAATCATCGTTGTCAGTAGGAGAATGGAAGGAGGAGGAGATTTAATGTTTCATTTAGTAAGTCCCAAACTCATAATTTAGCCTGCAGGGCATGACTGCTGCTCCTCTCTGACTCTCTGATAACCTAGTAGCTTTCTAGCCTTTAGTGCTGAGCGATTAGGTTTTTTTTGAGGTAGGTTCGGTTTTCGTTCGGTTATTGAAAAAATAATCACGGTTTTCAATTTCGGTTTAGATTTTTTTTTTATGGACATTAAAAGCACTATGCATTGTGGGTTGAATGCTGTGACAACACTGAATGAAACCGTTAATAAAAGTCCCATGATGGTAGTGACTGCCCATTATCACTTATTAACCATCATTAATTCACTTTACTTTAATAAAATATTTTGATGACTTTATTTCAAGTCATCTCATTGCTATAGAGCTGCTGCCTATGCTGTCTGACAAAATCACAATTTTAGTAGTTCTTCAAAGTAAATAAGGCATACTTTTGACTGCTGAATAGCAACTATCAATCACTTAGATCACGTGTCAAACTCATTCCACTTAGAGCCGAGTGTCTGCGGGCTTTCGCTCAAACCTTGTACTTGATTGATGAATTAAGGTCACTAATTAGTAAGGAACTCTTCACCTGGTTGTCTAGGTCTTAAAAAACCCAACAGCCGCAGACATTCGTCGCTCCGTGGTATGAGTTTGACACCCCTGACTTAGATAACGTATTTTCTGCCTCGCGAAGCAACTGCTTTCAATCCCTCTTGGTCGCATGTCTCGCTTCTCTGTCTCCGTGTCTGCTCCACAGAGGCCGGGCAAGTTTTAAGCGGTCGCGCAATTGATTTATGGTGATTGTACCACGTTTTCTGCGCTAAACTATGTTGAATATTGGCCTGTTGGAAACTAAACTCCCTACTACATTCCACAATTCAGTCTTGATCTGATTTATCTCTACAGAAACTGCACATCGAGCTCACAGAATAAAAAATGAAATAAAAATGGAATTCAAATAATTGAACCGACCTCGGTCAATTTGTTTTGGTAAAAACCCCCCAAAATTACCTACATTTCGGTTAATCGCTCAGCACTACTTGTCTTTAACTTTGAGCATGAACAACTTTTTTTTCAACTCTGGGTGTAACATTAATGGATTCAGAGAATTAGTTTGAGAATTTTCTCTGCAATCAGACACCGCAATACCCTGAAAGCTCTGGGGTAATTTACTATGAGGTTAATCTGGAATTCCATTGATTAGTATTTAGCAAGAAATGTTCTCAAGCTACCTTACTCTTGCAGCTCTATCTTACCAAAGGCTGCAGACTGCAGTGGCAGACGGCCTGCGACTGACATAAAAAAAAAAAAACGGCCACCTCGGCTCACAGTGAGTCTATTTACGTGTTTGCTTCTGTCTTCCAGCTCAAGCTATTGAACTATCCTTACCTGTTATCATCAAACCTTAGCTGAAGGTCCCCGTCTAGGATTTACCCAGCAATAATGAAATGATCTCAGGCAGAAAAGAAGTGTGAGAGAAAGGGAAATCGATGCAGGTGGTTGGGGAGTGAGAGAATGCCCCGCTCTATTATACACTGTGTCAAAGCCCCACTTCCACCTGGGTAGAGATCAGAACGGTGGCTCTATCTGTTTATTCACAAGGTAATGTGATGCAGGGATATTGTGGAGCTTCATCCCTGCTCCCGTTCTGTATAATGGAATTGAGAGCTATAATAAAGTCTAAGTCAAACCGTCAGCAGATTCATTTTTTTTTTTTACCTTTTAACCTTTATGTATCTAGGCAAGTCAGTTAAGAACAAATTCTTAATTACAATGACGGCTTACCGGGGAACAGTGCCTTGTTCAGGGGCAGAACTACAGATGTTTACCTTATCAGCTCGGAGATTCGATCCAGCAACCTTTCGGTTACTGGCCCAACGCTCTAACCACAATTGCTTCCAATCCCCTCAATCAAATCTGATTGAGAAGTTATGAATTCAAAGCATTCCTCTCCAACTACACACACAGGCCTAGTGTTTTCCAAATTTAAGATCGATTTAGATAGAAGCTATATTCCTTCTAGATTGGATCTGGAGATTCTTTTCCGGAGTCATCTGTATACCCAACATATAGAAGCCAACAACATTGATTTGATTTGCTTTGCTTTAGAATCTCCCACTCACCTTCTCAAGACCATCTACAGCCCACTCTTCTTCTCATGATGTTTGTCTGCCGTAGTTGCTGAAATGTACGCCACCTCTCTGTATCAGAGAAATTAACTCGTCGCTTTGTTGTCTACTTCCTCCGCTCAGAAAGATGGGCAACAGGGAAGGAGTGTTGGAGAAGAAGGATTTCTCCAGAGTTGTCTCCTTTTCCCTTGAGCACCCTCTCCCCCATTCCCTTTCTATGGGTCTCCCTGTCTCCCAACATGTGTCAAAGCAGGGCACGAGGAAGAGTTTGCAAACCATCGTAGGGCCTGGTATTCCCAGCACTGAGAGTATGGATGTGGGCGATGGAACTCCACACAGTGCTCTCGATTAAACACTCTCATTAGACTTAATTGAATATTGCTAACAAAGCTGCGGGATAATGTTTCCACTTCTCAAACATGAGGTGTCGTCTCCCTCTCTTTGCTTTTTTATGTTTCTCATTGTAATCCGTATTAGATAATATGTGTGTAACACAGCAAGCCAGATGGATAGATACACGTTTAGTTTTTTTGTAAATATATGTTATGTAACTATGTTTGGGATCATGCTTTGCGCCTTTCTCCGAATCTGCTTGCATAGTCATTTCATGATTAATTGTCAATTCCATAGACACTATTCAATCAAGTAATTCCCATGTCATGTTTAGCTGCTGCATTGCCATTTCTATGTAGACCTGTATGTGTGAAGCCTGTCAGGGCATGAATACAACCATATTTTCATTAATATCTCTCTTTGGGTTTTACTTTTTATGGCATGTTTCCCCTAAAGGTATAATCTAAAATGTGCTCGTTAATATTGTAATCCTGGAGCTTATTGAAATATGCATGCCATATTGGAGAGGTAGCATGCCAAGCAGGCCTTGAAAAACCAAGAACCAATCACAGAAAAGAGGACAGAGGCTTTCACCGTGCATGCTGGGAAACCTCCAGCAGCCAGTGAAGAATAGGCGCAAGCCAACACAACCCAACCAAGCCGACACTGCTTCTTGACACAATGCCCACTTAACCCGGAAGCCAGCCGCACCAATGTGTCGGAGGAAACACCGTACACCTGGCGACCCTGTCAGCGTGCATGCACCCGGCCCGCCACAGGAGTCGCTAGAGCGCGATGGGACAAGGACATCCGTGCCATCCAAACCATCCCCTAACCCGGACGACGCTGGGCCAATTGTGCGCCGCCCTATGGGTCTCCCAGTCGCGGCTGGCTGCAACAGAGCCTGGACTCAAACCCAGAATCTCTAGTGGCGCAGCGCCTTAGACCACTGCGCCACTCGGGAGGTAAGACTATATAAATATTTGAATCCAATTTAATCTGGGGCTCTGCAACATGATTCCTGTTTTTTATTGATGTCATTCCATGTTATTATCAGTGACACTCCTGATTATTCAATTAAGGAGGCAGTAAGACTGAAAGGACACTTGATTTGAGCTGATTGAATGGGCTACATCAGGCTCCATGATAAGGAGAGGTAATCAGATACCCACTCTCCGGATCTGTAATGGCGGGCTCAATGGTTATCCTGCAAGTAACAATTAGCCTACCTCATCTGTGAACATATTTATGGTCTTGTGTGTTTTCTTCGATTTTTCTATTCTTACGAGGAGAATATTAACTAAAACAAACATAATCTTCCCTAATCCAAAAGAGGAGGTGGGAGAAACAATCAACTGATTAAAGATGAACACTTTGCAATTAAGATTTTAGAAATCACTGTTGGGATTTGCTGCTTCGTAGGTTTTCATCCGCAGATGCACCTGATTTTTACTCCAATGCCACAGCTTGTAAGTCTTGGTGTAATTAAGCAATCTATTCTCTATTTTAAAGCTGCACTACGTAACTTTTTGGGCGACTTGACCAAATTAACATAGAAATGTGAGTTATAGATCTTTCATTCCGATTGAACACAAGTCTTAAGAGGCAGTAGATCTGTTTTATGTGCACTATTTCTATGCTTCTCGTTATTATGTTTTGTTTTTGCATCTATTACTTTCGGTTTTGAACCAGCTGAAAATACAATATTTTTGGTTATGGAAAATATGTTTCAATGATTCTCTACACTTTTACTTGCTTGTTTTGTCACAAACTGAATTTAGCCGAACTATTCGAATTTTAGCAACTAGGAAATGGCAGAGCGATTTCTGCATAGTGCAATTTTTTTTATAATTAAGACTTTCTTTAATTAGCTTTGTGGTTGCAATCCTGCAACTAGACTGTGGCATGACATCACTTAGAGCCCAGAGCCTTTCACTCATACCTGAATTATGCATTCAATGCAGTCACGGGGTGAATATGCACAAGTCTGTTTCGAAGTCTATCCAATTGCCTGTACTGTGTATATCAACCTGTTTCCTTTTGTAATTTGTTTTGTATTTAAAGTCATGATGAATGGCTTTCGAAAATGAGTTATTGTCAGGAACCCTGACCCTAGGCAACAGCAGTGACTAGGGTCCGGGATGAATGACGGACTCTCTTGGTAACTTCGAAAAGGAAAAGATATATATTTCAGGGGCGGGGGCAGACAGACAACTCTCCCAACAAATCACAAGGCGATTCGATACCAACGTTTGCCGGTATAAAGCAGGGATTTTAGTGAAGGTAGTTGATGCAAACTAGCCACTTATGAAAGCTTGTGTAAGCCGGAACATTGACACATTGAGGGGGGGGCAACCTGTCTGTCTATGGAGACTTCTAATGAATAGGACATAGGACTATTATTCATACATGGCATGAGAAAGGTGAAGACAAGCCACATAGTTCACTCTCATTATCACTGTGTAGAGGTGGAGAGTAATTACTGCCGTCTTCACAGACTTTGAATTAACCCGAGCTTTCACAACTGTCATAACACAGTCACTTTGATTTAAAATACATTGGAACATTTCACCATGACATTTATTTTATGTTCATCAGTACTTTTCCATGCGTAATGTAATTGATCAAATCATGTCATGATATTAGTATAATACAGGAGGGCACAATTTATAGTCCAATTATTAACACGTGGGGGAGGATTAGAGGGAAAGTATTTTCAGTTTTGCTATATTTAGCAATAGTAAAAGTCTGATAGCAGCAGTTGTGATGTGTGGGTGGGTGTGCGTGCATGTGTGCTAAGATGTGGAGAATCAGAGCCGGTTGGTCAGTCCAGTTCAAGTGTTCAGCAGTCTGATGGCTTGTAGATAGAAACTGAGCCTGTTGGTATCAGACCTCATGCTCTGACACCGTCTTCCCGAAGGTAAGGGAACGAACAGCTCGTGGCTGGGGTGTGTGGGGTTTTTTGAAAATGCTGCGGGCCTTCCTCAGGCACTGTTTCTAGTAGATGTCCTGGATGGGTGGGAGCCCTACTGGGTTTTCATTTTATCCCTCTTACTCAAGTAGTGGTGCCATTTTTAAAAAGTGTTATACGCGTAGAACTGTGTAAAACCAAGTGATGGAAGATATTTATACAGCCGTTTTTATTTTACTGGGCAGAGGTCTTTATAGAGCCACTGAGGTATGTCGTTACTGTGAACCAGGGAGAGGAGGAGGATGACGAGGAGAGGAGTAGGAGGAGTGTCCCGTGGGGGCTTTAAGTGTTTACAGGATTTCTCAGTGATGTGGAGAGCTCCCCTGCCTCGTCCATGCCCCCTCTAATCAGACGGGCAGATACCCACCGCTAGCTGAGGAGAGCTTCCTTACAGCCTGATTTAATGAACCTGTTTACTCCTCATCAGCAGACTGCAGGAGGCTACACACTCCACATGGGTCACACATCTGAAGATCACAGAGGGAGTGAGAGAGAGACTCATGGAAGTGAGAATGCAGCTAAACTCTGCAGTTCCCTCAGCAGCACACTGTGAAATGTATAGTAGTCTCTGTCTCCAAAGGTCTCTATCTATCTGTATGGATAACCTCTCCACCCCACTCCCCTCTGTATATATTGCCCACAGTGAGACCATTGATCAAAGCAGCCTCTCTGTGGATGAGATTATCGCTCCTTTCCATGAAAAGGGCATCTGCCTGCATGATGGCAGATTAAAGGCCCATGTGGTGTGTGGAGTTTTCTTTGTGTGCCTTCCATTTTGCCACATTTAGGATTATCACAGTTAGATGTTGGATTTCCATGGGCGGTATGAAGCAGACACTGCACGAGTGGAATAGGAATATTGACTTAAGAGAAAAGGACAGCACTCTACTCCAAAAAATCTGTTTAATATCTCATTGGAATTGGAAGACCCCATCCGAATTATCATGCTGTCTTTTACAGTGCACAGAATATAAGTGCTTTTCACTTATTATGCCTAGCGTATTTCTATAGGGAGAAGACACATTGGACCCTGCAGGCATTTTTTTCCTGCCACTCCTGGTAATGTTAGGAGACGCGTTGAGAAGTTTTAATTTAGTATTCTGTCTCGCCATGTGATGTCTCACAATAGATTCATTAATAACTGTAGGGATAGGGATCCCAGCTAAGTTATTCCATCCTTTTTCCTTCTTTCTTAGTGTTGTTGCTGAGTTCCCCCAGCCCTGAGCTAAACAGGGAGCCCACACAGAGCCCAAGGGCTCATCACTAGCATTAGTTCATGTACAATTAGCTTTTCTGCAGACTGGAGGTTGCCTCTAAAAGTGCAGCGTCATATGAATAATTGCTGCGGAGCGGAAGTAAAAAGAAAAGCACTGAAATATGTACAGTACCTGTCAAAAGTTTGGACACACCAACTCATTCAAGGGTTTTTCTTTATTTTTACTATTTTCTACATTGTAGAATAATAGTGAAGACATAAAAACTATGAAATGACACATGGAATCATGTAGTAAACAAAAAAGTGTTAAACAAATCAAAATATATTTTAGATATATTAGATTCTTCAAAGTAGCCATCCTTTGCCTTGACAGCTTTGCACACTCTTGGCATTTTCTAAACCAGCTTCACCTGGAATGCTTTTCCAACAATCTTGAAGGAGTTCCCACATATGCTGAGCACTTGTTGGCTGCTTTTCCTTCACTCTGGGGTCCAACTCATCCCAAACCATCTCAATTGGATTGAGGTCGGGTGATTGTGGAGGCCAGGTCATCTGATGCAGCACTCTCCTTGGTCAAATAGCCCTTACACAGCCTGGAGGTGTGTTGGGTCATTGTCCTGTTGAAAAACAAATGATAGTGCCACTAAGCGCAAAGCAGATGGCATGACGTATTGCTGCAGAATGCTGTGGTAGCCATGCTGGTTAAGTGTGCCTTGAATTTTTTTTTTAAATAAGACCGTGTCACTAGCAAAGCACCATCACACCTCCATGCTTCACGGTGGGAACCACACATGCAGAGATCATCCATTCACCTACTCTGCGTCTCACAAAGACATGGCGGTCGGAACCTAAAATCTCAAATTTGGACTCATCAGACCAAAGGACAGATTTCCACCGGTCTAATGTCCATTGCTTGTGTTTCTTGGCCCAAGCAAGTCTCATCTTCTTATTGGGGTCCTTTAGTAGTGGTTTCTTTGCATCAATTCGACCATGAAGGCCTAATTCACACAGTCTCCACTGAACAGCTGATGTTGAGATGTGTCTGTTACTTGAACTCTATGAAGCATTTATTTGGGCTGCAATTTCTGAGGCTGGTAACTCTAATAAACTTATCCTCTGCAGCAGAGGTAACCCTGGGTCTTCCTTATGAGAGCCAGTTTCATCATAGTGCTTGATGGTTTTTGCGACTGCACTTGAAGAAACATTCAAAGCTCTTGAAATGTTCCGCATTGACTGACCTTCATGTCTTAAAGTAATGATTGACTGTCGTTTCTCTTTGCTTATTTGAGCTGTTAATATGGACTTGGTCTTTTACCAAATACGATTATCTTCTGTATACCACCCCTACCGTGTCACAACACAACCGATTGGCTCAAACACATTAAGAAGGAAAGAAATTCTACAAATGTACTTAACGAGCCACACCTGTTAATTGAAATGCATTCCAGGTGACTACCTCATCTATCTGTTTGAGAGCATGCCAAATGTGCAAAGCTGTCATCAAATCTAAATTTAGATTTGTATAACACTTCCGTATGTGTTATTTCATAGTTTTGATATCTTCACTATTATTCTACAATGTAAAAAATCTAGAAAAACACTTGAATGAGTAGGTGTTTTGACTGGTACTGAAAAGAAAACACTCATCTGTTTTTACTTTTCGTCATGCTCCAATCTTCTCTCTCTCTCTTTCTCTTTGGCAATTGGGCCTACCAGTCTCACACTGAACTGAAGTGTGATCGGAAAGTACAATGCTAGAGAAACAGATTATAGCTGAACATAGTAGAGAAGAATCAATACGAAGAACAGAAACCTACTAATTCAGTGGCCTTGTGGTCAGTTTGTGTCCGCCCTGAGATTGGAAGGTTGGGAGTTAGATCCCCGGCTGAGTCATACCACATACTGTCAAAATGGCACCCGATCCGTCTCTGCTTGGCACTCAGCATTAATGCGATAGATTTGGGGTAAGGCCCTGCGATAGACTAGCATCCTGTCCGGGGGGTGTACTTGCACATCAAGCTGACTCACTCTACAGAAACAGGAGATAGGCTCCTTCTCCCATCAGCCGTTCTGGCTCCACAAGCAAATCAACGTAACTTTTACTGCACAAGGGTTGCTGTTTCTATACTGTTGGCTTCTGTTCTCTATTTTACACCTCTGTGAAAGTCACTGTAGGCCTCAGACGGTTCCATTTGTCTCTGGTTTTCTTTGGTTCTACTGGAGAAATGGCTCCCAGTGAATAACAACATACTTTCTCTCATTCTATTTTCAGATTTGTTCCTCACAACCCAAGTTGGCAATAGTCTGGGCTTCGAGACGTGGATTAATAAGGTACGACACAATCACATTTCTCTTTTATGTTGACTCAGTGTACAATGACAATCTATACTCAGTGAAAACATGGGTAGAGTTTAGTTGGGGCAGCAGGAAGCCTAGCGGTGAAGAGCATTGGGCTAGTAACCAAAAGGTTGCCGGTTCGAATCCCCAGGCAGACTAGGTGAAAAATCTGCTGATGTGCCCTTGAGCAAGGCACTTAATCCTAATTGCTCCTGTAAGTCGCTCGGGCTAAGAGCGTCTGCTAAATGACAAACATGTAAATGTAGTCATTTCAGAGAGACTTTCTTTGTGGTCGATTTTATTTCGGCGCTTCCACTGTTGTGGTCGTTGGCATTCTGCAAGTGCACTAGTACAGTCAGTTCAGGTTTTTTTGGGTATTTAAAATTCAGGATGCAGAGGCTCACAAAGCACAGGCAGGGCACCCGCCTTTTGTGAAGAGAGGAGGAGGGAAGGGTTGAGGTTGCAGGGATATGAAAAATGTGACAGAGGGAGGGATAGGGAGGAGGGCAAAATGGATGAAAATGGTGGGATGGGGAGAGAAATAGTTTCTTTGATGCAGTATTGTAGATGGACCCTGTTCACCTCCCTGCTGCAACTGGTCTGTCTTTGAGCTGGAGGGAACCTTTCTGACAGTGCCTTAATAATCGACTTTTATGGAGGTAATCTCCCCTGTGCTCCCCGGGCCGTGCTGCTTTACCTCAGCCTGTAGGGACACTGCACAGTGCACCAGCCAAAGACAGACAGTCCAGCAGGGGATAATTGGTTTGGGTGATTAAAAGCAGAGGTGTGTTCACCAATCCATCATCCCAACTGATTCATCCAGCCGTTTTACCCGTTCCTGTCGGTGGTGTTCTTTTTGTTTCTGTGACGTATTTTGGGAGGACGAGGAGATTGGTTTTGGGGTTGATGGTAGAATGCACCAGTGATTTGGTGGCAACAGAGTTATTGAAGTGTGTCCATGATTTAATTCCCAGACGTAACACACGCACACACACCCTGTGACAGACACACACCAGAGACTAATTTCCTGGTTACCTCTGTGTAAGACCCCAGTAAACCCTGGCTGCCGCCTTTACTGGGTCGTCTTTCGTTTAACAGTCGCAGGTCACAGGCCAGTGCTTTCGCCCATTTCAACACTTCATTTGAATGACTTTTTCTTTCCGAATACTCCCTGGGTATCCTTCTGCTCTTCTCTGATTACGCAAGAACAGACTTTGTTTGTGGAGAATGCAAAGGCAGAGGGGACGCTTTTCATTGGCTAATGCCAAGCCATGGGCAACCCTTTTACTTTAATACCTGATATGATCTGTCAATTCACCAGCTGAAGGAGCCGTTCCTGCTAAACAAACATGCAGGGAAAGCATTAGCTGTTTTGATACGTTTTTCTCAGTAGTCGCAGTAAAGTGGATTCGAAAAGCACGTCGTTGCATGAGAGACACACCAAATGCACTGTGTGTAAACGTGAACCTGCTGCCGTAGTCTGCGGATCTTCACACTTCAATCAGCGCTCCTCACTCAATCAGAAAGGCAACACAACAGATTTAATCAGGAACGGCTTCCGTGCCTCAAATGCTCAATCAGTAGGCCACCACCAGTCAATCCCAAAGCTTTAGATCTCCCCAACTATACTCTACAGATGGTTAACACTGACTGCATCATATTATTTATTAAGATCTTGTCTCATCGCTGCAACTCCCCAAAGGGCTCGGGAAGCGTAGATCGAGTCGCCCGTCCTCCGAAACATGACCTGCCAAACCGCACTTCTTAACTACTTAGGGAGCAGTGGCGCTCCCAACACTACCCGGTGAAATGTAAGGCGCCAAATTCAAAATCCAAAAGTTGAATTATTGAACATTCATCAATATACAAGTGTTGCATAGTCATCAAAAGCTCTGAGTCTTGGCAATATCACAGCGTTGTCAGATTTCAAAAAGGCTCTACCCGGCGAAAGCACAACATTTGATTGTTTGAGGATAGCCCCTCATATTTTATGCATTAGCATAAATCCATAACCAAAGCGGGTCTCATAAAACGCATAAAATCGCTAATATAAAATCCCTTACCTTTCGAAGAACTTCTGCTGAGGGCTTCCCAAGTGTCCAGCTAAGACATCCAATGGTTCTTTTGTTAGAGAAAGTCATTTAGTGTTTCCATAAATCTCTGTTTGTTTGGCGCGTTATGTTCATAAAATACAGCGTCCACTCACCCATTGAACCGTGAAGAGAACACGTTCAACCTATACCTATACACTTGTCCAAGAACAATCAAACATCATTGATAATGTATCCTTAGGAACACTTATGTATATTTACTATAATATTTCAACCGGATTATAAACTGGACACAGCGCACGCGAGCCAGTGAACGCGCCACCTCTTCTGTTTACATCCGATGACTAGTTCGAAATTCTTCTATTACCATCCAGAGCAACCTAACATCACCAAACACTGTCTAGAGACTGACATCCAGTGGAAGCAATAGGTACTGCAATCTTACTCCCATATATGGCTGTTTTCACTTTTTCCAGGACAGAACTTCCTCAGGTTTTCGCCTGCTATATCAGTTCTGTTATACTCACAGACAATATTCTAACACTCTTAGAAACTTCAGAGTGTTTCCTATCCAACAGTACAAATTATGTGCATATCCTAGTTTCTGGACCTGAGTGGCAGGCCTTTTACTTTGGGCACGCCAGACTCTCCAAAACCGACACCTCAGCTGCCGCTCCTTAAGAAGTTAACACCCGTCCTCTTAACCCGGGAGTCTGCCGCACCAATGTGTCGGTGGAAACACCGTTAAACTGACAACTGAGGTCAGCCTGCAGGTGCCCGGCCCGCCACAAGGAGTCGCTAGAGCGTGATGAGCCAACAGACCCCAGGGTCTGTAGTGACGCCTTTAGCATATTAGAACGCTGCGCCACTGGGGATTGAACACTGGGACCCCCCACAACTCGATCTTCTTGTTAAAGCAAGCCCGCGACCGTTCTCCGCGCACAAACACACACACACATACATTCACACACGCACATGGACACACTCAATCAAAACGCACTCAGTCGGAGCATCTCCGTGTGTTTAGAACAGATTTAACCATCCAGATGTCTGTTCTCCAAACACACCATCATAGGTGGTCCATGAGTCAACCCCAGACTCAATCAGATGATCACTGTGTAACGTAACACAGACCCAATCAGCCGAGCCACACTGCGGAGCGGTGCGTCCTGCCATGCCGTAGCTGCTCGGTAGGTGGGTACTGACTGACTGACACAGAGAGAGAGAGAGAGGGGCGTGATGGATGGGCAGGCGGGAGACGCTCACATGCTCGCTCAGTCTGAAAAGCTGCTTACTTTTTGTCTGACTGAATAAGCACAAGCAGAAAGGAAGAATAGTGAACGAACGGGATGTTTTTTACTGTCTTCTCACTGAAAATATTCCCAGATGCCAGAAATCACTAATGGGTCACCCGGTAGGCCTCCGCTTTCCTACCGGGCTGGGTTCTCATCTGCTGCTCCAGAAGGGAGAAGGAGATAAGGAGAGCGGAAGAGTTTTACAGCCCCCAATATCTCCCCCTTATGTCACATCATGTAGAGTCACGGAGCAGGGAGGGAAGTCCTGCTGCATTCATGTTATGGTTTCAAAACTAAGCAACTCCTGTTTGAGAAAAGCAGTTGACGTTATCTTTTTGGGACCTCACATTCTAAGGCAACGGGCCAAATGTTTGGGTTGCAAGAAGCCGGCAGCACCTACGACTGAGCCGCGTGTATCCCAGCCTGCTAGTGTGTTTCTATATGTAGCTCGCTGCATGGTTTCCTGGGTGCAGCGTGTTCCCTCTGGCTGGAGTGTAAAGGCCAGAGGGTCTTCTACATGGTAACAGGAGAGTGTTCCTGCTCTCCTGGGGCCTTGCGTCAGGCTCTCTGTTAATGAATGTCACTGTGTAGGTCACTGGACACCAGTCCCCCAAGAGACCAGAGTTTAGTAAGAACATACACACACGCTGACACTCCTGCCATATTTATACACGGTAAACAGAAACCATTTGTATAGAGAGACTATTCCAGCTTGAATCTCAAAGCACAGCCATGTTATTTGATTTGCTACTGTTCCGCTGTCAACCCTTGTGTCCCCTGTCACCCCCCTGTGTGCCCTGTCACCCCCCGTGTCCCGTCACTGCCCGCCCACACAATTAAAGCAGCCCCTTACTAATGGATGGTCAAAGTACCATGCTATTTGTCCTTTCACACTGTCCATCATTTAGTTTTGAAATGTACAGTAGCCAACTGTATTTACGTTTAATTTGAACTTGACTTTTTTTTTCAGGATGGGAACTTCACCAAAACCAAGCCCGGAAGTATACCAGAAAATGTCAAGAAAGTTGGCCAGTCTTCTTTTGTCGACTTTAGTGAGTTTTCTCATTCCGTGTTTTCTCATTCGGTCTTTTAAACTCCCAGTTCCATCATTGCTCTTTCGCAGTATCAGGAATTGTTGGTGTCTGTCTTCAAAGGCCCCTAAACGTAACTGTCTGTGCTCTTTCGGGATGACATTTTCAAACAGCTCTGATCTAATAGCAATCCCCAGACAGAGAGAGCACCGAGTTTCCCAACATCTTATCTTGTTAGAATGTCTCAGCTTTACTCATTGTTCAGAAGTTTTGGCTTGGGTGTTGAAGTAAAATCTCAGTCCCAGTAAATGAGTTGTTATCTTAAAGTTTGGATTTCTAGATGGGCCACAGGGTTCTAATCAATTCCATATCATAAATCAGAATATCCACTCTAAGTAAACTAATTGTTACATTTTACTGGATGAAACACACACAAACAAATACATACATACATACATACACATCAATGCCAAGATCAATATTTTAACTTCTTACGGAGTGGTGGGGCGCTAGCATGCATCAAACATGCATCAATATACAAGTGTTTCATAGTCATCCAAAGCTCTGCTTCTTGGCAATATCAACGCGTTGTCAGATTTCAAAAAGGCTTTATGGCGAAAGTAGCACATTTGATTGTTTGAGGGTAGCACCTAACATATTTTTCCCATTACCATAAATTCATAAGCGATCACGGTTCACAGAAAACACATTTCACAGCGAAAACAAATCAATTACCTTTTGAAGAACTTCTGCTGAGGGCTTCCCAAGTGTCCAACGAAGACAATCCATGGTTCTTTTGTTAGAAAAAGTAATGTATTATATCCATAAATCTCTGTTTGGTTGGCGCGTTAGAATGAGAAAATAGAGTCCATTGAAACGTGAAGAGAACTCGTTCAACTTATACCTATAAACTTGTCCAAGAACAATCAAACATCATTGCTAATCTATCCTTAGGAACACTTTAATGTATATGTTGTATAATATTACAACCGGAATATAAACTGGGCCATAAGAAAGGAAAAAAACAAAGGACGCGCCAGCCGGGAGCGCGCATTTTCTTGTAAGGACATCTATGGGGACACTTCCTGATTCCTCTTCTTCTCTGCTCTAAAAGCAGCTAAGAAGAATCAGAACACTTTCTCGAGACTGTTGACATCCAGAGGAAGCAATAGGTACTGCATTCATATGCCCTTATAAGGGCATTTTCATAAGGGAGGGGCTCTAAATGAGGCAATCTGTCAAAACCACTTTTTCCAGGACAGAAATTCCTCTGGTTTTCGCCTGCCATCCTATCCAATGGTACTAAATATGTGCATATCCTATTTTCTGGGCCTGAATGGGAGGCATTTTACTTTGGGCACGCCAGGGTCTCCAAAACGGTCACCTGGTGCGCTGCTCCCAAAGAAGTCAGGGGTGTCATGAAATATTTAGAGTACAAATTTCCTCATCCCAAAATGCAAATGGTTCATGAGCCCAGGGAAATACCAAGGGAAATGACCTATGTGGTTTTCTGTGTGTATTTAATTCTTTATTTCTGACAGACTTGGCCTTTTTGTTCAAATCTCAAGCTTATCTGAGCAAACTTTTTCTTCTTTTAATCGTCTTTTCACTTCATCACTATGGAAATGTCACTTCAAGCTGTTACCATGGTTAGGAAGGTTAAGCGGAGGACGCTCCAAGACTTTCCTTAAAGATTCAGGGGGATAAATCTTGTCAACGCTGTTCCACTTCCAGGCTCTGGAGGTTAATAAGGATCAACGGGAAACGTGTCTTTGCTTTTGCCCCCGTTTGTTTAAGTGACGCGTCACTGTTTCGATCAGCTGTGCACATGTGTAGGTGATGCTGTTGAAATGGAATAGGATGACTGATGAATCAAGACGGACTGACCATTCATAGTATGTGTTGAATGTCGGCTCTGATGTTGGAGCTCCCAATTACTCTGTCCTGCCCTCTCATAACCTTCTATTAACCCCTATTTTCCATCCTTTTGTTTTTCTGCGCTTACTTGCTCTTGGCCCTTGTCGCTGCATCATGCCAGGCAGGCAGGAAGCACCGGGGCATAAGCCAGCACATGCCTGTAACACCTGCAACGAGTTTAAACCGCTTAATTGCACTGATCTTGAGAGCACGTTATCCTTGATTTCACTTTTGTTCCCTGAGTCGACCGAGAGCTTTTGGTGCCGATTTTGAAAATCAGCACCTAATTAAAAATATATATATTGGATTCAGAGCACCTGTTCTGTGGAGATGGGGGGGATATGACCTCCGGGAGAGGAATGAACGAGAAGGAGACTGGGCGCTTCAAAGACTTCGAGATTTCAATGTGCGAGAAATAAAAAGGAAAAAGCAGCACAGAAAAGCTGGATGTGTGCAGATAGAACACAGACAGGGGGAGATGGAGCTGGGAGGGGGTAGAGAGAGAAGGAGCTAAGAGAGAGGGAGATGGAGCTGGGGGGATAGAGAGAAGGAGCTAGGAGAGGGAGATGGAATAGAGAGAGGGAGATGGAGCTGGGGGTAGAGAGAAGGAGCTAGGAGAGGGAGATGGAATAGGGAGAGGGAGATGGAGCTGGGGGATAGAGAGAAGGAGCTAGGAGAGGGAGATGGAATAGAGAGAGGGAGATGGAGCTGGGGGATAGAGAGAAGGAGCTAGGAGAGGGAGATGGAATAGGGAGATGGAGCTGGGAGGGGGTAGAGAGATGGAGAGGGAGGAATAGAGAGAGGGAGATTGAGAGGGAGGAATAGAGAGGGAGATGGAATAGAGGGAGATGGAGCTGGGAGAGGGGGGGATAGAGAGAGGGAGATGGAGCTGGGGGGATAGAGAGAGGGAGCTGGGAGAGGGGGGAATAGAGAGAGGGAGATGGAGCTGGGAGAGGGAGGTATAGAGAGAGGGAGATGGAGCTGGGAGAGAGGTATAGAGAGAGGGAGATGGAGCTGGGAGAGGGAGGAATAGGGAGATGGAGCTGGGAGAGAGAGAGAGAGAGGGGCATAGAGAGAGGGAGGAATAGAGAGAGGCAGATGAAGCTGGGAGAGGGAGGAATAGAGAGAGGGACATGTAGCTGGGAGAGGGAGGAATAGAGAGAGGGAGATGGAGCTGGGAGAGGGAGGAATAGAGAGAGGGAGATGAAGCTGGGAGAGGGAGGAATAGAGGGAGATGTAGCTGGGAGAGGGAGGAATAGAGAGAGGGGGGAATAGAGAGTGGGAGATGGAGCTGGGAGAGGGAGGAATAGAGAGAGGGAGATGGAGCTGGGAGAAGGAGGAATAGAGAGAGGGGGGAATAGAGAGAGGGAGATGGAGCTGGGAGAGGGAGGAATAGAGAGAGGGGGAATAGAGAGTGGGAGATGGAGCTGGGAGAAGGAGGAATAGAGAGAGGGGGGAATAGAGAGAGGCAGATGAAGCTGGGAGAGGGAGGAATAGAGAGAGCTAGATGAAGCTGGGAGAGGGAGGAATAGAGAGAGGGAGATGTAGCTGGGAGAGGGAGGAATAGAGAGAGGGAGATGGAGCTGGGAGAGGGAGGAATAGAGAGAGGGGGGAATAGAGAGAGGGAGATGGAGCTGGGAGAGGGAGGAATAGAGAGAGGGGGAATAGAGAGTGGGAGATGGAGCTGGGAGAAGGAGGAATAGAGAGAGGGAGGAATAGAGAGAGCTAGATGAAGCTGGGAGAGGGAGGAATAGAGAGAGGGAGATGGAGCTGGGAGCAGAAGGAATAGAGAGGGAGATGGGAAAGCGAGGAGCGTCTGCTTGATTCAGAGTGGGAGTTATTCTGATCACTCTCCAAGCTTTCAATTTCCGCATACACCTCAGTGATAGATCGCGGATACATGAGAGACCTTCCTCCTAAACCGCTTCTCCAACACACACACACACACACACACACACCATCTCTATCGCCTTACTAACTACATCCATATCATGAATCTAGATGCTTTCAAATGGTGATAAAGGTCATGTAATGATGGGCTGTTCCCATTTTACATCCACATGCATACACATTCATTGTGTGTTTTTTCAGTGTTACCAACTAAGGTTAGCCTTTCTTCCAAATTACTCTTTAGTCAGGCGTGTCAAACTCATTCCGTAGTGGGCCTGCAGGTTTTAGTTATTTTTTCTCTCTTTTCAGTTAAGACCTAGACAACCAGGTGAAGGGAGTTCCTTACTAATTAGTGACCTTAATTCATCAGTCAAGTACAAGGTTAGAGGGAAAACCCCACAGACGCTCTGCCCTCCCCGGAATTTATTTGACACGCGCATTAGAATGACTCCAAGAGAATGTCTGTTGAAGTAAACCGCAGGTTAACGGCTGCATCCGCTGGTGCAACACATCCGTCACATTATAGCCATGCCACCATAGTCTTAATGCGTGCACAACATACGCCAGACAAAACGTTCCGTCCCCCTTATCATGACCGTATATTGCATTTCTCAAAGGGACAGCGCCCGATGCATAATTCATTGATGGAGACTGCACAGCTAAGGACCACAGGAGGAGTTGTATGTTAATGCAGGTAGAGGAATTACGTCGATGATTTGTGTTCTGGTTTTTTCTCCGAGCTGAGGTAGCTCGTGTACTAGCGTACATCTGAGGTGACGGCATTTTTTTTTTAAACCTGAACGCTTCGCGGAGGATTTCCTCTCCTCCGTTAGTGTCTTAACCGCGACAGCTCTGTGGTAGAACTACAGTGGGCCATGTGCAGAGAGTCTTCTCAGGTAATGCTTTTGAAATGTGAATGGGGTTTTTGTGATTATTTATTTCCCCCTGCCTCTCCCAGGCAGTATTTTTTTTTTTTTGTTCGTCTCCTCTGGTGTGATATTCCTCTGACGTTGTCGTGGTACACTTCATCTTCTCTGCCTCTTTTGAGAGCAGTGTTGGAGAGGCAAACTAGTGACACACATTCTTAGCTTTTGCATTGCCGTGGTAAGAAAGTCTGAAATACTGCATGGTCGTCCTCAAGGATAACACCTCATACATAGTTTAATCTTTAATCGGCGTGCACACACACACACACACAAATAAAATGTGTCCTAACTTTTCACATTGACACACACAGACACACACAGAGAGAGCCTCCTTAGCCCTCCCCAAGTCTGGTTGCAATGACAGGGTCCGGATCAGATTACAGACTGGGGTGTTGTAATGTGTCTGGCTGTAGGCTGGTTCCCTGGGCCAGGGGGATACAGGAGGTGTGGAGAGTGAGTAATCTCTGGGTTTCTCTGCAGGCCCGGCCTCTGATTTACATTGTTATCGGTCCTGTGTTGTATCCTATGAATGCCAATGGGGTTGTCACCCTGCATCAGAGCTTCACCAGGCACTGCGGTTTCCCCCCCTCTCTCTCTCTCTCTCTCTCTCTCTTCTCCTCCTCCTGTATCTCTCCATCCGCCTCTCCCTCTCTCTGTGTCTTTTCCTTCTCCCACTGTCTATCTGAATAGCAATGTGCTTCATCAGTGGAAGCCAGTGCCATCCTACTGGTCTGACAGTAAACATCAGTGGATGATAACACAGAAAAAAGACTGACAAGCTCGCTCCGATTTGTGAAACTGCTGTATTAGTCTCTATCATTCACCTTTTACCTCACTCACTCTCTCCCCACCTGTCATCTCTCTCTCCCTCTCTCTCTCTCTCTCCCTCTCTCTCTCTCTCTCTGATGAAATGTTTTTACTCTTCCCTCCGTTGTTCTGTCTCTGTTCATTTCAGTTTCCCCCATCATCCTGCTTTTTGTTGCTCCTTGTTTTATTCATGTCTTTCTCCTTCCTTCCAGATGGAGATGGGTTCCAGGACCACCTTCTCCCCGTGTGTCTGGACGATGCATGCCACAGGAGTGCCATCTACCTTTCTAAGCCCGGGGAACCTGGGGTACAGTACTCCTCCGTTGAAACCTGACCGAGACCTCAAATCCTGCTCCATCCTTAAAACTAAACTAGCCCTGCCTTTCGTCCTTCACAGGCTGCCATTTTGAGTGTCGTTTTATTTTATTCAGACATGAGCATCTTGGTCATGTCGTAAACACCAGGGGTCCTTTAGAAGAGCTGCTGTGACAGCCAATACCGGCACCACCTTCACCTCTGTCTGACTCCCATCTCTTAAGACTCAGAACCACTCTCCCCCCATAACTACCCCCCTCATCCAGGAGATCGACAGCACAAACTCATGAGTGGCAGGACAACAATAGAGAAAATGGGTTCAGAGCCACTCAGAGACTAATGAGAGTCTTGCAGAGAAGATGACAGTCTGCACGGCTTTCCCATTCCCCCCGCCCCCCACAAATGTCTGCTTTTGTGTGCCCGTGGCTACAGAACAATTATGATTTGAGCAGGGGGAGACTGAGGGAGAGGAGAAGACTGAGGGAGAAGGAAACAAGAAAGATGGCAGAACATATGTTGGCTTTTGTTTGGTTGTCATACTGTGCAGTTCTTCACTGTCAGAGATGAGGAGTCTGGAAAAGTTTTCCGTAGTTTATTCCATTAGCGATCCACTAGCTAGCTACTTCTACCTTTACTCACTCTCTCTCTCTCTCCATCTTCTCCCCCACTTTCTATATATACTGTATCTCTCTCGTTTTTCTTCTCTCTCTCACCACTGAGTTCCTGCTCGTTTTCTCTCAGCTAGCCTGTGTAGCTCCTCTGACCTCAGGCTACGAGACATGATTGGATTAGAAGCTTGGTAGGAGGAGATGCTCTGTTCAATCAGTGTCTTGGATCTGTGTCTGTGTAGGTACGTGTTCTGGTATGTTCCTGCAGGTGTGTATGATTCTGTAGAGACGTGTCTGTGGGTGCAGGAACATGGCTCCCTCCCACACTGATTGAGACCATTTGATCTCGCTGTGTGTTTTTCCTATCAGGCTAATCCGCTGCTTATTGACAGCGTAAACACGTAGCTTCACACTCATTAGACTGTGTACAGAGGCTGTCCATTATATTCACTCACACTGCATGTGTACAGGCCCTCTGAATATGAGCACAGCACACTGGGTCTCATTGAATTGCTGCATGAGAAGGGACAGGCTATTTTCTCCTATAGGTGGAACTCTATACATCTACCTACCATATCCATCCAGACCTATACCAATCCAATCCACCCCATATCCATGAAGTATTAGTATCTCATTTTGAGTGTACAGTGCCTTGCAAAAGTATTCACCCCCCTTGGCGTTTTTCCTATTTTGTTGCATTACCTGTAATTTAAATAGATTTTTATTTGGATTTCATGTAATGGACATACACAAAATAGTCCAAATTGGTGAAGTGAAATGAAAAAAATTACTTGTTTCAAAAGAATAAAAAAAGTGGTGTGTGCATATGTATTCACCTCCTTTGCTATGAAGCCCCTAAATAAGATCTGGTGCAACCAATTACCTTCAGAAGTCACATAAATAAAGTCCACCTGTGTCCAATCTAATTAACTAAGTGTCACATGATCTGTGAGTCTGCAACACCACTAAGCAAGGGGCACCACCAAGCAAGCGGCACCATGAAGACCAAGGAGCTCTGCAAACAGGTCAGGGACAAAGTTGTGGAGAACTACAGATCAGGGTTGGGTTATAAAAAATATCAGAAACTTTTAACATCCCACGGAGCACCATTTTAAATCCATTATTAAAAATGGAAAGAATATGGCACCACAACAAACCTGCCAAGAGAGGGTTGCCCACCAAAACTCAAGGACCAGGCAAGGAGGACATTAATCAGAGAGGCAACAAAGATAACCCTGAAGGAGCTGCAAAGCTCCACAGCGGAGATTGGTGTATCTGTCCATAGGACCACTTTAAGCCGTACACTCCACAGAGCTGGGCTTTATGGAAGAGTGGCCATTAAAAAGCCATTGCTTAAAGAATAAAAGCAAACATGTTTGGTGTAAGCCAAAAGGCATGTGGGAGACTCCCCAAACATATGGAAGAAGGTACTCCGATCAGATGAGACTAAAATGTTGCTTTTTGGCCATCAAGGAAAACGCTATGTCTGGCGCAAACCCAACACCTCATCACCCCGAGGATCCGCATCCCCACAGTGAAGTATGGTGGTGGCAGCATCATGCTGTGGGGATGTTTTTCATCGTCAGGGACTGAGAAACTGGTCAGAATTGAAGGAATGATGGATGGCACTAAATACAGAGAAATTCTTGAGGGAAACCTGTTTGTCTTCCAGACATTTGAGACTGGGATGGAGGTTCACCTTCCAGCAGGACAATGACCCTAAGCATACTGCTAAAACAACACTTGAGTGGTTTAAGGGGAAACATTTAAATGTCTTGGAATGGCCTAGTCAAAGCCCAGACCTCAATCCAATTGAGAATCTGTGGTATGACTTAAAGATTGCTGTACACCAGCGGAACCCATCCAACTTGAAGGAGCTGGAGAAGTTTTGCCTTGAAGAATGGGCAAAAATCCCTGTGGCTAGATGTGCCAAGCTTATAGAGACATGCCCCAAGAGACTTGCAGCTGTAATTACCGCAAAAGGTGGCTCTACAAAGTATTGACTTTGGGGGTGAATAGTTATGCACACTCAAATCAAATGATACAACCCCCAAAATCTGTTTTAATTCCAGGTTGTAAGGCTACAAAATAGGAAAAATGCAAAGGGGGGGTGAATAATTTCGCAAGCCACTGCAGGTTTAATTTCACCCAGCCCTCAGTGTCTGTGGTCGGGGGAGGAGTCAAGTCCCCGCTCCGACAGGATCCAGACATGTTAACGGAACCTATAGCCGGCCCTTCCTCCAGAGACTGGATCCGTGGGCCGGGAGGTGGCCTAGAATTTGATTGTCCCTTAATCAGCGTGTCGGGAGGAAAGCCCATCCATAAAACATGGAGAAGGGAACGGCAGATTGTTTGAGGAGGCATGAGTAAGCGCCTAGGGATGTGCGAGGAATTCCAATGCGGAGGGGAGGGAGGAGTGCATGGGTTGGCCCGTACAGCTCCACCTCCCCCAGCCCAGAGCACCACACTGTTATTCATTTAATTTGTACTATATAACCAACGCTTTGTCCCGAGGTTTGACAGTGTCTGGAGCTGGTTGGATTGTTTCTTTGTATTTCTTTTTGGGAGGAAGATAAATAATATTTATGTTCCTGTTGCCTGATTTGTTATTACTCAGCCTTCTCAGAATTCTGCCGTGCTGCTGGTACCGTTACAGCATGGGAACACTGTCCTGAATAGAAAAGTTTGTCGAGCTGAGTGTGTGTGTGTGTGTGTGTGTGTGTGTGTGTGTGTGTGTGTGTGTGTGTGTGAGTGTGTGTACAGTATGTACAATGTTAGGTAGCCTACGTCTTCTTGGTCCATTTGGATGGCCAGTCAATCAGCTGAAGACTCACGATGTGAGTGGGAACAGACAGTTGAGTTGAATCCCAGCCAAAGCCCACATCACTTGATGCATAGGAGAGTGGAACAGGACATGACCGTTTTCTCCACCCGGCCGCTTTAATATACACTGGCAAATTTCCAATGTGAAAGAGTCAGGCCATCAGTCTGAGACAGCCAAACACAGGGCACAGTAGCACCAGGTGCCATCCACAGATAACCTCTGTCTTTGTGACATGCTGACATGTGGGTGTAGTCTGTCACCAGCTTTGTCGTCAGCTCTGCCTCCCCGAACTCTCTCTTTCGGTCTCATGGACACCTGTCCAATGTTTCGTTATTCATCACAGGGCAATGAAATACGCTCTCTTTTTCTCTGCTCTTCCTCACTCATTAGCACCTCTTGCATTTCCCCCATTTGTTTGTAACTTTTTTTCACATTTGTGTTAAAGGCATTTTATCTTGGCCTCAATTGTTAGAAATTTGTCAAATCTGACTTTAAAAAAATATCTGCATCTCTATCAGGAGAGAAATGTGACATGCGATATACAGAAGTCCATCATAGATTACATACATAATTTAGTAAGGGATGAACGCCGACTTCCTGTACATTACCTTGGAATTAATGGATGACGGGTTAGCGGAGTCCCTCTGTGGAGTTTTCCAAGATAATGTACCGAGCGGAGGTGTTTTATCCCGCTTATACAGTACCACAGATTCCAAAGAAAACAATACTAAAATGCACACATTTCTGGTATAGAATAGAAATGACATTTTTTCATTTTATATAAGTACATTTATACTTTTTTACCATCCTACCAGACCTGGTTGCTAGTCCGTTGCCAGAGACGTGATTCAGTCGTTCGTTCTTTTTATTCGGTTGCCATGGCTGCCAACGTTCTTATCCCTTGCTTGCCAGCTTGCCAACTATAGCTAGCACAGTCACGTCAAACAGTGCAGCCAGAATAACAGCAGAGTAGCTGCATTTGCATTTGTTTAAGATGTTCTCTAGTGGCATTTATTTGGATACAGCCATAACAATGAGCTGATGATGCACGATTTCACCTGGCATAGAAAAGTTACTCACTCTTCACTGTTCATTACAGTACAGTAGATCACATTGCAAATGAAACACTAGGCGAAAAGCTAGCTAAATCGTTTGGTGCTAGCAAATCTGCCAATATAACAACCGAATTCAACAATACCAGTTGCTGAAAACAGATGGTCAAACTACACTGAACAAAAATATAAACGCAACAATTTCTAAGATTTTACTGTTACAGTTCATATAAGGAAATCAGTCATTTGAAATAAATTCATTAGGCCCTAATCTATGGATTCCACATGACTGGGCAGGGGTACAGAGGACATTGAGGACTTTTTTTTTTACTGTTTTATTGACTGTATGTTTGTTTTACTCCATGTGTAACTCTGTGTTGTTGTATGTGTCAAACTGCTTTGCTTTATCTTGGCCAGGTCGCAGTTGTAAATGAGAACTTGTTCTCAACTTGCCTACCTGGTTGAATAAAGGTGAAATAAAAAATAAATAAAACACGCACAGTAATAATTCGATATTAAACTGATTATGACAGTTGGCAGATTATGCAATAAACAGCGTAAGGCGTTTACAGCGTACGCCGATTAAAACACCTGGTTTTCTGAGCAGTCTTTATTAGGACATGTAACCTTAATTGGCGTTCCAGCTGTGTATTTGATCTGCGCATGTGCTATATCACCAGCCGAGCGAACCTCCCTCTTTAGCGCAAGCGAAGTGAGTTCGGAACAACTGAATGTCTGCGTTTCAAAATCATAAAAGACACACCCTCGTCCACTTACCCTCGCCTTATGCCCTTGGGGGAATCCAGGTCACCATCTTGGATGTCGGTACAAACAAGGGAATTTCGCAACGTAAGCCCCTCGGCCCTCGTTTTTTTATGTTATGTTTGAAACGCCCCATAATTCAATTTGCGATGATTGTACATCCGCTAAGAAATGTCCGCCGAAACTTAAAACCTCAACATCAGTATGGATAAGTCAACATACAACAAACCCACGTTGGGGCGGCAGGGTAGCCAAGTTCAATTCCCCGAGCTGACAAGGTACAAATCTGTCGTTCTGCCCCTGAATAGGCAGTTAACCCACTGTTCCTAGGCCGTCATTGAAAATAAGAATGTGTTCTTAACTGACTTGCCTAGTAAAATAAAGGTAAAATAAAAAAAATACAACTGTAAGTAAAAACGAATGTAAAAAGTTTAGGAAGTGTGCTACTAATGCACATGACAGCACAGACACGTTAACAATTAATTTTCTAGCTATCATACAGTAGGTGTATATTAATAATTATATAGGTAGACATCCAATCATAATTGACTGTAGCGCATATAAAGTGACCACAAGCTACCGGTGGCTGAGAACACAATCATCGCGGGATGGAGTGACGAATTTAAAAATAATTTAAATTTAAAAATAATTCCTTCCTCCTTCGCCCTGCAAGTGAATACTCGTGAGACGTCATCAGAAGTGTCCACTTAATTTGAGGGGTTAGGGTGTTTAAGTGTTTGGAATGCGACCAATGTATACGTCATAGAAGGAGTTTTCACATTCAATCTTTATAATGTTCGAACTCAGGAACAGATATGCTTACCAAAAGTAACATTGTCACTATGGTAGAGCGTTTATTTTGATTGGCGTTTATCAGAGTGCCATGAGGTAGCCTGGTTTCAGATATGTCAATGTAAACAGGATTATTAGGGAAATTGTTAGTTTGCCAAAGCATGTACACGTTTTAATCGAACTATTGCATTATTGTGCGCACCGTACTCATTGATGAATCACTCACCACGTTAGATGCTGCAAAAAAATATGTCTGCAAAAACAAATGAATCCTAGTTAGCAACGTTTTTCCTCATTGGACCTGCGTTTAGAATGTATCCAGTTTCAGTTTGTGTGGTTGTTGATTTGACTTTGTAGCATTGTAGCAAGTACGGTCTGCATGGGGCAGTGCTTCAGGACGGTAAAAGGGCGCTTATTGTTGGAACTACTTCATAGGTGTTCTATATCTTTTCCAACTGTCCCAAATATCTGGTTTTAATGCCAACTCTACAATTCCCTTTTAGCCAATCAGAAATGTGTATTCAACAATGTGGTATAAATTATAATAATAGGCTGCTCTCCATGGGAATTGAAAGAACAAAACAGCTGTGCGCTATATGCAGTCTTGTGAATAAACTGGAATGGCTTTGCAGTGATAATGTGTTGAGCGATATAGTTTCTCACTGCGGATCATAAAGCAGGGCGTTCATTAGATGCATGTTTTTTTTTATCATGTTGTCCGCGGCGACGCCTGTGTTCTCTATGGATATAATGGTACCTCGTCTGCCGTTCCCCGTGGCTTCTGAAATTGTAATTTCTTGGCCTAATGAGCCGTTGTTCCCGCAGTGGTGAATCGATAGGAGTGCGAAACTGCTAACACTGTAACTTTTTTCGGTGTTGGCCTTTAGTAAACAATGTGACGGCGAGAAGTGTGTGTGTGTGCTGCGTTGTGCAGATTTCTCTGGGATTGATTAAATGCCATTTGCATTATGCCTGCCGCTTCCCTCTCACCATCAAATATTTAGAATTACATTGGAGAAAACATTTTAATAAGATCGTGTATTTGTCCCTGCGCTGTCACCTGTTCCAGTGATATATGTATAATCCATTGACCTTTTGATCCAATGAATTTCAGAATTTAAGTGAGTTGTTTAGGGAACTCTCTCTGAAGGATTACACACATTTCAATAAGTAGTGTTTTAACAACTTCATTTAAATAGCATACTGTTGTATGTTAGGCGTCATGCTCACCTCATTATTAAAATGTGCTTCGCTTCTCTGCCTGACCTTCAAATTATCTCAAGGTTTTGTGACCTTATGAGTCTATTAATGCAGGCCTTGCTGACTGTACCACTCGTATTACCTGGGTAATCATGCACGATCTCCTCCTCCGCACGCTGCACCTGCTGTAAAATAATAATACTGATGCCGTCAACAACAATGCTCCTCTTTGGGTGTTGGCCTCAATTGAGGATGTCTAGTCGGCCTGATGTGTAGAAGAACACACTATTCTGAGTCATTGTTGTGACGTATCTGATAGTCACTCACTGCCTGATATGCACAACATTTTCTGATTTTGATCTGATCCCAAACTGCTGTTAATGCTGTGTATGGGAAAAGTATCTGTTTGTGGGGACATTACTATGTTTTTGCTTGAGTGGCACAACAAAGGCAAATACATGGTTGAAGTGTTTCCCCTAATGACCAGGAAATAATAATAATAATAATAATACAAATAATAATAACAAGAATGTTTAAATAAATGGAAATTCCCTAACGGAGTCAGTTAATTACTGAGAGGCTGGTTGTCTAGGGTGACACTGATTGCCTCGCCTTTTCTGGTTCCTGCTTGATTAAGCTATGGGTTGATCCTCTGCGTTCTGCTCAGGCTGATCAACCCGATCGGGAGACGCAAGGAGAATACCTTATGTGTGTTTTTATAACATCCCCGTCGGATCAAACCGGACCTAGATCTCTCCCCTCCAAACACCTGCAGCAAAAAATTTACAATTCCTCTCATCTCCACCGTCACATCTCCACTCCTCTCCTCTGCTCCTCTGTCAGTCACGGTACAGACGAAAGCATGTGATGTGCCTTTTTTAAATGGGCCCGAATCAAAGAAGTGGTCTTTACCTTGAAGACCAGAACATGTCTTTTTTGTTCTTCTTTCGCCATGTTAGCTTGTGGGTACCTGTCTGAGTAAGAACATGAATCCCTCTCCAACTGAAAGATGATGGACACACACCGTGTACGACTAAGCACTGGCTCCTCTGTGTGTCTATGTACAAACCTGAGACAGTGAAGTGGAGGCCTAGAGACTGACTCATGTGAATGGAGATGGAGCCATGATCCAGCAGGGTAATGAAGAATGATTATCTCCATCCGTCAGAGGAGCACTCCACTCAGCCACTGGTATCCCACTGCCCCTCCCTTCCCTCCAACATGCAGCATAAATCTACTTTCTCTTCCAGTAGGGATCAGACCTACTGGAAGAGGTAAAGACACTGGGACAATGGCCGCACTTCTCCTGTCAAATCCAGGACCACCAAGCCGTCACCCCTCCCTGTTTCCCCCCAGTCAGTCACGCCTCTGTAGGCAGCTCTGGAACAGTTACACCAGGCTTCAGCTCAGCAGACTGCCTTGCCACTGGGAGGCTCAGTCAGTCCTCCTGTTGGTATTCTGAACACATCCTCTCTCTCTCTCTCCCTCTCTTCCCCTCCTTCTCACCCTCTCTCCTCTCTCTCTTCTTTCTCTTCTCTCTCCCTCCTCCTCTCAAATTGGCATTAGAAAGGAAACAGAAAGCAGGACTCATCAAGCCGCAGGCCTGGAAGATATGTTGTATACATCTTTACCAATCTAGTGGGATTGTTGTGTAGGAAAGTATGTTAGTCTGGTATGCTGGCTGCCAGCCTAGTAGGGATGGTTTGGGTTTGTTCAGCTCCTGGAGTCATCCACTGCCTCACAGTACGACTGACCGGCTGGCACCCAGGCTGCCTGGCAGCTCCTTACGGTTATTTATAAACTTTGGCTGGATGTCTTTCCATTGAAAAAGTGTCTGAAATCCCTTTCATCGACGTACTCATAGTCTTCTCTCTCCATCTCGCTCTCTGTCTCTCTCGCTCTATCGCTTGTTCTCTCTGTATTTCTTTCTCCATCACCCCTCTCTCATAAGTATGCCTATTAATCAATGGGGAGGATTTGCATGTTCAGTAGACAGCGTTGAGGTGTAATAAACCTAGGAAAGCGTCAGTCAGCACAATGCTGATGATGGACTTCTGCTCCCCTGTGTAGACCAGCTGTGAGTAGAGCTGATGGTGAAGCAGCACTCCTAGCCAAGATGCAGAGGAGTTCCTCTTTTTGATTATCAGACTCAGCTGTTGAGGATCCACTCACCAGTGACACAGCATAATCCATTTTGTGGAACAATTGAGTGATACAAGGTTGTCTGTGCACTGCTGTGTCCAAGGTGAGCGTCATCCCATGTTTCCATTAGCGTAGTTTCTGTTTGTTGCTAAGTGGCAGTTAAGCTCTAAAAATGTGTTGTGTTTTCTTAGTACTTTTGGGAGCGCTTATAGAAGTGAGACACTGTGGATGTGCGTGCGTGGGCTCCGCAGTTTCATTTAACGGTGCAGCGTTTGTTACCGAACGCAGTGCTAATTACCTCAAATACACGATTTTCGGTTTCATACCCCTGTTTCTATGTAACCCGGCCAAAACAAACCATTAGGACTTATTTACATGGCTGTTTCAGTCATAACTTCTACTGTGTTTAGCTAATCATGAAACTTTCATTAAAAACTGTCAGTATTCATCACACACAAGCTGAACGATCATTCAACTTCGTCAGGACCCGTCATGTTAATATCACTTAAAGGAAGTCGTCATTTAAGCTCAGTCACCGCCTGTCATTCTTCCAAACACCCATAACCTTTCACATTATTTAAAGTTATCATTGTCAGCAGTCCCTGTGACAGGGAAGCGGCCAATCAACCTCTGCAGCCAATGACGCGTCACTCGATTTTAACTCCACGCCCAGGCCTGCTAAAGACATGGGTCTGAGCTCATCTCACTGGGACTTCAATCACCTGGGTGGGATTGTATGAAGGGCTTTCTGGCCAAGAGTCCTAAGATGGAGATGCCATTTCACCCCCAGCACCCTGCACAAATTGTACATAGCTCATACGCATACTCACAATTGTTTCACCCACGCTCTCCAGACAAAAACACTTGCCTCTCCCACGCGTCCCTCATCCCTAACGCATTCCCTCCTGGAGCAGCCGTACGTATCACAACGCCTTCCCCTGCCCTATCTTGTAGCGGCGCCAAATCAACAGGGTTATACATCAGAGCCTATGTGGTACTGATACAGCGCCGAGGTCTATCCCATGTAAATACTCACACAGGACTATACACTTTCCTCCGAGACACTGTTTTTATGACCTCGGCTCTCTCTTCTCTCGTCCTGCTGCTCCTTTCTCCATCTGTCAATATGTTGACCGTGTTTATGTATTCAGAGAGGGAGAACAGCCATATTAGCAGCCATTACCGCTACCCTCGTGGCGCTTCCTCTGGCGGATATAATGTGCAGAGATGCACCTGGCTTTTCCTGTTTAACATTCATGAATATTTAAACCCATGGCATCTGCATTCCCGCCTCCCCAGCGCTTTCCAATAATAGGTGGGCCTTGTGGAGACGAGGGGAAAACAGAGAGGCGTTCAGCTGCATAAAGAATAACTCCTATCCCCGCTGCCCTCTCTTTTTAAAGCTCTTTGTGTAGTTCTCGTATTCACATCCGTCCATTCAGAAAACGGTTACTAATGATGGTATCTGAGGATGTCGCTCTGTGAGACTGGCCATTTTTAGCAGTGGATGCAACACTCTATTATGGAATCTTACTTGGATTTTATTCACAATTCGTTATGTGTTCAGTGACTAATTCAATATTTACATTTTAGTCATTTAGCAAGCGCTCTTATCCATAGCGACTTACAGTAGTGAGTGCGTACGTTTTTGTAAATATAATATAATGTGAATTTACCCACAGTAGTTAGTATGAGTTTTGTACATTCACAGTCTATTATGATGAGCATCAGTCACTGTCAGAGAGAAATAGGCTCCCAGAGTTTATTGACTACTCAGTTGAGCTGTCAAGGGTGAAATATGTGTTGATAGAGCTATGCAGGGGAGGGCGGGGGCGAGTGTGTGTGTGTGTGTGTGTGTGTGTGTGTGTGTGTGTGTGTGTGTGTGTGTGTGTGTGTGTATATATATATATATATATATATATATACACACACACACACAAATGCAATATTTATCATGGTACTGTATAATCAGGTCAAGGATGGGCCACACAGTCACAGTGGGTTTCACAGTGTTAGATCTCATTTCTGCAGCTCTTTTCAAATACAAAATGTGTTCTAATGGAAAATGCTTGTTTTATTGCTGGGAACAGGAAGGAAGAAATTCCCTCTGCCCTAGCACTCATTTCTATCTTTTAACTTGTGGCATTAATGGCAGTAATTCAGCAACCCTACTGAACCCGCTCTCACCGCAATGTCATTTCTGCTATATACACCAGCAGTTAATAATAGTCAATGTTGTTTCATTTTATTTTCGCTCCGAGTCTCATTACGGTGTAGTATATCGTCAATGAGCTGAACCAGCGTCATTGTTTTCTCTCCTGTTGCAGTGGGTGCCAGTCCTGACAGATTTCCAGTGGAGGGAGACCCTCTGGGGCTTCGTGCCCCCCCAGACCACCCCTCCTGCTGGGGAGCTCCACAACCCCATCACCCTGCACCTGGGAGACTACAACATGGACGGCTTCCCTGACGCCCTGGTCATCCTGCGCAATACCAGCGGGAGGTGAGTGGCACACTGACCAATAGGAAAAAAGTATTAGGGGAGAGGTCTCATGCCAGGTCAGATTAGGCTCTGTTAAATAAGAATACATTGGTAATCGCCACAACTTTCAATGATCTATTTTATGTTCACTGACCCGCAATGCTTTTTGGATTAGATTAGTGTGCAGACAGTATAATTGTACATTGAAGGCCTATATTATGCGTCAATATCCATATAAAACATGTAATTCTAACCTTGAATGGCTTTATATTTAAATAGATTAGATTAGAATGTTCAGTGATGAAGTGAATGCCCCAGGTCACACTTCAGCATGGGGACATGACCGATAAGAGCCAAAGTTAGCAGCAGTCTTTAAAACGCTCCTGACCCTGGGATGAGTTGGCACGGTCAGAGAGGACAGACAGCAGGAAGAGGATGTGTGGATTATCAGCAGCCCATAGATTGAGATAAGATATCAGTCAGGACAGGGCCAAAGCTAGGCCTTTTTTTATGCTGTTTGTTCTGTTCCATCTGTGGGACTTCATAATAGACAATGTTAAGATTGACATAGTTAAGAAGATGTGGAACATTTCTGGGACATTGGTGAAGCACACATACTACTTAATTTCTGGTGGAGGGTCAGTCGAATCTCTCCGGCAGCTTAACTCCATCTTCTCTTTAGGTCACCTTCATCCAGGGAGGTCTATTCTAATCATTCTAATCTTTAAACCATGTAATTGAATCCCATATTAAGCTCTGTACCAACCATCATACATGACCAATCCAGGGTGATAGTTTTAAAACCAGATGAGCAGCATGGACAGATGATTGCTGTGATGATTGACGATGGCGACAGTTAATAAGGATTCTCCTGTCAGTAACTACAAACCATGTTGATGGTGTGTAGTACTGTATAAATACCATCAAAACAGATGGTCCAGGTTGCATCCCAAGCCCCGGTCATGGCCTGTGTTTGCGCCATTGTGGAGATCTAGCCTACATTTTCATACACCGTGACGTTAGTTTGTAATTGTCTGCAGTTTTGTGCCGCGTTGGTGTGCATTGGTCGAGTGTACTCTGTGCTCGAACAGACTCTGCTTACCAAATGTTTGGCCAGTTTAATGTGCCTCTCTCTCTCTCTCTCTCTCTCGTTCTCTCTCACACTCTCTTTTTCCTCTCTTCTATTCTTTCGCTCCCATTCGCTTGTTATTTCTAGCTGGGTTATGGATGAAAGTCCTGCCTGCCCACACACTTCCTATCATTACAGAATACATGTATATTTGAATTTTAGGATGAGCCAAAAAAGCCTTTTTGTTTCTGGGAACCAATCGATGTGCCGTGTTGGGAACTGGAAGTCAAAACAAACAAGTTCCTATGTAACGAGGAATGGGGTAACTGCAGAGTGGCTGTGATGAATGGTAAAAGCTGCTCGGGGGCTCGTTTGAGGCGCCATGGCACACAGTGTTTAAGCACGGCAGTCTCCAACCTATTTCCTGCCAAAGAGATTGACGTTTGACCTTTTCAAATAGTATAATCATGTTTTAATTTAATGAGCAACACTCTATGCCAGAGCCATCAGCCTCAGGCTTTTATTGACTTGTCTGAGAAGGTGTCAAGCAAAAAATATGCGTTTCAGGCCCTTAGCAGTTGAAGATTCCTTGTTGCTTCATTAGTTTAGAGATAAAAATATAAACACAACATGCAACAATTTTGAAGATTTTACAGAGTTACAGTTCATATAAGGAAATGAGTCAATTACGCCCTAATCTATGGATTTCACACAGTAGTGAGTGCGTACGTTTTCGTAAAATATACTATAATGTGAATTTACCCACAGTAGTTAGTATGATTTTTGTACATTCACAGTCTATTATGATGAGCATCAGTCACTGTCAGAGAGAAATAGGCTCCCAGAGTTTATTGACTACCCAGTTGAGCTGTCAAGGGTGAAATATGTGTTGATAGAGCTATGCAGGGGAGGCCGGGGGCGAGTGTGTGTGTGTGTGTGTGTGTGTGTGTGTGTGTGTGTGTGTGTGTGTGTGTGTGTGTGTGTGTGTGTGTATATATATATTTATCTCTTTCACTGCAATATTTATCATGGTACTGTATAATCAGGGGAGGTCAAGGATGGGCCACACAGTCACAGTGGGTTTCACAGTTTTAGATCTAATTTCTGCAGCTCTTTTCAAATACAAAATATGTTCTAATGGAAAATGATTGTTTTATTGCTGGGAACCGGAAGGAAGAAATTCCCTCTGCTCTAGCACTCATTTCTATCTTTTAACTTGTGGCATTAATGGCAGTAATTCAGCAACCCTACTGAACCCGCTCTCACCGCAATGTCATTTCTGCTATATACACCAGCAGTTAATAATAGTCAATGTTGTTTCATTTTCTTAGTCAATTACACCCTAATCTATGGATTTCACATGACTAGGAATAGAGATCTGTTGCTCCTAAAAAAAAAAAAAAGGTAGGGGCGTGGATCAGAAAACCAGTCAGTATCTGGTGTGACCACCATTTGCCTCATGCAGTGCAACACATCTACTTCGCATAGAGTTGATCAGGCTGTTGCTTGTGGCCTATGGAATGTCCCACTCTTCTTCAATGGCTGTGCAAAGTTGCTGGATATTGGCGGGAACTGAAACGCAGTCGTACACGTCGATCCAGAGCATCCCAAACATGTTCAACGGGTGACATATCTGGTAAGTATGCAGGTCATGGAAGAACTGGGAAATGTTCAACTTACAGGAATTGTGTACAGCTCCTTACGACATGGAGCCGTACTGCCAAATTCTCCAAAACTACATTGGAGGCGGCTTTTGGTAGAGAGATAAACATTTAAATTCTCTGGCAACAGCTCTGGTGGACCTTCTTGGAGTCAGCATACCAATTGCACGCCCCCTCAACTTGAGACATATGTGGTATTGTGTTGTCACAAAACTGCACATTTTAGAGTGGCCTTTGATTGTCCCCAGCACAAGGTGCACTTGTGTAATGATCATGCTGTTTAATCAGCTTCTTGATATGCCACACCTGTCAGGTGGATGGATTATCTTGGCAAAGGAGAAATGCTCACTAACAGAGTTTTAAACAAATGTGTGCACAACATTTTAGAGAAATAAGCTTTTTGTGCGTATGGGGATCTTTTATTTCAGCTCATGAAACATGAGACCAACACATTACATGTATTTATTTAACCTTTATTTAACTAGGCAAGTCAGTTAAGAACAAATTCTTATTTACAATGACGGCCTACCAAAAGGCAAAAGACCTCTGCGTGGACGGGGGCTGGGAATAAATGTTTTATTTTTTTATTTTAATTACATATAAATATAGGACAAAACACACATGACAAGAGAGACAACACAACACTACATAAAGAGAGACCTAAGACAACAACATAGCAAGGCAGCAACACAACATGACAACAACATGGTAGCAACACAACATGGTAGCAACACAAAACATGGTACAAACATTATTGGGCACAGACAACAGCACAAAGGGCAAGAAGGTAGAGACAACAATACATCACGCAAAGCAGCCACAACTGTCAGTAAGAGTGTCCATGATTGAGTCTTTGAATGAAGAGATTGAGATAAAACTGTCCAGTTTGAGTGTTTGTGGCAGCTCATTCCAGTTGCTAGCTGCAGCAAACTGAAAAGACGAGCGACCCAGGGATGTGTGTGCTTTGGGGACCTTTAACAGAATGTGACTGGCAGAACAGGTGTTGTATGTGGAGGATGAGGGCTGCAGTAGGTATCTCAGATAGGGGGGGGAGTGAGGCCTAAGAGGGTTTTATAAATAAGCATCAACCAGTGGGTCTTGCGACGGGTATACAGAGATAAGTTTACAGAGAGGTATAGAGGTTAGTGTTGTGTCCTATAAGGAGCATTGGTGGCAAATTTGATGGCTGAATGGTAAAGAACATCTAGCCGCTCAAGAGAACCCTTACCTTCTGATATACAGTGGGGCAAAAAAAGTATTTAGTCAGCCACCAATTGTGCAAGTTCTCCAACTTAAAAAGATGAGAGAGGCCTGTAATTTTCATCATAGGTACACTTCAACTATGACAGACAAAATGAGGAAAACAAAATCCAGAAAATCACATTGTAGGATTTTTTATGAATTTTTTTGCAAATTATGGTGAAAAATAAGTATTTGGTCAATAACAAAAGTTTATCTCAATACTTTGTTATATACCCTTTGTTGGCAATGACAGAGGTCAAACGTTTTCTGTAAGTCTTCACAAGGTTTTCACACACTGTTGCTGGTATTTTGGCCCATTCCTCCATGCAGATCTCCTCTAGAGCAGTGATGTTTTGGGGCTGTCGCTGGGCAACACGGACTTTCAACTCCCTCCAAAGATTTTCTGTGGGGTTGAGATCTGGAGACTGGCTAGGCCACTCCAGGACCTTGAAATGCTTCTTCTGAAGCCACTCCTTCGTTGCCCGGGCGGTGTGTTTGGGATCATTGTCATGCTGAAAGACCCAGCCACGCTTTCATCTTCAATGCCCTTGCTGATGGAAGGAGGTTTTCACTCAAAATCTCACGATACATGGCCCCATTCATTCTTTCCTTTACACGGATCAGTCGTCCTGGTCCCTTTGCAGAGAAACAGCCCCAAAGCATGATGTTTCCACCCCCATGCTTCACAGTAGGTATGGTGTTCTTTGGATGCAACTCAGCATTCTTTGTCCTCCAAACACGACGAGTTGAGTTTTTACCAAAAAGTTCTATTTTGGTTTCATCTGACATTCTCCCAATCCTCATCTGGATCATCCAAATGCTCTCTAGCAAACTTCAGACGGGCCTGAACATGTACTGGCTTAAGCAGGGGGACACGTCTGGCACTGCAGGATTTGAGTCCTGGCGGCGTAGTGTGTTACTGATGGTAGGCTTTGTTACTTTGGTCCCAGCTCTCTGCAGGTCATTCACTAGGTCCCCGTGTGGTTCTGGGATTTTTGCTCACCGTTCTTGTGATCATTTTGACCCCACGGGTGAGATCTTGCGTGGAGCCCCAGATCGAGGAAGATTATCAGTGGTCTTGTATGTCTTCCATTTCCTAATAATTGCTCCCACAGTTGATTTCTTCAAACCAAGCTGCTTACCTATTGCAGATTCAGTCTTCCCAACCTGGTGCAGGTCTACAATTTTGTTTCTGGTGTCCTTTGACAGCTCTTTGGTCTTGGCCATAGTGGAGTTTGGAGTGTGACTGTTTGAGGTTGTGGACAGGTGTCTTTATACTGATAACAAGTTCAAACAGGTGCCATTAATACAGGTAACGAGTGGAGGACAGAGGAGCCTCTTAAAGAATAAGTTACAGGTCTGTGAGAGCCAGAAATCTTGCTTGTTTGTATGTGACCAAATACTTATTTTCCACCATAATTTGCAAATAAATTCATAAAAAATCCTACAATGTGATTTTCTGGATTTATTTTCCTAATTTTGTCTGTCATAGTTGAAGTGTACCTATGATGAAAATTACAGGCCTCTCTCATCTTTTTAAGTGAGAGAACTTGCACAATTGGTGGCTGACTAAATACTTTTTTCCCCCACTGTATATGGCTGCTTGTTACGAAAGACATGGAGAGGGCGAGAGAGAGAAAGACAGACACTTAACGTTGGTACATTTAGAAACTACTCTCACGTACAGTAATCCTATACTTACCGTCGCCCACTTGAAGTAAGAAATCATGAATATATTTATGTGAAATGCCTTGGTTCGCCGTGGATCTCTCTAGCAGAGCAGTGCAGCCTTGGAAAGAGTGTTGGACCTTTTCGCAGCACACTTTAAAGGCTCTGATTGTCCAAAAATTGTTCCAACAAGTCTTCTACTGTTCTTCTCGATAGTTATCTGGTGACTGTCGTGTAGTTTCCTTCAATTCGCTCCTGAAGATGCCTCTTTTGCAGAGGGGCTAGCCAGCCTTGTCGATGGTTCCCAGTGGGATGATGAGAGTAGCTTAATAAGATGGTTTGAGCAGAGTAGTAGAATGGTCCCACTTAAATTCGCTTTTCTAGATACTTTACTTAGGACCACTAATCAGCCATACCAGTGATTGTCTGGTAGCTGAGTTTATCGTTTCAACCTCGTGTTGAGATTCAAAGTTCAGACCACTTTAAATGTACAGGTTAAGAATGTTCATTCTTAACCAATCAATTTATACAGTTTGTTCAAAAGGGCGGTTCCGTCAGGCTGACACGCTCTCTGACCTCACTCAGGGATATGAGTTGTCACTGTGCAAAGTTTATGTAAAACAATTATCTCTTATGGCTCCTAAAATCACATCCCTCTCTTAACAAAAACACTTTCATCATTTTTCATATTTCATGCACAATGCATAGGATGGACACTTCACACATGTCGTGGGTATACTTTCCAAGTTACAGTATTTCCTTTATAACATTTTTAATGACATCATAACAAACAAAACAACATTAGTGTTCTTTAGACACCGTTCCGCACGTTCTATGTTAGAAATATTTTTCCCGTATTCGCTTTTGACAGTGTTAGAGTTTCGGCGGGAAAAATCTCTTGAAACAAAGGCACATTCCTTTGTTGAATTTAGAGAGGGAGACCTGGATCTTCTCTTGATTTACAACAGGACGTGAGTTGTTAATCCCCACCAGTCCCCCCCAGTCCCGCCCTCTCACACATCTGCGGGTGAGAGGGGGGTCTGGTTGAAGTTATTCATTGCAAACCTGATCTGCCCAGTTTGGATCCTTACAGAACAGTCATGACAGCATGATGACTCAGGTGATGTTTGTCCCCAGAGCATCAGCACAAATTTGACGGCTTGTTCAGGAGGAGAAAGAGTGAATGTCTGCCCTTATACAGTGGGTCATAGCATGTGTGTGTGTGTGTGTCCCTGTCTGTGTGTCCATGTGCTTGCTTGCGTAAATCTAGGGGCTGTTCCCCTGCAGCACATGCTCTGACCTGGACATAACATGTCCTCCAGGGGAACTGTCAGAGGATTTTGGGAGGAGTTGCCAGGGATGGGAATAAGAATCTACTCTCAAATGATTTTCTCCTAAATTGTCTCCCTGTCTTCATAGATGGACACACATTTTGTTTGTTCTTATATGAACCAAGCCAGATGAGTGGTTCATTGCAACACTTCACACACACACAGATGTAGCCCTACTTTCCTGTACAGACAGTAACAGAAGAGAGGTTTTCACCCATTTGACCAATTTAGCAGGTGACAAGCACTTAATAACTCTGGGCATTCAGAGGCTGTTGCAGACAGACGGTAATCAATATGTTCGGATGGAGTGGTCGGGATACTGAGATCTATGGATGACGGTGTAATGGGACGCTTTCAGCGAGGTGTCCTTTCGCTGAAGTTAAAACACCTCATATTTATCACAGCGCATCCTAACTTGTTTTTGTCAATTGATTTAAAATGTATACTACCAGTCAAAAGTTTGGACACACCTACTCATTCTAGGTTTTCTCTATATTGTAGAATAATAGTAAAGACATCAAAACTATGAAATAACAGAAATGGAATCATGTAGTAACCAAAAAAGTGTTAAACAAATATGTTTGAGATTCTTCAAAGCAGCCACCCTTTGCCTTGATGACAGCTTTGAACACTCTTGGCATTCTCTCAACCAGCTTCGTGAGGTAGTCACCTAGATTGCATTTCAATTAGCAGGTGTGCCTTGTTAAAAGTACATTTGTGGAATTTCTTTCCTTCTAAATGCGTTTGGGCCAATCAGTTGTGTTGTGACAAGGTAGGGGTGGTATACAGAAGATTGCCCTAATTTTTGTAAAATACCAAGTCCATATTATGGCATGACCAGTTCAAATAAGCAAAGAGAAATGACAGTCCATCATTACTTTAAGACATGAAGGTTAGTCAATCTGGAAAATTTTAAGAACTGAAAGTTTCTTCAAGTGCAGTCGCAAAAACCATTAAGCGCTATGATGAAACTGGCTCTCATGAGGACCGCCACAGGAAAGGAAGACCCAGGGTTACTTCTGCTGCAGAGGATAAGTTCATCAGAGTTACCAGCCTCAGAAATTGCAGCCCAAAGAAATGCTTCACAGAGTTCAAGTAACAGACACATCTCAACATCAACTGTTCAGAGGAGACTACGTGAATTAGGCCTAAAGGGTCGAATTGCTGCAAAGAAACCACTACTAAAGGACACCAATAAGAAGAAGAGACTTGCTTGGGCCAAGAAACACGAGCAATGGACATTAGACCGGTGGAAATCTGTCTTGTAGTCCAAATTTGAGATGTTTGGTTCAAACCGCTGTGTTTTTGTGAGACGCAGAGTCGGTGAACGGATGATCTCCGCATGTGCGGTTCCAACTGTGAAGCATGGAGGAAGAGTAGGTGTGATGATGTGGGGGTACTTTGCTGGTGACACTGTCTGTGATTTACTTTTCAAGGCACACTTAACCAGCATGGCTACAACAGCATTCTGCAGCGATACGCCATCCCATCTGCTTTACGCTTAGTATAATTTGTTCTTCAACAGGACAATGACCCAACACACCTCCAGGCTGTGTAAGTGCTATTTGACCAAGAAGGAGAGTGATGGAGTGCTGCATCAGATGACCTGGCCTCCACAATCACCTGACCTCAACCCAATTGAGATGGTTCGGGATGAGTTAGACCACAGAGTGAAGGAAAAGCAGCCAACAAGTGCTCAGCATATGTGGGAACTCCTTCAAGACTGTTGGAAAAGCCTTCCAGGTGAAGCTGGTTGAGAGAATTCCAAGAGTGTGCAAAGCTTTCATCAAGGCAAAGGGTGGCTACTTTGAAGAAGTTAAAATATAAAATAAATAATTTCTTTAACACTTTTTTTAGTTATTACGTGATTCCAAACAGTATGTGTTATTTCATAGTTTTGATGTCTTCACAATTATTCCACAATGTAGAAAATAATAGTAAAAAATAAAGAAAAACCCTTGAATGAGTACTGTAGGTGTGTCCAAACATTTGACTGGTACTGTATATATTTCACTATAATGTGGCGATGTAATACCAGGAGCTAATTTTGGACATGACTTCTAATGACAGTCTTTCTCAGTGGAAGAGCAGCAGAGTCAGACTTATTTTTAAAAGGAATTTATCTCCGGAGAAGGAGAGAGCTGTTATATCCCCATTTCACGCCAACCCTCCCTTACCCCTTGCTCCTCTTCTCGGCATCTGTATCAACTGTGAATGGTGTTTTATGGAGTTGAGAGACACTCAAGGAAAGCAGCAGGGGGGGTTCAGTCCAGGTGAGGTGCACTCAGAATTCAATCAGGAGCTTGGGCTGAGAGAACTGAGAGGGCTGTCTGTGTGTCACTGGCCCCAGGCCTTTCAGACTGGTTCTCCTGCAGTCTGAACTCAGTCTCTGTCCTGGTGTCGCTACCTGTTTGTCTGTGCTGAAGGCCAACCTTGTGACTCACTCTCTCCCTCTCTCTCTCACCGACTGTTCTTAGACTGGAGAAACTCAGTCCCTTGCTCTTTCTGCTTACACTCTGTTCTTATTCATTTTACCCAGTCTCTTTCTCCCCTCACTTGCACCCTTGACTCCTTCTATACAAAATGGCAGTGAGTTTGCGAGAGGGTTTGCCAGATTCCTCGCTCACAGTGAGGAAACATTGGCAGTTGATTTGAGGACATATGCCATAATATAACTCTGCCACCTGCCATGCTAGTGTATAAACCCTCTTCACTGTAGAGCTCCTCTGTCTGAGGATAATGGCACACAACCACTCTCTCCCAACCCAGAGCATGAATAGACGAGCACCAAGCTCTGGCCTCATCATTGCTGTGGAATTATCCAGACCACAAATCCGAGTACAGCACAGTGTTTTCAGATACGATTAAAAACAAAGGAGCATTGCGGTCGGTCTCAGCACGTGTCACTTGTATATTATATGTTGCTGGGATTCCTTCCGATCAGTGTGTTGTGTGCATTAAAGAGCCATGTGATCACAATCAACAGTGAAGCATGCCTTTGCTACCACCGGATTACAGGAGATTGATACTTGAAAAGCAGCAGCTGCCATGTTGACCTGTGACCTTCCCCAGGGCAGGAGTCTGATGAGACACACAGATTGCAATGCCAACTACCAACCCACCACCACTCTTGACACGTCTAATCTGCTTTTCTTAATGTGTCCCGAAAACCAGTAACCAGATGAGTTACAATATCTGTCCAGTGACAGTGTCCCCCCTGGACAGCATCCGGCCATCTGCTCCATTTCAGCCAACCGCCACCATCCCTGGGTCCATGGTCCATGGGCCTTTCCTCTTTCAAGAAATTGATACAATTCTCAGCTTGGCTTTCTGATTCATCCAATGGCTAAGCTCTTTGGCTAGCGTCCCCTAAGTGTATCTATGTTTAGCCAGTCTCTCACCACCATCTGCTGCTGTTCCTTAATTCAAATAATTCAATTTTCCGTAATGTCTATAGTCTTAATGGAGGAAAAGAGATTACTTTTATCAATCATCTCTTATTTCATCAGGAAGGTATCTTGCTGTGCAGCACATTGGCATCTCACTTACCGTCTTTGCACAAATGAAGTGGCTGTTTGTAGTAATACAATCGACACAGTTTGTGTAGGCGAGGAAGGAGCTCTACTTGCTCCAGTCTTCTACCTTGGGAGCAGTGGACCAGCCCACTGGCAGCCAGGAGCAAACAAACATTGACAGTGAAGAATCCCCAGATGTAGCGATTTCCCTTTCCATTGATCACGTTGGATAGTATCACATATTTCTTCCCCATGACATGGCTTCTCTCTCTCCCTCTGTCCATTAGCACACTGGAGAGCCATTAAAACTCAAGTGTTTTTCTTTCTTTCCCCCTCTTCCATTCTCCCCGCTTTTGCAGATCAAAGTCGCTCCCCGCCATGAGAGAAACATACTCGACGTGACCGCCACAGCTCAGCCCTGAGATAATAGCCGGCGCTCTCCATCCGTTTAGTTTGAAAATTAATGAACATTCTGCATTAACGGTTTGGGCTGTTGGGCGCAATGGTTGGAGTGGGACGAGGGGCGGCGTGACATGTTGATTTATGGTGAAGATGTTTTGACAAGGGGAGGGGGGGTGGGCTTATGGCCCACAGCATTCTCCCCAAACCTTTTCAAATCAAAGTCAATTTATTCTGGCTTATTGATCTTGTAACATAATTCAATGGTTTGTCCCTCTTACTGTACGTCCCCAGACACTAGGACATACAGAATTATTACATTAAGTCCAATAGTAATAGAATAATGAATTTAACTATTTATTAAGTACATGATGAGAGAATTCATTTGTATTTATTTGTCGATTCAAGTCATATCAGGAGAGGATAGGTTGTCAAACAGTTCAGACCCAAAGTGAACATCTGGGCTCGAATCAGACAAACCTGTCATAGCAGCGATTCTGTAACATAACTTTTGTAGGTGGTCTATGTATATTGTAGCCTACGTAATTGAACTTGACCATGCATCTGAAACCACAACCATGACTAATTTAGGTCTGTGTGACTTCTCTCTGACCTTACAGCTTGTCTCTGAGATGAATGGCAGGTGTGTTGCGGTCACTGTGGTCTCAGCTGGCTAATGTTGTTTGGGAAGTCTTTGATCTCCAGGTGTCTCTGAAGACAGACACAGAGTTTGAGTATGGCTGGCAGCAGTGCTTTTGAAGCTGTGAATCGTCTCTTTCTGGTGAATCATGCACATCTTGCAGATCAGCAGGTGTGTTCTTTTCCTCTCCCCTCGATTCCTTCTCTCAGCTGCCAATCATGTCACGGCGCATCAGCACTCATCAAACGCCTACCATCCCCTCACTGTGGGAAAGATAGGGTGATTTAGCTGGGATGTGGTTGGGTGGGTTGGCGTTTTGTTTGTTCGCTTCCATAACATACTGACTACACCGGACACGCCCGTGCACCATCGTGCTTATGTTGATTTTGTGCATCCACACCAGACACAATCATGACACGCAGGTTAAGATATCAAAACCAACTGTGAAACAACTATATTAACTTGGGCGCATGTCAATCACATGACATTCATTGACATCTAGCTATCTTGCTATTGCTAGCTAATTTGTCCTGGTAGATGAACAATGGGTTGTTATTTTACCTGAAATGCATATGGTCCTTTTTTTCCCCCCTGGATCTTTGTAGAATTTTGACCTGGAGTCATACAAAGTCATGTGTTTCTCTACTCTGACTATTAACACTAGAAAAGCGAGGCATCTAGCTATCCCGTTCTGAGCCAATGCATTCTAGCAGTCTTATAATAAATACATTTCTTATATGCTATTTAGGGTTTAATACCAGTGACCGGTATCTCGGGACTGCCCGACCAAGCTCCTTCCATTTCCCGACAATAATAATGTTGTGGACAAATAATATAGCCTACCATTTTTATGCCACAACAATGCACACATACAAAATATGCACGTGTGAATAGCTGCATGAAACTGATGTATCAACTCTAGCTTCATTCATACATTAGACCAGTCATCACAACGCAAGCAGCCTACTGTATTTAGCCTACTCAACGTGTAGTCCCAAATAGAAAACATCCCTTACTTGCATGACTTCTATAAATTGCTACACATGACATCTCGACTCAGTTACTGAAGGCAATCTCCATCTCACATGCCCAAATCTCCAAACTAGCTTTGTGGCACTGGCAGAGGCTCAAAATATAAACTGCTGCTACTCACTGTTAACAAAATGTCTGGTACATTGTGTCCACAAACACGCTCGAGGAAATAGACATTTGCAACATTGTTCTGTGATGTTATTATAACAAAAGCTAGTGCATGGGCTTGACGAGTCAGGTTCGCGGGACTTTGATCACCCGCGGCGCTATCCATGGATGCTGAATCTCCGCTACAAAGCCTATTTGTTTAGCGGACATGTTCCCTGTGACAGTCACTACAATAAGCGGGTTATCATGAAGTAAAAACAGCCACAAACGTACTAATTCCCACTGATAGCCAGATGCCAGGGGAGAGAAAAGGGCCAACAAGCTGGGTGACATCTTTCAGTCAAAGGTAAGCTAAAACAAATGTAATTTTCACTAGGCTGTATGCTAATAACCTACGTTAACCTACGTACGAAGTAGTGTGGTTGACTTTGACAGAACTTTTTAGTTGATTAAATTGTGACAATTACAACAAGAAACTGATAGATTCCTGTCCATATTTCTCAATTTACAGTGGTAAAACCATGTCAGATTTTTGGGGGCTGCTGTTATGCTTTTAAATAGCATTTCCGGGAATACCGGGATATTACCGGTACGGTTGCAATTTTCTCAGGAAGAAAAATTTTGATTCTGGGTAAAATATTCAACCCTAATACTATTGCAAAAAAAATATTATTTGTTTGTGTTGAGGAAGGTAGGCCTACCATACCATACTAAACAAATAAATTATGTCATTTGTTTATGTTACTGTAGGCTATATTTAAAAAAAGAAATACAAAAAAAAACACCCCAATTCAAGTGTTATACACCATCACAAATAAATGCATTATTATACTGTTTAGGCATTTCTTTAGAAACATTAAAAAACGAATCAATTGTATTTCAAAAGAACAGAATATCATTTAAGTTTTATTATTTTACTAGTCTGTGCATAGTAGCCTATGCTGCCGCAAGTGCTCACATGTAGAACGCATGGGAATAGTGGCTGTAATATTCTACAAAAAAGGTATATTTTGAGTTATAAACCAGGTCATTCAAGCCCTAAATGCTGATTGGATGAAAGCCACGGATATGACACAAAATTATTTGTTTACTGTTGTAATTACCATAATAACCAGTTTATAATAGCAATACAGTCAGGCACCTCAGGGATCACTTTGTGTCTAAGAACAGCCTTTAGTTGTGGTATATTGGCCATATACCACACCCCTTTGGGTCTTATTGCTATGTTATACAATGGCTTTGTCAAATACTTTTTTCTGATTGGCTTGAAGGGCATTCTAGAGTGCATTATTTACCTATAATGCACGGTATATCAGCGCGGTAGAATTTAAGGGCTATACAGTAGTTCATTCTTACATGTTCTATGTTTAAGCTAATTTTGAAAGCAAAAGACGAATTGAAAACATTATTGTCATTGTTGAATTCGATTTTCATAATTGCAAGCTTGGACTGATGATGGTTTGGCTAGCTAAATTAGCAAGTCTGTTTGTTTGGTTACCAAGGTAACTACTGTACCTATCTAGTAAACTTGCTTGCTAGCTACTTCAGTGGATGTTGAACACATTTCTACCAGCAAATTAACACATTTCTAGCGGCATTTCTAGGAACACACTTTCCACGTCGTTCATTATTTTCCATAGAACACATAGCCCGTCGTTGATTACATAGAGCCCATGCTTTCATTTTAAGTTGTTTGGCAAATGTACACTGAACAAAAATATAATTTTTGCAAAGATCCCATGTTTCATGAGCTGAAATAAATGATCCCAGATATGTTTCATACGCACATAAAGCTTATTTTTCTCAAATGTTGTACTCAAATGTTTACATCCCTGTTAGTGAGCATTTATACTTTGCCAAGATAATATATTCACTTGACAGGTGTGGCATTTCAAGAAGCTTATTAAACAGCATGATCACTACACAGGTGCACCTTGTGCTGGGGACAATAAAGGGCCAATCTAAAATGTGCAGTTTTGTCACACAACACAATGCCACTGATGTCTCAAGTTTTCAGGGTTATCTATGATTAATCTCTCCTCGTTAATCTTTCAAATACCCACGTTGGGTTGTATGCTCTTGAAAACCAATGACGGTTGTCGGTTAGGACATCTACTTTGTGCATGACACAAGTAATTTTTCCAACAATTGTTTACAGACAGATTATTTCACTTATAATTCACTGTATCACAATTCCAGTAGGTCAGAAGTTTACATACACTAAGTTGACTTTGCCTTTAAACAGCTTGGAAAATTCCAGAAAATAATGTCATTGCTTTAGAAGCTTCTGATAGGCTAACTGACATCATTTGAGTCAATTGGAGGTGTACCTGTGGATGTATTTCAAGGCCTACCTTCAAACTCAGTGCCTCTTTGCTTGACATCATGGGAAAATCAAAAGAAATCAGCCAAGACCCCAGAAAAAAAATTGCAGACCTCCACAACTCTGGTTCATCCTTGGGAGCAATTTCCAAATGCCTGAAGGTACCACATTCATCTGTACAAACAATAGTACGCAAATATAAACACCATGGGACCACGCAGCCGTCATACCGCTCAGGAAGGAGATGCGTTCTGTCTCCTAGAGATTAACGTACTTTGGTGCGAAAAGTGCAAACCAATCCTAGAACAACAGCAAAGGACCTTGTGAATGAAACAGGTACAAAAGTATCTATATCCACAGTAAAACGAGTCCTATATCGACATAACCTGAAAGGTTGCTCAGCAAGGAAGAAGCCACTGCTCCAAAACCGCCATAAAGCCAGACTATGGTTTGCAACTGCACATGGGGACAAAGATCGTACTTTTTGGAGAAATGTCCTCTGGTCTGATGAAACAAAAATAGAACTGTTTGGCCATAATGACCATTGTTATGTTTGGAGGAAAAAGGGGGAGGCTTGCAAGCCGAAGAACACCATCCCAACCGTGAAGCACGGGGCTGGCAGCATCATGTTGTGGGGGTGCTTTGTTGCAGGAGGGACTGGCATCATGATGAAGGAAAATTATGTGGATATATTGAAGCAACATCTCAAGACAAGTCCGAAAGTTAAAGCTTGGTCGCAAATGGGTCTTCCAAATGGACAATGACCCCAAGCATACTTCCAAAGTTGTGGCAAAATGGCTTAAGAACAATAAAGTCAAGGTATTGGAGTGGCCGTCACAAAGCCCTGACCTCAATCCTATAGAAAATTTGTGGGCAGAACTGAAACAGCGTGTGCGAGCAAGGAGGCCTACAAACCTGACTCAGTTACACCAGCTCTCAGGAGGAATGGGCCAAAATTCACCCAACCTATTGTGGGAAGCTTGTGGAAGGCTACCTGAAACGTTTGACCCAAGTTAAACAATTTAAAGGCAATGCTACCAAATACTAATTGAGTGTATGTAAACTTCTGACCCACTGGGAATGTGATGAAAGAAATAAAAGTTGAAGGAAATCATTCTCTCTACTATTATTCTGACATGTTACATTCTTAAAATAAAGTGGTGATCCTAACTGACCTAAGACAGGGAATGTTTACTAGGATTAAATGTAAGGAATTGTGAAAAACTGAGTTTAAATGTATTTGGCTAAGGTGTATGTAAACTTCCGACTTCAACTGTACGCGTTGCCCCGTGCTTCACGGTTGGGATGGTGTTCTTCGGCTTGCAAGCCTCCCCCTTTTTCCTCCAAACATAACAATGGTCATTATGGCCAAACAGTTCTATTTTTGTTTCATCAGACCAGAGGACATTTCTCCAAAAAGTACGATCTTCGTCCCCATGTGCAGTTGCAAACCGTAGTCTGGCTTTATACCGATCAAAAGTTTTAAAAACACCTACTCATTCAAGGGTTTTATTTTATTTTTACTATTTTCTACATTGTAGTATAATAGTGACAACATCAAAAACTAGGAAATAACATATGGAATCATGTAGTAACCAAAAAAGTGTTAAACAAATCTAAAGAACAAATTTACCTTAATGACAGCTTTGCACACTCTGGGCAACCAGCTTCACCTGGAATTATTTCTCAACAGTCTTGAAAGAGTTCCCTGGTATATGCTGAGCACTTGTTGGCTGCTTTTCCTTTTCTCTGCGGCCCGACTCATCCCAAACCATTCGGGGGATTGTGGAGGCCAGGTCATCTGATGCATCACTCTCCTTCTTGGTAACATAGCACTTACACAGCCTGGAGGTGTGTTGGGTCATTGTCCTGTTGAAAAACAAATGATAGTCCCACTAAGCCCAAACCAGATGGGATGGCGTATCTCTGCAGAATGCTGTGGTAGCCATGCTGGTTAAGTGCGTCTTGAATTCTAAATAAATCCCAGACGGCGTCACCAGCAAAGCAACCCCACACCATAACACCTCCTTCTCAATGCTTTATGGTGGGAAATACACATGCAGAGATCATCTGTTCACCCACACCGCGTCTCAAAGACACGGCGGTTGGAACCAAAAATCTCAAATTTGGACTCCAGACCAAAGGACACATTTCCACCGGTCTAATGTCCATTGCTCGTGTTTCTTGGCCCTCTTATTATTATTGGTGTCCTTTAGTAGTGGTTTCTTTGCAGCAATTTGACCATGAAGGCCTGATTAGGGCTCCCGAGTGGCGCAGCGGTCTAAATATCACATCTGGCCATGATAGGAGTCCCATAGGGCAGCGCACCATTGGCCCTGCGTCGTCCGGGTTTGGCCGGTGTAGGCCGTCATTGTAAATAAGAATTTGTTCTTAACTGACTTGCCTAATTAAATAAAGGTAAAAAAACAGTTGATCTGAACAGTTGATGTTGAGATGTCTTACTTTTATTTAGGCTGCAATTTCGGAGACTGGTAACTCTGAACTTATCCTCTGCAGCAGAGGTAACTCTGGGTCTTCCATTCCTGTGGCAGTCCTCATGAGAGCCAGTTTCATCAAAGCGCTTGATTTTATTTTTTGTGACTGCACTTGAAAAGTTCTTGAAATGTTCCTTATTGACTGACCTTCATGTCTTAAACTAATAATGGACTGTCATTTCTCTTTGCTTATTTGACCTGTTCATGCCATAATATGGACTATGAATCTTTTACCAAATAGGGCTATATTCTGTATATCCCACCCACCTTATCACAACACAACTGAATGGCTCAAATGCATTAAGAATGAAAGAAATTCCACAAATTAAGTATAAGAAGGGACACCTGTTAATTGAAATATATTCCAAGTGACGACCTCATGAAACCGGTTGAGAGAATGCCAAGAGTGTGCGAAGCTGTCATCAAGTCAAAGGATGGCTACTTTGAAGAATATAAAATATATTTTATTTGTTTAACACTTTTTTGGTTACTATATTATTCCATATGTGTTATTTCATAGTTTTGATGTCTTCACTATTATTCTACAATGTAGAAAGTAGTCAAAAATAAAGAAAAACCTTTGAATGAGTAGGTGTTCTGTATTTGGCAACACTCGCGCAACGTGGCCGCTGTGGTTTGCATGCAGCTCCCCAGAGTTAGTATGCATTATGCATGTTTCTCTTAATCGCCACCTCAGATGTCCTCTGCCTGTCTTACTACACCCTGACAGCATCTGTCGGTGGCATCAAGGAACAGGTAAATAGGCAGCCATTTTGAGGAATAGTCATTTATTCTCAGCCCTCTCAGGGTTCTAAGTATACAAGTATGTCTGATGCCACTTCCTATGTTTCAGTACATTACTAGCCTCTGTTGCATCAGTTTATACACACCTGAGACGCAATCTCATACCAATGAGAGCATTGAGTACTTTGTAGAGTTCATGTTTTAGTAATGATGATGAAAGACCTGTGTTTTCTCTGAAGAGTTAGGATATTTCTAGAGCGTATAGGGGGCTATTTGTACATATGATTGGTTCTACCCAGGTAGTCCGCCCACCCACTCTCTCATACAGTGAAAGCAAGTGTCTCGCCGGTTAGCACTGTTTCACACCGTTTCACCCGCAATGGTTTCCTTGCTTTATAATAGAGCCCCTGTCAGGAGAAGAACGTCACACCGCTTAGAACTGGAGTTGTGTGCTGCAGTCTCGGAGGGCATTTCTAGAAAGGGAAAGGAGGTCACTAATGAAAATGGCTTACCCTGATTGCCATCTAACTCTAGGGAGCGCTCACATGCAGAAGGGATAGCGAAAGAGTTAGCAGACCACCTAAATCCATTACGGAATGCTAATCATCAATAAACGGCAGCTTTATGATGTCAGGATATTTCTCGTGATGTGTTGTTTCAGGGAGGTGGAGTGGGAGGTGGAGTCTGCGTGTAAAAGAAGTCGCACGCACACAGCAGAAATGATCATTTGGTGCTTCTCACACTGTAGGTCAATGGAAATCTGGCACAAAGGGTAGACATACTCCGTTTAAACCCTGACACTTGTAGTCTGCCTAAGTATAAACACGATCAGCGATACATTTGTTTTTAATTAGGTATATCTTGCAATTGCTCTCACATCAAAGTAGCATACCCCGTTCTTGTCAGTGGGGCTATCAGAAGAACTAACCCAGACTCCACTTTGCCTGTGACCCGGTCAACATGCCTCTACCCCGCTTCTGACTGCCCTGCTTGTTATCCAATTATTGTGACCACCATAATTTGGCTTGTCAAACCAATGCAAATGAGGAAGGGAATCAAAGTCTTACAAGGTTTACTGCTTCTCTTCATTTTGTCATCTGAGTGTATGGAGACTTGGGCAAAATCTGTAATTGTGGTTTGTGATTGATTTAGCAAGCCCATACTGTTATAGCATGTAAACACCAAATCCGCCCGTCAGTTACATCCAAACACACTGACCTTCCATTCCACTAGTACTATATCCACACACTGACCTTCCATTCCACTAGTACTATATGCACACACACTGACCTTCCATTCCACTAGTACTATATCCACATACTGACCTTCCATTCCACTAGTACTATATCCACACACACACTGACCTTCTATTCCACTAGTACTATATACACACACTGACCTTCCATTCCACTAGTACTATATACACACACTGACCTTCCATTCCACTAGTACTATATACACACACTGACCTTCTATTCCACTAGTACTATATACACACACACACTGACCTTCTATTCCACTAGTACTATATACACACACTGACCTTCCATTCCACTAGTACTATATACACACACTGACCTTCTATTCCACTAGTACTATATACACACACTGACCTTCTATTCCACTAGTACTATATACACACACTGACCTTCCATTCCACTAGTACTATATACACACTGACCTTCCATTCCACGAGTACTATATACACACACACACTGACCTTCCATTCCGCTAGTACTTTATCCACACATACACTTACCTTCCATTCCACTAGTACTATATCCACACACACACTGATCTTCCATTCCACTAGTACTATATCCACACACACACTGACCTTCCATTCCACTAGTACTATATACACACACTGACCTTCCATTCCACTAGTACTATATACACACACTGACCTTCTATTCCACTAGTACTATATACACACACTGACCTTCTATTCCACTAGTACTATATACACACACTGACCTTCCATTCCACTAGTACTATATACACACACTGACCTTCTATTCCACTAGTACTATATACACACACACACTGACCTTCTATTCCACTAGTACTATATACACACACTGACCTTCCATTCCACTAGTACTATATACACACACTGACCTTCTATTCCACTAGTACTATATACACACACTGACCTTCTATTCCACTAGTACTATATACACACACTGACCTTCCATTCCACTAGTACTATATACACACTGACCTTCCATTCCACGAGTACTATATACACACACACACTGACCTTCCATTCCGCTAGTACTTTATCCACACATACACTTACCTTCCATTCCACTAGTACTATATCCACACACACACTTACCTTCCATTCCACTAGTACTACATCCAAACACACTGACCTTCCATTCCACTAGTACTATATCCAAACACACTCACCTTCCATTCCACTAGTACTATATGCACACACACTGACCTTCCATTCCACTAGTACTATATACACACATACACACTGACCTTCCATTCCACTAGTACTATATACACACACACACACTGACCTTCCATTCCACTAGTACTATATACACACATACACACTGACCTTCCATTCCACTAGTACTATATCCAAACACACTGACCTTCCATTCCACTAGTACTATATCCACACACTGGCCTTCCATTCCACTAGTACTATATACACACAAACACTGACCTTCCATTCCACTAGTACTATATCCACACACACACACTCACCTTCCATTCCACTAGTACTATATGCACACACATACACTGACCTTCCATTCCACTAGTACTATATACACACATACACACTGACCTTCCATTCCACTAGTACTATATACACACACACACTGACCTTCCATTCCACTAGTACTATATACACACACACTGAGCCGTGGCTCTTTGTGGTGTTCTATCTGTATGCACCCCGACTGAGTCCTCCACAGCAAGCCATGGTGTTGCTAGGCAATGCCATTTTATCACTTACGTGGGTAGCAAGACTAGGAAAGCAAGAGTTGCTTTTTTGTCCGTTAGGCTTAGCCACAACTAGCTGATACCTCTTTGAAATCGATATATTGTACATGGCGTTACATTATCCTGGACCTAGAAATCCCTGAGTCCTGTGACCAGAATTGTGTTATTGTGACGCTGACCGCACCGTAGCTTCTCTTTAACTGACCTTGAAAAGAGAGGAGGGATGTCTGTCTGAGCCGGTGGGGGAGAGGTTAGGAATGTTGATTTGGTTTAAGTTCACGGAAAGAGGTGGACATGTAATGTTGACCCTGTCATAGACTTGCCTTTCTAGAAAGAGGTGGCACACGTATGTTGACATGTGTGATGTTGTGCCCCTGATCTGGTCGAATGACAGGGCTAGTCTCGTCTCCGTAGACCAGCACTCTGATCCTAGTATACAGTCTATGACTGACAGATGATGCCTGTTGCCCTTTGGTTGACTGAAAGGTGTTTTTTCTGCATATGAAGGAGAGATAATGTTTGCTCTCATCTCTCATTCTAACAACAATCGGAATGACCCTTTCACATTTTGTAATCTTATTTCTCTACTGTAGATTTTAGGATTTAGGCACACTCCGAAAAGGGCATGCTCTCAAACAAAGAATCTGTATGTGGTTAGTGGTCTATATTCCCCTTTAAATGGGTCAGTGTCCTTTAGATGAATAATCACAGGCTGGAGATCAGAGGGCACAGTGCTCAGGGAGTAGCAGGGAGAGGAACAGGAGGAGGGGGCTGAGGCTGGAGTCTGGCCAGGGTAGGGGAAGGCGCTAGGTGGACGGGCACTGAATATGTTACGGGTAGAATGGGCTGAATAGTATGTCATTGTAAAGGCTTGTCTTCCCTCTACCTCTGTCTCACTCACATTCTATCTCTGTCTCTCCATCTCTCTTTTCCTTTGAAGCAGCCTTAGGGGGATGGACAGACAGGAAGGAACTGAAGCCTCTCACTGTCTTTCTGTCATTTTCAGCCTCTGTGGATCCCCCAGCTCCCTCTAAAACCACACTCTCCTGCCTGTATCTCTTGTTCTCTCTCTCTGTGTATCTATCTTTCTGTTTCCCCCCTCTCTTTCTCTCACACACACATTCAATGGCAGAAGTAGTTGGTCTTGCTGAGTTTCAAAAACCAGTGAGTTCTCTTCCTCAGACGGGAGGGGGAAGAGGTGAACTACTGTCTGGGCTGGTAAACCCTCCCCTGGGATGGGGGTCCTCTCCAGACAGGCTGGGCTGGATGGAGGAGAGGAAAAGGAGGAGGGAGAGAGAGGTCAGGCAACAGGCACCCTGTCAGTCTGGCCTCTCAAAGGGTCCACAGTGGCCAATTAGTGAGGAGCCTGAGAGTGCTTTGGCACGGCAGGTCCCCGGTCAGGACTCGCACCCGCATTGGAAGGTGCGGGGGCTCTGTGTCTGATATAACAGGCCCAGTTCTGAGCCCTTGAGCTCACATAGACCCACACAGTCGAAGAGTTGCACATCTGTCTAAAAACCTGTTACCTGATCTCCTGTCTGTTTATTCCTGCTAATGAGTGTGGATCTGAGACGTCTTTTAATATGGATTCTGTGCATTTCATTGATTTGTCTGGATCTTTCCGCGTTCACGGTCCACAACTACAGGGGGCTGATGACAGCTAAAATGCTTCTTCCCTCGGTCGAACACTGCTGTGCTGAGTGGTGAAATGGGTTTTGATGTTCAGGCTTTCTATTACTCAGAGGGTCTGTCTGCAATCTCCAGTTGTTTCCTGTGTGATTTCATTCTTCAGTGTCAGTCTCACTGCAGAAGTAGGCTCTGTGCTGAGAGGGTATTTGGTACCTGTATGGCCGATTTCAGCGTATGTGTAAAATATTTTTGGGGATAAGTACTTTTGAGATAGGAATATTCATAGTTTTAATGTTGAATAAATGAACGTGAAAATGTGTATTTCCGAATCTAGACATACTCCATATGTTAGAGCACACTATGAGGAGTATAATGACAGCAAAGTGTTGTCTGTAACATGTACGGTTCACAGATCATAGGGTCTTACATGAGGAATGGATAGGTCTAAAACTGGCCTAAAATGGCCACTTTCAATATGATTTTTTTCTCATAAATGGTTTGTGATACAAATGTAAAAAGCATGTCAGACATCCTTCCTCCCAATGACGTTTGTGAGAATTGCCAAAAAAAAAAGGAGAAAACCAAAATATTTTCTGTCTAGGCTGGCGTGGAATCGTTTCCCCAACTCCATCCTGGGGCCCACCCAGAGTGCACGTTTTGGTTTTAACCCGAACACTACACAGCTGATTCAGTAACCAACTGATCATTAAGCTTTGATTATTTGAATCAGCTGTGTAGTGCTAGGGCAAAAACAGTGCATTTGGAAAGTATTCAGACCCCTTGACTGTTTCCACATTTTGTTACATTACAGACTTATTCTGACATGGATTAAATCGTTTTTTCCCCTCATCAATCTACACACGATAACCCATAATGTTATTGTCCTCACATGGGGCAGATATGCTTTGTGAGGCGGCAGGTAGCCTAGTGGTTAGAGCGTTGGACTTGTAACCGGAGGGTTGCAAGTTCGAATCCCAGAGCTGACAAGGAAAAACAAATCTGTCGTTCTGCCCCTGAACAAGGCAGTTAACCCACTGTTCCCCGGGCGCCGAAGACGTGGATGTCAATTAAGGCAGCCCCCCGCACCTCTCTGATTCAGAGGGGTTGGGTTAAATGCGGAAGACACATTTCGGTTGAAGGCATTCGGTTGTACAACTGACTAATAATGGTGACTTTGACTTTGACTTTAATGTCAAAGCAAAAACTGTTTTTTTAGAAATGTTTGCAAATGTATTAATAATAAAAAACTGAAATTTCACATTTATATCACTCTTCAGGCCCTTCCACCAGTACTTTGTTGAAGCACATTTGGCAGCGATTACAGCCTCAAGTCTTCTTGGGTATGACGCTACAAGCTCGGCACACCTGTATTTGGAGAGTTTCTCACATTGTTCTCTGCAGATCCTCTCAAGCTCGGTCAGGTTGGATGGGGAAGTCGCTGCACCACTATTTTCAGGTCTCTCCAGAGATGTTAGGTCGGGTTCAAGTCCAGGCTCTGGCTGGGCCTCTCAAGGACATTCAGAGATTTGTCCCGAAGCCACTCCTGCGTTGTCCTGTTGGAAGGTGAGCCTTTGCCCCAGTCTGAGGTCCTGAGAGTTCTGGAGCAGGCTTTCTTCAAGGATTTCTATGTACTTTGCTCTTTTCGTCTTTCCCTCAATCCTGACTCATCTCCCAGTCCCTGCAGCTGAAAAACATCCCCACAGCATGATGCTGCCACCACCATGCTTGACCTGATTGGTGGAGTGCTGCAGAGATGGTTGTCTTTCTGGAAGGTTGTCCCATCTCCACAGAGGAACTCTGGAACCCTTTCAGTGTGACCATCGGGTTCTTGGTCACCTCCCTGACCAAAGCCCTTCTCCCCCGATTGATCAGTTTGGCCAGGCAGCCAGCTCTAGGAAGAGTCTTGGTGGTTCCAAACTTCTTCCATTTAAGAATGATGGAGGTCACTGTGTTCTTGGGGACTTTCAATGCTGCTGAAATGTTTCCAAATCATGCCCAGTCAGTTGAATTTACCACAGGTGGACTCCAATCAAGTTGTAGAAACATCTCAAGGATGATCAATGAGAACAGGATTATTTTAGATTAAGTATTTATGTATTTTTTAAATCCATTTTAGAATAAGGCTGTAACGTAACAAAATGTGGGAAAAGGGAGAGGGTCTGAATACTTTCCGAATGCACTGTACACCCTGGGCAGGACCGGGTTTGGGAAACCCTGGTCTATAGGATGTAATACTATTGAATGTCTGTGACCGTAAGTAATTGTGTAGGGTTGAGAAGTGCATTCAATTTGGTGCAGCTCGTACAAGTGTGACTGCAGTTGAATTATTCTGCTGTGGTAAAACAAAAATAACTTTGTGGAGAGCAAGACTTGTGTACATGCATCTCTGTCTGTTTACCTCTCTCTGTGTGAGCTTTGGTGTGTGTGTGTGTGTTTCTGAGTGAGCTTTTGGAACTGCCTCGTTGGGTGTAAACATGTGTTCTGCTCTGTTTGCCACACAGACAAGACTTGGAGGCTCTAGAATCTAGGTGTGCGTGTGTGCACGCGCGCTCTCTCTGGTTTATCCTACCTCAATGATTTGCAGTACACTCAGGCTATTGCCCTTTATCGGCGACGCTAGCACCTCTCCTGACCATGTGCTCATCACAGCCATCACATCCCCTGTGGAGCGAGACAGGCTCTTCAGAAGACACAAAGGCCCAGAGAGCGAGAGCACACACCCACCCACACAGCGGTGAACAACAATGGGTGCTCTCGCTACCGTTCAGCCTGAAACTCTTTAAATGCCAGCATCACTCTCCTGCTGCAACACACGCTATCGTTAGCTGCACAGAGGAGATCGATAAACACAGGCATCAGTTCGATTGAGACTTGGGGCTGATTATGGGGTGAAGATACAATCAAAGACAGAATATTAGTCCTTTCATCCAATTGAGAATAGATATTACTGATTGAGTGTTCTCCCAGGGAAATCTCTTTCTGACAGAGTGCTGCATTGTATTTACCCAGGATGCTGTTCTAGGAGGTGGTTTGGGCTTGATGTGGTTAACCACTTGAAGCTAGAAGGAATCCTTGTCTCCAACAGGACACGGTGTGTGTATTTGGTTAGGAGAGTGTGTGTGTGTGTGTAGTAACAGTCCTCTCTGCAGGTCTGTGTGGTCCACCCCTGGAGGCTGGCCACTGGGGGGCATTCACTCAGACTGGCATCCACAGGGGACAATTCCAGACCGTTGTCTGCCTTATCCGATTTGGAATGAGGGGGAAAAAATACCCTTTTGTGTTAGGCTTTTACAGCCAAAAAGGTCCTCGACCACATTTCTAACCCTGTATCAGGTGTGGGATTCTGTGAGCTGCACAAAACATGGCCATTCAGATGTACGGTAATGCATCAAACTGTTCATTTGAATGATTGACCCGTCATAAAGGCTTTGATGTGCCAAATTCATTACGCCGTGTGGTAGCAGAGTGGGATTAGTTAGAACTAGTCATGCCACACATTGGGAGAGGCACCACACGCCCTAATGAATTTGGCACATCAAAGCCTTTATGACGGGTCAATCATTCAAGTGAACAGTTTGATGACCAATTTGTCACTTCAGTCTGTGTCCAGACAGTGCCTTGTATTGCCCCGACTTCCTTTAGCTAACTGATGATGATCTGATGTTAATACAAAGTTCTGGTTATTCTAACAATTAAAGACTAATGGTGTGTGTTGGAGAGGAAAATGCCAATGGCCATATTGACTGACAAGAAAAGTAAAAAGCAAACCTTCACTACATGTGTAATTTCACCTATCCTTCCAATCCCTTCCGAAGTGGCTGGTAGACCAAGGCTCCTCCGTACTGGAAGTACAGCAAGTTGTTATTTCAACAGCTTGGTCTCAAGGTCCTCCCAGTCTGATAGAAGCTGGGCTTTTTGTTCTGTTAAAATGAATATACAGACGTGTGTGTGTCCTGGTGGGAGTAGAGAGAGACGGGGCGTATAGGGAATGTGTGAGTTTGCCCTCTGGCTTCATAATGTGGAAGGACATGCTTTGGTGTGTGTTGGAGTGGGAGACTGTCTCCATTTCCAAGTTTGTTTATCTCTCTCCATGTGTTGAGCATACCGATGGAACCTCGTTGCGGTGTCACATTTCTCAGTCTTTCAGCGACACACAAAGGCGGAAACACATTCTCACTCATACTTTGTCACTCTCTCAACACACACACACGCGCACACTGCCAAGCCGTCCTCGAGGGTGAGAGTTTCTATCAGCCTCATAGCCGCCGGTTCTCTCCACCACAACGCTCCCTTCAGTGCTCAAGACGGCTGCAGTCAGAAAAGAGAGAGGGGGAGAGAGAATGGAATGGAAAAAGATATCGTTTTCGCTCTTATTCTATTTTTAGACTTGCTCCGGTTTCGACACTCAAGATCAGATCTGAAGACGTGTGTACACGGGTAACCGTCTCGACAGAAAATGGGTACAGGAAAAAAAGAAAGAAAGAAACACACCTCTAACAAATGTTGGAAAATGGCGAGGAAATGAAAGCTCTGCAACCAAACTATTTCCCTATTCAATACAGTCTGGAGTTCTAACCCTCCCCCATTCAAATGGATTGAAACAAGTCATGTTTGTATCTCCGTTGTGGACTTAATTGCACACGACTACTAATTGCCTATTAGCTGAGTATTTTCTGCCCAGGTCTCTGTTGTATCGTTGCTCCCCCTTCTCTATTTTCTGTATAATTATACATTTTATACGACACTAGTGTTTTCATTTGGGTATTGCTTCACTAATTGATGAGCGTGTTTTATAGTCGACAGACAGCAATATCTTCTGTGTATAAGTGTCCCAGAGGATACATTGTCTATCGTCATCCTCTAGTTCAGGGGTGTCAAACGTACAGCCCAATCCGGCCCGCGGGTGGTTTGAGTAAAAAATGTCATAAACAAATAAAATGCAATTACAATTGTAAAAATTGTGGGGGGAAACAAACTCGATATACTTTTAAAATGACTAAACCCAAATGGGAACTGCATAGGAATGATAATGGACCTACATACAGTTTCTTGACTGTGTCCAGCTCGCTTAAAATCACCAAAATGAAAGGCAGTCGGGGAATATAAAAAATTCCTAAAACGATGGATAGAGGACTAATTTTAGCAAATTTTGACGGCGAGGAAACATTTTCTTGGTGAAGACAGAATGCGGCCCACGGGGGGCAAAATGAGTTTGACAACCCTGCTCTAGTCAATTTTCAACTCTGATCACTTATGTTGTAGCCTCTTTCGACAACTACCTTCCTCTGTGTTTTTGTCCATCCTTGTGTGTGTGTGTGTGTGTGTGTGTGTGTGTGTGTGTGTGTGTGTGTGTGTGTGTGTGTGTGCAGTATCCATCAATTTAACGCAGGATGTGTTTGTACAGTCCCTAACAGCATCTCTCCCTCTCTTCTGTGTTGTAGTGGTCAGCAGGCCTTCCTCCTGGAGAATGTTCCGTGTAACAACGCCAGCTGTAAGGTTGTGGGCCGCATGTTTCGTGTCCACTGGGACCAGTCTGACCTGGGGGCCATCCCCGGGGCCACCGTCGCCACCTTCTTCGACATCTATGAGGATGTGAGCACATCCCTCTTATCTCCCTCTATTCCTCTCAACCTCTCCTCCTCTCTCTCGCTCTCTTTCTCTCTAATTAGCCCAGGCTCCCCTCTTCACGACCTTGACGCTGTCACACAACCAAAAGCTCTGCTGGTTTTTAAAGGAAGACCACTGGTGACCTCGGGCTCTCGCGTCTCATCATTAAGCAACAGCGGAGTTGTTACTACCCCAGTTGGGACTGGGAGACTGGCAGACTGGCCGCTCTCAATCACTTTAGGATAGCTGTTCTTCTCTCTGTCTTGTAGTCTAGATCCCACCCGCAGCTGTGTTTACTGCTGTGGATAGGGCAGGTTAGATCACCCTGACAGTCAAGTTTGTCATGTAGTCTCATTTATATCATCGCAGAGTTTAGTAGGATTTTGTTTCAATTTGTATGACAACCCCCACAAATTCCAAGTTTGAATGGCACAGAAATCCATTGGGAGTGTTTTTCATTATGTCTGCAAGATTTGGCTCTTTTCAATGTGTCTTCCAGTATGGTTAGTCTTGTTAATTGTCCTGTTTGTGGGTGGCCTTGGATCCTCTATTGTCAACAGTCTCCCTGAGAGGCTTCAGCCGCGGTATTAACATGAGGCTGGAAATGGCACGCTCATGAGGCACTCTCCCTCGCTGGCCCGCAGATTAGAGCAGCATCTCTCTCCTAATCCCACTCTGGGCCGACGGAAGGGTGTGCCAAGACGAGCATGTCACTGCAGGGCACGACTAGCGCAGGGTGCCAGCCCGGTCCTGGCACAGTGTAGCGACAGGGCCTGACAGACAGAGCACGGTCATTGTCCCCCTAGGAGCCCAATCAGCTCACAGCGCAGCTCCCCTCTGAGATGAGATGTGTGCGGACAAGAGGTGTACATAAGACGGGTTGGGCCCATCAGCTCTTCAGGAGATTTGGAGAGTGGGCTCTGCTGCATCTCAAATCTGGTTGTCTTTTTAAATCTTTAAACACACACGTAGATTTCATCCTGCACAAGATTCACCATCTGGGACAGCTTACGTCTTATTTAGTCAAAGTTTTCCTCCACTGCTCCCTCCCCATCCTTCTCCCTGTCTCGCTCCGACTTCACTCCGTCGCCGCCTGCCTCCCGGCATCCCTCTCTTTCATTACCGCGTCCAAGACGGCCTTGCCTTCTTAGAGTCGACATAATCAATGTGTTTGTTTTGGCTGTGTGATTTATTTATGATGTGTATTTTAGTGCGACATACCCTGTCTCCTCGTTTCAGTGGAGGGAGTAGTTATCCATCTCCTGTCTCTGGGAGTTGGCTCATTTTCTCTGTAATTCCCTGACAGAGAGAGTGTGAGAGGAGTGCAGATAACTGCTGTAATGGAGGATCTGTTCTCTGTCCATAACGGGGGATGAAGTGGTACCTCAGAAGAGACCGCCAAAGAAAGCTTTGCCTCCGTTTCCTTTTTGTCCGTCATGTATTACCGTTTCTCATTTGCAGGGAATATTAGATATGATCGTGCTCAGCAAAGAGGAGGGGAAAGAGGGCTTCGTCATCCACGCTTTGAAGAACAACTTTGAAGCCGACGCGTACTTCGTCAAAGTGATTGGTGAGTTGGGAACTTTTCACCTTCTGCAGTTAGCGTGTGTGTGTGTGTGTGTGTGCGCGTGCGCATGAGTCCATGTTTGTGAACATCCACATTTGTATGCATGCATAGTATTCCTTTTCTGTGTCCGAAGCCTTTGTTTCTCTCCAGTTATGTTTAGACTTGACAGTTCTGTTGGAGAACTGTTTGAAAACTTTTAATGTGAGTCTCCCCTTTTTCGTCACTGAATGAAAGTATTTGGTTGATGCACACCTCTCAGCGTTAGGCCGAAGAAGAGCACAGGCGGTTTTTATATCGGACCGTTTTCAGGATATCACAAGAACATCCTCATTCTCTGAGACAAGAGTCGGCAGCGGTGCATAACGCTCCGTTGACTGCAGGCTACACCCTTATTAGTTTTCATTAGACAACAGCACACGCATCGATACAAACACAAATGGCTGCAGGGCATGCATCTCCCAGCATCCTTTGGGTGTTTTAGCTGAACTCCTCACCTCATTCCTCTGTGTGGCTCCCCACCCCAGCCTATAAGAAAACGTAGCAGTGTGGCTGTAGTGATGGCTGACATTTGGGAAGCTGACATTTTGGAAAACAGAAAGTGTCCATTAAAAAGCTACTTTCATGCCATTTTAATCCTGCCTGCTGGGTTTTAATTACAGGAGAAGCAGTTATTTTCTTCTCCTTCGTTCTCTCGTTCCCTCTCTCCCTCACAGCCCCACTGGTGGGCTCCTTCAGTTTTTTGAGCTATGACTGCTCCTCAGCCTATAACATCAGGCCCAGACACGGAGACTTGCACACATACACATACGTCTCACACGACTGACCCCAGTAGGATTTTTCCACTTCCTCTTTTCTGAGCTGTTTGTTGTTTCTCTTCAGTAAAGCACGGATAGATAAGGAGTGTGCTGAAGTTGTCAAGTGGCCGGAGATGGAGGAAGCACTCTGGTAATTAACTATGAATCTCAATCTGCTCCCAGACTGCCTGTGCCCTCTTTCTCCTGCTGTGGCGTACAGTACACGTCAAGTAGCGCACTGCGTTGTGCGTGCTCGCGCGCCTCTTAAACGACGCACGCCGTGAAACCAGAGAGACAAGCGCCGTCCTCCTATTGCTCGAACGTATTCCTCCCAGCTGCAAGAGCGCTCGGAGCAGCGTGGATATCCTCCCCCCTTACAACCCAGTCTTGGTGTCACACAATAACACACTGGTGGGCATGCAGAGCAAACTCTGCTGTCTCGCAGTTCAGCTGTAACTGTTTGAAACGCGAGCCGCATCTTCCTTCCCGCCCAGCCCTCAGCAGGAAGAAAGCCTGTCAACGTAGTAATGGGGGTGGTGTTTAGAAGGATTATGGGTAGGTAAACTGTGTTTGTGTGCAGAGGGAAGATGGGCCGAGGTTCACTCACAGTCTGACTGTGTTGTTGTGGTGAACAGAGGGATGGTGTCGGGGTTAGAGAGGGAGGGAATGGGATCATATGAGGAATTTAAGGTTTGGATTGATTGACAGAGTTGTCAGTGTTGAACATTGAAGAAGGTGGACATTGATGGAAGAAGAGCAGGTGATCTGGCCTAATGGAAGTACATTAAGGACGACAGTTTCTGGGGTTCTACCAACATGCAATCAGTAATGGATGGGGTGTTGTTCCTGCCAGTCCATAGGGTGTATTTTGACAAGGCACAGACCCGAGCAACCCCACCCTCCTCCCCTTGTTGGGGTGTTGTACGTCAGGCGGTGGCGGCCCCCCTGGTGATGGGGGCTGTTTTCCGCCGCCTTCAGATCCCCTGAGCTCAAATCGAGCGGCCTCGCTGTGGTATTGACTTTAAGTCTGGGTCACTCACAGGATGAAATTATAAGATATGGCCTACGGTGGGACCCAGAGACGCAGCTAATTGCTGTATTCAGCGCCCAGCCTAGGCCCAGGATTTATCTATTTAAACTCATCTTCAAACGGCGCCCGCCTCTGGTTCCTGAGGCTCCGGTGCAATTATGGTTAACGTGCCAGCACCCGGTGCTCTGCAGCTCACTGGTCTACTGGTTTGCCCATCTTAATCTTTTATTTTTATTGGCCAGTCTGAGATATGTCTTTTTCTCTGCAACTCTGCCTAGAAGGCCAGCATCCCGGAGTCGCCTCTTCACTGTTGACGTTGAGACTGGTGTTTTACGGGTACTATTTAATGAAGCTGCCTGTTGAGGACTTGTGAGGTGTCTGTTTCTCAAACTAGAGACTCTAATGCATTTGTCCTCTTGCTCAGTTGTGCACCAGGGCCTCCCACTCCTCTTTTTATTCTGGTTAGAGAGAGTTTGCGCTGTTCTGTGAAGGGAGTGGTACACAGCGTTGTACCAGATCTTCAGTTTCTTGGCAATTTCTCGCATGGCATAGCCTTCATTTCTCAGAACAAGTATAGACTGACGAGTTTCAGAATAAACTACTTTTTTTCTGACCACTTTGAGCCTGTAATCAAACCCACAAATGCAGTTTTTTTTATTTGATTGCTAACATAATTGCAAAAGGGTTTTCTAATGATCAATTAGCCTTTTTAAAATGATAAACTTGGATTAGCTAACACAACGTGCCATTGGAACACAGGAGTGATGGTTGCTGATAATGGGCCACTGTACGCCTATGTAGATATTCCATAAAACATCTGCCGTTTCCAGCTACAATATTAATTTACAACATTAACAATGTCTACACTGTATTTCTTATCAATTTGATGTTACTTTAATGGACCAGAAATGCCCTTTTCTTTTATTTCTAAGTGACCCCAAACTTTTGAACAGCAGTGTGTGCTGTTGTGTGTGTATAAACGTCCCTTTTTCAGGACCCTGTCTTTCTAAGATAATTCCTAAAAATCCAAATAACTTCACAGATTTTCATTGTAAAGGGTTTCCCACGTTAAGACACTAACAGCTTACCGACGGTAGGAAATTAAGGTCACAGTTATGAAAACTTAGGACACTAAAGAGGCCTTTCTACTGACTCTGAAAAACACAGAAAGAAAAATGCCCAGGGTCCCTGCTCATCTGCGTAAACGTGCCTTAGGCATGCTGCAAGGAGGCATGAGGACTGCAGATGTGGCCAGGGCAATAAATTGCAATGTCCGTACTGTGAGACGCCTAAGACAGCGCTACAGGGAGACAGGACGGACAGCTGATTGTCCTCGCAGTGGCAGACCACGTGTAACAACACCTGCACAGGATCGGTACATCCGAACGTCACACCTGCGGGACAGGTACAGGATGGCAACAACAACTGCCCGAGTTACACCAGGAACGCACAATCCCTCCATCAGTGCTCAGACTGTCCGCAATAGGCTGAGAGAGACTGGACTGAGGGCTTGTAGGCCTGTTGTAAGGCAGGTCCTCAACAGATATCACCGGCAACAACGTTGCCTATGGGCACAAACCCACCGTCGCTGGACCAGACAGGACTGGCAAAATGTGCTCTTCACTGACGAGTCGCGGTTTTGTCTCTCCAGGGGTGATGGTCTGATTCACGTTTATCGTCGAAGGAATGAGCGTTACACCGAGGCCTGTGCTCTGGAGCGGGATAGATTTGGAGGTGGAGGGTCCGTCATGGTCTGGGGCGGTGTGTCACAGCGTCATCGGACTGCGCTTGTTGTCATTGCCGGCAATCTCAACGCTGTGCGTTACAGGGAAGACATCCTCCTCCCTCATGTGGTACCCTTCCTGCAGGCTCATCCTGACAGGATCCTCCAGCATGACAATGCCACCAGCCATACTGCTTGTTATGTGGGTGATTTCCTGCAAGACAGGAATGTCAGTGTTCTGCTATGGCCAGCGAAGAGCCCGGATCTCAATCCCATTGAGCACGTCTGGGACCTGTTGGATCGGAGGGTCAGGGCTAGGGCCATTCCCCCCAGAAATGTCTGGGAACTTGCAGGTGCCTTGGTTGAAGAGTGGGGTAACATCTCACAGCAAGAACTGGCAAATCTGGTGCAGGGACACATAAGGGACACTTTATAAAATTTCTGTAAGAACTTGTTCAGTTTATGTCTGTTGTTGAATCTTGGTATTTTCATACAAATATTTACACATGTTAAGTTTGCTGAAAATAAATGCAGTTGACAGTGAGAGGACGTTTTTTTTTTTTTACTGAGTTTATATCCAAAACATGACCCGCTTCTTAACACCCACCCGCTTAACCCAGAAGCCAGCCGCACCAATGTGTCGGAGGAAACACCGTTCAGCCTGCATGCGCCCGGCTCATTGCTAGTGCACGATGAGCCAAGTGAAGGCCCCCAGCCAAAACCTCCCTAACTCGGACGACGCTGGGCCAATTTGTGCACCAATTTGTGTAACCAGCTAAACAGCTGCTCTTAGTGAAACTGTGTTTCTGTACCTTTCTAGCTAATAGGCTATGTTAGAGTATACACTTCCTTTCCCAATTATAATAATGAAAAACGATCTACCAAATCTATTCATTTTAAAATGTTGATTACTTCTCCTATCATTCACCTGATGATTTTGGGCAAACGCACGACGGGGGTCCCTGGGCAAGAAAAGGTTGATGACCCCTGGCCTATAAAACTGGCTCTAATTACTGCCTCATTGAGGGCAGTGTTAACTCAAACTGGCCCTTCAATTAGGAGAGTTAATCAGGTAGCTGAGATTGATCAGGTTGCTGAGCGTCACACCGGGACCCTGGGAAGATGATACCCAGGCTTTAGGGGAGACCAGGAACCGTCTATCTCAGAGAGTCAGAGATCTGTTTTCACTGAAGAATTAGGTAGTGTGACACTGCTCTGACGATGTTACAAGTAGTTACTACATGTGAACTAGCCAAGATCAGCAATCAGATCCCCATGATCTACCAGCTGATTAATAAAAAGAAAGAGATACTGAGAGTCAAAGTAGAAACGTTAGAGAAGGGTTACAGACGTTCTGTGTGTGTCTATGTGGGTGCGTGCGAGTGAGTGACAGACCGACAGGACAATGTGAGCTGATTTACATTCTCCTCTCTAGTTAGGATGCAGATTCGCTGCATTGAGGAACATCTGCAGGCTTTGTTCAGTCCAGTACACATCCTCCTTTCCCTTTCTCTCTCCGCCTCTGCCAAGCTGTCAGTCAGGAAGTAACCGCCCTCACTCACATTTTAATTCAGCTCAACAGATGAGGGAGCTTTCATAGAGACGTTGCTCTCCGCTCCCTTTTGGAATTTGAAGACATAAATCCACATAAATCCACGTTTTTCTGCGGATTTATTGCTTGTTTCTACATTTGGTGTGTAATATTGAGCGGTGAATTAAAGTATACGGAATTAAACTGAGATAAGAAGCACACAGGTAAAGGGCTAAAACAGGCAAATATCAAATGTGAGAAGAAGATTTGGAAAACAAGGAAATAGTGTTAAAAAAATATATTGATTACTGTATTTCCTCTCTCCAATAGCTGTCAATCTGACACAACTTTGAAAGTACTTCCAGGTTTACCATTTTGCAGAAGTAAACTATTCTCGCTTGTCCAGTTGTCATCCGTTCACTTTGGTCTTAAAGGTCTTCTGTCTACTCCACCACCCTCATATATATATAATGCATCTCCGGGAATACAGGTGGAATATTTCATTTCACGTCTGCAGCCTGCAGATGATTGACAGCTAAAGCGTGTCCTTCAAATAAGCCTCAAACAAAGGTAGTTGAATGATGTCAGAGCAGGAGGCTGGGTGTGACCATGACTTACCATTAGATAAGTCCGACATGACAGATAACTAGACTTCAAAACCATCTTGGAGGAGATTGACATTATGCACACACACACACTTCCTTCGTGAATTACTCAGCTATGAATGAGCAGGTGGTTATCCGGAAGACAAGTCTTTCTACCCGGCAGTGGGTAGAAAGACTGTGTGTGTGTGTGTGTGTGTGTGTGTGTGTGTGTGTGTGTGTGTGTGTGTGTGTGTGTGCGCGTGATTGTGTGTGTGTGTGTGCGCGTGCGTTATGATTGTGTGTGTGTGGCGGCATGTAGCCTGCCAGTTAAGAGCTTTGGGCCAGAAAAAGAAAAGGTTGCTGGTTCAAATCCCCAACCCAACTAGGTGAAAAATCTGTCTGTGCCCTTGAGCAAGGCACTTAACCGTAATTGGTCCTGTATGTCGCTCAGGATAAGAGAGTCTGCTAAATGACTAAAATGTCAATGTAAATGTGTGTCACCGCCTGTCTGGCAGACATGAAGCCAACACCAGCCCAGATTAGGCCTGAGGAAAAATAAAGCAGCATCTCGGACTGCTCAGCTGTCAGTGTAAGACTGCTCATTGATTGCATTTGTAGCCACTGGCATGACGTGGTGACATGACATGTGGCTTCCCCCTGTCAAGAGGCAGCCAGCCCAGCTCCGTGTGTGACGTCATCTGACTGCTTGGAGTGGCTCTTCGTTTCTTGTGACGTTTGCTTTGTTTCCATGGTTCCCTATGGATGTATTTTTATGATGATACGGAGGCGATTTAAATGTGGGAGCCGTCAGAGAGCATCTCCAAGGTAGGATCTGGAGGGACTGGACTGGTGGAGGATTTGGACAATAGTTGGACCTGGAAAGGCAGTTGTCTACCCAGATCAGCTACAGGATCTGATGCATGTACACTACAGTACCCTGCTGTTCTGTTAGCTCCACTCTACAGTCCTGAAACAGAGTCTCATTCAGAGCACATCAACAGCACCATGCAGCTCTGAATTATGGTGCTGTCTGATTTCAGGTCAAACTGATGCAGCCAAGAACAGAGGGAGGGCATCTCCTACTGCTCTCATTAGGATGTCAGAGATGGCTCAGGCAGCTGGCCTCACCTGTGTGTATGCGTGCGCGTTCATGTGTGTGTGTGTGTTTGTGTGTGCGCGTTTATGTGTGTGTGAGCGTTTGTGTGTGTGTGCGCATTATGTTATTTCCTCCGAGCCATGCTGGTGTCCTGCTCAATGAGGCGGAACGATGAACCGGACCCTCATCAACTCATCTGTCTGATAAGTCTACAGCCCATGCACCGGCCTGCCGGCAAAGTAGCTACATGCCACCTCTTAAAACATTACAGCATGATAGCAGTGTGACATAAATCCTAACACCACAAGAAATCCCACCTAACTCATGGCGACAGCCAGCAACTGAGATAGCTAAATTCTCATTCTGCTGCATAGTCTCTTCGCAGGCATAGACATTCAATAAACCCAAAAGCCTTCTCGCCAAATGCCTCAGTGAATGTCTTATTGACTATCATGTGAAGCCCTCGTGAAGATGTCATAGTGTGCATTGCATAGAATCCCTTATCTCTGCTATAGGCTATATGCAGCTCTTGGATTAAGCCCTAGCAATAAAGAAGCACATTATCCATTAGATGAATCCACAAAAAGCAACAACAACAAAAATGTTACCAGGTCTTTAAAGTTTACATTTATTCTCCTCTAAAGCTGCTCTCTTAGCCCGACCCTGTGAGTTCTGTATGTCCCACACTTCGCTCTAGACTGTCACATCATTAGAGGGCACATTAGAGGGCACTCACTCTCTACAGTCACTTTACAACTAGTTTGTTGCTGAGAATGCAAACGTGTGGTGTATTTGAGTTTTCTGAAGTTCCTCATTTCCACTTAGAAATGTCATACTTGATTTGCCCCAATGGAAAATGTATCGACCCCTACAACAATGTCCATTAAATATAATCCACATAATAATTCACATTTCCTGTTGCAGCAGGATTATTTTCCTGCTGTACAAACTGGATCAAATTAAGATCCTACATCTGTACACACAAAGAACACACACACACTAGTAGACATGCCCAGACGTACACAGGCAGAATACACAGGCAGAATACATTTCATCCGTACACTGACAGACCATTTCATCCTCCACGTCAGTGGGCAAGTCCTGCTGGGGAGCTGCCGACAGCATTGACATCGCCCTTGCCGCAGCTCCCTCTGACAAATAGCTCTATCCAACAGAGTAGAGACAGCAGACCAGTGTCTGTGTGCACAGTTGTGGATTTCTGGATAAACCCTTAATACTTACTGTGTTAGCGGTCCCAGGTCCGTATGTGACCCTTACTTGCTACCTGTTACGTACAAGTTTAATGAATGACAACAGAAGAGAAAAAGCGAGAGCTGTGATTAAATACTGGGTTCTTAGAAGGCAGGGGGGTTTCTCTGTGAGAGTCAGAGAGGGAGAGTTGTCTATCCAAGCACACAGAGAAGCATCCACATCCTGGAGCAGTAGTAGCATGGCCAGTGATTCGTGAAGGACAGCGGCGAGGCACACTCCCCGTCTCGGTCTCCCTCCCTGAGCCACGCATCACTGCCTGCACTTTATGGAGTCTCTATGTCAGCGCCATTGATTGGATTTACCCATTCTACTAACCAATTTACGGCACGACACGCTCACAGTCCCCATAGTCCTTTAAACAAGCCAGAGAAGATGTTGCACTAGCTCCTCTTTTATAGTGGCCACTAGTGACTAGGTATCACATCTTTGTTATGAACACTTGGAAAGAGAAGGGTTTGTAATCCAACCTCTACATGGGTCAGTGTGGATTGGAATGAACTTGGCGTTCTGGGAACTTGGCATGGTGAGAATAGTAATACAAGTTCCAAAAATGGAAATGAATTTGGAGAAGGTAGCCTTATCTATAGGAGATGGGTTCATCCCAAGCAGAGACTGGGTCAGTGTCGAGCATGAGCAAACAGAAACACCCTTCTGGGTTTAGAGGCCCACCGTTTGATGATCTATTGACCTGCTCTGTCTTCTGCACACGGCTGACAGGTGTTAGACCTCATCGCAGGGCCCGGTTTCCCAAAAGTATGTGAAGGCTAAGTTCATCGTTAGAACAATTGAGCTCAATTGTTTCAACAATGAACTTAGCCTTAAGATCCTTTTGGGAAACCGGGCCCAGGTCAGTGTTTTGATCAGATAGATATCTGCATTCTCATGTCCTGATTAGGGCTGTAACTGATGAAATCGTCAGCAGTTCCTTTCAACATGGGCAGTATCGATCCCATCGACCACAGAGGTATAACCCCCCGAACCCAACGAATTGCTCCACGTGGAGGTCAAAGGCCCTCATCTCAGGGCCTCCCGAGTGGCACAGAGGTCTAAGGCATTGCAGTGCTTGGCGTCACTACAGTTCCGGGTTCGATCCCAGGCTGTGTTGCAGCCGGCCGCGACCAGGAGACCCATGAAGCGACGCACAGTTGACCCAGCATTGTCCGGGTTAGGGGAGGGTTTGGCCGGCAGGGATGTCCTTGTCCTATTGCGCTCTAGCGACTCCTGTGGCGGGCCGGGTGCAGTGCACGCTGACACTGTCGCCAGGTGTACGGTGTTTCCTCCGACACATTGGTGCGGCTGGCTTCCGGGTTAAGTGAGCAGTGTGTCAAGAAGCAGTGTGGCTTGGCAGGATTGCGTTTCGGGGGGACGCATGACTCTCTACCTTCGCCTCTCCCCGAGTCCGTACTGGAGTTGCAGCGATGGGACAAGAATGTAACTACCAATTGGATAACACGAAACACGTCCTTCAGTTCCATACAGTAGGCTACACGGTCCAACAGTGACGGTCGGTCTCTCTGGGACTAGGCCTAGTAGCTCTAAAGAGGAAGGACTTTCATGTCTTTACTTTTGAATGGGGTTGTTTGTTTATCTGCATTAAGGAGTCCAGTCAGTGTGCAGCAGCATGATGGTAGATCCTAATTAAAGAAGTATTCAGCAGCTCAACTTCAATGTGCAAATTACCAGCGCCAGCCAATTAGTATGCTAATATATTAATTCCTCTTATTGCTGATTAAGAATTCAGGATTTCTTCCTTGCTGCTCCATATGCATACAAATACCCATACACTTCCCCTGCAGCTTATTATTGAGCTCATTTATTTTCTGTGTTCATTTTACTACCAATCTCTTTTTTTTGTATATTGGTCTTTTTTACTCTTTTTTTTTTTTTACAGTGCAATTTTCATTATTATATATTTTTTTTATTCCCACCTTTATTTAACCAGGTAGGCCAGTTGAGAACAAGTTCTCATTTACAACTGCGACCTGGCCAAGATAAAGCAAAGCAGTGCGACACAAACAACACAGAGTTGCACATGGGATAAACAAACGTACAGTCAATGACACAATAGAAAAAGCTATATACAGTGTGTGCAAAGGTCGTAGGATTAGGGAGGTAAGGCAATAAGTAGGCCATAGTGGCGAAATAATTACAATTTGGCATTATCACTGGAGTGATAGATGTGCAGATGATGATGTGCAAGTAGAGATACTGGGGTGCAAAAGAGCAAAAAATTATAATAAATAACAATATGGGGATGAGGTAGTTGGATGGGCTATTTACAGATGGGCTGTGTACAGGTACAGTGATCGGTAAGCTGCTCTGACAGCAGATGCTTAAAGTTAGAAAGAGAGATATAAGTCTCCAGCTTCAGTGATTTTTGCAATTCGTTCCAGTCATTGGCAGCAGAGAACTGGAAGGAAAGGCAGCCAAAGAATGTGTTTGCTTTGGGGATGACCAGTGAAATATACCTGCTGGAGCGTATGCTACGGGTGGGTGTTGCTATGGTGACCAGTGAGCTGAGATAAGGTGGGTCTTTAACTAGCAAAGACTTATGGATGACCTGGAGCCAGTGGGTTTGGCGACAAATATGTAGCGAGGGCCAGCCAACGAGAGCGTACAGGTTGCAGTGGTTGGTAGTATATGGGGCTTTGGTGACAACAGATGGCACTGTGATAGACTACATCCAATTTGCTGAGTAGTGTTGGAGACTATTTTGTAAATGACATCGCCGAAGCCAAGAATCGGTAGGATAGTCCGTTTTACGAGGGTATGTTTGGCAGCATGAGTGAAGGAGGCTTTGTTGCGAAATAGGAAGCCGACTATAGATTTATTTTTGGATTTGAGATGCTTAATGTGATTCTGGAAGGAGAGTTTACAGTCTAACCAGACACCTAGGTATTTGTACAGTGGTTCCTCCTTTAAAAGTTGCGTCATACTGCGGCACACCCTGCGTGTTGCTGCAGAATTCTGTGGCACGTCATTTAATTCTCAGCCATTTCTTCTGTTACTGCAACTTATTGCTAGTTTGACCACCAGAGGGCATCTTTGAGAAGCATTTGATAGTATTCCGTTTTGGCATTTTGGCAGAGAATTTAAAACCTTTTTTGTAATAACATAATATATGGGGTTGAAATTTGGCTTAATTAATTAGATTAATATTATGGTGTTTCCATTCAGAGAAAATTTTTCCATTTTTAAATTCAGACCGTTTCGCTCTCGGAGCGCACACTGGACGTTCGGGCCGAGGAGTAGGGTTGATTTGAGCGTTCTGGCCTTACAACGGCAGTCAAGCACACAAGCTAACTAGCTACTTCCAGACACAAATAAAACCACTCTGACCATTTTACTCGCCTTACTCGAAGTAATCGCGGAAAACAGGCCTTATTTTCGTGCATTTTTCACCCTGCCAGCTCCTATTAGTTCTATTGAGCACCGTGGCTCCAACTCGCCTTCCGAACGTTCTATTCCCAGTTTATTGTTCAACGTCACAATGCCTGCTTCGCTATTGTTGTTGTTGAGACCTGCTCACGTTGTTTTATAGTTAAAATGTAAACAACAAAATGTAAACAACAAAAATAATATTGGACTCATTGTTTCCTATGGGGGAAATATAGGCATGTCTGTCTATTTTGCCAAATATCTCGCAATGTGTATATTTCGATTTTTTTCAAGTCGGGTGTGAAATGGCTAGCTAGTTAGCGGGGTAGGCGCTAATAGCGTTTCAATCGGTGACGTCACTCGCTCTGAGACCTGGAAGTAGTTGTTCCCCTTGCTCTGCAAAGGCTGCGGCTTTTGTGGAGCGATGGGTAACGACGCTTCGAGGGTGGAGAGGGTCCCAAATGCATAATGAGTGCTCTAACTTCCACTTGTGGTGGTCTGGAGCAATGAAGCCGTGACGCTGGGTACCTCTAAGTACGGCGGTGCATACTCGCAACTTTTAAAGGAGGAACCACTGTAGTTGTCCACATATTCTAAGTCAGAACCGTCCAGAGTAGTGATTGCTAGACGGGCGGGCTGTTGCGGGCAGCAATCGGTTGAAGAGCATGCATTTAGTTTTACTAGCATTTAAAAGCAGTTGGAGGCCACGGAAGGAGTGTTGTATGGCATTGAAGCTCGCTTGGAGGTTTGTTAACACAGTGTCCAAAGAAGGGCCAGATGTATACAGAATGGTGTCGTCTGCATAGAGGTGGATCAGAGAATCACAAGCAGCAAGAGCGACGACATTGATATATACAGAGAAAAGAGTCGGCCCGAGAATTGAACCCTGTGGCACCCACATAGACTGCCAGAGGTCCGGACAAAAGACCCTCCGATTTGACACATTGAACTCTATCTGAGAAGTAGTTGGTGAACCAGGCGAGGCAGTCATTTGAGAAACCAAGGCTATTGAGTCTGTCAATAAGAATGCGGTGATTGACAGAGTCGAAAGCCTTGGCCAGGTCGATGAAGACGGCGGCACAGTACGGTCTTTTATCGATGGCGGTTATGATATTGTTTAGGTTCTTGAGCGTGGCTGAGGTGCACCCATGACCAGCTCGGAAACCAGATTGCATAGTGGAGAAGGTACGGTGGTATTCGAAATGGTCGGTGATCTGTTTGTTAACTTGGCTTTCGAAGACTTCAGAAAGGCAGGGCAGAATGGATATAAGTCTATAACAGTTTGGGTCTAGAGTGTCTCCCCCTTGAGCAGGCTAGTAATAGGGGTTGCAACAATTTCGGGGGGATCATTTTAGAAAGAGACGGTCCAGATTGTCTAGCCCAGCTGATTTTTAGGGATCCAGATGTTGCAGCTCTTTCAGAACATCAGCTGTCTGGATTTGGATGAAGGAGAAGGGGGGGGCTTGGGCAAGTTTCTGCAGGGGGTGCAGAGCTGTTTGCCGGGGTAGGGGTAGCCAGGTGGAAAGCATGGCCAGCCTTAGAAAAATGCTTATTGAAATTCTCGATTATTGTAGATTTATCGGTGGTGACAGTTTTTCCTAGCCTCAGTGCAGTGGGCAGCTGGGAGGTGCTCTTATTCTCCATGGACTTTACAGTGCCCCAAAACTTTTGGGAATTAATGCCACAGAATGCAAATTTCTGTTTAAAAAAAGCCTTAGCTTTCGTAACTGACTGTGTATATTGGTTCCTGACTTCCCTGAAAAGTTGCATATCCCGGGGGCTGTTCGATATGAATGCAATGACTGCATTTATTTAGCTTCCCCATTTAATAAGCATCCACAGAAAAACAAAATAAGCACTGCAGGTCTATCTTAAGTCTACCAAGTTTGGGTTTTCCTACAGGGATGACGACGTTAACCGTACAGTGTCTTAACTCATTGAGCCGTGTTGTTAGTCACAGACAACTCCCACACTGTGTGGGATTGTGTAGGACAAATGAAGTCCCTGTTGCTTGCTAATCAGTCTTCCTTTTCTCCACCTCAGTGCTCAGTGGACTCTGCTCTAACGACTGCCCGGGAAACGTCAAGGTAAGACTAGCGTCTCTGTGTATGCGTGTGCATTGTATCACAATGAAAAAAAGAGGTATTGAAATGAAACATAGAAAATGCTAGAAACATGTTTGAGAGAGTGAAAAGACTTATCTTGTAACTAGTCCGTCATCTTGGTCCTGTAAGAGCGATCTGCTAAATGACAAAAAATGTAAATGTCCCCAGAGCTAGTGACAGACAGGCTTGGTGCTGGCCCTGTCCTAAAGTGTTTGTTTGGGTTGTTTGCCTCTCCACTGTGTGTCCGCTCACACTCACCCCCCATTGCCTGACTCAGCCGGGTGATTGATGGAGCCCATGTCTGGAGCTTTGGGCTGTTCTCACCGCTCTCCTCCTCCTTAAGTCCCTCACATCCGTCACTCTAACCCTCTCCTGTCCATCTGTCTTCCCACCTATTATCTCGTTGTCTACCACTATCCACCTCCTCCCTTTAGTTTCCACAGAACTTTTGTTCAATTTCCAATCCCAGTGCAGTACAACTGTTCAGCTATAGACCTACATGCAATGTATAGTACGGTACTGTGTGGGCGGGTCTGTCGGTGTGGGAGGGTCTGTCGGTGTGGGAGGGTCTGTCGGTGTGGGAGGGTCTGTCGGTGTGGGAGGGTCTGTCGGTGTGGGAGCCTGGCTGCATTCTCTAGCAGGCTGCCATAGGTTTTCATTAGGCTGTTAAAACCGAGGCAGACAGAAAGCTCTCTTCATTAAACGTCATCGGCCCATAATGAAGAGATCATACAGCCTCCATATGACCACTCAGTCATTTACTGCTCCTCAGAGCCCCACCCCGCGGCATGCTGAGAGAACTGGCTCCCCACAGTACTAGTGGCGGGTGGAAAAAATGTATAGTTACATGTCGGGATAGGATTTTTGGCGATGTGTCGTTTTGACAATATTGCAATATTATTTTTGCACTAGTTAGCTGTATTTGAACCAAAACTCCAGTATGTTTCCTTCATAGCTTGTTCTCCAACTACTTTTTAAATAGGGAGCCTATTGGTTTTCAACACTTTTATTTCCATGACTGATCAAAACTCTGTCTTGTCCCTCTGCAGCAGACATGATGAGCAATATGTTTGAACATCCAATAGCAAAAAAAAATCACAGTATCGAATCGCAATGCATATGGAATCGTGAGAATCGCAATACATATGGAATTGTGGGAATCGTGAGAATCGCAATACATGCACTGAGTGTACAAAACATTAGGAACACCTTCCTAATATTTAGGTACACCCCTTTTTTCTCTCAGAACAGTCTCAATTCGTTGGGGCATGGACTCTACAAGGTGTGGAAAGCGTTCCACAGGGAAGCTGGCTCATGTTGACTCCAGTGCTTCCCACAGTTGTGGCAAGTTGGTTGGATGTTCTTTGGGTGATGGAACATTCTTGATACACACAGGAAACTGTTGAGCGTTGATTTAAGTACCTTTGTTGAGTGTGAAAAACCCAACAGCGTTGCAGTTCTTGACACACTCAAATCTGGCACCTACTACCATACACCGTTCAAAGGCACTTCAATCTTTTCTCTTGCCCATTCACCCTCGGAATGGCACACATGCACAATCCATGTCTCAAGGCTTAAAAATTCCTTCTTTAACCTGTCTCCTCCCCTTCATCTACACTGATTGAAGTGGATTTAACAGGTGACATCAATAAGGAATCATAGCTTTCGCTCTCTGACAGGAAACCCAGAGAAACGGTTGGGTGGGTCAAGAATTGTGAATGCACTTTACCAAGCAGCCTTGATTCAGTACAGGGCTACACTACAGTTTGTTAGGGCAGTGGATTTCATTCCAAGCCGTTTTAGTGGCAACTTGTGTATCATGAGGTCTAGCGTTTATGTGGCTTGGGAGTGCAACAAGTTGAGAATAAAATCAGTTGTCGTTTTTTTTAAATAAATTCAGTACATATCTGTAAATGGGTACCACAATGAGAAGGACCTTTCAGAATCTGCTCAGAGGTGGTACTGCATCAGTGACTGGTATCTATGGTAACCCATCCAGAAGATTACAATAGGCTCTAAACCAGAAGGTGACGTAACTTGATTTATGATCACTCTGTTCAGGCCTAAACTTTCCCCAGTCCTCCCTTGAAGATACAGAGAAAGCTACATAGCATAGGCCTAATTTACGTTTTGGGGAACATTTTCATTTCCCGAACCGTTTAAAAATTCATCTCTGATTCGCCACATTGTGCTGTTCATTACCATTTTGAGGGATTACCAGGAACAGTGGGGAGGACTGCATAATGCAGAGGATGTGATGGAGCTGGCTGTGATCTCAGGCTCACTGTAGCCTGTCCTCCGTCTGCAGGAACCCAGCCAGCCAGGGCTTAGACCTGTGCTTTATTTCACCCAGAGGACAGCTCTAGCTTCCTAGAGCTGCCGGGGTTTGCACCCGGATCCCCATTGGCTTCAGAAAGGTCAAGGATGGTTTTGCACATGCTCTGTACACACAGCCAAAACCTCCTGAGGCGAGTCATGGAAGGGGACAGATGTCTGTGTTAAGACTTCGGCGACTGTGTTGAGAATTAAATGGTGGGAGATCTGTCGTTTCAGGGATAATGGTTCACTAATATGTGTGTTCGTCTCTAATGCTGTGTGTGTGTGTGTTTTGACCTTGCAGCCGTTTGGTGTGAACCAGCCTGGACCGTACGTTAGCTACACTACTGTGGACTCCAACGGCTACCTGAAGAACGCCTCGGGTAAGTCCAATGTGGACAGATACTGTGTACAGTTGACAGTTGCCAGTCGTCTCATACAGGCATTCTGGCAATAGTGCAGATTGGGTGGGCCGTCAGCCATGACAGTTGTTCTATTGGGAATGGGGTTGAATACAGACTTCCCCTCTATACTTGGAGGTCATAATATCTGTAATAGCAGGTCTGAGTGACGGGGCCGGGGTGTGGTGTTGGTCAGTGTGTGTGTGTGTGTGTGTGGGTAAGAGGCCTTTTCAGGGCTGTAGCCCCAGGGGTTTAATTGAAGCCTGGCTTCTGTGTTTTCCCAGACAATCGCCCTGTTGCCCATCTCACCCGGAGGTTATCTCACCGCCCGGGCCTGATAATGTTGACACAGCGCGTTTCCTGCTAGAGAATGGCGTGATGGGTAGAGGGTTATTGGTTAGCTTGGTAAGAAACGGCGGGCTTTGTTGCTGTGCTCTTTTGTTAGGAGGTCGAAAGAAAAAGAGCCTCCTGCCTTTGAAAAATAAGAGATTTGATTAAAAAGAACCGAGCTATACGTCCGAGATAACGTTTCAAGGGCTCAGTGAAGAGGAGGGTGAAAGAATAGAGTTCTTAACAAAGATCTGTAGGAAAGGTGCTGTGTCTGTCTGTGTGACTGGGTGGCTTGGAGGCAGAGGTGGAATTGCCATATTCCGGGTCACTCAGTCAGGTCCCCTTCATCAGAAAGGCTTCAACACAATGACAGAATTTCTCTAATGAAGCTAGCCGCATTCCTCAATACAGAACTATACCGTAGGACCTATGGAATGTGATGGTGAAGAGCAGGCCAGCTAAAGCGTGACACTGGGAGATAGTTCTGTTGAATGGACAGGACAGATGAGTTGAATTAGGCCTAATGTCTCCCCCCGCTGTCTCGAGGAGGTGACAAGGCCATTTCAAAGACAAATTGCAAAACGGCTTAGAGAACAGACATTATTTTCAGATAGCTGAGGAATGGATTCAAACATTTGCAAGACTTCTCAGTGAGTAATTCCATCTTTTAAAAAGCCTTGGTTCTGTTCACTATTTTTATTTATTTTTTTATTTATTTTTGCCTTTTACTTTCCATCGTCTGTGTGTGTCTGGGTATCAACAATGAATGGACAGCAGGGCCTAAAAAGCCGATTTCAAGGATTTGAGTATCTAACTACATCCTGTTTTGTTGGAGTCATCCACTAATGGAAACGCAACAACCCAACAGTCATTTTGAGAACAACAACACTCTTCCCTCACTCCTCTCTCTCTCTCTCTCTGTGACAGGGCACAGTTATAGGGGCAAGGGAATAGATCAATCAGTCCACAAGGAGTACAATCAAAACAACCAGAGAGTCAGAAAGCCCTCTGTCCTTCCAAACAGTTTGTTTATTGTTCAACAATCCCCAACCGCTATTCAATTTTTGCAGGTCTCGCAGACACCAAACCGTGAGATTAAATCTCTATATCTTGTGTTGAAGATAGCCTTCTCTCAAGGTTTGGAAACATTAGAAACACTCAAACCTCGAAAGAGAAGGAAAAGGCGAGGTTAACCTAGTATAATACATGTCTGACTGGAGGGGATGAACAAGACTGGAATAATGGAAGTCCAGATAGTTCTCTTTGCGGAGGGGAATCTTCAGGAAAAAGGAGAATTCCCTTTCTCCCATTCATGTTTGTTATCCGTGTAGATGTTCAGCCTCCATGTTGTGGTCAAGGCTATTTAAAGACGACTTGGATTCATTTAAAGCCCAGATTTGGGATTCAACACCCATGGGTGTGCCAGCATGCAGCGGTTTAGGGTTGTCCTCTGTGTCTGCACCAGACACCTCTCCCTGAGAAGGTCATCGAACAGGCTGAACTGAGGAAAAAGCCCCAACACCTGCCTGCCTGCCTGGAGGGTGAGCCAATGAGAAGGGGAGTGAAAGGCCAGAGCTGTGTCTACACTGACTGAGGGAGATGCTTGGAGTATAGGTTAGATATACTGTACTGTATGGAGAGTGGCTGGGTCAGCCCCGGCTGGGTTATTCCCAGGACTCCTCATTTGACAGTAATAAAGTGCAGTGCGGGACAAAGCCAGTGTGTGCTGTGTGATTTAAAGTGTATTTATTCTAGGGGCATGGGGAGAGAAGGCAGGTAGACTGACAGAAATGAGCGATGATGCGCGGACTGTCTGCTCTCTCTACTGGGGCCCCACGCTCTTCATTTACTCTTCAGCACTAAAAGATAGAGAAAAGAGGTGACAGAGGGATGGAAGTCAAATACATGAATGGATGTGGAAGGAAAGGACTATAGAAAAGACATACTGTGGAGGGAGGGGATAAAATGGCTGAAAAATAGCAGCAAATGCGGCAAATAGTGGCAAGTGGGTAATGGGTAATGGAATGAAGATCTGGGTCAATGGAAAAGAGGGAGCAGAGGGGGACGGGGGAAAATAGAGTGAAGGTTCAGGAGGTAGGACACACACTACACACTACGCTACGCTGTGGTCCACAGATAGTGCTCTTACCGCTGTGTCACAGGGCTTCAAGCTCTCCTTGGTGAACCTGCGTCCGTAACTCCGACCCACCTCTGCCATCTCGTTGTGGCATTGAGCCTTGGTTATAGTGCTGTACAGGCAGCTCCTGTCATACTATAACGTATGGCAGTGGCCCATGTGTTAGTGACTGTTAACACCAAGGCCATTCCCGACAAGAAGGTTCAGTGGTAATGGTATGGTCCCGCTGGCAGGCATATAAGCAGGCCAACATATCAGCAGTGTGTGTACAGTACTACAGTATTTAGATGTTTTAGCATGTATTTTGTTGGCGCGAGGTCAGTATGAGTGAGGGCGCAAGAGACGTGGTGAATTGATTGTATCAGCACGTGTTCTCAGCATGCGGGCCGGGGGAACCCCCTTTGGGGTGTACGCAGTGTGCCAGACAGGAGGAGCGTATTCGCTGTGGCGGTTTGCCTCGGTGCGCTGCGGTGTCTCTGTTGGGTGGTTCTGTGAAGGCCTGGGTCTGTGATGCTGAGGCTAAGGGACATAATGGGTTTAAAAGGCCTAGCTGGCTGGTCCTGTCAGATGATCCCTGGCTGCTCCTGCCTGGCTGCTCCTGCCTGGCTGCTCCTGCCGGGCTGCTCCTGCCGGGCTGCTCCTGCCTGGCTGCTCTGCCTGTGTATCGATCCCCAGGACCCAGGCGGTCTCTATCTCCACATCTCCAGCTGGAGCTAGTGAATCAACCAGCAGAATATTAATGCGGGCTCTGCCTGCCTAGTGTGGGAGTGTGTGTGTGTGTGTGTGCGCGTGATAATACGTGTTTGTTTGTATGTATGTGCGTACTTAATTGACTGTGTGTGGGAGGGTAGTTCATTTACTGCATGTGTGCTGTCTGGTCCTCAGAGAACCAGTGCTCCATCTGAACCTCTCACCTTAGTCTCCTCACCCCTCGGGCTATTTATATAAGGACCTGGTATGCAATAGCTTACCTTTCCCCTCTGTCCTTATTCCCTATGGAATTAGAATTTGGCTATATTAGAGATTAATATTGACCTGAAAGGAAGATTTCCATACCGTTGGTTTCTGTGCAATTTGGATCAAGGGAGTTGTTGTTCTGCACGGTTAGTAAATCAGTAGGCCTTATCGAGTAAGCTACAGTCCCCTGTGGGTTTTAAAGTCACATCTATATGTGGTTGGTGTGGGGTAAAGCTAGTGGTTTTAAAGGCACATCTATATGTGGTTGGTGTGGGGTAAAGCTAGTGGTTTTAAAGGCACATCTATATGTGGTTGGTGTGGGGTAAAGCTAGTGGTTTTAAAGGCACATCTATATGTGGTAGGTGTGAGGTAAAGCTAGTGGTTTTAAAGGCACATCTATATGTGGTTGGTGTGGGGTAAAGCTAGTGGTTTTAAAGGCACATCTATATGTGGTTGGTGTGGGGTAAAGCTAGTGGTTTTAAAGGCACATCTATACAGTGGGGGGAAAAAGTATTTAGTCAGCCACCAATTATGCAAGTTCTCTCACTTAAAAAGATGAGAGAGGCCTGTAATTTTCATCATAGGTACACTTCAACTATGACAGACAAAATGAGGAAAAAAAATCCAGAAAATCACATTGTAGGATTTGTTATGAATTTATTTGCAAATTATGGTGGAAAATAAGTATTTGGTCAATAACAAAAATTTATCTCAATACTTTGTTATATACCCTTTGTTGGCAATGACAGAGGTCAAACGTTTTCTGTAAGTCTTCACAAGGTTTTCACACACTGTTGCTGGTATTTTGGCCCATTCCTCCATGCAGATCTCCTCTAGAGCAGTGATGTTTTGGGGCTGTCGCTGGGCAACACGGACTTTCAAAGATTTTCTATGGGGTTGAGATCTGGAGACTGGCTAGGCCACTCCAGGACCTTGAAATGCTTCTTCACGAAGCCACTCCTTCGTTGCCGGGCGGTGTGTTTGGGATCATTGTCATGCTGAAAGACCCAGCCACGTTTCATCTTCAATGCCCTTGCTGATGGAAGGAGGTTTTCACTCAAAATCTCACGATACATGGCCCCATTCATTCTTTCCTTTACACGGATCAGTCGTCCTGGTCCCTTTGCAGAAAAAAACAGCCCCAAAGCATGATGTTTCCACCCCATGCTTCACAGTAGGTATGGTGTTCTTTGGATGCAACTCAGCATTCTTTGTCCTCCAAACACGACGAGTTGAGTTTTTACCAAAAAGTTCTATTTTGGTTTCATCTGACATTCTCCCAATCCTCATCTGGATCATCCAAATGCTCTCTAGCAAACTTCAGACGGCCTGAACATGTACTGGCTTAAGCAGGGGGACACGTCTGGCACTGCAGGATTTGAGTCCCTGGCGGCGAGTGTGTTACTGATGGTAGGCTTTGTTACTTTGGTCCCAGCTCTCTGCAGGTCATTCACTAGGTCCCCGTGTGGTTCTGGGATTTTTGCTCACCGTTCTTGTGATCATTTTGACCCCCACGGGTGAGATCTTGCGTGGAGCCCCAGATCGAGGAAGATTATCAGTGGTCTTGTATGTCTTCCATTTCCTAATAATTGCTCCCACAGTTGATTTCTTCAAACCAAGCTGCTTACCTATTGCAGATTCAGTCTTCCCAACCTGGTCAGGTCTACAATTTTGTTTCTGGTGTCCTTTGACAGCTCTTTGGTCTTGGCCATAGTGGAGTTTGGAGTGTGACTGTTTGAGGTTGTGGACAGGTGTCTTTTATACTGATAACAAGTTCAAACAGGTGCCATTAATACAGGTAATGAGTGGAGGACAGAGGAGCCTCTTAAAGAAGAAGTTACAGGTCTGTGAGAGCCAGAAATCTTGCTTGTTTGTATGTGACCAAATACTTATTTTCCACCATAATTTGCAAATAAATTCATTAAAAATCCTACAATGTGATTTTCTGGATTTTTTTTCCTCATTTTGTCTGTCATAGTTGAAGTGTACCTATGATGAAAATTACAGGCCTCTCTCATCTTTTTAAGTGAGAGAACTTGCACAATTGGTGGCTGACTAAATACTTTTTTTCCCCACTGTATGTTGTAGGTGTGGGGTAAAGCTAGTGGTTTTAAAGGCACATCTATATGTTGTAGGTGTGAGGTAAAGCTAGTGGTTTTAAAGGCACATCTATATGTGGTTGGTGTGGGGTAAAGCGAGTGGTTTTAAAGGCACATCTATATGTGGTTGGTGTGGGGTAAAGCGAGTGGTTTTAAAGGCACATCTATATGTGGTTGGTGTGGGGTAAAGCTAGTGGTTTTAAAGGCACATCTATATGTGGTTGGTGTGAGGTAAAGCTAGTGGTTTTAAAGGCACATCTATATGTGGTTGGTGTGAGGTAAAGCTAGTGGTTTTAAAGGCACATCTATATGTGGTAGGTGTGGGGTAAAGCTAGTGGTGTCAGGCATAATAAGTAGACAAGATCGATTACCCTGGACTGGTGGTGACAGGACAACGGCTGGGTGTGTTGTTTTCACTGCATAAGGGAGGGAAGGCTAGTCTCTCTGTGCACAGAAAATACTGGATGAAATGAAGCAGAGGAATCGCAGTAATTTGAAAAATGACGGATGGTGAGTGAACAGTACCAGTGGTACAAAACAGGGATGCGCTCTCTCTATCCACCTATCTCTGTATTCCATCCCTCTCTTTTTCTCTGCCTTGGTGCCGGGGCTTTTGGCTGGCTTATTGGAAGGGAGGAGCGGAGGGAGGAGAGGAGAAAGAGGGATGAGGAACAAACAGATAGGGAACTTCGGCAGGCTCTGTTTAATTAGGCAAATGAGGATGGAGGATTAAGGACAGCAGAGAATAACACCCCCCACGCACACAGACACCTACACACACAATCACTGTTCTATGCTGTCCTTGCCGTGAGACACATAGATTTGATACTCTCTGTACGACACTCATGAATGATCAAGTGAGGCGAACAAGTCACTCTTCATACAGATGCCCAGGTAACCAAACACATCGCACACAGTACACACTCTCTCTCACGCACACACGGCACCTGTTGGGAGGGAGAGAGAGAGAGAGAGCGATCAGAGCTTTGTTCTGCCCATGATTCTCTCCTGTGGGTTTCTGCACTTAGGACAGTTTAATTGGTCTCAAATTCAATGCAGGATTACCCCTCCGCCTGTTCAACTCCTGTTCATCTCTCTCTACAAACCACACAACACACTCACTCTCTTTCCTTTCGCTCACTCGGTCTCGTTCTCTCACACATAATATATCTTTCTCTCCCTCTCATTCTTTCTGTCATTCTTCTCTTCTCCCTGTAGTGTGTTAATATTGTCTCTACGTCTCCTGTTCTCCTTGTAGTGTGTTAATATTGTCTCTACATCTCCTCTTCTCCTTGTAGTGTGTTAATATTGTCTACATCTCCTCTTCTCCCTGTAGTGTGTTAATATTGTCTCTACGTCTCCTGTTCTCCCTGTAGTGTGTTAATATTGTCTACATCTCCTGTTCTCCCTGTAGTGTGTTAATATTGTCTCTACATCTCCTGTTCTCCCTGTAGTGTGTTAATATTGTCTCTACGTCTCCTGTTCTCCCTGTAGTGTGTTAATATTGTCTACATCTCATCTTCTCCCTGTAGTGTGTTAATATTGTCTCTACGTCTCCTGTTCTCCCTGTAGTGTGTTAATATTGTCTCTACATCTCCTGTTCTCCCTGTAGTGTGTTAATATTGTCTCTCGTCCTCCTGTTCTCCCTGTAGTGTGTTAATATTGTCTACATCTCATCTTCTCCCTGTAGTGTGTTAATATTGTCTCTACGTCTCCTGTTCTCCCTGTAGTGTGTTAATATTGTCTCTACGTCTCCTGTTCTCCCTGTAGTGTGTTAATATTGTCTCTACGTCTCCTCTTCTCCCTGTAGTGTGTTAATATTGTGTCTGCGTCTCCTGTTCTCCCTGTAGTGTGTTAATATTGTCTCTACATCTCATCTTCTCCCTGTAGTGTGTTAATATTGTCTCTACGTCTCATCTTCTCCCTGTAGTGTGTTAATATTGTCTCTACATCTCATCTTCTCCCTGTAGTGTGTTAATATTGTCTCAACATCTCCTGTTCTCCCTGTAGTGTGTTAATATTGTCTCAACATCTCCTCTTCTCCCTGTAGTGTGTTAATATTGTGTCTGCGTCTCCTGTTCTCCCTGTAGTGTGTTAATATTGTCTCTACATCTCATCTTCTCCCTGTAGTGTGTTAATATTGTCTCTACATCTCATCTTCTCCCTGTAGTGTGTTAATATTGTCTCTACGTCTCCTGTTCTCCCTGTAGTGTGTTAATATTGTCTCTACATCTCCTCTTCTCCCTGTAGTGTGTTAATATTGTCTCTACGTCTCCTGTTCTCCCTGTAGTGTGTTAATATTGTCTCTACGTCTCCTCTTCTCCCTGTAGTGTGTTAATATTGTGTCTGCGTCTCCTGTTCTCCCTGTAGTGTGTTAATATTGTGTCTGCGTCTCCTGTTCTCCCTGTAGTGTGTTAATATTGTCTACATCTCATCTTCTCCCTGTAGTGTGTTAATATTGTCTCTACGTCTCCTGTTCTCCCTGTAGTGTGTTAATATTGTCTACATCTCCTCTTCTCCCTGTAGTGTGTTAATATTGTCTCTACATCTCCTGTTCTCCCTGTAGTGTGTTAATATTGTCTCTACATCTCCTGTTCTCCCTGTAGTGTGTTAATATTGTCTACATCTCCTCTTCTCTCTGTAGTGTGTTAATATTGTCTCTACGTCTCATCTTCTCCCTGTAGTGTGTTAATATTGTCTACATCTCATCTTCTCCCTGTAGTGTGTTAATATTGTCTCTACGTCTCCTGTTCTCCCTGTAGTGTGTTAATATTGTCTACATCTCATATTCTCCCTGTAGTGTGTTAATATTGTCTCTACATCTCCTGTTCTCCCTGTAGTGTGTTAATATTGTCTCTACATCTCCTGTTCTCCCTGTAGTGTGTTAATATTGTCTACATCTCCTCTTCTCCCTGTAGTGTGTTAATATTGTCTCTACATCTCCTGTTCTCCTTGTAGTGTGTTAATATTGTCTCTACGTCTCCTCTTCTCCTTGTAGTGTGTTAATATTGTCTACATCTCCTCTTCTCCCTGTAGTGTGTTAATATTGTCTCTACGTCTCCTCTTCTCCTTGTAGTGTGTTAATATTGTCTACATCTCCTCTTCTCCCTGTAGTGTGTTAATATTGTCTCTACGTCTCATCTTCTCCCTGTAGTGTGTTAATATTGTCTCTACGTCTCCTGTTCTCCCTGTAGTGTGTTAATATTGTCTCTACGTCTCCTGTTCTCCCTGTAGTGTGTTAATATTGTCTCTACGTCTCATCTTCTCCCTGTAGTGTGTTAATATTGTCTCTACGTCTCCTGTTCTCCCTGTAGTGTGTTAATATTGTCTCTACGTCTCCTGTTCTCCCTGTAGTGTGTTAATATTGTCTCTACGTCTCCTCTTCTCCCTGTAGTGTGTGTGTGTTATGTTCACCACTGTGTTCCATCAGTGGTAATGGTCTCTGTCCTAATATGCTCCCCTAATGTAATAGATTTGAATACCTCTCAATGGCTGCTCTGCCGCTACAGTAACCTGTATTAGAGCGCACATCTCAACTGCAGCCTAATGTCCAATTACGAGAGAGAGCGATAAGAGAGAGAGGGAACAAGAGGTAGAGCGATAGAGAGAGGGAACAATAGATAGAGAGAGATGGGGGGGGAGAAAACAACCAGCGTGTTGAAGTCACCATCTATTCTGGTTACCTCTTCTCTCAACACCAGTCTTGATCTGTCAAACCCAGGTCTCAGTTCTGCTTCATTCACCATCTCCTCATTGTGTTTCTGATGATCAGACGCGACACGCTGATGATCTCAACAAACACTGTGTCATTCACGGTGCCGTGAGCTTTAATTCGGTCTTTTCCTCCTGCGAGAGCGCCAGTGATAAGAGAGGAGAGGAGCCACTTATCTCCTCCGCTACAGACACCCGCTTCTCCCCACAAATCAAATTCTGAATCTGCCGTCTGCATTGTGCGGGCTCTGAGGGCCCCTCTCCTCTCCCAGGCTTAGCCGGGGCTCTGTGTGTACCACTTCATTCCTCTAGCTGCCTTCATCCCCCAGGCCCTGCCGCCGCAGTGTCCGCAATCGCCATTATGTGCCCTTTCCGTCCCTCCCATTGCTGTGGAAGTGCCCAATCAGGGGGGAGAGTGGTTTCTATAGCGACAGATGTTGAGAATCTCTCCGCAAACAGGTTGCCGAAGATGATCCGGGGCCTTGGGAAGATGTGTGTGAGGGTGAGGCTTTGTGTGTCTCGCTGTGTGTAACCTGCTCAGGATATGATGTAGCGAGTGTGAATTCTTTATACACTGGTGTTAAAAGATTGCTACTGGTCACAGTGGTTACCATTTCAGATAATGTTTCATAAGATACTTTTTACGTAATTATGGGTCACTTTTGCTCCAATACAAAAAAAATATTTTACCTTTATTTTACTAGGCAAGTCAGTTAAGAACAAATTCTTATTTTCAATGACGGCCTAGGAACAGTGGGTTAACTGCCTATTCAGGGGCAGAACGACAGATTTGTACCTTGTCAGCTCGGGGATTTGAACTTGCAACCTTTCGGTTACTAGTCCCACACTCTAACCACTAGGCTACCCTGATCTCCATTAGAGTCTGCCTGATGGTGTCTGTTGCAATATAATGATGTTGCCGCCCCGTTGTTTACCACTCTCTGTGTGTTCTATATGTGTTGTGTCATTCCTCTGTGACCACTGAAGGTCACAAACCTGCAGTGTGTTTTTGTGTGATATGCGCGCGCGCTCGCGAGTGTGTGTGTGTAGGACGGTGGCCGTAGAGGCCCGCGTAGAGAGCTAGTCTCTTCTACCGCTGGTGTCTCTGAGGGAGTGGAGGGACTAAAGTGGCTTGAATACGACTGGGCTGGAGTCGCACTCTGTGACATAATTCAGGAGCTGAGTTATCTCTTTGGGGAGGCCAAAAGTCTGTTTCAACTCTTAGCCTCATACACCTGTCTCTTCTCTCCTCTACCATTTGGCTTCAGTGCCTCTCTTCTGTCGGTGAGGAGGATTGCAAGTTGCCATTGTTCGTGTGTGGGTCTTTTTGAGGGTTAGGTAGATACAGTTGAAGTCGGAAGTTTACATACACCTTAGCCAAATACATTTAAACTTTTTTTCACAATTCCTGACATTTAATCCTAGTAACAATTCCCTGTCTTAGGTCAGTTAGGATCACCACTTTATTTTAAGAATGTGAAATGTCAGAATAATAGTAGAGCGAATGATTTATTTCAGCTTTTATTTCTTTCATCACATTCCCAGTGGGTCAGAAGTTTACACACTTAATTAGTATTTGGTATCATTGCCTTTAAATTCTTTAACTTGGGTCAAACGTTTCGGGTAGCTTCCCACAATAAGTTGGGTGAATTTTGGCCCATTCCTCCTGACAGAGCTGGAGTAACTGAGTCAGATTTGTAGGCCTCCTCGCACATGCTTTTTCAGTTCTGCCCACACATTTTCTATGGGATTGAGGTCAGGGCTTTGTGATGGCCACTCCAATGCCATGACTTTGTTGTCCTTAAGCCATTTTGCCACAACTTTGGAAGTATGCTTGGGGTCATTGTCCATTTGGAAGACCCATTTGCGACCAAGCTTTAAACTTCCTGACTGATGTCTTGAGATGTTGCTTCAATATATTCACATAATTTTCCTGCCTCGTGATGCCATCTATTTTGTGAAGTGCACCAGTCCCTCTTGCAGCAAAGCACCCCCACAACATGTTGCTACCACTCCCGTGCTTCACGGTTGGGATGGTGTTCTTCAGCTTGCAAGCCGCCCCTTTTTCCTCCAAACATAACGATGGTCATTAGGGCCAAACAGTTCTATTTTTGTTTCATCAGACCAGAGGACATTTCTCCAAAAAGTACGATCTTTGTCCCCATGTGCAGTTGCAAACCGTAGTCTGGCTTTTTTATGGCGGTTTTGGAGCAGTGGCTTCTTCCTTGCTGAGCGGCCTTTCAGGTTATGTCGATATAGGACTCGTTTTACTGTGGATATAGATACTTTTGTACCTGTTTCCTCCAGCATCTTCACATGGTCCTTTGCTGCTGTTCTGGTTTTCGCACCAACGTACATTCATCTCTAGGAAACAGAACGCGTCTCCTTCCTGAGCGGTATGACGGCTTCGTGGGCCCATGGTGTTTATACTTGCGTACTATTGTTTATACAGATGAACGTGGTACCTTCAGGCGTTTGGAAAGTGGTTCTTGGATGATTTCTTTTGATTTTCCCATGATGTCAAGCAAAGAGGCACTGAGTTTGAAGGTAGGCCTTGAAATACATCCACAGGTACGCCTCCAATTGACTCAAATTATGTCAATTAGCCTATCAGAATCTTCTAAAACCATGACATTTTCTGGAATTTTCCAAGCTGTTTAAAGGCACAGTCAACTTAGTTTATGTAAACTTTTGACCCACTGGAATTGTGATACAGTGAATTATAAGTGAAATAATCTGTCTGTAGATGTCCTAACCGACTTGCCAAAACTATAGTTTGTTAACAAGAAATATGTGAAGTGGTTGAAAAACAAGATTTAATGACTCCAACCTAAGTATGTAAACTTCCGACTTCAACTGTATGTTTGAACTTGTGATATTCCTCCCTTGCTCCCTGACTTACCAGGGCTGCATTGGAAGTGAGTCGTTGTTGGAGGAGACTGGAGAGTAGCTTTTCCTTCCCGTATGTTGTGAAGCTGGCTAAGTTCCTCACCTCTTCCTCTCCACTAGATAACTGAATTATGTGGCACAGGAGAGCAAGCACTGCAACTTTTATGTTCTGAGGCTTTTAATGCTAGGGGGGTGTCTCTTTGGCTCACAATCTGTTTGTGTGTGTGTGTGTGGTGTGTGCGTGCATGCGTATTGTACTCGCCCATGTTTCTGAATGAACTTTTGGAGCTGAGGAGTCCTGGCTCGTTGGGTGTGATGATGTGTTCTGCTCTGTTTGCCACACAGACAAAACTTGGAGGCTCTAGAATGTGTGTGTGTGGTACTTTTCAACATGCTTGACACTCCTCACACCCAGATTGGAGAGAGCCTGGGAATGAGTGAATGTGATAAGCTGTGGAAGCGTAAGATTCCTTGAGTAAACCTGCTCTTCGGGAGATGTTTGGCTGGCTGGCTGCTCTGAATCCATTTTGTGGTCTGAGAGGGGGATTGGAGCCTGCCAGTCATGTGCTGCAAGCTGGAGCGCCTCGCCAAGGTCTGTCTGTGTGCTCCACGGTCGCGCTACAGGGAGATAAGACTCCCACTCCAGGCTGTAGACCGCAGCAGCTAGCCAGAACCCCCACCCCACCACAAGCCTTCCTCCACCCCCCACCTCAGTGCGTGGCCTCTCTCTAGCCTACCTCCCCACCTGCGGAGTGGCAGTCCCTAAGCCAGCTTCCTCTCTCTCTGAGTGACACATCCTCCAGCCAGCATCCCCAGCAGCACTGTGACATCCCTCCCCTACTGTCTCCATTCGCAACATGACACATCTTTTAGTTAACAACAGCCTGTCGCTAGGGTAGCTGGTTAACCCCAAAATGTCTGTCATCTACCGTCCTCTCCTCCAGACCTAACACATACTTCCTAAGAGATTGTGGTTGCTTAAGCTGGGCGTGCACTAGACGATTTTGGCCCTGATTTTTAGGGTTAGGGTACATTTTTGAGATCGGAGACAAAATGTCATTGCCTACTCCGGGCCATCACAGATGCTTGTTTAATGTGAGCGGGTCAGAGACGCAATCTGACGCCTACCGTTTCTGTCTTTGACCCATCCCAGACGCCCCGACATTGTCGAACGTTTGATTTTAATCGGCACAGAATCTGCGACGCTCTTGTAGTGTGAGATGTGCAGCGACACGTTTTTGAGAACGGTGGTCATCAGCAATAGCCAATGAGAGCTCGCCAGAGATGATGACGTTGTTTCACATCACCCAGAATGTGTAGACTCTCCAGCAGGGGCCATGACTCCTACTACTATGCGTTTCTACTTGCCTTTAATTAAGTCAAAGTATCAAATCGTCACAGCTCTGAAGTTCACGAGCAATGATATTCAATTCAAAATGTATTGGCTAGAGATTTCAACTCCGTACGGCAAGCGTGGATCTCTGACTGAAAACGTTTATGCGGCTGCTTTGAGTTAACAATCGAATCACATCAAGTGAAGGATCTTGTAGTGCGTGACCCCCGTCTGTGTCACATGGTTTAGTGTGCTCACCACCACGTTGGGTAAGCCTGGGGGAAAAAACACAGGAAAGAAGGTTGTTTAATGTGAGGATTTTGAAAGTCGAGATAAAGAAGAGAGAGAGTTGTGTGTGTTTCTTAGTTTTAAACATGATTACCTTGACTAAACAGAGATGACCTTCCTGAACTCGCTCTGGCATTCAGTTAGAGGGAGAAGCTGCAGTGTGTGTGTTTGAGACAACAGTTCACATGGGGGCAAGTCAGTTCTCACATGCTTTCTGCTGACTAGTGTGTGTGCGTGTCTGAACCTTTGGTCCTGTGCCTGACAGTAGAGAAAGACCCTTGGGTCCGGTCATGGTAGCCCAGTTAAGAACAGGGTTTCCCAAACTCGTTCCTCAGAATTCAAACTCCATCTTAATGTACATGGATGAAGTCGTTAGCTTTTCTTTTTCCAGCACGGTAACACCCCGTCAGGCCCAGATAACAAATCAAGTGCACCTATGGGCCTACTGCTGGCCAATCAGACAGCTCCGTTTCCTCGAGCCATAGACTGTAAAAAGAAGCCTTGAACGTACAGCAAAGTTGATAGAGACTCCACGAATACAGAGAAGAGCTGCTGTTTTTATGAGTAAGTTCATGTTTACGTTGTTCATCAGCACTGTCAACACTTTGGTCAACGCTTTTATATGCCATAAAATGCATGTTCTCCCTACTTCCACTCACGCTACAACCAGCTGTAAGGAATGACTGTAGAATTGTGTCAGAGTTAATTCCCTGCTATTGTATCACAAAGCAGATGGGACAGATCAGTGTGATGTCCATATTAGCAGTTAGCCTACTGGTTTTAACTAGCACTGTGAAGTGGACTTCCAATCAGTGTCACTACAATGGACAAGCCACTTTATTAACAGAAATGTAGACAGTACCATATTTCTACCTGTAATGATTGAAGCAATTATATTGGCTTTTACAGCAACTGCTCTGAAGCCGCACATTGTAACCTGCTCCATCATTGCAATCAATTAGAGAAAGCAGGAACAGGGCTCAAATCTCTCTCGCTCTCTCTCGCTCTCTCTCTCACACTTTTATTTCAGAGGAGCTGGTCTAATGGTCCTCATTTCAAACTTACAATGGAGATATACTACCTTCAGCACTGTCAACACTTTGGTCGTATATAGAGTATATAGATTCTCTCAAGATGGAGTTACACTTGTGCTTTACTCATAGACAGGCATTCATCCCCAGGCTTTTAGGCTCTATACTGAGGCTGTATGTGTGCATAATAGCTAAGCAGAACACACTGTGTTTTTTTTATGTGGACTGTATATATTACTATAATCAGTCATTGAAGCTTTTGCTTGCTGCACATTGTAAATGTAAAAACAGGCTTCCATCTGAGTGTGGGTCCAGACCAGCCATGCAGTCCATCCACATTTATCCTGATTTGTTGCTGTGGTGCTCTCTTTGTTTACCGCAAAGCGGGTGATTTACGTCGGCTGCGCTTGGCAGGGACTGTGCGTGGCCCAGTGACGGGGTGGTGGAGGAGGGGGGTGGTAGAAGCCTCTGGGCGGGGCGACGGTAGGAATAGGATGGTCTTGATTGGTGTCTTTTTTTTTACGAGGCTTGTTTATGGGTCTGAATGGCTCTAATGGCTCCTTTGTTTTCCCCTCCATGCAGCCGGCCAGCTGAGCCAGTCGGCCCACCTCTCCCTGCAGCTGCCTTACACCGTCCTGGGCCTGGGGCGCAGCGCCAACTTCCTGGACCACCTGTACGTGGGTATCCCCCGGCCCCTCGGGGACAAGGTACAGTATGGTGCGCCGCAGCACTGGGGGAGGAGGGAGATGCCAGACAGGACAGGACAGGATGCAGTAGGAGCTACAGCAGGTCTAATTAATACACCATGGAATTGATACCGTTTCTAGTCACTGCACCCAGAGCCACTGATACTGACACTAACTATACTGCATGTTGATGTAAATGCTGTAAATGTTTCTTCCTGTTGCAATATGATAAGTAGATGATATATTGTACAGTAAATAATTCATTATCTTCTTCGTTCACCCCACTTTTGTGCTACCTCAAACATTGGCATGTGGTTTGTGTGGAGCGACAGCCTTCTGTCTCTCATATCGAAATGCTGTTTGTTGGTTCCTCGATAGATTCCCCACGCGCGGCTTATTTTGAATTTGCGACGCTGGCTCCCGTTCCTCGCCTGTCAAAGAATAGAACAGAGGTCTTCATCATAGCGGATTTGCATTGCAAATTTCTGCCCATACCTCACTACCTTGGGAGCGAGGCTCGTACCAAGGCATCTGAAGTACAGCAACGTGCTCTGTTGTCGCTCGCACCCTTTGAGTTATGCAAGAAAATGTTTCCAAAGGTTCCCATTTCCCCACACAGCAGTTAATAAAATATAATGCTTTGTATTGTGCGAACCAATTTTTACCTTCAGAGGGTATATGAATATGGTGTCTTCAGTGCTACATACACTGAGGGTACAAAATATTAAGAACACCTGCTCTTTCCATGACATAGACTGACCAGGTGAATCCAGGTGAAATCTATGATCCTTTATTGATGTCACTTGTTAGTCCACTTCAATCCGTGTAGATGAATGGGAGGAGACAGGTTAAAGAAGGATTTTTTTTTAAGCCTTGAGAAAATTGAGACATGGATTGTGTGCCATTCAGCGGGTGAATGGGCAAGACAAAAAGAAATGTAAGTGCTTTTGAACGGGGTATGGTAGTAGGTGCCAGGCGCACCGGTTTGTGTCAAGAACAGCACCGCTGCTGGGTTTTTCACACTCAACAGTTTTTTCCTGTGTGTATCAAGAATTGTCCACCACCCAAAGGACACCGGGGGGTGGTGGACACTCAGTGTACACATTTAATGAACAGCTGTGTCTATCTGACGATCTCTGATCGTTCCTATCTGTCTCTCTCAGGTCTGTCTCCAACCCTCCCTCACAGGGAAAAACATTCAGGAGGCCTGTGTGGGAGAGAGGAAGAGAGGAGGGGGAGAGGGAGTTAGGGAGAGAGAAAGAGAGGAGGGAGAGGGGAGTTGGGGAGAGAGAAAGAGAGGAGGGAGTGTGTTCTACTTCTACTCTCCTCCTGTACACTCGTCTCAATCCCATGAGGACCCTTTCCTCCGCTCACAAGGTTTACTTCACTAATCAAGATTCTCGCTCTGCTCTCGCCTCCCAAAAACCCCCACTTCACTCCCAACTTCAGACCCAGCGCTCTCCTTTGAAACACTCTCTGAAAACCCAGAAACACTTTCCTCCTCTAAAACGCAGACGTCTTCTCCTAGCCGACGCGCCAGACGCGCAGCCTGTCACTGTCTCTCACCGCCGTTCTGCATAAACCACACTGCATTGAAGAGCAAAATGTCAGGGTTAGCTCAGTAGGTTAAGCACTGCAACTTGTAATGAACTAGCACACTGTTCACAGTGCACTGACACGATAAGGTGACTCGTTCAGTTCATCATTATTCTCCTTAACCGATTTTACCTCAAACACAAACAATCACTAGCAATTAGCAAATCAAAATCCCCCGAGTCTGCAGCTCTGCTTCGCTTCGAGTCTTTGCCTTACATAGTATATGAGCTATGTAGGTGAGCTATGTAGGTGTGCGATTCACTTTAATTGACATTTCTCTGTGTCAGGAAGGAGTCATATGCATGGCTTTCTAACCCACACAACCCTCAGCATTGTAACGATACTCCAGCTAATATGACTGTAGGAAGTAGGCTGACACCAGGGGGATACTTCAGCAGACCTCATTTATTTAATTTATTAGCCTGTCTGTGTCTTAAATGCATGGCTTTAAATAGCTTGGGTATAGGTAGCTGAAAACCCTGGGCTCTCATTAGGGTGGCTCTGAGTAAACGAGGAAGAAAAGTGTGTGTGTGCGTCCGCATGCATCTACGTGTGTGAGCGGGCAAGTGTGTTTCCCTTATCCCTTAATGTTGCCAAATGATAGATGTGTTGTCGGGAATTGAGTCTCTCTTCCCTAGAGGACTCTGTGAGAAAGATGAATTTAACGTTTGCCAGTGATTGCCATCAGTAACAACTCGAAGAGGGAAAATTACCTTTGTAATTAATACAGAAACTGGCTTTGAAAAGCTGTTGAGCTTGAACTTCTACAAATGAAGTTTCTTAAACTCTGACGCAGAGAGCAAATTGTAGTGCAGTACAGGAAATGACTCTGGCCCTACATTGAATCTGCACTGAGAAGTGTGGGATATATTGCCTGCTTTGAACTAGACTTGTTCCATTATTGCCATTCTGCCTCCCCGAGGCACTAATAACACAGTTTCTCTGTTTCTGCCTTGCAGGACGTGAGGAAGCAGGAGTGGACAGCCATCATCCCCAACTCGCAGCTCATAGTCATTCCATACCCACACAACGAGCCCCGCAGGTACACACACACACACACTCATACATCTGTACTTGGGATGCCCACAAACATGCTCAGGCCATGTTTCCATTGGTTTTCTGTGTCATTCACATGTAGTTCTACCCGCAGGAGTGCCAGCAGATGGCAGAACCCCCCTCTCCGTATGGCCAGCTAGCACATTCTCTCACCAACACATGGAACGCACACACTCTGACAAACGCTTGCACTTGCATATGCAGTGTCTTCGGAAAGTATTCAGACCCCTTTACTTATAATCTAAAATGGATTAAATTATTTGTTTCCCTCATCAATCTACACACAATACCCTATAATGACAAAGCGAACACAGGTTTTTAGAAATATTTGCAAATGTTTGCGTATTTACGTAAGTATTCAGACCCGTTGCTATGAGACTCGAAATTGAGCTCAGGTGCATCCTGTTTCCATTGATCATCCTTGAGATGTTTCTACAACTTGATTGGAGTCCACCTGTGGTAAATTCAATTGATTGCACATGATTTGGAAAGGCACACTCCTGTCTATATAAGGTCCCACAGTTGACAGTGCATGTCAGAGCAAAGACCAAGCCATGAGGTCGAAGGAATTGTCCATAGAGCTCAGAGAAAGGATTGTGTCGAGGCACAGATCTGGGGAAGGGTACCAAAACATTTCTGCAACATTGAAGGTCCCCAAGAACACAGTGGCCTCCATCATTCTTAAATGTAAGAAGTTTGGAACCACCAAAACTCTTCCTAGAGCTGGCAGCCCGGCCAAACTGACCGATCAGGGGAGAAGGGCTTTGGTCAGGGAGGTGACCAAGAACCCGATGGTCACTCTGACAGAGCTCCAGAGTTCCTCTGTGGAAATGGGAGAACCTTCCAGAAGGACAACCACCTATGCAGCACTCCATCAATCAGGCCTTTATGGTAGAGTGGCCAGACCGAAGCCACTCCTCAGTAAAAGGCACATGATAGCCCGCTTGGAGTTTGCTAAAAGGCACCTAAAGACTCTGACCATGAGAAACAAGATGCTCTGGTCTGATGAAACCAAGATTGAACTCTTTGGCCTGAATGCCAAGCGTCACGTCTGGAGGAAACCTGGCAACATCCCTACAGTGAAGCGTGGTGGTGGCGGCATCATGCTGTGGGGATGTTTTTCAGCAGCAGGAGGATTAGTCAGGATTGAGGCAAAGATGAACGAAACAAAGTACAGAGAGATCCTTGATGAAAACCTGCTCCAGAGCACTCAGGACCTCAGACTGGGGCAAAGGTTCACCTTCCAACAGGACAACGGCCCTAAGCACACAGCCAAAACAACGCAGGAGTGGCTTCGGGACAAGTCGGGAATGTCCTTGGTTGGCCTAACAAGAGCCCGTACTTGAACCCGATCAAACATCTCTGGAGAGACCTGAAAAAAGATGTGCTGCAAATCTCCCCATTTAACCTGACCGAGCTTGAGATGATCTGCAGAGAAGAATGGGAGAAACTCCCCAAATACAGATGTGCCAAGCTTGTAGAGTCATACCCAAGAAGACTCGAGGCAGTAATAGCTGCCAAAGGTGCTTCAACAAAATACTGTGTAAAGGGTCTGAATACTTATGTAAATGTTATATTTCAGTTTTTTTATTTTTCAAACATTTGCAATAAACTGTTTTTACTTTGTCATTATGGGGTATTACGTGTAGATTAATGAGGGGAAAAAAATTATTTATTCAATTTTAGAATAAGGCTGTAAGGTAACAAAATGTGGAAAAAATCAAGGGGTCTGAATACTTTCCGAATGCACTGTATATAGCTACTACACTAACTTATTACTCAGAAAAACACACACACATTAGGTAGCATACAGAGAGGAGGGAGTGATGCATACATCATGTACTGTTCATACATTACAGTGAATGCTCAGTGTATAGCTGTGTAAAGAAGGTGTCTTCGGTCTCATAATGTTTATTGGGCACAGGTTAACGCAACATATTGTGGCTAATTTTGTGTTCTGCATTGCCATTGGTAGTTTTTGTTTTCACCACTAATATTTAATGTGTTTATTAGTTCTGATAGAATGTTTAATGAAGTTCTCTCACAAGGTTTTGGATTAATATTTGAGCAGGCGTATTGTTCTTCAGCCATTTATTGTAGTATATTATTGTTTCTCCACAATCTGGGTCTGTTCTTGTTTTTAGTCAAACCATTCAAATTAACTCTCCGCCCTTTTCAATAGTCACAAAATATGTGGTTCGAAAGACGGGAAATGCGCTTGTCATTTTTTGTTTTTGATCTTATTGAAATGGTTCATCTCTGACAGGGATGTAGCATTTCTCGATTCGTTTTGACCTAATATGTCATCATTTCAGGGTATTTTCATATTTTGTGATTTCAGAAACTTTATTGTCAAATAAAACCTCTGATAAAGCAAAATATGCAAAATATCCTTAATATAGCACATTGGCTCTTACGTTCTGAAAGGGTTGGAAAAGATGAGACACCTTTTTTTTTTGTCAGTTTCATGTCATGTAGTAGTTGATACGCTCTTTCTCTCTCCTACCCTTTCCCTCTTTTAGTTGGAGTGCGAAGTTGTATCTGACCCCCAGTAACATAGTCCTACTGACCGCCATCGCTCTGATCGGCGTGTGTGTTTTCATCCTGGTCATCATTGGCATCCTCCACTGGCAGGAGAAGGTAAGAACAGAATGACACAAATACATCTCTTACACCGTTTATCATCGTCATTATCATCATTTACTGTTGTAATCAATAATAATGAGCACCGTCAACCTCCTCTCTTCCCCTTCATTATTAGCTGTACTGTCTTGTCATTTTTCCTCCTTCCGTGCATTCCTCCTCACTATCCTCTCCTCCTCCCCCTCCTCTTAATAGTCAGAGCCAAAGCCGGTTATGTTCTGGTCAGAGCAGTGTGTGTCCTCTCTCTTCCTCCCCACCATTGCCAGTCCATAGTATCTGGTGGGGGTCTTCTCTTCTCCTGGCCTTGGGGGGCTGCTGGGGAGCTCTGGTGCTCGTCCAGAGAGCAGGAGACCCGCTGTGGGAACAGGGCTCACTCGGAGAGGAACAGATGGGTCAGAACCAGCAGATGGGCCCTGTCCTCTAGCCTCCCACAGAGCTCCAGCACGGCTGTTAGAGGGCCATAACCAGTGAGGACACTCGGCTGTAATTGCTTTGTTCTGCCCCTTCAGCATATCTTTTGTTCGTTATCCCTGTAAATATGTCCTCCGGGAAGTGTGTGTGTGTGTTGGTTGTCTTGCTACATTCCCGTGGGTGTTTGTGAATTTTACATTGACTTTTAAGGGAATCATGTATTGTTTGAATTTCGCAAACTTGTGTTTGCATGCAACTGTTGCCGACATGCGTGTGTGGTGTGTGTCCAGCCTGCCGTGCACACACTGAGCGATTCATTCTCATCCCAGTGCAGCCGTGGCTGGTCTGTTTCTCCACCGAGCGAGGCCGAGCAACGTTGGCGTCTTCTCAAAGCCATCTGCTGTGGGTGCTTTATAATGCACGCAGGAAGCCATAATTGCTCTCTGCTCAGGCAACTGTTCCGGGAACACTAGCTTCATTGGAGTTGACTCTGCATTAAAATAACATGTTTGGCTCCGTATCTGAGGAACTGAGCCCAGCCATTATATTTTAGCAGAAAGAGAGCGAGGCAGAGGCATGGCTCCTTGTCCGTGGTTGATTAGAGGTTGATTGACTGATAATGTTCGTGATGGCCAAGGTAATGGGAGCTCAAGTAAATAGCTAGCTGTTTGTTTGTTTAAATGATTACTGGGCCAATGTACTGTACTTCAGTTCAGAGCCCCCTTCATTTTCAGAGATACGGGTAACTGCCAAAATAAAGGAAACGCCAACATAACGTGACTTAGTAGGGTGTTGGGCCACCACGAGCCAGAACCGCTTCAATGCACCTTGGCAGAGGTTCTGGAACATTATTGGAGGGATGCGACACCATTCTTCCACGAGAAATTCCATGATTTGGTGTTTTGTTGGTGGAAAAATGCTGTCTCAGGTCGCCGCTCCATAATCTCCCATAGGTGTTCAATTGGGTTGAGATCTGGTGACTGAGACGGTCGTGGCATATGGTTTACGTCGTTTTCATGCTCATCAAACCATTCATTGACCACTCGTGCCCTGTGGATGGGGGCATTGTCATCCTATGGGGGCATAGCCATGGAAGCCAAAATAATGGCCTGCCAAACATTTTTTTACATTGTTATTTTTATGATGTATACATGTTTTATACATTGCCTAATTAACTCAGAAACCACACCTGTGTGGAAGCACCTGCTTTTAATATACTTTGTGTCCCTTATTTAATCAAGTGTTTCCATTATTTTGGCAGTTACCTATATATCTGCTTCATGTTATTACTGTTGCAGCTGATGAGTCACATATTTTGAATCAGCAGCCTCTTTTTGTGTTGGTATGACGTCTCAGTTCTTGTGAGGTTGTGTGTTTGTTCATGTTGTATTGGGATAGCCTACATCTTCACTGTTGTGGGTCTTTTTGAGCGTGGGTACTGCCTTTGTTTGCTTTTAATGGGGAGGGTTGTGACCCATTGTCATCTTTTTGTCTAGTCGGGTGTGTCATATGCATTGTAAGTGTGCTTGCCTTGAAGTCATATCTGAGCCCGGCTGCTGCTGAGCGCTCCTGTTCTATCTGACTCACTCTGCCCGGCACAATAACACACCATAATTGAAGGGGCTCTCTTAGATAAGAGTCTAACCTTTCACGCAGGGGAAAATAGCATTTGGAAAAAGCTCCACATCTCCATAAACCTTTCCATTTGCATTGCGGTGTGGAGTTGACCAGGTCACGGTGCGATGGGTGATTGACTTTTTATGTTTACGCTGACCCCTGCTATTTGTTCCATGAATCTCATCGGTCAAATAGAAGTCAGAGGCTGGTTTGAGACACAGTACCTCTTGCAACAGCCGAGACCGGCTCAGGAGGTGTTGTAGAAAGCTAGTCTAATTTTGTTTATAAAACAGCCTTCTGTGTTTTAGCCTAGCTGTAAATCTGAGAGGTATTTTGGATTCTCTTTACTTGTCAGGTAACTTTGGTTTCACGCCTGAGGAATCGATCATTGTTTGCTTGAGCCATTTGTATTTTGTGGGGGTTTAAACAGAATGCAGGGCTTTCCGGAGCAGTGAAGGCTGATAATGCTTACAATGTGACAAAGGTCTTATTTTATGCTAGTTCAAGGCCCCATAGCCTTAGCACGGAGTTTGGATAGGTTACCACATACAGTAGACCTTTCAAATAAGTCAATGTATCGTGTTACTGAACTTCACATTCAATCAGAACGAGATTGTTCACGTGAGCGCTCAATCAGTGGGTTTCAGACCCTTCAATAAATGACACTGATGATATCGCACACACGGAATAACGACACAATTATATCCCCTGAACACTCAATTATTTCATGTTCACCACAATGAAGTAGCAATATTGACAGGATTACAAGCCAGTTCACTGAATGAGACCTAAGGAGCGTATTACAGTATGTGCATGTACTGTGTACATGCCATAAAGACAAGTGTAAGTAACTGAACACTCAGTCCTAAAGACTGTCTGCTCCCTTAAGTCCTGAGAAACACAGATACGGCCGACAGACTCTCTGCTTTGATGTCGGTGTCCTCCTTCCGGACTGTCTGTCGTATCGCGAGTAGTTCCAGAACAAATCTGTCAGCTTCATCTCCACTGCATTTTTGAAGCTTCCCATTTTTCTTCATCATACGTGCCTTTATGTGCTGCCTGTTGTCAAGGGAAAGCTAAAAATAAATGTGAATGATCCTCATGCATCCACAGAGGGTACATAATCGTACGTTGAAGAGAGATCACATTAACACTTGTAATAATGATTGCCTGTCTCAGATTGCAGCCATGACCACTCAGTAGGTCTGCCGGTTTCATTACTATTCTATAATGGTGTCAGCCCCACCTCTCTCTCTCTCTCTCTCTCTCTCTCTCTCTCTCTCTCTCTCTCTCTCTCTCTCTCTCTCCATCGCTGACTGTTAGACTCTGTTTGTCTGTGTTGGTCTGACTCGTAACCCCTGACCATTGCCCTGTGTGGGTTTCAGAAAGCGGACGACCGGGAGAAGAGACAGGAAGCACACCGGTTCCATTTTGATGCCATGTGAAAGAGCACAGGAAGAGATGGACCATGGGAAAAAGTCATGCCTGCTTTCTGTTTTATTTAGGTTTGCTGGTCGATGGAATTGTTTATTTATTTGATCCCCCTCAGCCTCTTGACGATGAGCCATTTAAAGTGTTTATATATCAAATGTAAAAGAGGCTGACAGGTTACTTCTGGCATACTTGCACAGTTTTGGTTGGAATTTGAATGTTGTTTTTTAAATTCACATTTCCTTATACATTTCAAGGGCCAAAATGATGGATGAACGCTAATCTAAACAGGACTACTGAGTGAAATTACACTGAGTTATATCCCAGTTTACTTTTTTATTCAATTGTTTGGCTCAGCTCATTATGTATGGATGTCAAACGGGCACCAATAGTTTACGTCTTAAATTTTGGGGGAAGCATTGCAATGCTACTTGAATATTTCTGTATGTCATCCATTGTCTTCCTGTATGTCAATCTGCAAAGGTAATTGTTTTCCGTGGACTGCTATAGTGAGATCTTACACATGGAGTCCACTGACCCAAACAGGGTACTTACACTGGATGCATCCATTGTGCCCTACTGTATATAATGTGCATAGTCCATGGTCCATAATGAGGGGTTACTGTATGTGTCATGTTCATTATGTACTTTTCCTCTCCTTTTTCTGAAATTCCCCTCCAAATACCTGACACGATGTCTTCTCCTTGTTTGACAGCTCCCCCTCTCCACTGGCCTCACTCACAGTGGTATTGGAACGGCCTGTACTACTCACCCCTCTGGTTTGGTCATGTCCTTAGCTTTTTCGTCTTTCTCACTCTTAATAATCCTGTTTGTCTCACATGATAAACATGGTGTGTTTTTGGAGTGCCAAACACTTATGTGTTAATTAAAAACTTAAATGAAACTGTGGCGGTCAATTGAAGAATGGTCCACGTAACACTTAAACTACTTCTACTTACAAGGGGAAATAGGTTTGTTCTTTAACCAACAGAAAGTGCAATCATCAATATTATCACCAATGTCTAAGCCTCTTCTATTAATCATTTTATTTCATTTTGAAATAACGTGGGGCACATGCGATCATCTCGTGTCTGTGGTTTGAACTTTTTTCAAACTAATGATTAATAGTGATCAGTCAAAAAAAAAAATGTGTGTGCGGATTGTGCATGTAATCGGAAATGTTCAACTGAAGTATGCTGGTTTCTGTTGAGAATGTTTATGGGATGATGGGTGGAAAATTAAAGTGTTTATCATGCTTAATTCTTGGTGGTTCTCACTTGTTTTGAATTCTTTTAAATGTGTTTCCGTCTCACTTTTGCCTTCCATGTCATACATAGACTGGCACGTCCATCCGAAAAATTGTATTATCCCAGTGAGCTGATGACCAAAGAAACGATTGGAAGTGACAACTTGGCATAGCCTACAGTTTTGAGTTCTTTTTAGCTCATGCACCATAATGTATTGCAATCTGGCACTTATGGTAAAATTGCAGTCTAATAACATGGTAGCCATCATTTAAATAGCAGTTGATGTTTTACTGTCTGTTGATGTTTTTTCACGATTGTCTCTTGGCAACAGCTTACTGAGTAAATATTATCCAAATTGTATGCTGTCAACGTTTTTTTTTTGTTTTTTTTGCGCAAAGCACATAACCCCATTGTAACTTGCTCCATTCGTTTTGTATTATATCATAAATGGCTTTGCTCAATTTTAATATAATATATAATCTTTCAATGCAACAAGAACAGAGCAGAGACTTGTACTCAGCGAGAGATAACGCTTTCGATTTTACACTCCGCGATGAGGTGCATGCGTACAAGCTGCTCATTCACGCAAAAATCGCCCGGAGCTTAAATGAGCCTTGTTTAGTGCCATTACTTCAATTCAGCCACAGACCACTCTGAGCATCTCTCTGTGCGCGTCTCTCGGATACTCTGCTGCTCAACCTCACTGGACAACACAACCTACTTTAATAATAGCATATGTTGCATGTGGAACTACAAGACACCTGTCTAGATGGAATTAACGCATCTAATACTTATCGGGAGTGGTTGAAGAAGAAGCGCTTGTTTTCCTCAGAGGAAATTCGGAGTTGATGGTTGTCTTTCTGACTATGGAATTAAGGCGGTCAATGAAAAGTTGGATTTTATAAACAGCGACTCAATGCCTTGGATACATAAAATGGAGAGAGAAAGCGTGTAACTCCCCAAGCTTAAGGAGAACGTATTTGGCACCACCACACAGGGAGAGGAAATGCACAGAGGTGAGTTTTACTGGGCATCAGATTGCTTTTGGATCGTATTAAGGATCACTGATATGATACAGAAGGCTATTAATCACTCGCATCGGCTGTGATATAATTCATCCCTTAGTCTTCTGCAGTATAGACGAAACTCACCCTTACTAAATGTCTCCCGTTGTATTTTCTCTTCCGCCAAGTTGTTTTATTGTGTTCTACATGTTTGCAAGAAGCCTAAATCCCTGAATGGCATCGCCATCTGCAGGTTTACTTCTATTCAGTTATATTAGCTTTTTAGACTACTGCAAGGGGTCATCTTTGAAACGTGCCAAAATCCTAATTTATAAAATGTGATATTTGCACAAGGCTACACAATCCGGAAGAATGCATTCCAATATAGGATACTTTTCTATTTACACTTAAGGTCGATGTCCGCGCTACGGGGAAATCTAATTAGCATAAAGAAAATCCAAATTGTAAATTATAAAATCGGTCAATTTAAACTAGATATCTGTTTGTTTGTTTTTTTGTTTTTTGCATTGGATGCGTCTCAATCCACCTGTGTAACACTTCTGCGTCTGTGGTAAAAGGTGACAGAGCTAAACCGGTGTTTGTCAGACCATGAGACATCCCGAACATCTCAAGTCATGTGTGATGAATGCAAATAGCCTAATGTATTTAGGACTATAATTGCAGAATCAAAATGTATCAGCAAACTACCAAAGAGCACATATCTATGCTTTTTGGGTTCATTTAACCAAGCAATGTGGTAGGCCATCCCATTTTCATTTACAATGCTCTCCCACTCATGTTCTTACAGTAGTGTAGGCTATCTTGTAAAGGCATTCAACCTTTTCAATTCAGACTTTCAGCTCCATTTGAAGCTGTTTGAACCAACTGTGTTCTACAATGGATGTCTGCCATCGGCTGCTTATAAGAGGTAGTTATGGTCTTTCAGTGGTCCCCCATAGTGGAGTAGTATCCAGAAAGGGCAAATCTATGTGAATAGCCTTATAGTTAGGCCGTGCATGGAAAAGTGTGTGTGTTTGCAGTGTGGCCTTTTGGCCTTCAGCGTATCAAGGCTGGGAAGAAAGAGGGTGTGTGTGTGTGTGTGTGTGTGTGTGTGTGTGTGTGTGTGTGTGTGTGTGTGTGTGCGCATGGATGTGTGTTTTAAATTCTGTATAGTAGACATCCATCTGATTTCTTTTTGCAAGCCTGGGTGGCTACTATAGGCAATCCATGTTTCATTATGCATCAGTCAGGCTCATGGTTTAATGTGATATAACTAGAGCAGTCTATTACAATCCATTGGGGGTAAACCTACATCGGCTTATCTGGAGAAGACCGTAGTGTTGTGGGCTGAAATGTGCACAGGGGTACTGCGAGCAGTTTTAGCACAGATATAATACACAATGCAGTGCTGTTGCTGCTGCCTCCGGATGCCTGTCTCTCATTATGGCATCTCGCCTGTGAGCCTTATCCCATTTGTTCTGGTGCTGTCTTCATTCAGGACAGGAGGCTGAAGGGTTGGCGATGCTCTGATAGGCGTGATGATGTGGGCAAACCAATGAGTGCTCCCTGACACGCCATCAGAGGACAATATGATGAACACCAACACAGATATACAGCCTTCTTTATTTAGCTGGAAATAATATGGAGGAGATGGCTGGTTATGCTTTTTAGATGTGCTTTCAATGGCACAACCTATGAAATACAATGGTAGGGATACATCTACAAGACCCAAGGATCAATATTCTGTCAAGTATTGTACATCATACACACTTTGTGTTCATGAATAGCAAGATGCATCTTAACTGTGTGTTACTGTCAATGTCGTAGATCATTGGCTCTTTCACTGTGTGTGTGCTTGCGTGCACTGTTATGTTAGGTGATTATGGATATAAATTGTGCTATAGTTCTTAATGATGCCTGGTATAGCTCCTGCATCACAGCTGTTACAATAATCACACATACACCATTTAGTAACAACAAGAAAAAAGGTTTAATTATTTCACCCAACAGAAAAGAAGGCATGTTTCTCATTTAAACTGGTAATTACTATTTCCTATCTTAACTAACAGATTTCAAGCTTCACATAATTGCTTTTCAATGAGGGGTGTGTGAGCTAATGTGTTAGATCAACACTTTGATTTAAATAGTTTTTACCTGTTCCACTCGTATTAGATGGTCCTTTTTATGAAAAATAACAGTGCAAATCATTGACATTGGAACGTCTTTCCCTTGCAGCCTGGGTACTCCTTATTCTGATAGAAGAGGGGTTTGCTCTGGCACAGAGAACTAAAGGTGCGTCTCCTGTTGTCCTTCTGTCATATTATGGGGGAATAATTGGTCATGTTGTTGCACATAAAACATTTTCACTGGCAGAAGCACAATAAATTGATCTAACCCCATACATATCCCAATCCAAACATGGTCTTGATTCTTTTCACTGTCTTTTCTCAGAGTCCTTTTCTCAGAATGAAGGCAGTCCACCTCAGAATCTTAACGAATGTGGCACCTGGGTTCGCAACATCAACGGGGGAGTCTTCACGTCCCCCAACTACTCCAACACATACCCCCCTAACAAGGAGTGTGTTTACATCTTGGAAGGTACATGTCCATTTCTGCCTGCTCAAACAAAAATGGCCTCAGAAGTGCCTTAGAACATGGATAAGAGCTGCTTATTGGTTTGTTGCAATTTTAACAGCCTGTCAGTCACTATATACATCTTATCGGAGTCATGTCATCCAAAAGTCCAAAACCTATATGTTTGGTAACTCAGTTGAGTCGAAGTAGGCTGCAGGATTTCAGTTGGAGAAAAATGGAAGACTTGGTGAAGCTCAAGGGCTCCCCCTGTGGAGACATCAACTAGCATAGCCATAGAACCTACCTTAACGAAACGGCATTGACAATCCAAATGATCAATGTGCATGTACAATGAGCAGGGCTAAACAAGGCCAATTCTCCAGATCATCATGAATCAAACCCAATAATGAATGGCACCGCTCATCTCCAAAGGTCTTAGGAGGGTGAGTCACTCAATACTGATCAGTCAGAAATGTCAGTCAACCTGGTTTATATTTCACAATTTATGTCTTGTTGACTGCATTCCAGAGACTTTTGCCTCTCAGATGATGTGACTCTTGGTTTGCGATTTGTGTATGTATTTGATTGTTTCAGTGTGTTGTATTGAGTTATCAAGCTAGGCTATATTTTGTATGTATGTAGCTACTTTGAACTGAGAGCTCTTCTTTCTAATCCTTCCCGGGGGAAATATACATGTGATTTAGTGTTGTGATAACAGTAATGCCAGTTTGGCTGAATCTGTATGGTAGGTATCCATCCTTTATTCCTGTTTAAAATAGTGGCATTTATTGCTTCCCACTTACAGTTGAAGTCGGAAGTTTACATACACTTAGGTTGGAGCCATTAAAACTCGTTTTTCAACCACTCCACAAATGTCTTGTTAACAAACTATAGTTTTTGCAAGTTTGTTAGGACATCTACTTTGTGCATGACACAAGTAATTTTTCCAACAATTGTTTACAGACAGATTATTTCACTTATAATTCACTGTATCACAATTCCAGTGGGTCAGAAGTTTACATACACTAAGTTGACTTTACCTTTAAACAGCTTGGAAAATTCCAGAAAATGATGTAATGGCTTTAGAAGCTTCTGATAGGCTAATTGGCATAATTTGAGTCAATTGGACGTGTACCTGTGGATGTATTTCAAGGTCTACCTTCAAACTCGGTGCCTCTTTGCTTGACATCATAGGAAAATCAAAATAAATCAGCCAAGGAAAAAAAGTCTGGTTCATCCTTGGGAGCAATTTCCAAATGCCTGAAGGTACCACGTTCATCTGTACAAACAATAGTACGCAAGTATAAACACCATGGGACCACGCAGCTCTCATACCGCTCAGGAAGGCGACGGGTTCTGTCTCCTAGAGATGAACATACTTTGGTGCGAAAAGTGCAAATCAATCCCAGAACAACAGCAAAGGACCTTGTGAAGATGCTGGAGGAAACGTTTCTATATCCACAGTTAAAAAAGTTTCTATATCCACAGTTAAACCAGTCCTATATCAACATAACCTGAAAGGCCGCTCAGCAAGGAAGAAGCCACTGCTCCAAAACCGCCATAAAAATGCCAGACTACGGTTTGCAACTGCACATGGGGACAAAGATCGTACTTTTTGGAGAAATGTCCTCTGGTCTGATGAAACAAAAATAGAACTGTTTGGCCATAATGACCATCGTTATGTTTGGAGGAAAAAGGGGGAGGCTTGCAAAGCCGAAGAACACCATCCCAACCGTGAAGCACGGGGGTGGCAGCATCATGTTGTGGGGGGTGCTTTGCTGTAAGAGGGACTGGTGCACTTCACAAAATAGATTGCATCATGAGGAAGGACAATTATGTGGATATATTGAAGCAACATCTCAAGACATCAGTCAGGAAGTTGAAGCTTGGTCGCAAAGAAAATTACCCCAAGCATACTTCCAAAGTTGTGGCAAAATGGCTTAAGAACAATAAAGTCAAGGTATTGGAGTGGCCATCACAAAGCCCTGACCTCAATCCTTTAGAAAATTTGTGGGCAGAACTGAAAAAGCGTGTGTGAGCAAGGAGGCCTACAAACCTGACTCAGTTACTCCAGCTCTGTCAGGAGGAATGGGCCAAAATTCACCCAACTTATTGTGGGAAGCTTGTGGAAGGCTACCTGAAACGTTTGACCCAAGTTAAACCATTTAAAGACAATGCTACAAAATACTTATTGAGTGTATGTAAACTTCTGACCCACTGGGAATGTGATAAAAGACATAAAAGCTGAAATAAATCATTCTCTCTACTATTATTCTGTCATTTCACATTCTTAAAATTAAGTGGTGATCCTAACTGACCTAAGACAGGGAATTTTTACCGGGATTAAATGTCAGGAATTGTGAAAAAAAGTTTAAATGTATTTGGCTAAGGTGTGTAAACTTCCGACTTCATCTGTACCTTCGAAGTACAGCTAATTGGTTTCGGTGTGTGTGTGTGTGCTGGCGGTGACATTATTTGTGTCAGTGTGGGCGAGCTAGTGACATGATTTGTCTTTACGCGTGTGTCTGAGCTGTGACATCGTTTAAATGGTGGTATCATTTGTTTCAGTTCAAAGGCATTACCCGCACTTGTCAATTTTTCTACCATTTGACATTTTAGCATTGCAGGCAGTCTGATGCATATGTAATTCATCTATGAGGACAGAAATTAGTTAGTTTAAAAAAAAAATGGTATTTGCAAGTGGTAGTCATGTTGATTCTGGGAGGTTACTTGAGCCAGTCATGTAGGGTGTGATTTACATAACTTGAACTTCTAAACTCAAATGTACGGTTGAAGTTTTTTGTTTTGGTTCAGAACCTGTAAGGAAACATGCCGATATGTCAAGTAATTTAAAGTCATGCCAAGTCATGTGTGTATGCATCAGCACATGTGCATTAGTGTAAGGCCTCATTTCAAACCATATCACCGAAGTTCAGCGCAACTGAAATTTAAAGGCAATGTTCGCGGAAACTGCATTCATGGTAAAAGCTGCATATGTCGGTTCAATAAAAAATTGCCTTTACATTTTCAAGCACGCTATAGCACTGAACTTCGGCAATATGGATTGAATCGAGCACTAAGCTTGGGGTACCTTTGTGTATTTATGCAGGCATCCATAAACTGTAGAAAACAGGAGTTTAGCTGTAGAAAACAGGAGTTTAGCTGTTACCAGATTTTTAAACAAGTTTGTGTGCAGACTGAGTCCCTGCTGTACTGTAAACGCAGTCCATGGAGAAAAGCCTTTTAAGCAAAAACAAAACCCAACACACCCTTCCTCCTCCCCCCTCTCACCTCCTCCAGCTCTCCCTCGTCAAAGAATCCAGTTGGCCTTTGATAAGAACTACTACATGGAGCCCTCCTTTGAGTGCCGCTTTGATCACATCGAGGTACGGGATGGTCCGTTCGGCTTCTCACCGATCATCGACCGCTTCTGTGGGTCGAAGAGCCCAGGCCTGGTCACCTCCACGGGCCGCTTCATGTGGATCAAGTTCACCAGCGACGAGGAGCTGGAGGGTGTTGGGTTCCGTATCAAATACACCTTTATAGCAGGTACACATTCTCAGTTAGAGCTAGCCTAATGGGCATATCCTCATTACATACAGTGGGGCAAAAAAAGTATTTAGTCAGCCACCAATTGTGCAAGTTCTCTCACTTAAAAAGATGAGAGAGGCCTGTAATTTTCATCATAGGTACACTTCAACTATGACAGACAAAATGAGGAAAACAATTCCAGAAAATCACATTGTAGGATTTTTTATGAATTTATTTGCAAATTATGGTGGAAAATAAGTATTTGGTCACATACAAACAAGCAAGATTTCTGGCTCTCACAGACCTGTAACTTCTTCTTTAAGAGGCTCCTCTGTCCTCCACTCGTTACCTGTATTAATGGCACCTGTTTGAACTTGTTATCAGTATAAAGACACCTGTCCACAACCTCAAACAGTCACACTCCAAACTCCACTATGGCCAAGACCAAAGAGCTGTCAAAGGACACCAGAAACAAAATTGTAGACCTGCACCAGGTTGGGAAGACTGAATCTGCAATAGGTAAGCAGCTTGGTTTGAAGAAATCAACTGTGGGAGCAATTATTAGGAAATGGAAGACATACAAGACCACTGATAATCTTCCTCGATCTGGGGCTCCACGCAAGATCTCACCCGTGGGGTCAAAATGATCACAAGAACGGTGAGCAGAAATCCCAGAACCACACGGGGACCTAGTGAATGACCTGCAGAGAGCTGGGACCAAAGTAACAAAGCCTACCATCAGTAACACACTACGCCGCCAGGGACTCAAATCCTGCAGTGCCAGACGTGTCCCCCTGCTTAAGCCAGTACATGTTCAGGCCCGTCTGAAGTTTGCTAGAGAGCATTTGGATGATCCAGATGAGGATTGGGAGAATGTCATATGGTCAGATTAATCCAAAATAGAACTTTTTGGTAAAAACTCAACTCGTCGTGTTTGGAGGACAAAGAATGCTGAGTTGCATCCAAAGAACACCATACCTACTGTGAAGCATGGGGGTGGAAACATCATGCTTTGGGGCTGTTTTTCTGCAAAGGGACCAGGACGACTGATCCGTGTAAAGGAAAGAATGAATGGGGCCATGTATCGTGAGATTTTGAGTGAAAACCTCCTTCCATCAGCAAGGGCATTGAAGATGAAATGTGGCTGGGTCTTTCAGCATGACAATGATCCCAAACACACCGCCCGGGCAATGAAGGAGTGGCTTCGTAAGAAGCATTTCAAGGTCCTGGAGTGGCCAAGCCAGTCTCCAGATCTCAACCCCATAGAAAATCTTTGGAGGGAGTTGAAAGTCCGTGTTGCCCAGCGACAGCCCCAAAACATCACTGCTCTAGAGGAGATCTGCATGGAGGAATGGGACAAAATACCAGCAACAGTGTGTGAAAACCTTGTGAAGACTTACAGAAAACGTTTGACCTCTGTCATTGCCAACAAAGGGTATATAACAAAGTATTGAGGTAAACTTTTGTTATTGACCAAATACTTATTTTCCACCATAATTTGCAAATAAATAAATTAAAAATCCTACAATTTGATTTTCTGGATTTCTTTTTCTCATTTCGTCTGTCATTGTTGAAGTGTACCTATGATGAAAATTACAGGCCTCTCTCATCTTTTTAAGTTGGAGAACTTGCACAATTGGTGGCTGACTAAATACTTTTTTGCCCCACTGTACATAGTCATAGGTGTGGATAATAAGGACTACAGCACATCCATAGATTCACTGTCAAAGGCCTCATTTTACCTGTTTGTTACCATCCAATTGTATATACTAAGACACTGAAATATTAGCTCCCAATGGTCTTCCCCAGTTTATCTGGTTTCCTTTAATGGGATCTTATCACTTTTCTTTACTCATGAATTCCAGCTCTGTGGATCAAGACTACTGTGTTTTCCTGTTTATAATTTCAGACCCAGATTTTCATCTGCACGTGGGTGGACTGTTAAACCCGATTCCAGGTAAACGCTTCAGTATTTCACTGTTTGTCCGATTTGAAGAGCTCTAAAGCTTACTGGGTGCTATCTTTCACTGACACTTGCTCTCTCTCACACAGAGACACATCTCTTTCTCCGTTCTCTCTCTCTCTCTCTCCCTCTCTCTCTTCCTCTCTCTCTTCCTCTCTAACATCTCTCGTTTCTTTGTTCCCGTTTTTTATCTCTTCCCTTATGCTCACCTTTCCTTCTTCTGCAATCCTTCTCTTATCCATAACCCCCTTCCCCTGTCCTCCACCTTTCTCTCTTCTCAGATTGTCAGTTTGAGATTGGTGGCTATGATGGTGTTATCCGCTCCAGTCAGGTAGAAGAGGAGGATAAGATTAAGACTGGTGATGCTCTGGACTGTATCTGGACCATCCGCGCTCCTCCTCAGTCCAAGGTGAACATCTTGTTCCCCCGCTCCTTCTCTTCGGTGGCTAAATGGGTCATCACGTCACTCACTGCAGAGGTCCAGCCACTGAAAACACACCCATTGATTAGAACACAGAAGACTGGGAGTAAGACACACCAGTCCCCTGACCCTCTCTCTGCTGTGGAAACAAAATTAGCAGTATCTCAAATTAGCAGTAGCATAACCAGGGCAGCAGGTATTAGGCCAATAATGCAGAAATAGCAGAAAATAGAATCAGCAGTACTGGGAATGAAGCTAAAAGCAGCCACTTGACGTCTGCAGTCTTACGAGTTCAAATGTGCTAAAGAGGCTGGATTGTTCCGGGCTGAATTCACAAGGTGCTCACTAGAACGATACAGAGACAGGTTAGGTATTGACAGAATGTTAAGATTAGAGCCTATCCTATGGGTGCCAAGCATCAATCTTGTGCTCAAAAGATTTAGTTCTACAACTATTCATCTGATGTCAATGATTCCCAGTGGTTGTGTGCTGTACAATTGGGCTAAGCCTACCAGGATAGGCTTTGCCCAAGTATGAGTCTATTATACTTCAGTACCAATATCCCTTTATAAATGCTTCGATTTTCACTTAATTTGGGGTTTCATTTCTTTCTTAATGTCAGCTGAGTAGCCATGGTTGTGTGTTGTAATGTGGGGATTTCTGTCTGTAGATATTCATTCGCTTCCTGGAGTACCAGATGGAGCACTCCAACGAGTGCAACAAGAACTTTGTGGCAGTGTACGATGGCAGCAGCGCCATCGAAAACCTCAAGGCCAAGTTCTGCAGCACCGTGGCTAATGACGTCATGCTGACCAACGGGGTGGGAGTGGTGAGGATGTGGGCCGACGAGAAGAGCCGGCTCAGCCGCTTCCAGATGCTCTTCACCTCATTTGTTGACCGTGAGTGTTCTCCTTCTTTCATCAAAAATCTTACTTGCAGTTATTGTGGGCCATCTAAACCAAGAGTTAATTTGGAGATAAATAATTACGATCAGTCTGGGGACTTTATCAATTGGCAGGTCCTCTTGTCTCCTTATTTTTTTTGTTCTCATGATTTAGTGGTCAGTATTTTGTCCAGACATACAGCAGATTTCTGAAAGGTTGGAAGAGATGGATGGGGGTCAACTGCCCATTATTCTTCTTGATTTATTGACGACATCCACATCCTCTGAATAATAAATAACTGACTGACATTCAACTCTCGTTTTAGAAATGGAAAGTTAAATAAAGTGGCATACTAAGCAGTGATATCGCAAAAAGCCAATTCTTTTCCCCAGCCTTTGCTGAGTACCTCAAAGAAAATGACAAGTTATTGATATGCATGTAACAGTGTAACGCATTGGCCATAATTATGGGTCATCATTCACAATGGACAAATGGGATTTATCTTCCATTGAGGAATGGAAAAGCTGACTAATTTGTCATTATTAGTATGTCATTATTTATTTATTTCACCTTTATTTAACCAGGTAGGCAAGTTGAGAACAAGTTCTCATTTACAACTGCGACCTGGCCAAGATAAAGCAAAGCAGTTCGACACATACAACAACAGAGTTACACATAGAGTTATTATGATCAGAAGCACTGCATAAAATGCTGCCTTTTGCATGGCAGATGTGGTTTATAGGTTGTATGTAAATTACAGAACATTTCCATGAAGGAAACAGTTTAAGACTTTTATTCCAAAACACCATATGCATTTTCAGAAATGTTAGTTCATTTTTTTAACCCTTTACACTCCTGGCCTGTATGGATAGGGCTATATTTAAATTTTTCTTAGGCTTTCACAAGGGAATTCAGAGAAACAGATAGTAATTTTGGTGCGCATAGAAAGAACATGAGTGCATGTTCTGCGGCAAATTTTCTTCACAATAGACAAACACAGGCTCATTCTGTTCAGAACAACCCAGAGTATGACGCCCTGTCATCTTGTAACGACATCAAACATAGAGATCATAAACGTTGACACTGTATATGACATGAGTGTTATGATATGGAAATGTAAAGTGCACATTTGGACTCAGGTGTTTGGCATGTTTGTCAAAGGTATATTTATTATAATCCTCAACGTCTATTCTTTCAAAATACATTGTCATCTTAATTTAGCGCATTTCCCTCACTCAGACAACAAAAATATGCAAAAGTTGCCCAATTAGCGGGAAGGATGAGGGAAACTTCTTGTCGCGTGCGGTGCTCAGAATGGCTGTCAGTCAAAACCCATACAGCTCTGTGAAGCGCGGAGCCTGACCTTTTGAAGTTAATTATAGCATGTTAATGTACAGCCACTGCTTATCAGTGTCCAAATCTGCCATTCTTAACCCGTAAACGGGTATGAGTGTAAAGGGCTACAGAACTTCTGAAAGAAATTGGTGTACAAATGATACATTTGTGACATCGATATTTTAAATTATTGTGTGTGTGTGTGTGTGTATATGTATGTGTGTGTGTGTGTGTGTGTATGAGTTAAAGTTTACATACACTTAGGTTGAAGTCATTAACTTGTTTTTCAACCACTCCACAAATTTCTTGTAACAAACTATAGTTTTGGCAAGTCGGATAGGACATCTACTTTGTGCATGACACAAGTAATTTTTCAAACAATTGTTTACAGACAGATGATTTCACTTATAATTCACTGTATCACAATTCCAGTGGGTCAGAAGTTTACATACACTATGTTGACTGTGCCTTTAAACAGCTTGGAAAATTCCAGAAAATGATGTCATGGCTTTAAAAGCTTCTGATAGGCTAATTGACATCATTTGACATCATTTACCTGTGGCTGTATTTCAAGGCCTACCTTCAAAGAGTGCCTCTTTGCTTGACATCATGGGAAAATCAAAAGAAATCAGCCAAGACCTCAGAAAAAAGTTGTAGACCTCCACAAGTCTGGTTCATCCTTGGGAGCAATTTCCAAATGCCTGAAGGTACCACGTTCATCTGTACAAACAATAGTACGCAAGTATAAACACCATGGGACCACACAGCCGTCATACCGCTCAGGAAGGAGACGCATTCTGTCTCCTAGAGATGAACGTACTTTGTTGCGAAAAGTGCAAATCAATCCCAGAACAACAGCAAAGGACCATGTGAAGATGCTGGAGGAAACCGGTACAAAAGTTTCTATATCCACAGTAAAACAAGACCTATATCGACGTAACCTGAAAGGCCGCTCAGCAAGGATGAAGCCACTGCTCCAAAACCGCCATAAAAAAGCCAGACTACGGTTTGCAACTGCACATGGGGACAAAGATTGTACTTTTTGGAGAAATGTCCTCTGGTCTGATGAAACAAAAATAGAACTGTTTGGCCATAATGACCATCGTTATGTTTGGAGGAAAAAGGGGGGTGCTTGCAAGCCGAAGAACACCATTCCAACCGTGAAGCACGGGGGTGGCAGCATCATGTTGTGGGGGTGCTTTGCTGCAGGAGGGACTGATGCACTTCACAAAATATATGGCATCATAAGGAAGGACAATTATGTGGATATATAGTAGCAACATCTCAAGACATCAGTCAGGAAGTTAAAACTTGGTCGCAAATGGGTCTTCCAAATGGACAATGACCCCAAGCATACTTCAAAGTTGTGGCAAAATGGCTTAAGGACAACAAAGTCAAGGTATTGGAGTGGCCATCACAAAGCCCTGACCTCAATCCTTTAGAAAATTTGTGGGCACAACTGAAAAAGCGTGTGCGAGTAAGGAGGCCTACAAACCTGACTCAGATACACCAGCTCTGTCAGTAGGAATGGGCCAAAATTCACCCAAATTATTGTGGGAAGCTTGTGGAAGGCTACCCAAAATTGTTGACCCAAGTTAAACAATTTAATAAAGGCAATGCTACCAAATACTAATTGAGTGTATGTGTAACAGTGAAAATGTAAGAGTTTCCATCAACCTCGCGTGCAATGTAGACATCAAAGAACGCCCGCAGTTCGCGGTAGAGTAGTGGGTGAAACCATTCACTTTAGGAAATGGGGTGATATAAATAAAGCTTCCTTTAATTTTGTGTTACTGAATTCATAAATATATTTGCTGCCATTGTAGTAAGGTTGGTAATACGAGAGGTCTTCTGACTTTTATTTTCTTTGAAAGAACAACTAGTGGGTTTTTAGTGCTTCTCCTCTATTTGGGAAGTTGGACTGCATGCTCCTCAGTCTGAGAGAGATATTCTGAGAGCAGGTTCGTGTCTCCTTCCTCTGTATATAAAAACTGTTTAAAACTGTATAACATAGTGTTTTTGGAAAACTGGTTCATATATCCTAAAGTCAAAAGCAAATGTGGCTATGTATATATTTATTTTGCCGTTAATGTATTGAAGACCTATTTCAGCAAGTTGCTCGTGTTGTATTTCTGATCAATTTTAATGGACAAAAAAAAAATGCTTTTCTTTCAAAAACAAGGACATTTCTAAGTGTCCCCAAACTTTTGAACGGTAGTGTATATCAATACAGTAATATGAGATTTGGGCTTTGGTCAAAAGTAGTGCACTATATAGGGACCTGGGTGCCCTGTGGAACAAGGCCTAACTCTAACCAAACACTAGCATTAGGTTAGATTTATGATGGGTTTAATGTAGATGTTAAATGTACAGGATACTAACATTCCATTCCAGCTAAACAATGGATATATATATAGCGTTTTGCAACAAAACCCATTTTAATAAACATCTAAAATGTATTAATTAAAATTCTGAGAGGAGTAATATTTTACACACACATAGGTACCCATAACCATTAATTTCTCATGAAAGAACACAAATGTGAAGAATTAGTTGATATATCACTTTGGAAATAATCTCTTCAGTTGTTCCTCCACCACACTGTAATATTTTACTAAATGCCTGAATAATCAGAGATATATTAATTCCTGTATTCATTTTGGATATTGTTTTTTTTTATTCCCATCACTGCAGCACTTCATTGCCTTTTTAAATTCAACAGAGATGTTTTTTTTAAGAGAGCTCTTAAAACATTCTGATGCACATTAAAAAGGATCACATTTTTCATAATGTTTGTCTTGCATTTCAAATTCATGTTGTCCCAACGTCATAGACCGGGGTTCAATTAAAGGACAAAACAGAGACATTAATCTTAGTAATCAGTCAAGGCACTTTTACCCATACCTTCACCTTGGATATTTTAGTCCTTATCCTTCTCCGAACACCATTGACACGCAGAGAGAGTACTGTGCATCATTTTCATTACCTCTGTGGTTCTGGGCTCTCTCAAGGGGAACTGTGAAGATGGGGAACACGAACCAGCGCTGACACCCAGAGAGAGAACAAGCTTTTTGAAGGCGAGAGATGTCTAATCGGTTTGGAAGTGAGCGCATAGTCAGGGGAACTCTACGTACTCAACGGGAGACGGAAGGCGTGTTATGACCCCTTCATCCCGCTGTCAGAACCACTTAGCCTCGCGGCAGTGGAGGGGAAGGGTTTGGTGTTCGGCAACAGGCCCTAAACCGTTTGTATGTGTCGGGTGCAGTGGGACCTGGTGGGGGCTAGTGTCTACCTTGCTGTAGTACTGTTTGAGGTGTGTGTGTGGTGGTGGGGATTTGGGGTGGCAAGCTGCTCAGATCTCTGATGGAAAATGGTGGGAGAGCGGGGGGGGCAGTAAGAAGGGGGTGTAAATGTGTGGCGGGGGCATCCTGTTAGAACCCACAGAACCAGCCTCGCACATCCATCTCCTGGGCCCAGCAGCCACGTTCAATTTACCAGGCTTCTCGGCTGTCTCGTGACAAGCGTCGTAAGAGCTAGTTTAGTCAGGAGTCTCAGCGCGCCTGGCCATCTGTGCCTCGTGATGGCCGTCTAAATTGATTTAGTGCACTCCATCCTCTACGCTGTTTTTTTTTCACTCTAAATGGTTGCTAGGAGAAGCAGCCATTTCAATTGCCGATCATGTCATGCGAGCTGTAAATGATGATGTATGGTTTCAAGTTGCAGACATCTAGCGTTTATTTCAGTAGTTTTCATCTTTAATAACTTTACCTTGTCTCTTGTTTCAGCCCCGTGCAATAGCAACACATTCTTTTGCCATAGCAACATGTGCATCAATAACTCCTTGGTGTGTAATGGGGTTCAGAACTGTGTCTACCCCTGGGATGAGAACCATTGTAAGGGTGAGTGAAAATGTAATTTCCTATTGTCTACTTTTAATAATTTAGTACTTTTATCATGTGGTAAATTTACTTATGACAACCAAACCATTATAGTAGACTTACTGTTTTTTCCGCATCACAAACAGAGAAGAAATCCAATGGCCTGTTCCATCAGATCACTAATACCCACGGCACGGTGATCGGCGTGTCCTCAGGCGTGGTTCTAGTCCTACTCATCATCTCTATCCTGGTCCAGATGAAGCAGCCCAGGAAGAAGTTGGTAGCCCGACGGCCAGTCTTCAACAAGGCTGGCTTCCAGGAGGTCTTTGACCCTCCCCACTACGAGCTCTTCTCCCTCCGTGACAAGGAGATCTCCTCGGACCTGGCCGACCTATCAGAGGAGCTGGAGAGCTACCACAAGCTGCGCCGCGCCTCCACCACGTCGCGCTGTGTCCACGAGCACCATTGTGGCTTGCAGGCCTCGGGGGGCAGCATGAAGCAGAGCCGCAGCACCCTCAGCTCCATGGAGCTCTCCTACCACAACGACTTCTCCAAGCCCCCGCCCATGAAGACCTTTAACAGCACCTATAAGAAAAGCTGCTACGGCTACAAACAGACTCACGATTGCGCCGAGAAGGTCATTGAAGACCGCGTCATGGAGGAGATCCCCTGTGAGATCTATGTCCGCGGCGGAGCGGCCGGGCCAAGTGCTGGGCCAGGAGGCTGTGGCACCCTCAGCTCCCGCAATGGGGGCCGGAATAACACCAGCATCGTCGACCCTCAGCAGCGCTCAATGTCCATGGACTTCTAGGTGAAGATGGGAGAGGGGGAAGAAAAGGAGGAGAGGAACCTTACTCAAGTTTATTTTTTGTTTTCCTTCTTTTGATCAGTTTAATAGGGAGGACTCTCGCATGCAGATTCAACCTTTCCCCTGTACGCTCAAAAGAACTGGACACTGCCACACAGACAAACAGTCAGATGAAAATGACTTGACTGTTTACTGTATTTACATTCATTCACATGTCAAGCACAGATATGTATTATGCTTCTCATAACTTATTTTTGTCTTTTATTTTCTTCTATGTACTGTATATTAAAACCAGAGTATCAAGCTTCATGTTGTTGCTTGGCTTTTAACCCATTCATTTGATATTGTTTTGATTTGATAAAAATGTGCATATATGATGACAATGATGTGATGCAGGTTATGATTACCACACACACATCCACACACATGCAGAGCCCCAACGAATATTCTATGTCTTGAAGGAACACAGTAAATATACATTCAGAAGTGGCAGATTTTCATGTAGGATATCTAGACAGAGGAATAGATGTGTTTTTATGTGTGCTTTTTAACATTTTGGTTCCATTTGGGGATTTTGAGTTCAGATGCGGACTATGGCGGTGAACCCAGAGAGTATAAAACAGGGGGAGTCTATAAAGGGATTGGGATGCCCACACAAACACACCTGGTACAGGGTTGAGTTTCCATGAACTTTTAAATGATAGATAAAAGCTGAAAGGGTCATTCAGGAGTTGATAATAAATTCAGAGTGATGTGAGAAAGTAGCCTAAATAGGCTAGCATCTTTTAATTCAGAAGCGTTGATATACCTGAATGGTGGAATAAGGACTACACAGATGAGATTTTGTCTTCTGATCTGACGTTTAAAACAGACAGACATGGGCCACCATTTTATTATTTCAATCACTGGTTGTAGGATTTTATTGTTTCATTAAAAGAGACCTTACTCACCTACCTGTGTCTGCCTTTCATTTTCTAAGAAAACACTGACAGTTAATCTGCATAATAAAAAATGGCAAAACCCCACAACAGCTTAATGAAACAGCATGGGAATTGCAAATAATGAAAACACCCTGAAGTTAAGTTTATGTTTTGTTGATGTGTACAAATACATAGTATTCTTAGCCATTTTAGAAGAATTAAAAATGAGTCTCCAATTCATATTATGTATATTGTAATTAATTACCATAATTTACTCTACTCAGTCCTATAGAAATGTATTTATATGATTATATTATACATGGAACCGATGTAATTAAAAAAAATTGACTGAGTTTTGTGTATCCAGACCTTTTTAAAATTCCTCTTAAATCAAAATTAACTCTAGCATGCAGTGTATAGGATCTTATGTCCATTAGTGTCTGTAGTAATCAATGTCAATTACATTTTATTTCACTTAATTTACTGCAACACCATTGTTAGATGAGACACACAGAACACGGAGACAGACATCAGTCATAGAGGCCGATTCTCTCTCTCCACCACCCAACATCCCAACCCCCTCTCTCTGCTGTCATGTTGCATTAGACAATACGAGATCGCTTAGGGCTTCATCTGTCTTAAAAAGGCAGAGGACAGACACAGAGTGCCACAAGTACCAATGGGGTCTGAAGCTACAATGAAGGCCTCAGAAACCCACACAAAAACATCTATGAACATAGTCACAAAGGTCAACAGAGGGTGTTGTGGTGCTGGTAATTCTCAATCTGCCTAAATTGAAATAGACCCGTAGTAATCTAATACTCAAATTATCAGTCAAAAAGTTATGTGAACTCAAGTGTCCTTTTGTCCCAGGTTCCAGCCATTACAACACCTCATGGATACGATACACAGTTCATATTCCTACCAACGTTGACCCAATGATATGATTCTGTAGGCCTAGTTGTAAAGATATGGTAGACGGTGTCAACCAAGAGAGGGCAAATGACTCCAGAAGCACATACAGAAATATACAGACTGTGCAAATACTGTGTGTCTATAAGTGCATGTGCGAGCTTGCATGTGTGTGGTTGTGAATTTGTCAAAGTTTTATCTTAGAGACATGCCACAAGAGGTCTCTTCACAGTCCCCAAGTCCAGAACAGACTATGGAAGGTGCACAGTACTAAATAGAGCCATGACTACATGGAACTCTATTAAACATCAAGTAACTCATGCAAACAGTAAAACTTGATTTAAAAAAACAGATAAATGCATGCATACACACTATACACACGTACACATGGATGTTGTACTGTATATATGTGGTAGTGGTGGAGTAAGGGCCTGAGGGCACACAGTCTGTGAATGAATTGTAATGTTTTTAAAATGGTATGAACGGCCTTAACGTTGCTGGACCCCGGGAAGAGTAGCGGCTGTCTTGTAAAATACCTGAATCCATTTCAACTGTATAACAGAGAGGAGAAAAGAGATGAGGTGAAAAGAAGGAAATCACCCTATAATTGAGATGCACCCTTTTTTTTTGTAACGCCAGGAGAAAGGTTAAAGTTGACGCAACGTGTGACGTGTTCGACCGGCTCTTCTTCTTCTTTCTCTTCTCGCTTCCCGTGCAGAAGGTCCTTCCCTCAGCTCCACCATGGCCAACGTTGTCGATACTAAATTATATGATATCCTTGGGGTGTCCCCCACTGCCACCGAAAATGAGTTGAAAAAGGTAACGTGGACTGTGTCGCCGGAGTTATCGAGTCCAGTTCGGTCTAGGTGCCGTGGAGTTTGAATTGTTCGCAGGGACAGGAAATGGGTCGTTCTGGCTAAAAGCTAGCCTGGCCTAGAAACGGTAACGTTCGCTCGTTTGGCTAGCTCGGTTTCTAGCCAACAAACGTTCGCGTCAATCAGCAAATACTTGTCAAATGGGTGTCCTGCGCTACCATTTATCCGCCTTGCTGTTTTAGCTAACTACCTCTGAATTTGGCGCAAAGTCTTGGAGATGTTTGTACTTTGCGCTTGTTGGCGCTAACGTTAGCTTTCAGTTTCAATGATGGCATCTCGTATAACGAACGCCGGCTTCGAGTATATCTATTTTTTTTGTAAAAGTTACCATGCGGTTGGTAGCGAAGACGCTAGCTCTATCACCTGTCTTTTAGTTGAGAGTCCGCATAATACACAATGCGTTGTTAAGCGTTTACTGTATCAACGCGTTGGATTATCCGTTTTGTTTACGTTTTTCCAGACTGGTGGTTGCTAAGACAATGACTAGCCAGTAGCTAGCTAACTCTCGTGCGTCTGTCTGCTTATAACCGGTAAAAGACGCAACCGAGTCGCCTCATACCAGGCTGCTATAGATGGGTTACAATATCAAGGTTGCCCCAGTTTGATCTGTTAACTAACTCTCAGGTAAACTAAACTAGTTCGCTGGCTAGTTGCGTTATTTAGCCGGGTAGCCTACGACGTTAACTCACGTGTTTACAGCTTCATTCACAGTAATGGAATTTTGGGGCCAAATCTCCAGGTCGGACATTTTGGGTTGATTTTGTTTTGGGGGATTCTGATTCATAGCTGGTTAATAGTTGTGAGTTTATAACTATTGTAACTGTTTAGCTAGTAGCTAACTTTAAGTCATTGTGAGAAAATAGCTAGCTAGCCCGTCAACGTGCATATAGGACCTTGCTATCTTTCGCAGTTTTTTTTCCAAGTTCAAATTACTAGCTTGATAATTTAGGCCAGCTATCTAACCTTACCGTAAAAAGCAACGTCAGATTCCTGTCAATATTCATTGATGGCTACTACGGTGATTACGTAAAAAGTGGAAAGGGCTGTGGTTATACAACTCATTGGCTAACGTTAGCTAGCTAGCATAAATAATCGAAACCAGTGCCTTGTATGTTGAATTCATGTGCTTGCCTTTTCTTTCAGTCATACCGGAAGCTAGCAAAGGAATATCACCCCGATAAAAACCCAAATGCTGGCGACAAGGTATTGAAATGACTTGAAGTACATTTTTTTGGGGGGGGGGATAAAATGTGTAATGTGAGAAAAAGGTTCAATCGTTAAACTTCTGAGTAGATGCATCACAAATGTTACCACATCTGTAAATGTCACAACACTTAATGTACACCTGTCTTCTCCTTCAAACAGTTCAAGGAGATCAGTTTTGCGTATGAAGTGTTGACTAATCCAGAGAAGAAGGAGCTGTATGATCGCTATGGGGAGCAGGGACTGCGGGAAGGAGGTGGCGGTGGTGGGGGAATGGATGACATCTTTTCACACATCTTCGGCGGTGGACTCTTTGGCTTCATGGGTGGACAGGGGCGCAGCCGAAATGGTGGTAGACGAAGAGGAGAGGATATGGTTCACCCACTCAAGTAAGCTTAGTTTATGGATTGGGGGTGTCACAGATCTCTTGAGTGATAATCAAATATTTTTTATATTATGATTCATTGTCTGACTGTTCAAGTGGCCTGTGGTTTCTATGACCTTGCTACTGTCTCCAATTATGCTCATTGGTTTTTAAGAGTTTCACTGGAAGACCTGTACAATGGAAAAACAACTAAACTGCAGCTGAGCAAGAATGTTCTTTGTGGCACTTGTAATGGGTAAGTGTTTCTGCTTTCATCATTTGTATCTGCAAATGTTTCTTTCCAAATTACTTCTCTAGCCCACATGAAGCAGTGTTGAGGTCTTGCTGTCTTTGCTTGTCAATTATTGCATCCTACATGTTGATCATGTAGGTTTGTTGGTGTTAGACAAAAAGTTCCAACTTCTTCTCAACAGCCAGGGTGGGAAGACTGGCGCAGTTCAGAAGTGTGTGGCCTGCAGGGGGCGTGGTATGCGCATCATGATCAGACAGTTGGCTCCTGGGATGGTCCAACAGATGCAGTCTGTTTGTACTGATTGTAATGGAGAAGGTAAGTTACAGTTTAGAAACCATATGCTTGTAGTACCCAGATATGCATGATTTAATAATAAAAAAAATAATTAACCTTTTAACTAGGCAAGTCAGTTAAGAACAAATTCTTATTTACAATGATGGCTTATTGGGGAACAGTGGGTTAACTGCCTTGTTCAGGGGCAGAATTACATTTTTTCCCCCTTGTCAGCTCGGGGATTCGATCCAGCAACCTGCCGCCCCAGGTAGCCTAGTGGTTAGAAAAAACACGTTGCCCCCTCCTTAGACTCCTAAACTTCTATTGTTATACCCACAGGTGAGGTCATCAACGAGAAAGACCGCTGTAAAAAGTGCGAGGGCAAGAAGGTTAGCAAGGAAGTGAAAATCCTGGAGGTCCATGTCGACAAAGGCATGAAGCATGGGCAGAAGATCACCTTCGGAGGGGAAGCAGACCAAGCGCCTGGGGTAGAGCCAGGAGACATTGTCCTCGTCCTTCAAGAGAAAGAGCACGAGGTAGAGATGAACTGCTGTGCTCTGGACACCATGGTCCCCACTCCTTAAGACTACATCTCTTGTTGACTACGGGCAATATTACAATGTGGAAACATATTAGTGAAGCTGCAACATTGATGTGTGAACTTGTTATTACTCAGCTATTATGTCTCGCATGTCTATGAGGAGTATAGTATAGGTGGCGAATGTTGAATGGTAGCTGGTTGAACAAAAGCATCCAGCTGGCTGAGTTGGGTCCACCAGCACTCTTGACTGGGATCCTTTGGGAGCAGATTGCAGTGAAGGCACGATGCTGCTAGGCCAATGAGAACATGATGTAATCAAGTTTCCAGTACTGTCCTCCCACCCGCTGAGCCCCCTGCATGTCTGGCATAACTTGGTATTAATTATAGTCACGAGTGGCACGTCGTTCCTAATCCTGGTGTCCTAGCATTTCCACTCCATTGTCACCTCCAGACTGTCATTCACTCCTCTGAAGATGGGAGAACAGACACATGTTGATGGCACCAGCCTCATGTGGAAAATAGACCAGTACAGTACCCATATGTACAGCTTCCTGGGGGCTATCTTATGTTCATTATTTATGTACCGTTGTTTAGTTACATTTCTATCAAGTGTCATTTAAATTGGCCTAAAACCTGTTTTCTCGTGCCAACAGACATACAAAAGAGAGGCCCATGACCTGCACATGACCCATAAGATTGGCCTTGTCGAAGCACTTTGTGGATTCCAGTTTACGTTGAAACACTTAGACGGCAGACAGATTGTAGTCAAGTACGCAGCTGGCAAAGTCATTGAGCCAGGTAACACTTTTCTCTTTGTGCTGGTTTTACATGTTGAAGATGATACAACAGCGTGTGAATATTAATCCGTGCAGTATGTGAAAGCAATGTTTCTTTAATACAATGTTTATTTTACAGGCTCGGTCAGAGTTGTTCGAGGGGAGGGGATGCCACAGTACCGTAATCCATTTGAAAAAGGAGACCTGTATATTAAATTTGATGTGCAGTTCCCAGACAACAACTGGATCAGCCCCGATAAACTCAATGTAAGTCATGATGGACTATGAAAAGTCGTGTCCATTTCTGTCACAAGCTTGAACATTACGGTACCGGTTCTCTTATGGGATTGAATGACACAATTTGATCATTCCTAACAGATTAGGATTTTGACCCAGACCATATTGGTTATGTTTAGCGTTGTTTGATGGAGCTTTGTTAGACATAGAAGCTTTGCTAACTAGACATAGAAATGTAGAAAAACTGTGACCCTCTGTCAACCCCCAGGAGCTGGAGGACTTGCTGCCAACACGTGCCGAGGCTCCCATAGTGTCTGGGGACGCGGAGGAGGTGGACCTGCAGGACTACGACGTCAGCCAGGGCTCGTCTGGAGGCCGACGTGAGGCCTACAACGACAGCTCAGACGACGAGGGAGGCCACCACGGCCCTGGAGTGCAGTGTGCCCACCAGTAGCATCTGGCGCAGGGGAGAATGTATGTGTTGCACCCGCCCCATCTTCCATCCTGATCACACATCCCTCACTCTCCTTGTGGCAACACCAGATAAGATGGAAAAAGGTCATTTCTCCTTTGATTGGTGTGTAACTTGCATTTTTTTTATAGTGTTTACAATAATTTAATTTAAACTAACCATAAAATGCAGTTTTGGCCTCAGCCTCTGGACTGTGAGGTGTGAGTTAGGGGAGGAAGATCCTGAAAGGACCCAGGACACAAACATCCCATTTTTAGGTTTGTATGTATCTGTGCTTGATTATTACCACTTGATTTTTCTTTTTGTAGGTTTTTAATTTTGTTTTCCTTTCTATATATAAAAAAAAAAAATTCAAACCTAAGACAACATTGTGTATAATATGAAAGTGATTGTCGGTGAGCTTTATATCAGCTGCGCTTATAGTGGTGATACAAATAGAAAACACCTGTTTCTGTTCTCAACCCTGGTGCATGTTAAGACCGCATTGGTTCCTGCACTGATTAAACATCCAACCTAACGAGCAAAGCTGGGGAAAAAATCCAATTTAAAAGCAGCATAACTTCTGTGAAACAAGGTTTATTAAGTTGTTAAATAAACGTTCTTCAAATCTCAAACCGCAATACTGGATGTCTGATTCTGTCTTGTCCTTGTCTGGGAAATATATTTCATCCGTCAGGACTGAGGCGGTTATGAAAATATTATTTTTCCTTTGTCATTAATGTTGATGTATCATAAAGAATGATAGAGGCCTCTAGTGCCCATGCTAGTTTTAGCATGGGCAGCACCATTGGTGGAAGCCCTCATGCTTCCTCCATTTAAGGTCAACTGGGTGGGGATTCCTGAGTTATATTAGTTAATTTGATGAATCAGTGTATTGCATACCCACCCAGGGCCACTAAAAGAGAGCCCACGAAATCGACTGGGCCGACCTGCGGCAAGGACAGTAGGACACTATCTGCCATGAACAAAGTAAAACATGGCCTGGACCATATGCCTAAGGTGGATGAATGCATAGCAGAGCTAATGCTTTCCCCAGATGAAAGATGACGCCCACTGACACAGACCTTAGTGCAGGGCCACAGATGAGCTACTGTCACGGGCCTAGGACACAGCAGCCTGCATTGGGAACTCCTCAGTGCTCATGCTAGCACAGAACATAATGCTCCTGCCCAACCACACAGACCTGGACCTCTGCAACATGAATGCCATCTCTTCAAGCGTTTGCTTTCATGACCAGAGCTAGGCAGACTGAAGTCCACCCTTGTTGTGACTCGTCGCCAGGTCTGGCTCGCCCAAGCCCGATGACTCTAGACGGACGCTGAGAAAGTTCCCTGTGGTCCCTGGACTGCTCTTCTGCCCCACAGCTGAGCGGGCCATCGAACGTAGAAAACAGCTGATTCAGGCATCACAGTTGTGGGAGGCATGACGCGTGAACCTTGCCACTCTCACTCAGCCCAGCCCTACATGCCCTAGTCCTACCACCAGCCTAACATAGATGCTCGCCAGTCCCAGACAGCGACGCAGCCCCCTCAAACAGGCGTGGGGGCAGAAACAGAATGGTCGTCGGCCGATTTACCCAACAGCACCTGACCTACTGGGCATCCAGTATACATCTCTCCTGGGGAAGGGCGCGATCACGAGTAAAGGCATCAGAACAGCAAGATGGCTTTTACTCACCCTGGTTCTGAAAAATGAGACGTTTCTATCCAATTCTGTATTTGAAACATTTATAAAGGTTATCCCCTTTCACATGTTGATGTTCTACAGAGCGCTGCGGCAAGGGAATGGTTCACATCCCTGGACTTAAAGGATGCTTACTTTCACGTTCCTGTGTTACCGGAACTGTTATAGATTTTATGGTTATGACTAAATGTACACCTAAGAATATTCCATTCTGAAAATGTATGCAATAGAGAGGGTTATAAGACAGATGGTAGTCCAATTGATGTGTGTGTCTGTGTCTAGATATTAACTTTGTGTGTAGAAGTGCAACAGGCTGGTATGACTTCATTTAGGGAGTATCTGGGAGAACAAAGAATTATTTGATTCTACCAGACACATGTGAGAGGCTCCTGTCCTTGAAGACAGGAGGGATAGTTAGAGCCGCCCAAGTTTGACTTATGTTGCAAAGATTGATAAGGAATGAATGGGTACTGTGGGAAGACCCTATTTCCTGGAAAGGGTGGGGCCTTTGTATTTCAACATTGTACCATATGAGACTGTGTACACCTTTTAGAGCTCAGAGCTCTACTGAATAAACAATTTACATTTGACCATTATAGATTGGGCCTCATTTCAACAAGAAACTTACAAATACTGGGTAACAGACAGTTTGTGAAGAAATTTCTATAACAGGAACACAGGCGTTTTCTGAAGTTCGCCTTCCAGGGCCAAGCATAACAGTGCGATAATACCCTCGGTCTCTCCCTGGCTCAAGTTTTCACAAGATGCGTGAGCGCAGCCCTGAGCTCCCTCCACCTACAAGGGTTTAAGAGCCTTCCTTGGCTCATCTGCGCCCCTTCTCCTGAGGGCACTGACACTGAACCATGCCACCGGACTACTTCACACCAAAGCCAAAAGGTCACCTTTTTAATGGCATGGCTCTGAACTCCTGCACGTATAACACCTCCGTGCGTGGACAGCATTCTTCAGCAACAATTTCAGTTGAAGGTACAAACGTTCCAACAACTGATGGGCATGCTCGGCGGCCTCCGTGGTGACACCGTTAGGCCTGTCTAAGGCCACTACAAGGGTGGTTCAATGACCCCCCGCTTGGAACCTAAGTGGGACAGAAACACCAATACGTGCTACTCTACAGCTGTGGAGGTAGAGCCTACCTGACTACAGGTGTCCATCTCAGATCATTTCCGGCAAGGGCGTGAGGTCATGTAGACCGACGCTTTGCTAACAGGCCGGGGAGCAGTGTGGCAACAGGTCTGTACGAGTGGTGCCCCCACTGGAGGAAAGAGCACATCAACGTGCTAGAACGTCAGTTTACCTAGTCCTGAATCACTTTGCCTGTTCTCAAACATGGCCTGATATCAGACCAATACTGACAGTGCTCCACAACTATCAAGGGGGAACTGAGACTATACCGTCCCTGCAGGTGGCCCAACAACTTGATATGGGCCCTACCACATCTGGCCTTCCTACAAGCAATTCATCACCCAGGCAAAGTGAATGAGTTAATATTCTATAAGAGGAACAGGAGCTCAAGCAGTTGAACATTTTAGGTGCCAGTCCTCCAGCCCTGGTGAGCTCTTGCCCAAGTCAAGCACTGTTTGCAAGACCATTAGATTTCATATAGCCAAATTTCAAGCTTGGCCATTGTCAACAAGAAACATTCAATAGGATGCGCACAACCATGAACTCCGTGGGGCTTGATATTGCTCACCAGCCAGTAAACATGAATATACAAATCTTTATTTATTTGAAGGAAAACATGCATAGGTGGCGTTACTGGATCAATGTTGGCTGTGCTGGTATCATTTCAGAGGCTGATTCGCTTGGACTTTGTTGAAGAGGTAGTCCATCAGTTTCTAATTGAGAAAGGTAAGACAATTAATTGCAGGGGATAAATTATTCATTTCAAAAGGACAAATCAACAATCCATTTTACCATCAACTTCTGCATCTGGAGAACAGCCATGTCATCCAGTAACCCGATGTCGACATCTTCAACAGTATCATCCGAGAGGCACAATGTCTTGGGAGAAAGTGTGAATAGTTTAGACTGCTTGACCTAATTTAAAGCCCAACAACCTCAATATGAAAACTTACCTCTCCGTGGGATGTAGCGATCATTACATGTGGAGACAATCCAGACATGGAGCAATACTGGTGGTCATCACTGGCTGACCGCAAAACAGATCTAGAAACAAGGAGAATTCAGGACAGAATTAGTTTGAAAAACTCAGACATCCCTTAAAAGATTAGTTTTGAAACTGCAGTCAACGCAACTGGTATTTTGGACCCAGTAATTGCAGATTAACTGCAGTTATTCGACACTGACTGCAATATTTTTTTCCCAATAAGGGATTGTGATAAGTTAAGACAAACCTGTGTTTCGTTCCAGTCAGTGGAGACTGATCACTGGTTTTGGCAAGACGAGTTTTGGTTCTTGTGGATGTGGCACACCTGCAAGAACAAATGAGCAGAAACAACCAGAAGAGGGCGTTTCAGCTAACACGACTGAATTAGTTCAATCGGGTGTTTGAGTGGTGGACTGGAACAACTAGCAACCACCAGTTGCCTGCCAGGAATTATAAATTATAGGAAGAGTTACCGTAGGCTTCCAGTGCTTGAGCTATTGGCAAGTGATCTGGCTTTCTTGGAACCCTTTAGAAGAAAGAAAATGTACTAAGTTGTCTTTTAAGTGAAAATGCCTGGTCTGTTCCCTTATCACACATTGGCCTAATGCCATGCAAATAAAGTCGGAACTAAACTATACCTACGTCTGCCTAAACATAAGCACCACAGGTAATTCCACAGCGCTGTGAACGACCTGAGAAGAGGCAGGAAGGGCTTTCTACACCAAACGGATCATAAAATTACACATCCCAATTAGCATCTGGCAAAAAAACAAACTTTAATCAGTTAGAACTGTTGCCCTTTATAGTTGTGAAGTCTGGGATCCGCTCACCAAGAATCCACAAAATGCGACACCAAATTGAAAAACACGCATGCAGAATTAGGCCGCTAATTATCAAAATACAGAAAAGCGAAGTTAAATACTACAACCTTTCCATAAATCTATCACCGACAGAGTGATCAACAGAGTACCCTAAGCATGCAGGTCCAGGGGCTCTGTTCACAAAATATAGCCCCAAGACAACTACAGCTAAACAAATCATGAGAACTAAAATTACATGACACATTGGAAAGACTTCACCAAAAACAGCACAAACTTTAATGCTAGTTGAACCAAAACAGAATACAGTGGTAGAATACCAGACCACTGACTGACCCAAATTTTAGGAAAGCTTTGACCATGTATAGTCTCAGTGAGCACAGTGTGGCTATTGAGACTGCCATAGCCAGTCTTATCTTGAGAGCCAGGTTTGCCTATGTGCACACTGCCCACAAAACGAGGTGGAAACTGAGATGCACTTCCTAACCTCCTGCCAAATATATGACCATAGAGACATTTCCCCTCAGATTACACAGACCCTCAAAGAACTCGAAAACCAATCAAGTTCTGATAAAGTCCCATAGCTATTGGGTGAAATACCTGTGTGCCATCACATCAGCAAGATGTGTGACCTGTTGCCACAAGAAAAGGGCAACCAATGAATACACACCATTGTAAGAACAACCCATGTGTTTATTTTCCCTTTTGTACTTTATAACACTGTACATAGCCATGACATTTGAAATGTATTCCTTTGAAACGTGAGTAATGTTTACCACTTTTGTGCTTTGGCAATATAAAACATGTTTCCCATGCCAAATAAACCATTTGAATTGAATTGCTAGCTACCTTTAATGGTTCTGTTGAAGTCTTCCTTTTCTGAGCCGATGCACAGTCACTTACTTTGACTGCAGAAACAAGAAAAATGTATAATTAATGACAAGTTTATATCCTTTTTAACTAGAGGAAATAAACCACTACCTTTACTAAGCTTCCTAGTGAGAGGCTGGTGAATCTCGGGTGATTCGGTCTGGGGAAGAAACAAAAAGTTGGATGCTCACATTTCTACAGTATGCCACAAGGATGCAGCATTAACCAATTTACAGCCAGTCTGATAATCCATGTTTAGTCTTACCTTTATGGCGATGGTGACTTCACCTGCCGAAATGTCATCCGCTAGGAAAGGAAGAGGGAAAAAAAAAAAAATCACATAAGAAAAAAAAATTGGAAAGGGGGGAAATAAGACAAAAAGTCAACATACATGAATTGTTGTATTAAACTATTATTTAATACAAAACAAAATTCACCATTAATTAAATCTATTATCACTGTTTTTTGAAGCGCAGGTGGCATTTTCATCAATTCCACTTTAAAAACCCGATCTACTGTTGCAAGAGTCTGCTCCAATTTAGCCTCCATCTCGTTTATACGGTCCTGTGCTAGAAAAGGAGAACATCGTGAATTCAGTTCATTTGAGGAACATGGAAAACGGACGGTAGGGATGGGCCTACTATGAAAGGAGTACCTTCTTTCTCGAACTGTTGAATAAAAAGCGCCCTTTGCTTTTGGCGTATCTCCTTGCTAATTTGACCATCTGTGTGTCCTTCTGCCTGATTGCTGACTTTCCTTCTCCTTGGTGGCATGGTTTCATCAGCCTTCTTCCCCTCCCTCCACATCCCCTGAACGCTGATTTATAACCTTAAGGACACCAGGTGCTCCTGACCAGTCAATTGACCTTAAATTAACCCTAGAATCCACCTGAGGCCACTAATAACTCAACTCACTAACCATTAGTGCTGGGCTAGGAAAAAACTGTGCACCCTTGTCCTGTGGGTCAATCTAATATTAATTTAAAAGATGGCCAAGTTTAAGATCTATCAACAGTTCAGCACTCAGTACTGGAAAGCTGGTGTTCTCTTCGGTAGAAGTGTGACATGCAGTTATTCAATGACTGGTGGTGAATTGTCCTTTTTCTATTAGATGGTAGACTGTTTATTGTTGAACTGTGTCATTGTAGTTTCTGATGTTTGGGTAAATGGCTAAACATTAGATTCAGTAGTTTCCCCAAGTACAATCATTAAATTCATATGGCATGAAACTGAATCTCTCGATACATCTTCACAGACCATTTATGCGTTTACACAGGCAATCTAATTCTGATCTTTTTTCCACTAATTGGTCTTTTGACCAATCACATAAGCTCTTTTCACAGATAGAAATATCAGTTTTGGGCTGCCTGTGTAAATGCAGCCTTACTTTCAGACAAAAAAAAGATTTTGAACCATCTCTCAAAATGGATCTCAAAAGTATTTATTGTACAAAACAGAACAGAAATAAAATAAGAATTATGGAATTATGAAAAGAATGATGCATATCCAAAACAAGCAAAAACTGGGGTTAAGTCTTATTTCAGTTAGAAACTACAGTTGAAGTCGGAAGTTTAAATACACTTAGGTTGGAGTCATTAAAACTCATTTTTCAACCCCTCCACAACTGTCTTGTTAACCAACTATACGTCGGTTAGGACATCTACTTTGTGCATGACACAAGTTATTTTTCCAACAATTGTTTACAGATGATTTCACTTATAATTCACTGTATCACAATTCCAGTGGGTCAGAAGTTTACATAAACTAAGTTGATTGTGCCTTTAATCAGCTGTACAATTCCAGAAAATTATGTCATGGCTTTAGAAGCTTCTGATAGACATAATTTGAGTCAATTGGAGGTGTACCTGTGGATGTAATTCAAGGCCTACCTTAAAACTCAGTGCATCTGCTTGAAAATCAAAAGAAATCAGCCAAGACCTCCACAAAAATTGTAGACCTCCACAAGTCTGGTTCATCATTGGGAGCAATTTCCAAACGCCTGAAGGTACCACGTTCATCTGTACAAACAATAGTACGCAAGTATAAACACCATGGGACCACGCAGCCGTCATACCGCTCAGGAAGGAGACGCGTTCTGTCTCCTAGAGATGAATGTACTTTGGTGCGAAAAGTGCAAATCAATCCCAGAACAGCAAAGGACCTTGTGAAGATGCTGGAGGAAACAGGTACAAAAGTATCTATATCCACAGTAAAACGAGTCCTATATCGATATAACCTGAAAGGCCGCTCAGCAAGGAAGAAGCCACTGCTCCAAAACCGCCATAAAAATGCCAGACTATGGTTTGCAACTGCACAAGGGGACAAAGATCGTGCTTTTTGAAGAAATGTCCTCTGGTCTGATGAAACAGAAACAGAACTGTTTGGCCATAATGACCATCGTTATGTATGGAGGAAAAAGGGGGAGGCTTGCAAGCCGAAGAACACCATCCCAACCGTGAAGCACGGGAGTGGCAGCATCATGTTGCAGGGGTGCTTTGCTGCAGGAGGGACTGGTGCACTTCACAAAATAGATGGCATGAGGCAGGAAAATTATGTGGATATATTGAAGCAACATCTCAAGACATCAGTCAGGAAATTTAAAGCTTGGTCGCAAGTTGTGGCAAAATGGCTTAAGGACAACAAAGTCCATTTGTGGCCATCACAAAGCCCTGACCTGAATCCTATAGAAAATGTGTTTGGCAGAGCTGAAAAAGCATATGCGAGCAAGGAGGCCTACAAACCTGACTCGGTTACACCAGCTCTGTCAGGAGGAATGGGCCAAAATTCACCCAACTTATTGTGGGAAGCTTCTGGAAAGCTACCCACAATGTTTGACCCAAGTTAAACAATATAAAGGCAATGCTACCAAATACTAATTGAGTGTATGTAAACTTCTGACCCACTGGGAATGTGATGAAAATAATAAAAGCTGAAATAAATCATTCTCTCTACTATTATTCGGACATTTCACATTCTTAAAATAAAGTGGTGATCTAACTGATCTAAGACAGGGAATTTTTGCTAGGATTAATTGTCAGGAATTGAAAAACTGAGTTTAAATGTATTTGGCTAAGGTGTATGTAAACTTCTGACCTCAACTGTATGATGATATTTAAGCACATTGATGTTGAACCCAAAACCTTTTCCAGTAACTTTCAGCTCATGAAGAAAGAATGAATACAAACCAGACAAACAAATGTTAACACACATTTAGCAGAAAATGTGCATTTTTAAAACATTTCATAGTATTGATAAAAAAAATATTCATTTGCTGACATTCTCAAAAGTCACTCAATGTAAATTACAGCGTGTCGCCATTGAAGGCACCTCATTGCAGTCAAATGGTTAAAAACAATTCATGTTTTGAGGTCAGTCAAGAGTTTCATCCATTGAATGGCTGCAGAGGTTACGTCACTGCTTGAACACTACATTCAGCATTAAACTGCATACAAAAATAGACATGAGATGATATGTCGTCAGAGAATACAAGTTGGCTGAATTCACTGGTTTAACTGAAGCTTTTAGACTGCCTTGTGTGGGTCACTACGCTCATGTCCCACCTAAAAAAGTCAATTGTAAAGTGTTTCACTTTACAATGACATTGCCTGCAGTTCGCAGTTTGCAGAAAGATAGATACGGGCAGAAGGATCCCACAAACATTTTACAAACAAAAACACTAAAGTGCATTGAACCCACCATCTGAGATGTAACCGTACTCCCTTTCTCGTTCTCAGTTGTGATACAAATGTGAATGATAGCCATAAAGCCACTGTCAGTAAAAAGCGTAAACAATCCATGTAATAAATAGCGTAATATGGGGACATGGCCGATATACAGAATTACCAGAACCTACATTTCCTTTGGTTTGACCTTAACTAATTTAAGAGTAGCACACAAAACAATTACATTTCTTTCCTTAACAAGCACATAAGACTGTAACTAGGTACAGACATTCACCCTCCAAAAAAAGTCTATCCAAGTGCAACAGACACCTCAGATCAGTGTCATGCTAGACAGGTACTGTATGGGTAAACATGTGCCCAACAGGAAGCTATGCTGGCTCAAAGCTTTATGACTTGGACTGAGATAGCATGTTATAAATGGTTAAGAGAACCCCTCCCCGCTTTTTTTTGGACCAGAAAGAGCTGATGTAGCAGCACTCATTGTCCGGAGTCCATGACCTACATAAACAACCTCTGTTCCCCAGTTCCATTTGGCACATTGAAAAAGATACAGCTGGTTCTAAGATAATATTTGCGCTTACAGTGCCCCCATTGTGTAGATCTCTCACACAAAAATGCCTCTTAAGGAGACAGAAAAGCCTCAAGACAGGTAGAAAATACAAAACAGTATAAATAACTTCCCGGGCATAAAAACAAGTAAATGGAGTGCTAGAAAAAAAAAGAAGGTCATCAGAACATTGAGTCCCATTTCCCAGTGCATCCTCTATATTAGAGCACCTTTGAGTACATCACAGTGTACATTGCTTTAGTATTAAAAGGGCAATCAGCAGTAGTTACAATAAAACGTCCTCACTGACAGTTTCAATAAAAAATCTGAGGGATGGGATTGGAGGATTGTCACCAAATTCATAGCCAGAGCTATGGATGCAAGGACTGATCATCCATGACATCAACATTACCGTTTTAACCATGTTAAGGCTATATAGTGTTTGTTTACATTTACAAAGCTTATACTTTGGGTTTCTGATCGGGTACGACAGCTTATGAGGCATGCCCAAGTTGTATTCGTCAAGAATCAATGGGTACATCGATTTACAATTTCATTTACAAGTCCTAAAATGTATGTGGCAACTGCAGATTGCCCCTTTAACATCTCCGTACAGACGGCACTGTTTCTCCCCACACTGTTACCTCTTGTCTGACAAAGGCACAATGTCTCTCAAACCCAAGTACTGTTCCTAAAAATCAAATAAAACTTCAAGCAATCATAGATTACACTAGTAGAGTAAAAAAGGAGTTACTTTTCTACTTAACAGTAGCGTAAGTCGATACCTCCGTAAACGCTGTTTTTGTTATGCGTGTTAAACATTCTCAAACTGGGACTATCTGAACTGTTCCAGTGCGTCCCGTGTGTCATCCTCTGGGCTCTCATCTCTTTGGTTCCTCCAATGACGCGTACTCCTTCAGAAACTTGATGTGGAAATCCTGGAGCTTCTCCAGGAGCACCTTCAGCTTCTCTGTCGTGGGCAGAATAGTCATTCTAGGGGGAAATCATATGGAAAAACAACTTAGTGGGTAATCTCGGTTACGCAGAAGTAAAAATCTCACGAACGGTGTTACACGTAAATCTGCCCCCGAGAGATTCCATAGCGGGCAAAAGACAGACAGGGAGGAAGAGATCAATGCAAAGTAAACACAGCGTCTGTAAGATGTAAAAACAGAGCTGGAATAAAAGGAGGCCAGCTATTCAGTGAGCTCCTCTCCGGCTAGTGTAATATTTGCCATTTCCAGCTCAGTTAAATCTTTTTAGTTTACTTATGCAAGCGAGAGGTCACTGCCTGACCAATTTGAGCCTGGTAGACGTGGCACTGTAATGGTTAGGTGCAATGTAACTCACTAGCTACTGTCACAATCTGATTTGAATCCAACTGGTGAATCAGGACAAACGAAACACTGTCGTCACAGACAATCTTCCTGAAAGGCTCCTCTAAATTCTAATGTCTCTGTAAATGTATGACGGTCGGCAATGTTTCCGCTAGTTGAACAGTTACCTGAAGTGATAGGTCCCTTCCCTCTGGCCGAAGCCACTGCCTGGAACGAGGCAGATGCCAGTCTCCTCAAGCAGCCTCAGACAGTACACCATGTCAGGAGACATTCCCAGGGACTGCAGAAGAGAGACACAGTTTACAAACCTGTTTTTCTAGTTTCGGGTGTGGAGGCATATAATTATATACCGATGCCAATTTGTGGTCAGCTGCACAGTACCTACACCATGCAAGTTTTATGAGTGAGTTGAGAAGTGACAAATTCACTAATGGACAAATGGGAGTAGAAAGGAATCACATCACAGCAGTAGGTTTCTAGATGGGTGTTAGGTGAACAGACCGTGGCCTCCTCCACAGCTCGTGGGGGGATGAAGATGCGTGGGAAGGCGTACATGGCTCCCTGCACAGGGTTACATTTGATCCCAGGCACCGTGTTGAGGGTCTGCTCGGTCATCTGGGCCTTCTCAGCCAGAGCTGCAAGCACAGCGCTCTTCTCCTGGAAGACAACACGCATACGTAGCACAGAGGTCAGACATGGGTCTTGGATGACGATCGAAACTGAACATTAACAAATTAACCCTAGAGCATTGCCCCCGAACATTGAGTGACAGACCTTGTGGAACTGGAGGTAGGAGGGTTCGTGTGGCAGAGGAGGGTTAACGATGACATCCATGGCAGCCTGTCCGGAGACAGGGGGACACAGCCTCACAGAGAGCAGCTTCACCAGCTGGGCCTTGACCTCCAGGTCGAGGTTGAGAACCTCCATATATCCCCCTCTGAACCCACACCTGCAGGGGAGGAGGACAGAGGAGCGGGGAGCGGTAGTGTTGGGTACACAGTCACACGCAATGGAACCAAACTGGACTTTATCCCAGATAAAAAAAATAAACCATGGCAAGGACAATCCCATGAGCAAGTCAGTCTGCATCCCAAGGGCATAGTTTTCCTGCGGGCCTGGTAGCCTGCGTTGTGATCGTAGCCAACCCGTCTGACGTTTACAGAAGCACAACAACGCAAATCAGAGGAGTTGGCTAAAGCACCGCGTGGATCTGGCGCACAAAGGCAACGCGGCGTACTAACGCAAAGGCTAACGTTTTAGAGTGTTCTTGTAGATCAAATACATGAGACTAAGGGGCTGTAAGAGCTGGACAGCCTGTTATGGATACATGGGAAAGTGTAATGTACGTCAGTGACTACTTATGGGGGTCAGCCAGAGAATTCAGAGTGAGCACAAGACAGCTTGTGGTGTTTTAAGGGTACTTTGGGGGGAAATAGTGACCCCGTGCGAGGGGCACGTGGATGTGAATACTCACTCTCCTGAGTAGCCTTTGGAGGTGGAGTGAAATGAGGCCAGCTCGACAGTGTTGAAGTACTCTGGGCCCATCTCGTAGAGCACCTTCTTAAAGGAGTGGAACTGAAGGTCTGGGGAGTACACGTTGTCCTGATACACCTGGACCCACACATAGGAGGATTACATCAATTGAGAATTGATACTTCTCATAAGACTGGAAAGGTAGAGAAATAGTCAGTGTCCGTTCAGTTCAATACACTATGGTAGGTGGAAACAGCAAACAATTACCTCGTCGGACATAACAAACAGATTCTCCTCGTAGGCAAAGTGGAGGACTTCCTCTATGCACTTCCTACTCTGCACTTGACCTGAATATTGCCAGAGAGAAAGAAAGGAGAGAAGGGGAGAGGGAGAGCGGTCACCACAGGTGCTGAAATTGAGAACATGGGCAACTCTACATGAGCCTTCCATCTGTACAGGGGACGCCATGATTACAAAAGACAGAATGTACTGTGTTATGGAGGCAGCTGGAAACCAGAGGACCACAGTATTGCCTCACGGACGGTTACTAGCCTGGCGGACACGATTCACGTGTTACACAGCGAGGGAGAACTGTGACACACTGGTGTGGACAGGAGCCCGTTGTTAGTGCAGTATTCACACAGAAGTTGGCTTGGGCTTTGATTGTGTGGCTGTTAATGTGAGTGTTTGAGTGAGAAAGGGGAGAACCTAATCAGTAAGAAACAAACACAGCCCCCTTCATTATCAACACATCTTGCCTACAACAACGTGGAGCCTTTCCAGACTCTGAAGTCTGGAAGAGTTCAAATTAGGTGTCAGGCAGACTATTAAATTACAGCTTTACAGAGTTAAGTTATAGCTATGTAAGAGGGAGTCAGATTCCTTTACCCTAATGTCAGCTTGTGAAGACTGATCCTGTTTCCTATGCAGGCTATAAACACCCATCAGCTACTCTACATGACACAGCAGAGTAGAGAGGGGGGTTCCACATATAATATCTTACACAACCTGACATCATGACCCTTGGCCTAGTTGCTTGTTTCAATGGTTGTACAGCATCAACATAGCTAATTGGCTTTATGGGACATGGGAGACATGGGAAACATTTGCAACATATAGATGTGAGATGCTCATGCTTGGATATGTTGGATACTGGTCTTGGGTGTGGTGGATACTGGTCTTGGGTGTGGTGGATACTGGTCTTGGGTGTGTGTGATACTGGTCTTGGGTGTGTGTGATACTGGTCTTGGGTGTGTGTGATACTGGTCTTGGGTGTGTGTGATACTGGTCTTGGGTGTGTGTGATACTGGTCTTGGATGTGTGTGATACTGGTCTTGGATGTGTGTGATACTGGTCTTGGATGTGTGTGATACTGGTCTTGGATGTGTGTGATACTGGTCTTGGATGTGTGTGATACTGGTCTTGGATGTGTTGAACACTGGACCGCCACATTACATAAGGAGCCTAATCTCATTGTTCTGGCTGGTGAGACCCACCGGTAGGGTTGCCTGGATTGATGATGCAGATGACTCTGGGGTGACAGTGCTCCTTGGCAGCCTGGTAGGCTCTGTGGAGCTCGTTGATATCCAGGGCCCAGCAGTTGTCCTCGTCCAGGTAGTAGTTGATCTGAACGGCCTCCATCTCCGAGATGGCTGCAGAGTACAGGGGGTACTGAGGGATGGGGATCATCACACCACTCCTGGACCGGCCCTGGCCCGACACCAGCATCTTCAAGATGCTCTACGGTCAGATGACAATACCGTTTCACAACATCAACAACTAGTAGGAAAGCATCCCGATTGAAAACGATATTGGTTATAAGAGAAATAACTTGCTGTCAAAAACATGAAAATACCTAATAAATCCAACGAACATTCAGTGACAGCTCAGATTAAACAAATACCAGCCAACTCCCTTTTGTTTGTAAGAGGATTATTGAGAACTAAAGACTTACCACGATGCCATCACTAGCTCCGGTGGTAAGGTAAATATTGTCCCAGTCGGCAGGCACACCCTTATCCCGTTGCTCTATGTAGACAGCAACGTCCTGCCGAATACAGTCCACTCCCCTGGCTGGCACTGTACGACCCTGGAGTTGAAACACACACAACACGGTGTCAACTCTGGACTTTGTTTTCATGTTCTGTTTCAGGAAATAAATGACAGCTTAGATAACTTGTAACTTGCATATACTTTCCAGCTCCACCGTACAATGCAGTTTGAAATAAACTAGTAGGCATATCTTGCAGCAACGGTAGCTCACAGAAAGAATGTTTCAAAAGCATATTGTTGGAACCAAAACACTGCTAGGTTCTGCATTTTCTAGGCCACAACGTCATTGGAGCTTAACCTAGCATCCTGTTACTTGTCAGTGAGACAATTCTGAACCCATCAACAGTGCACAGAAGGCCAAAGCTCCTACTTGGTCAGCATTTAAAGATACATTATTAGGCTATATTTCAACACAGGAATGTGAGTGCAGTGCACTCAGACAGGCATACGGTACACACCCAAGCTCTGTCCCCCACAGCCCTGTAGGATGCGACGGGCACGTTGTTTGGCATCCTCCGGGAAACTAGGGCTGTTCAACAGCTCTGGGAATGAGCAGAGAGCCACCACCTGAACATACAGACAGGAGGTGCTCATGTTAACTTCAACCCCATCAAGCCACACAGACACCTTCACAATTTAATATGCCAATTCATTTGACATATGATGTAAATAGCATTGCATAAGCATCCCACCCAGGTGACCCACAGGAGGAAATAAAACGAATAACTAATAGTTCAAGCACTGGGGCTATTATTTTCATGATAATGGAATGTCTGAAGTGAGCTACCTGGGGGCGATTGTAGCCCTGGGCGATACGGCCTCAAACTATCTCTATTTTATTCAAACTTATGGACGAGTCACGAGATATATACAATGCATTCTTGACTTTTTCCACATTGTTATGTTACAGCCCTATTCTAAAATGAATTTAAAAAAAAAGACAAAATAAATAGGGGCAATAACAGAATTAATGGATCTATGTAGCTTGTTTCTCGTCACAGGTTCAGGAATGGTTTAAAAAGTACATAATTCACTTAAAATGAACCTTACAAATAGCAGTGTTGGGCGATCTGGAAAACCATAATCAATCAATAATATAATAATACTCGTAGGAAAGGTTTTGATCTTTAGCTCACAGTCTGTGGATACTATGCAATTAGAAAGGTTGAAAATTCACAACTGAAAAATGTATGATAAATGGAAACCAAACGAGGGTGGTCTATGGTGATAGGTGGGATGGACTGAGAGTGGCTGAGGGGTGGGATTAAAGAGATCATGTTAGGTGTTACGAATCCCTTTAACCCCGTGGTCTAGGGGGAATGGAATAGAGACCACAACATATCTTGTGCAAATTACTATGGTGAAAAGGGAACAGTGAGAACAAAAACACAGACAACTTAAATCTACCGTCAAACACAAAGGTTTATTTTAAACACACGGTAAAGTGGTTTGGGGAAAGGGGCTGAGCTGGACCCAAGGAAAGAAATAATATATATATATATACAAAACCCCTAAACTAATCTCCCTGCGTCACGAACAGCTAGCTAACTAACTAAGTAAATACAGTGGGTGGTCCGCCCAGTTCTAACTAATGTATTTAACACAGGGTTTTACGGGTAATGTATGCCCAAGGGCGACTTGTCTGGTTATCCACTTTTCCACCAACAAACAGTAATACAACACAACTATACAAACTCACAGTTAATGTGAGATGTTGGCACCTACACAAAAGCGATAAGCGCACAACCAAACCAACATCAACTAGGCCTCACCCAGATACTACACCAAGCTAAAGCTCTGTAGCTACAAAAATAAGCCAACTACTAAACAACAATGAGAGCAATGCATACACAAAAGTCAGTAACAAAGCAAGAGTGCTACATACCAAGAACAAGCTAGCTAGAGAGAGATAACTTGACTGGGGTTTTAAACCAAGGGAAAGGGGATGTGATTGGGTAAGGGAAAAGGAGCAGGTGTGTCTTCTGATTGGGACTGATTGGGGATTGATGACGGCTGATGAGTGACACCTGTGAGTAGGGCAGAAGGAGAGAAAACAAATACACACACAGGATACCTGTATCCAGTAACACTCCCACCCTTAAAAGAGCAAACCTATAAGGATTACACCAAAAGTATTACAAATGTATACTACTAAGTTCAACAAGAAAAGATCATTCATTTTTTTTTTTTTTTAAATACGTGACAAAGCATCTGCCAATACATTTTCAGAACCCTTTTTGTATGGATCTCCAAATTATAATTCTGCACAATAAGTGCCCAACGCATAAAGAGCTGGTTTTGGTTGTACATACGGTGGAGAAACACTAACGGGTTATGATCAGTATATACAATCACTGGTAGGACACTGGAACCAATATACACCTCAAAGTATTGCAGAGCTAACAACAAAGCTAGAGCTTCTTGTTCAATGGTTGCATAGTTAGCCTGACATTTGTTAAACTTACGAGAAAAATAACAAACAGGATGGTCCACTCCACTCTTGTCCTGCTGCAGTAGAACAGCACCAGCACCTCTGGCATAGCATCTACCTCAAGTTTAAGCGGTCGCTCAAAATCCGGAGCAGCAAGTACAGGGGTAGTACATAAGAGTGCTTTAGCGGTATCAAAAGCTACCTGACAATCAGGAGACCACACAAACGATCTGGCGGACTGAGCAAATCGGTCAATGGAGCAGCTACGCAGAGAAATTTTTACAGAAACTACGGTAGTAGCCAACCATCCTAAAAAAGCGGCGTAGCTCTCGTCCTGGTGGTAGGTGGGGGAATGCATTTATAGCCAAGACCTGGGCATCAACAGGCGCACCTGTCCTGTCCGACCTTTTTGCCAAGATAGGTAACAGTGGCCTTCCCAAACTCGCACTTTGCCAAGTTCAGGTTAGAGAAGCAGCTGCCAAACGTTCACATACTTCCCTTAGAGTGTTAACATGATCTGACCATTCAGGCGAGATAAATCACTAGATCATCAAGGTAGGCACTACAATTGGGAACGTCAGCTAACACTGAGTTAACCAGGCGCTGGAAAGTGGCTGGTGCATTCCGCATCCCAAAAGCCATAACTGAGTATTGTAGAAAGTTGTCTGGGGTCACAAATGCAGAAATCTCAGAAGCACGTGAGGTTAACGGAACCTGCCAGTAACCTTTCAAAAGATCTAATTTAGTTACATAAGTAGCAGCACCAACAGTGTCGATACAATCGCCCAGTCTGGGTAACGAAACGAATCTGGCATTGTGACAGAATTTACCTTCACGATAATCCGTACATAACCTGGACGTACCATCAGGTTTAGGAACCAGAATACAAGGAGAACTCAAGGGCTTGAACTTGGCGTAGCCAGGTCATTCTCCAACAAATATTTCACCTATAACAGGTATTGGACAAAGAGGAGCAGGAGGAATAACCTGATTTGGTTTTCCTGTTATCTGACATGTGTGGCACGTTCGACAGAACCGAGCCACATCTTGTTTTAAACCTGGCCAAAAGAAATGTCGAAGGACCCGGTCATAAGTCTTGGTGATTCCTAAATGACCGGACCACTGGTGATCATGAGCAAGGGATAGCACATTTGTCGAAGGCTGTAGGAACCACTATTTGGTAAACAGCATTCCAATCTCCGTCCGCGTCAACATGGGATGTCCATTTACGCATGAGGAGATTACCATCAATGAAGTAAGCCACGTTCTTCTTCTTTACTCTCTTCCAATGAGACAACACTAGAAAAACATTTAGCAAGCCTCTTGTCAACCTTCTGGTTAGCAATCAGCTGCTCACGAGTGACTGGTAACTGTATTGCCTCAGCAATAAGTTCACTATCCTTCAATTCTTCCCTGGGCTGTTTGTCCGAGGGCAAGCAGCTTCCCAGAGGTAGCACACAACCCATCCTCTTGATCAAACTCTTTGAACAAAACAGTGTTCGACAAATCTATCACGTCACCCATTTGTTGTGCCTGAGCACGAGTGACAGCACATGCGGGGAACACATGTGGATAATTCTGTGCCAGCTCATTGGAGAGAGAGTGGTCACTTTTATCCATTACTTCCAATACGGGTACTACTTTCCTCCGGCAATATCGTTACCCATTATAAAGGTCACACCTTTTACTGGCAACATAGGACGTACCCCACTCTGAATATTCCACTGATTAACCCAGAGTGTACATTCTACAAAGTGCAATGGCACTGGGACAAAACCCATTTCAATACCCTGAACTAACACACTGGAACCACAGTATGTATCGTCGGATAAGGGCAACACATCAGACAATATAAACGACTGCGCCGCACCAGTATCTCTAAGGATTTTAACCGGACGCTGAGACGCTTCGTCATTCGTTAGGGACACAAACCCCTCGAAAATGAACGGTTCATAACTGCGGTCGTGGACTGGAACTTTCAAACCACATTTACCCTGAGGCACCTGTCTCGTTTCAGACCTCACAACCTGTGAATTAGCCCAACACCTGTTGGCGGCTTGGCACGGAGAGGCATCCCTTGTTTACGTTTTAGCAGGAAGCAATCATTAATCATGTGTCCCACCTTATGACAATAGAAACAGGGACGCTCATTTTTCTGGCGTGATTGATGTACTACTTGCCGAAGTAGGGCTAAAAGTAGGCAATTCAGTGGCTCTACTCTCAGTATGAGCCGAAAACACGCTCTTGTGCGTCAAGCACAAACTCGTCTGCCAACACAGACGCTTCTGACAAAGAGGATACTTTCTGTTCATTTAGGTAAACTACAATGCGTTCGGGTAAGCAATTTTAAACTCTTCCAACAAGATTAACTCCCGGAGAGAGTTGAAATCAGTTACCTTGCTAGCAGCATGCCATTTATCAAACAGATTTCCCTTATCTCTAGCAAATTCCACATAAGTTTTACCAGCAGACTTTCTATGAGACCTAAATCTCTGTCGGTATGCCTCAGGCACAAGCTCATAGGCGCGAAGAACCGTAGCTTTGACCACCTCATAATTCAGACTGTCTTCAAGAGGTAGCGCTGACAAAACCTCTTGGGCTTTACCAGTTAATTTACACTGCAGTAACAGGCACCATACCTCCGCAGGCCATTTCAATGCTACTGCTATGCGTTCAAAAACACAAAAATAGGAGTCAACCTCTGACTCCCTGAACAAAGGTACTAAGGCAATCTGCCTACTAATGTCAAAAGTGTTTGAAGACACAGCTAGTGAGGACATCTCACTAACAGGCACAGCAGGAATGGAGGCTAGCCTCGCTGTCTCTGCCTCCAGTTCCATCTGGCGCATTTTGAACTCCATCTGCCGCTGTTCTCTTTCTGCCTCAATTTTACACATCTCCAACTGCCGCTGTTCTCTTTCTGCCTCAATTTTACACATTTCCAACTGGAGAGTTTCTCGCCTAATTTGGGCCCTCTCTTCCGCCTCCAGTTGGAGTTGTATCGAACGGACATCCCCCAGCGCCTCACCGTGGGGTGACAGTGGGGAGAGTGGATCAAAACAGGGCAAAGTGGCTGGAACTTTAGCCTCGCCCTCGGTCTCAGACACCGTCGGCTTAGGAGAAGCAACATCCCTACAGGGGTGGTAGGCTCAGGCAGCGGTAACACAAGCACCTGCTCTTCCAACAAAACATCTAGCACCAGCTGTTTAACCTCAGCTTTTACTAAACTCTGACACAGATACAGAATAATGGTCAGCCAAGGTCAGTAAATCAACTCGACGACATTTGTCAAAACTTCCCACGTAGGTTATCCAAAAATGATTTTAAATCAAAAGTAGCCATCTTGAACTACCTCCCAAACACAAGAAATAGCAAACACTAATGCTACATCAGTTATGAAGCTCAACACTGAACTAGACCACCACAATATTTTTGCACAAGTGGCATGGGTGTCAGTGAAGACAGATCCCGGATGAGCCCCCACTTATGTTACGAATCCCTTTTACCCCGTGGTCTAGGGGAATGGAATAGAGACCATAACATATCTTGTGCAAATTACTATGGTGAAAAGGAACAGTGAGAACAAAAACACAGACAACTTAAATCTACCGTCAAACACAAAAGGTTTATTTTAAACACACGGTAAAGTGGTTTGGGAAAAGGGGCTGAGCTGGACCCAAGGAAGAAATAATATATATATATACAAAAACCCCTAAACTAATCTCCCTGCGTCACGAACAGCTAGCTAACTAACTAAGTAAATACAGTGGGTGGTCCGCCCAGTTCTAACTAATGTATTTAACACAGGGTTTCCTACGGTAATGTATGCCCAAGAGCGACTTGTCTGGTTATCCCCTTTTCCACCAACAAACAGTAATACAACACAACTATACAAACTCACAGTTAATGTGAGATGTTGGCATCTACACAAAAGCGATAGCGCATACAACCAAACCAACATCAACTAGGCCTCACCCAGATACTACACCAAGCTAAAGCTCTGTAGCTACAAAATAAGCCAACTACTAAACAACAATAGAGAGCAATGCATACACAAAAGTCAGTAACAAAGCAAGAGTGCTACATACCAAGAACAAGCTAGCTAGAGAGAGATAACTGACTGGGGTTTTAAACCAAGGAAAGGGGATGTGATTGGGTAAGGGAAAAGGAGCAGGTGTGTCTTCTGATTGGGACTGATTGGGGGATTGATGACGGCTGATGAGTGACACCTGTGAGTAGGGCAGAAGGAGAGAAAACAAATACACACACAGGATACCTGTATCCGTAACATTAGGTAATGTATTATTGTTATGTGATTGCTGTATATAAAAGTACCATGTATGTCAAATGTATATGTCAAGCGTGATATGTAAAATGTATGTATATGTAGCAAAGAAAATGAACACAGGTCTCATAAACAATCTCTCAAGCACAAGCCCACATGCTAGTGATTAGCCAGCTAATCATTATATTTCAAATTTAGCCAAATTAGATCTATTTGCTTGCTAACAAGGTAGAACAGTTGAATTGTTATGAACACGCTTCTTTTTTCCAACATGAGAATAAGCAGACATTAACGCTCATTAAAAAAAAAAAAAAAAAAATAAGTCGATTCTTGAGATATGGGCATTTGGAAGATAACGCAAAAACATAAATTCAAATGAATGTGGAGCACAAGACTGGACATAATGTTGCCCCATCTCTGGAATGTGCACGTTCACTAGGAGAGACCAACAAAACACCCCATACTCTGCTCATGCCCAGTTAGCCTATCCAACACAAATTTGCTGGGTGGAATTCAACAGTAAGTCGTTTTTAGAGGCATTTCTTCTAGAATACCAGATAGAGATAAGAGAACACATTTTGTGCTGCTGTTAAGAGATGACTGTATTAGTATTTATTAATAAAGGTGATCTCATTTCCAACCTCTCCATGAGCCGAGGACGTTCCTCTAATGTTTCAGAGTGCAAATAGTAGCCTAAACAAAACAGTAGATGTGCAGCCTCATCAGCCTGATGCCCAGCCAAGGATGACTGATTTACTAACTGGGAATAAACAGATAGCCGTCCTGCAAGAATACTTCCCTAGCAAGATCACCAAATCAACACTCCAGTTAGAGAGGGTGATAATAGAATTAGAAGTCTATTTGACCTTGTGGTGGTTATGGTGGTAGGACACGTGATGTAAATATGACTTCGCAAGACCACACTTTTCCTGACCCATCCCTGCCCCTCACCTGACGGAGAAAGGTGATTGGCTTCTGCCCCATGGCATGTGAATCTCCAATGTTGGCTTTGATGACCTCAGTGAAGGGGTGTTTCTGACCCTGGAGGGAAAAAAGGTCAATTTAGAATCATGTTGAGAGAACTTGAATTTTGTAAATATCCCTGCACATATGAAGAACTATACTGAACAAAAATATCAAATGCAACAATTTCAAAGATTTTGCTGAGTTACAGTTCATAAGGAAATCAGAAAATGTAAATAAATTCATTTAGGCCCTAATCTATGGATTTCACATGACTGGGCCGGGGCGCAGCCATGGGTGGGCATAGGCCCACCCACTTGGGAGCCAGGCCGACACACTGGGGAGCCAGGTCCAGCCAATCAGACCCGTGGCTGGTCTCAGACGATCCCAAAGGTTAAGAAGCCGGATGTGGAGGTCCTGGGCTGGCATGGTTACACGTGGTATGCGGTTGTGTGTCCGGTTTGACGTACTGACAAATTCTCTAAAATGACGTTGGAATGGGAAAGGGGGATACCTAGTCAGTTGTACAACTGAATGCCTTCAATGGAAATATGGCGCCCGGGGAACAGTAGGTTAACTGCCTTGCTCAGGGGCAGAACAACAGATTTTTACCTTGACAGCTCAGGGATTCGATCCAGCAACCTTTCGGTTACTGGCCCAATGCTCTAACCACTAGGCGGAGGCGGCTTATGGTAGAGAAATTAACATTACATTCTCTGGCAACAGCTCTGGTGGACATTCCTGTAGTCAGCATGCCAAATGCATGCTCCCTCAAAACCTGAGACATCTGTGGTATTGTGTTGTGTGACAAAACTGCACATTTTTAGAATGGCCTTATTGTACCCAGCACAAGGTGCACCTGTGTAATGGTCATGCTGTTTAATCAGCTTTTTTTTCAGGTGGATGGATTATCTTGACAATGGATAAAATGCTCACTAACAGGGATGTAAACAAATTTGTGCACACAATTTGAGAGAAATAAGCTTTTTATGCAAATTGAACATTTCTGGGTTCATTATTTCCGCTCATGAAACATAGGACCGGTACTTTACATTTTTGTTCAGTGTAGTACAGATCTAAGTAGGCTATTCCCTCTATCAGTGTAACTGTTGAGGCAGATTTAGGCCTACAAGACAGAAGAGTATATTAGATGAGTTGTTACAGCAAGTGATGTATCAAATAATTAATCCCGCCAAGGTTGGGGTCAAAGGGCAAATACATTGCATGATTATGCATACTGGGGGTATATCATTGATTGACACCATCCATTACATGATGTATTAGCCTAACCCAAGTGCTGTAGGTCCTAACATTTCATTTTAATGCCCTTGTGGTGGCCCAACATCTAAATCATATTTTTGACATGAGTATGCAGGGGACAAAACAAAGCGACCAACCCTAGTGTGGTCTTGTATCTGTGAGGGTGGTACGAGGATCATGTGCTCCTACCGACCCCAAGGAAGGCACCTGTTTCAGGGCTATTATTAGTTGAACTGCCAGTGCCCAAGGCCAAACATCAATCAACTTATCCAACATGACAGAGAAACAAGTGAGTGTAAGACTCAAGTGAAAGAAGAGTAGTGTGAATAGATCTTTGAAGACTTTCGTTCAAGTGGAGTGTGGGCTATAGGTCAGTCACAGCATTAGTCTGAATGAATGAATTCCAGTCCACTGATCTTATAGTTCATAGAATTACATGTAAATAAAAGGATCTCTGTGCTGTAGCTCATCTCCATCATTAAAGTAAACTTGCCTAAATTTCCCCACACAACAGTCTGGATCACAAGTTCTTCCCTGACATGAATTAAGGCATCGCTAAACAGCACAATGTGTACATGAATAGCAGTTGAGCCACTGACTGAAGGGTTAGTTACCAGTATCTTTGGTTGACCTTTCACTAGCTAAGCTCATCATTGCCTGGGAATCAGATGGTGCCTTCTGGGATTCTTCAGTGTTTGATTCTGAATTCTAAAAAAGCACTTGTACAGTTGAGCTATATTTGTTGCAGGTGCATGGTAACAATTGAATAACACGACAGAAAATAGAAGCCACGGCCACTGCTCTTGCTAGTATCACTGTTCTTTATTGAGCTTCATGTATCATGTATTAAATAGGTTTACTCTACTGGTTGTCTGTGTGGTTGGTTCTTTTGCAAGTAGGAATTTCAGCCAATACATCCACAGGAAAGTATTATTAGACCAACTTTTCAAAGCACTTAGTTGCGTTCAGAATGCTATCACCTGACGCAGGCGTAAAACCGCGTAAACATGCGCACTCTACGTATTTGGCAAGTATGCATGCAAGTATTTACATCATGTGTGCATGCTTCAGGTGATAGTTATCTGAACGCACTACCAGTGCTATGAAAAGTTGTTAATAATACTGCAAATGGACCAACCACGCAGACAACAGGAAGAGTAATTTCATTCAACCTTGTCCGTTTCCAGAATCAAACAAAGAAAAATCCCAGACGGTAGATTTATAAATTCACTGTCTGTTGGTCCCCTGTCAAAGCTCACCACCAAGGTTGAGCGAAACACGAGGCGGGTTTGGCTCTTTATCACACACCTTACAAAGGGATGGATCCGTGGCGACTCGAGGGTGACGATGCAACATTGTATCAGCACTGAGCGAAGACGCCACACCGGTCCTCCGAGATAAACTAGATAGCAAGCTAACGTTACTTCTCCATTTTCCCATTCACTATGTTAGTTGATCCTATAAAGCATGCGAGCACAGATCCATGACTAGCTAGCTTGTTTGTTTGCCGAGGAGGGTGTGCCAACGTTACGGCTACGTAAATAGCTAGTTGCCGGTAAATGCTGGTTAGCATGAGCTAGCAAGCTCACCCATATCTTTTCCCCCCCTCGCTATATAGCTCGAATGGTGGGCAATGTGTTTTCACCTGCTGCAAGCCTCTCTCGATGTCCCCAGCCTTCGTGACAATGGGTCCTCTCACCGCGTACTCCACCGCTTTCACCTGCGGATTGAGGGTGTCCATGGTCAGAGTCTTTTCTCGCATCTTGCCATTCTCTCTCAATATCACGGTTGCCTCAGCTGTACTGAATCTCTTCAGTCCATACTGTTCAGCCGGCCCTTGTGTTTTGAGTCGTACGGGCTGCACTACCCATGCGGTTTCCCAAGCCCTTGTCCGCAAAAGGGCTGGAGACTGGTCAAAAACACCAGCAATCAGTGATCTATTTGCCAAGTGTTGAAGTCGATGCATGATTTCAGCAAGGTAGTTGGAACCACGGCGAGGGAAATGAGTGACCGCTGAAAATGAAGAACGGCAATATGAGAGGAAGAGGCGATGCGAGAGGGATACCTGGGCACGAAATCTGTCTTCTCCAGCAGGTGGTGATGTTTCGTTTTTTTTCGCTCACCAAGCGAGGAGTTTTAGCAAGGAGGTCAAAGAGAGCGTGTCGAATTTGGTCCCCCCAAAAATTGGGATTGCTTAATTGCTACGTGGGGCTTATTTAATCTAACATTTGTTTCGTAATTGTTAGGTTGTTAGGAGTGTACTGATATAAGTAGGACACGTGGCATCCTGGCAAAAACAAACGCTGTTCTTCGGACATGTATCTCCCCTCTCATTGGCTAGAATGGTCCCACCTGGTCTTGCCTCTTCCTGTCTGCCTTGCATTTTTTAAGACATGTATTTCAATTGTTAGAGTAATATATACATGTCTGTCTGCAACGTTCAGAAAGTTTGAATTTGCCCCAGTTAGGTTGAATTGCCATTGCCCACACCTTCAATACTGGAGTGCTAGAACTGGACAGTCACTGCAACACTGACTTTAAATGAACTGTTCTAATCAAAAGTGGGGACTGCCTGTCAATATGATACTAAACCTGGGTCTGGGTCATGTCAAAATGTGAATATATTTCAAAAGGTATTTGAGTTGGGTTCGTTTTTTATTTGGAGTTTGCACTTTTGGGACCATTTCATTGCTGCCAATTGTACCAAGAACACTAAATCAAATTAAGCTAAAGTATTTCTAAGTGTTAGACATGTATTTTGACCCCCTGGGTTTGTTTGATACATTGCCAAATGTTATTTTAAATAATTAATGTTTTGTTTGATTCTGACCATACACACTTCTTTCTAAAATAAAACGCACCCCACTCATTCACTTAATCAATCCAACCAAACCACACTCAGCACATGGGATGGGAGGTTAACTGATTGGACAAAAAGCAGATGGTGCCATCTATTGGATACATGGTTGCACTGTGTACTTATTGTCCTAATAACCTCTGGCCATATTCAATCAAATCCAGTTGCCGGTATGGGGATTCAGGGCAAAGTAAAAAACAGAATGGCTTTGCCTGGAAAATGCACAAGCAAATAATGTGAAGTTAAAGAGTGCCTCAAATAAAGGTAATTTTGCATATCAAAGAATTTCTTCAAAATGCTTCAAATAAAGGAAATACAATTCTCAAAATAAGGATACATGTTAGACAGTCATTATAATATAGTCTAATATTACTGTCAAATTTTCAGATACACTACAGAAAAGGTTAAAGAGTTCTACATTCCTCATGAATCCCTACTTTGCATATGATTGTTGGTATACAGTCTCAAACAAAGCACTGCAAAATCGTGGACATTTCCCTTACAAACCAGAATGTTAAGTAAAATTACACTTGAACTTAATTTACTGGTTGTCAGTGCGGTTGTTTCTTCAGCTGTTTGAAATTTGTGACAAAATATCCACAGGAAAGTATTGTTTACCCAACGTTTTAGAGCACCGGAATTAAAGTAGAAATTTCTATCACCTGGCATATGAGCAAAACCATGTAAACACATGTTTGGATACTTCCGTCTTGTGGCCATGCCTTCGGTCATGAGCAAACACATCTTGATTGCCAAACACATAGACCTGTGTTTTGAAGTCGGTTTAATAATACTTTCCTATGGATGTTCTGTCTTAAATTTCAACCAGCTGAAGCACCAACGCCATGGACAATTGGCAGAGTATGTTCCAATATGATTTTATTCAACATTCGTGACAGACAAGGGACGTTTAGGCTTTTTTTCTATGTAAATGTGCGTGGCGTTGCCTACACAATTGTAGGCGTCGACCACATTTAGTGACTACAGTTTCCCCTTGCTATGCATGGAGGCCCATTGATCAGTCAGACATGTTGGTTCTCAGTGCCAGATTGCTGTCCCCAGTGTTACTCAGGGCTGGATCAGATTGAAAGATTTTACTCTGAACTTTTACTCATGAGTGGTTCACTCTGGTGAGACAGCAACACTCATTTATAACGTGTTAAGTATACTGAACTCAAATCCAAGAAACATAAACTAGGCATATTGTCAGAGAACATTATAAAACTTTAAGAATTTCAAATACATTAAAGACTATGCTGCTCTGTTAAGTAAACTTTTAGGCAGGGGTGGATTTAGTTATTTGGAGGCCCCCAGGCAGAGGCTAATCAGAGTCCCCCACCCCTGCTCCTCCTGTGTGTGCATGCACAATTATTTTTTATGGGTTTCATAGTAAAGACATGTAATTTAACTGTAAACATGTACTACCTTTTTAATGTGCCATGAACACATTCAAGTCACTTCAAAAAGTAGGTTCCTTTCGCACGTTCACTCAAAATAATTCCTGCATCCGAACAGTGCACTGTGCACACGCAATTGGTTGAAACCGAGTCCCGACACTTGTGGGGGTTGTAGAGCAAAGCAGAGAACAATATCGGGTTTGTGAGAGTCTCATGTTCCTATAGAGGTGTGTAGCCAAAACTATTCAGATGCTACAGATGTTTTGGCGAGAAGGCCGATTTTCAGGATGTCGTCTGTTCTGACAAACAGCGCTGTAGCTCTGCCACCTTCCACCGCAGATGGGAAGGTCGAAATTATTTAAATATTTGTTCTATTATTATTAGGCCAAGCTCATGAGGCCCCTTAATGATGTGAGGCCTGATGCATTTGCCTCTTCTTGCCAATGGTAAATCTGCCAATGCATTTAGGGTAGCACAACTCAACATTATAATAACTCAACATAATAATAACGCATTAATAATGTAAAGTGTGAGCTATTTATACTTTATAAATACCGTATCGTGCACCTCTCCCGAGTATTTTAATCGCCAATGTACAGTCTCTGGACAACAAAGTAGACGAAATCAGATCAAGGGTTGCCTTTCAGAGAGACATCCGAGACTGCAACGTTCTTTGCTTCACGGAAACATGGCTCACTCAGGACATGTTATCAGAGTCGGTACAGCCACCTGGTTTCTCCACGCATCGCGCTGACAGAAACAAACATCTATCTGGTAAGAAGAAGGGTGGAGGTGTGTGTCTTATGATTAACGAGACGTGGTGTGATCATAACAACATACAGGAACTCAAGTCCTTTTGTTCACCTGACATAGAATTCCTTACAATCAAATGCAGACCGCATTATCTACCAAAGGAATTCTCCTCGATTATAATCACAGCCGTGTACATCCCCCCTCAAGCTGACACATCGACGGCACTGAAAGAAATTCATCTCACTCTAGGTAAATTGGAAACCACTTATCCTGAGGCTGCATTTATTGTGGCTGGGGATTTTAATAAGGCTAATTTGAAAACAAGGCTCCCGAATTTTACCAGCATATCGAATGTGCCACCCGGGCTGGTAAAATCCTGGATCATTGTTATTCCAACTTCCGTGATGCATACAAGGCTATTCTCCGCCCTCCTTTCGGCAAGTCTGACCATGACTCCATTTTGTTGCTCCCAGCCTACAAACAGAAACTAAAACAGGAAACTCCCGTTCTCAGGTCTGTTCAACGCTGGTCCGACCAATCTGATTCCATGCTGCAAGATTGCTTCGAGCACGTGGACTGGGATATGTTCCGGCTAGCATCTGACAACAACATTGATGTATATGCTGATTTGGTGAGCGAGTTTATTAGCAAGTGCATTGGTGATGTTGTACCCATAGCAAATATTAAAACCTTCCCCAACCAGAAACCGTGGATTGATGGCAGCATTCACGCAAAACTGAAAGCGCGAACCACTGCTTTTAATCAGGGTAAGGCTACCGGAAACATGACTGAATACAAACAGTGTAGCTATTCCCTCCGCAAGGCAATCAAACAAGCTAAGCGTCAATATAGAGACAAAGTTGAGTCACAATTCAGCGGCTCAGACACAAGAGGAATGTGGCAGGGTCTACAGTCAATCACGGACTACAAAAAGAAAACCAGCCCCGCTATGACCATGACGCCCTGCTCCCAGACAAACTAAACAACTTATTTGCTCGCTTTGAGGACAATACAGTGCCACCGACACGGCCTGCTACCAAAACCTGCGGGCTCTCCTTCACCGCAGCCAATGTGAGAAAAACATTTAAATGTGTTAACCCTCGCAAGGCTGCCGGCCCAGATGGCATCCCTGGCCGTGTCCTCAGAGCATGCGCAGACCAGCTGGCTGGTGTGTTTACGGACATATTCAATCAGTCCCTATCCCAGTCTGCTGTTCCCACATGCTTCAAGAGGGCCACCATTGTTCCTGTTCCCAAGAAAGCTAAGGTAACTGAGCTAAATGACTATCGCCCGTAGCACTCACTTCCGTCATCATGAAGTGCTTTGAGAGATTAGTCAAGGATCATATCACCTCCATCCTGCCAGACACCCTGGACCCACTCCAATTTGCTTACCGTCCCAATAGGTCCACAGACGACGCAATCGCAATCACACTGCATACTGCCCTAACCCATCTGGACAAGAGGAATACTTATGTAAGAATGCTGTTCATCGACTACAGCTCAGCATTTAACACCATAGTTCCCTCCAAGCTCGTCATTAAGCTCGAGACCCTGGGTCTCGACTCCAGCCTGTGCAACTGGGTCCTGGACTTCCTGACGGACCGGCCCCAGGTGGTGAGGGTAGGAAACAACATCTCCACCCCGCTGATCCTCAACACTGGGGCCCCACAAGGGTGCGTTCTCAGCCCTCTCCTGTACTCCCTGTTTACCCATGACATGCAGGCCAAGCACGCATCCAACTCAATCATCAAGTCTGCTGACGACACTACAGTGGTAGGCTTGATTACCAACAACGACGAGACGGCCTACAGGGAGGAGGTGAGGGCCCTCGGAGTGTGGTGTCAGGAAAATAACCTCTCACTCAATGTCAACAAAACAAAGGAGATGATCGTGGACTTCAGGAAACAGGAGAGGGAGCACCCCCCTATCCACATCGAGGGGACAGTAGTGGAGAAGGAGGAAAATTTTAAGTTCCTCGGCGTACACATCACGGACAAACTGAATTGGTCCACCCACACAGACAGTGTGGTGAAGAAGGCGCAACAGCTACTCTTCAACCTCAGGAGGCTAAAGAAATTCGGCTTGTCACCAAAATCACTCACAAACTTCTACAGATGCACAATCGAGAGCATCCTGTCGGGCTGTATCACCGCCTGGTACGGCAACTGCTCCGCCCACAACCGTAAGGCTCTCCAAAGGGTAGTGAGGACTGCACAACGCATCACCGGGGGTAAACTACCTGCCCTTCAGGACACCTACACCACCCGATGTCACAGGAAGGCCAAAAAGATCATCAAGGACAACAACCACCCGAGCCACTGCCTTTTCACCCCGCTATCATCCAGAAGGCGAGGTCAGTACAGGTGCATCAAAGCTGGGACCGAGAGACTGAAAAACAGCTTCTACCTCAAGGCCATCAGACTGTTAAACAGCCATCACTAACACTGAGTGGCTGCTGCCAACATACTGACTTAAATCTCTAGCCACTTTAAACATAGGAATTGGATGTAACAATGTATCACTAGCCACTTTAAACAATTTTGTATATAATGTTTACGTATCAGACATACTCATATCAAATGTATACACTGTACTCTAAACCATCTACTGAATCTTGCCTATGCCGTTCGGCCATCGACCCAAATCTCTAGCCACTTTAATAATTATAATTGGATGAAATAATGTATCACTAGGGACTTTATACAATGCCATTTATATAATGTTTACATATCCTACATTACTCATCTCATATATATATGTGTATATACTGTACTCCATACCATCTACTGCATCTTGCCTATGCCGGTCAGCCATCGCTCATCCATATATTTATATGTACATACTCGTATTCATTCCTTTACTTTTGTGTGTATAAGGTAGTTGTTGTGAAATTGTTAGATTACTTGTTAGATACTACTGCATGGTCGGAACTAGAAGCACAAGCATTTCCGCTACACTCGCATTAACATCTGCTAACCATGTGTATGTGACAAATAAAATTTTATTTTATTTTATTTTATATTAAACATCTTATGAATGATCTTATGAATCATTCTAAGTTGTTTTTAATTGTGTGAACATCTAGGTTACTAACATTTACAAATATGGGAGTAATGATTAATAAATGATGAATAAACTATTTACTAATCCGTTATTACTAATCCTCCCTGCAGGCGGTCACTGAGTCCGAGGTGCTAAAGGAGCTCCTGAAACTAGACCCCCAAAAAACATCTGGGTCAGTTGGTTTAGACACTTTCTTCTTTAAGGTTGCTGCCCCTATAATCGCCAAGCCTATCTCTGACCTTTTTAACCTGTCTCTCCTCTCTGGGGAGGTTCCCATTGCTTGGAAGCCAGCCACAGTTCGTCCTTTATTTAAAGGGGGAGTTCAAGCTGATCCTAACTGTTATAGGCCTATTTCTATTTTGCCCTGTTTATCAAAAGTGTTGGAAAAACTTGTCAATAATCAACTGACTGGCTTTCTTGATGTCTATAGTATTCTCTCTGGTATGCAATCTGGTTTCCGCTCAGGTTATGGATGTGTCACTGCAATCTTAAAGGTCCTCAATGATGTCACCATTGCCCTTGATTCTAAGCAATGTTGTGCTGCTATTTTTATTGACTTGGCCAAAGCTTTTGATACGGTAGACTATTCCATTCTTGTGGGAGTATTGGTGTCTCTGAGGGGGTCTTTGGCCTGGTTTGCTAACTACCTCTCTCAAAGTGTGCAGTATATAAAGTCAGAACATCTGTTGTCTCAGCCATTGCCTGTCACCAAGGGTGTACCCCAAGGCTCGATCCTAGGCCCCACACTCATCTCAATTTACATCAACAACATAGCTCAGGCAGTAGGAAGCTCTCTCATCCATTTATATGCAGATGATAAAGTCTTATACTCAGCTGGCCCCTCCCCGGATTTTGTGTTAAATGCTCTACAACAAAGCTTTCTTAGTGTCCAACAAGATTTCTCTACCCTTAACCTTGTTCTGAACACTTCCAAAACAGAGGTATGTGGTTTGGTAAGAAGAATGCCCATCTCCCCACAGGTGTGATTACTACCTCCTGAGGGTTCAGAGCTTGAGGTAGTCACCTCATACACGTACTTGGGAGTATGGCTAGACGGTACACTGTTCTTCTCTTAGCTCATATCAAAGCTGCAGGCTAAATGTAAATCTAGACTTGGTTTCCTCTATCGTAATCGCTCCCCTTTCATCCCAGCTGCCAAACTAACCCTGATTCAGATGACCATCCTACCAATATAGATCGTCAGGTAAGGGTGCTCTCGAGCGGCTAGATGTTCTTTACCTTTACCATCAGATTTGCCACCAATGCTCCTTATAGGACACATCACTGCACTCTATACTGCACTCTATACTCTTCTGTAAACGGGTCATCTCTGTATACCCGTCGCAAGACCCATTGGTTGATGCTTATTTTTAAAGCGCTCTTATCCTCACTCCCCGCTATCTGAGATACCTAATGCAGCCCTCATCCTCCAAAAAATGGCAGCTGTTTCTTTACCTTTCTCGTCATGAATATGTATTAGGCAGGGGCTGAGGAGGCATAAATAGCTGTGGGGGGAGGACAGATTCTGCCCATTGCAGCACGAAGGAAGTGAGAGTGAGGAAATTAGTGGGATGTGTGTCAGAGATGTGAGTACATGAACACAAATTCTAATCTGACAACAACTCAAAAACTGTCAAACAAGAAAGGAGAAATTCTCTCTCTCTGGCAGTAGTGGATCCAATGACTATTTCAATGACTATTTCAAAGTCTATGTAAAGTTGTATTTTTATTTATTTCCTATAACATAAGAGCGTCCTGCAATATCTGAAGATGATGAAGAGGAAATGGAAAGTGAAGAAAATGATATAGGAGACAGATTTTGGCATGCCTACTTAGCTTGGTCACACAAAAAAACTGTTGAGCTACAGTCTATCCCACAGGAAGCTTACATTTGTTTCCAAGCAATATTCATGTGGGAATTGTACACCTTGTACACCATAACTCATCATCACTGTACACTGTGATACTTTACAGAATACAATATGTGTGCATATGTGCCCTAATCAAATACAAGTAGGCCTAGCATTCACAGTAATTTAATTTCAGATGGCTATAGTCATTTGATTTATGTAATTAAATATGTTTTAACAAATAGTCCACGAATGTTCCAACCAATGATGTATATAAACCCTGGTTCGCATATGCAATGTAATGGCCGTTGAAAAGCATTGAACCCACAGGGCGGCCATATTGGTACTCCCCAGTAGGAGCAGCCCTCCATATGAATGAATGTAACTGTTTCAAGGACAAAATTACATGTATTTAAGTGTTTTTGTTGTTGTACTGGGGACAGTAACATTAGTAATCTAAATTATCTATTATCTAATTATCAAAAAATATATGTATTCATTTTTTATGCTTAGCTCACGTGATATAATTTAAAAGTATGCATTAAGGTGTCTGTAATAGTATAAATGTGGCAAAAAAAATATAGACATTAATAAATGCATTTCTATAGCTCCCAAAATATTTGTGCAACGGTGGGTGAGTGCCAAAATGGAGGCATGGTGGCTACAACAAAGCGCCCCGTTTTAGGTCATCTAGTCACTAGTGTATTTATAAATCATTGGTTCCAACTGAGCACTTTCCCCCGACTCTGTGAGAGAGTAACGCATGCTCAGTAGAGAGGATAAAAATGCAAGCATTATGCTGAACATGTTATAGTCTACTGTATGTAGCCTACTGTTTTTTAGGCTGAGTTGCGCGCATGCCCCATGTCATAGTAAAGGAAAAGCATAATGAAGTCTCTCTCTCATTGACCTTAGTGCGCATGGTCATTGCTTTTGTATCATTTATGTCCGTCTGAGCAAGATAAGCTGCACTTCATGTATTGCAGAAATAAGTTTTACGGCGTTGAAGTAGGCTTTTCTCAAAGGAATCATCGGATAAGGAAACAGAATATGTCGGTAAATAAAGCTAAGAAAGTAAAAATGGCTACCAAATCATGTCCTGAGTGCGACCAACAGGTGAGAAAATGTATAGATATTGTTCATTTTTATATATTTTGACATAGTGATAATGTTGTTTTGCCTCACAAGCATGGGATTTAAAGCCACTGTAGGCTGCTGAAGTCCCTTATGGTAGCCTATGAATTCAAGATCTGGAGCAACATTGTCTAATATAATGCAAATAATCAGGCTAATCATCCAAATTAGTATATGCATTAGATATCACTATGTTACAATGTACATCAACTACAGCTAGTAATTGCTGACAACGACACATTGATTCGATTAACGAATCGCTCGCCAAATGTAGCTAGACGTTTCCTTATTTTTGATACACTGTAATACTGTAACCTAACTGAAACTGGTTTATCATCCTGATCTGACTTTGCAAATCATAGGCTATAGCCTAAGAACAATATCGTGCGTTGAAATGTCGTTACGTGTAGCTGCTTTGCTGATATTTGATATATTGTAAAATTAACATATTACACAAATACATCGTATTTTATACCAAATGGCGACACTTGGAACTAGCATTTAGATCGTTTCTTGATGTTATTTCTGTAAACTGCATTGATTAATTTACTTATTTTCACAAATAATGTGTCGACGAAATGTAGGCTACTAGTCTACATTCAATTTGAAAACGCTTTATTCATTAGAATGTTTTAATGTCACCGCTGTTGTCGGCACGTGTCCAAAAGATGTGACGCGAGTTTCAGCTAGATTGCGCCAGGGACTTTTTCATGAATTACAAAGGACAGTCCTCTAATATCTCAACATTGTTGGGCAGTATAGTTATCATGGGGGTTAACACTGGCTACGCCCTTGTTTAACTATAACAAACAAAAAATACAAAACAAGTTTATATAGCTTCTGCAATGTAGCCTATGCTTAATAAATGACTTCATCAACACAGTTGCTACAATTTTGAGGAATATTTTATATTAACTATGTTTCACCATGTTTCTTTTTTAGATTCCAGTTGCTTGCAAGTCTTGTCCCTGTGGCTATATATTCATTAGTCGAAAGCTTCTGAATGCCAAACTGAATGAGAGATCACCACCAGCAATCGGTAAATTCACACAATTCAGGAGCCTAAAAATAGTTTCTTTGATGTTCTCTTCACACACAAAGTGTTACAGTGTTTATTAACCTAGGTATGTTTGTTTATTATGAGCTTGTAATACATTCACATGAGATTGGGGATAAAGTAACCAGAATGTAATTGTATTAATATATGACTAAACTCAGCTAATGAATTGTATTCATCTAGGTCATTATTGAATTGTCAGTTTTGTAATGAATTGTATTCATCTTGGTCGTTATTGATTTCCCCCAGTTCTCAGTTGGATCAGAGTATAATTTTGGAGTGGTGCAGTGGTGGCTGGCTTAAATCGCTATTTGCTTGAGTGAGTAGCCTACTGCAAGAAGTGGGGGGATGGGATATTTAATTCCTGACTGAAAAGCTTGTTCCCTCAGTTCTCTCTTGTAGGCTTCTGCAGTAGCATAAGGCAGCCTGTACCGCTTACTGTGAAAAGTTAGATGTTACGTTTAGAGGTAGAGTTAGATCATGTTGTCTTTCATGAAATTGTACATTTTCAGAATACAGATATCTAACAGGATTTGATTAAACCATTTCCAAAAGGTGACTAGGAAAATAAATTAGAGGACATAATTGTTATATAACCCATGAAATGCCAGCTCCTGCTGCTTTGATCCTGTCAAATATGGAAAGTGTGAGGATTAGATAGATAGAGCGCACAGAAGCCTGTCTGTGTATCTGAGCATGTTTACTTGCTTTCTGTTTTATTCCAATGAGGGCTGTTTCAGTGTGCTTGTCATCAATGTGTTACTGCCCATAGCCTTTAATAGCTTAGTACTACTTTATTACCTGATAATAAACACATTTATGCAACGCTTTTTTCATCCTTAGAGAACGAGAACTGAACGTGAATCGATACAATGCTGCTGTTTTGATTTTAAAAGATGGAGTGACTGGAATGCTAAATGTAGGCTCGTACAAAAAATATATATATCTGGGTAGGGGTGAAATCATTTGTATAGGCTACCACAGTGCCTGAAGTTATGAATGAAATGTTAAACACAACATGCCTTTGTGAGAACTTTGGTTTTATTATACACTTAGTATTAGACAGTTTATGGAGTAGAATTACTCACATCTTCTCTCGATTTATGATACAATTTCATTAGTTTCATATGATGCCGAATGAACTTTGAGGTATTGTAGTTAATAAGTATCTTGAAGGCAGAGAAGACAGCTTCCATTTGAAGAGGAAGGTGTCTTGAATTTCAGCTCTGGGATTTTTAATGATGGGTGTTGGTTTCCCCTTCTCCTTAAATAGTTAATCATTTGCCTCTCCTCTGTGTAATGTTAGTACTTCTTTTGTAACTTTGAAACAGACACTAATAAAACATGATTATTGTTGAATATGAAGACTAAGGTTGCCCTGAGAACCTTTTTTTCTGGATAAAAGTGCAGAGAGTTGTATTTATTTTTTGCTCACTCAGGATTCCTTAGTGGAACATATTTATATAAGACTGTGTTATTTTTCGGTGGCCTTTTTTAAATATCAGCTGTTCTTGACTATGAGAATTTAGCGTTGGAAAAGATGAAGTAGTAAATTATCTATATGATGTTTATGTTATAGTATGGAATGCAATAGTTTTCTCAGACTATTGATTATGCCACATTTTTATGAAAATATTGTCAGTCTGAAGAGGAAGCGTGTTCCTGTTTGGGCAAGCTGTTGCTAAGGATAGAATTCCTGGGATATTCTGAAGTTGTGTGTATTCTCACAGCAGAAACGTGGTTGATGTAGAAAATATATTTTCAGGCCTTGTCCAGACTTTGAAACGCTCTATTGAATTCAATAGCAACACATTTTGCTATGCAATTATTACAGAGTTACTAACAAACAATGCAATGATATGTTAATACAATATTGTTAGTAGTGGGTTGCTACACAGGGATAAAGCGTTACCCTTTTGGGCACCAAATATTTGTCTATTTGTATCACTATTTTATCTGGCGCTTTCAATCCGTGCTTATTTTTAAACCTAAATACTCCCAAGTGCACACTCACTGCCTACACCACCGAGGAAGCAGCAAATGTGGTAATTGAAGATTCTGAAGAGGAAGGCTTTTTAAAAAGCCACTAGACAGAAACTCCCAGTGAAATCTAGGCCTACTTCCTGCTCTGGTAATAAGAACACTCCACAGAACACTCCACTGATTCAATGACTTAAAGTGGTGTTGAGGCAACAGCACACCTAGGATGCTAGAAATGCAATGGAATCACAGGAGTTATTCTGTTGTTATTTTAAGGCGGTATTGTTGGTGTGTTGGAGGAGGGGTGGTTGGGAAGAGAGAAAAAATTGGAGGCTAAGATGTTTAATACCATATGCCCTTCCCATACATTTTTCGTAACATACATTTAAACTGGAGTCATTGGCATAAGAATGTATGATGCATTTGACACTGTGACATATTTGAAGGCCATACATTATTATACATTCATATTTCATTTCCATGTTGCATATTTTTTGTGTTAATACAATTGTAAAACATATTTTTTCTGGTCTATTTAGACAAGTTGGATGCAAAGAGGAGGAGAACTGAAAGAATTCGCAGAGAGAAAATCAACTCTCCGTCAACCAATGACATGGAGAACAGAAGGCGATGCCGCTCTAACAGCCAATCGGATCAGATCCGGCGAGGGCGGGGCAGGCCAAAGACAGTTGGGCTGAAGAAGCAGGAGGAGGAGAAAGGTAAATCAAGAATAAAAAGCCTCTCTCAGTGACACTCAATGACATGGTGCAGTTATAAGATATTAAGTGTTTCCAAGATACTTTCTAAGCTTTGATAATTCCTCATTGTTTTGTGCTGACTCTTTTAGTAATATTTCAGTATTTTCCAGTCACAGGAGATGAGGGGGGATTTGTGTTTGGATTAATGATTTACAGAGAGGGTTGCTACCTCCTCTCACCCATGAATAAGTCATGGTGTCCCTGACTCTGTCTGTGCTTTAGCGGCTGTTAATATATTGCACAAGGTTATTGTTGTCACATGCAAATTATGTATGTTTCTCAATGGTTTTTCTCTATTAACCAGGGATGTTGTTAATTCATTTTCTTTTGTGTTTTTTTTAACAGAAAAATTTGAGAAAGAAGTTGATATCTATGCCAACCTCTCAGATGAGAAAGCATTTGTGTTTTCGGTGGCATTGGCCGAGATCAACCGAAAGATCCTGGGCCAAAGACTGATCCTTTAAACAGACCAGATAGTTGCTGTGAGGGATTGACATGTGAAACCTAAGATTGTTGCTGTGGAGAGACCCATGGATGACCACCACAGCGTGTCTAACAGGGTATGAACTCTGACCCAAAGAACTCCCTGTCGGATTGGTCGAAGCCTTGGGAAAATGGAGATGTTGGGAACATGGAGAAGCAGGCAACTATGGAATTGGAGTGGGTAGGACATCTGAATATGTATCTTTTAATCAGATTTTATATTATATACATGTATATTAGATTATATGATTTAGGTATAGGATTCATCACCTTGTCAACCAAGAAAGCTGTCAGTAACGAATGCAAAACATTTCTATTAAAAAAGGGCATAAATGTGTTGAAGTATGGAGGGCCATCCTAGCATTGTAACTGGCTTCTATAACGTTATTGGCTTGTACTGCTAGTAAACACTGTTTATTTAAGTCTAGATGCCATTGGAACATAATGTTCTATATATTTTGTATCATGCTTAGGGCTTTGGGAGAAGGCCTTGTACATTTGTATTTATAATGCTTGTGTACCATCTTAATTTAAGTGAATAATGTTTATCTTTTGTTTCATTATTGGTGACATTATATTAAATATGTCATATTTGACACCTGTCATTTAAATGTCAAAGGCAAATCCTCTTTAATGTGACTTCTTTTGTCATTAAAATAGATTAACTACAACCACCACTGTCAGATTTTGGGCCTTAATGAGCAAATGTTCGTTTTTATTTAAGAGTGTGTTGTACTTTGTTGATTTACTGCATATACACTATAGTACTAGTGAATGGTGTGTATTACCAACCCTCTCATGTCTATGCGTTACCCTGCAGCAGGCAGTGAGGGATGGGCTGGGCCCCTGAGACACCTGTTTGTAACCTGCCCGTTTCTCCTGGAGACAGCTGCTGCTGCCGTTTCTCCAGCTCTGCTCTGCCTCCCTCCACAGGGAAAGGCCCTGCCGTTAACGGTTCATCCGTCTGGAACACATCCCAGTTTCCATGGAACTCTCAACAGATCTCAACCTCACAGGGTAATCCTGTTGGAGACATTTTCAACTGCCTGGCCTCTTCTTTGTTCACCAAACTGCATTGTATACATGTATGAATGTACAGAAACATGCTTACATCATTTCCTGGTTATTCATACAATGAGTGAAACCTGCTGGCATTTGAATATGCAATGCAGGGCTGTTAATGATGAGCTGTAATGATGATACTTTATTCTTGGCTAGAAAAAGGGTTCTGTGTGCTGTATCATTGACACCTCAGTCCTTGTGAGAAACTGTGGCCATTCAGTGAACCAGAAAGAGGCAGTGCTCAGTATGCCCCTATCGGAAATACATGTGAGTAAAAACAAAAGACAGTGCTGTTCCTATAGGGGGAAAAGTAATTAATTAGAATCTAAGTGAAGTAATGAAAAGGTTATTTGAGAGTTGGATTAAAGAACTTTGACCCTTAAATTCACTGAAAATGACAGAACCCAGATGATGTTTCATGAGAGTAGGGCATTGGCAGTATATGGCTGTAAATTATCCAGGATGCTTTTTTTATGTCATGGGGATTATGTGGATTGGCTGCCCTAAGTAATTGTATTAATTCCCCACAAATAGTCAGAGGAGACATACACACAATGAAGAAGGGATTCAGGGTAAACCCGGGATTTTCTTTTTTCACAAAGCCATCATTTACATAAAATACTTGAGTAAAGCCTGCCTGTTGCAATGCAAAACCACAGGACATGGGTGTCTACTTTCACATTGGGCCTCTGAGTCGAATACATTCAAACACTGAATAATGCACATCCATCCGCTATCTACAAGCACATTTGAAAACAAAAGGCATGATGATATTAGTCAACCACTGTTCCAAATACTGAAACTCAATCTTAATGATCTTTTCTGAGAAAATGACTATGTTCTGTGAAATGTAGAACATGACTGAAATAAGAACCGGTTGTTAATGGAAATCACTCAGGCAGTCAGACCTTATTTGGATCTTTTAAGGGCAGAGGGATAAAGGACGCTATCTGATGAGCACATTTCAGAAATGATGCACTGTTCTGTGAGATGGTTCCATGATGACAGTAAGACTGTTTGCATATGGATCATTACTGCAGACGGCTGGTAGTGGGGCTGAAATGAACACGCTGAGGCTGGGCAGGGCTGTAAACGATGAAACGCCTGGCCCAGCCTGAATAACATGCTCTATTACCACATGCCCCCAGGAACACTGAGATCCCTGGCTTTATATCCAACAGGAAATAGTGAAGTTGAGCAATATTGAGCACCCAGGCCCATCGACAGAAAGACGGAGAGAGAGAAGAGGGGTGTAGGGAGAGAGAGAGAGATACATGTGCACACTAAAAGTCAGTTATTCTTACTCAAACAAAGTTGCTATTTGTTCAGTGTGGAGTGTTCCCCAAGTCACATGACTCACATGTGGTCTCATTAACCAGGGAGAGAGTTCTTTGTTCAGATCTTGGCTACTTTCCAATGTAACATGAGATACTGTATATTATTAGCTTTAGATTCTTAAGGAATTTGAGGACAATTTTATTATTATAAAAATGATTAAACATACAGTAGCTAAAACTCCTTCTAAAATTATTATTTAAAAATCGGATCTGTTCGGTTTATTATCTGCACAATATGATAGCTTGCATATAATCCATGCTTGTCAGGCATGTTTGAGGATGTTGCCTACTGGTAAACAAATGTAAAACTGTGAACCACCCTCCTCATGTCCTATAGACCAACATTTAAATGTTTTCCCTTTCTCTCCTGTAGATCCTACTCCCTTCATAACATGTGCAATTATTGCATGTAAATGTATATTTGAATGCCTTTACACCGCTGCTACTCTCTGTTGTTATCTATGCATAGTCACTTTGCATAGATAACAACATGGATTATGTAAAGTGCACACTTTATCATCAAGTTTGTAAACACAAACACACAGTAAAAAGAATAATTCAGCAAGAAGACATTTGACAGGAAGAACATGATATTTACCGCCTAATGGAAAAAGAAACCTTATCATATAAGATAAGAAAGAGCCTCTAGACTGACTACAAGGTTATGTGCTAGCATTCAGATAACCAACTGCTACAGTGATATACAGAGACCAGATTCAGTGTCCTGTCATTTGAGAAAAGGATTAATGCAGAAAGCCAAATCATTTGATTTATTCAAATGACAATTCAAAGCAGAACACATAAGATTTGAATTGTGTACAGTCCTTTTCTTTGGCATTGAAATGTTAATATGCTATGTAGTCTCTCTTTCAACCACTGGAGGGCAATCCAGTGACATTATAATCAAGTGCTTAGTTGACATAATTAACAGTAAGTTCATTTTTGTGAAATGGTGATCTCTCAGTCTCCTCTGCTATGACATCATATATGCCAGAAAGAATTTAATTAAATGTCTTCAAATGAACAAACATCAAACGGAAAGCCACTCTACTTCAATGAACATTAGTCAGTCCAGCTATTTTTAATGAAATGGATTGATGGATGAAGAGAACATGAGTGGAATCTTCCGCCTTCGTCGCTTGTTTCCTCAGTGTTTTCTCTGACTCTGGATTTAGATGTAAACGGTAAGGAAACCAGTGGAGGCTGCTGAGGGGGAGGATGGGAGTAAATAGAATGGCATCAAACCATGAGTTTGATGTATTTGATACCGTTCCACCTCCTGTGGTAGAAACATCTCTTTCAATTAAATACTAGACAGTCATTCTGAGGTCCTAGCATCCAGCGGACCGCACTGTAGAGCAGCACTGTAAACAACATGTTGTTTCAGGAGATGAAACATCTCTATTAAGTCTTTTTCAGGAGAATCAAACCCCGAATTTCATTTATCTAACAGTCATGTTAGTGTGCATGTGTATCCATTTTGAAGGACTCAGTGGGCTGTTTTGACAAAAAAAACCTTGGTCGTAGAGAACAGGACATTGAGTACCATTCCACATTAAGTGAGTCAGAGACAGAGACAAGGACGACAGCATAGGCAGACACACACGTCAGGCATCCAAGAAAGACAGAACGTGTAAAACTCAATACACACCAGTAATGACAACAGTTGTAATCATGCTGTTCCCTTACCACCAGCTGTCCTGTGATGTCTAAAGGCAGACAGTTAACTGAAGCATCATCCACATCAGAAGGAGGATTAGGACATTGTAACAGTCCACCGCCACACCAGCCACACACTAGTACATGCTGTTCATAATAGATATGTCATATGTGTGGCTCAAGCACGTGTACATACACAGTGACACGTTAACAGATCAGCGATAATGAAAATGTGCATCATCATCATCATCATCATCATCTCCTTATGACCATTGTGACATCATCCCTCTGGTGTGCATACTTCTTCCTGCATCATGGAGCTGACACTTCCCCTGCGGACACCAGAGCCTGTAGACAATAGTCCCAAAATACCCTGCACTTCTAAACAAGGTGTTCTGAGGAGTAAAAAACTGCTGTGGGATGCTTGCCAGGAGGTGAAGACTTTTCCATTCCACCTAAAACCCTGTTGCTGCCAGGCTGAGAGGAGTCCTCTTTTTCCCTGAGTCTAAGACATGGGTGGTTTTGAGGTTAAGACCGGCAACACGATGCCACTGCATTTGAGTGTTGGTGACGCACCTAATGTTGCCTCAAAGCAGAGTCGTGTGGGATCAGATCCCTAACAGGTTCACACACGCACGCACGCACTCAAAACACACACACACGGAGGGGTAAACAGGGTGGGGTAAACTGGTATTAACCTCAGTGGAGTGCAGAGAGAGGGCATTCGTGAGAGATCTGAGAACGAGCTCTCTTCACCTCAGACTAGGAATCATCCTCTCATCATCACTGGGAGGGAGGAGGACCCCCACAGAGACTTTCCAAAACAAAAAGGCCAATCTGAACCCCTATTAATAAAGCAGGACACTCACATTTCGTGCATACCCTGCCTAATCTCAGGCAGCTGTTATCTCCCTGCAGGAAGTGCTCTTCGCTCTGGGCCCTGGCTGTGGTGCTGGTGCAGTGCGGGAGGGGACAGGACAGGGACCCGGCTACAGGACAGGACGAGGCACCGGGCGATAAGATAGAGTTGTCTCTGTCAGTACCCATCTTTCTTTTCCACTATGTTTCAGTACCCAGAGGGCCTGGCTTCCCCATTCACCCTCTCCATAAGGCACAGAGACCCTGGTTTGGAGAACCGTAGGTCCTAACCTTGGGCAGGGAGAAAGTGATGGGGACCTCCGTCTATAGAACCTTCCTTCTACGCACTGGAGGTTTCAGCGTGTCTGACTACATTCAAAAGTTCACGGTAAGAGACCTGGCTCTCATTGCTTTTGGGTTGTGGTTATACAAGCTAGTTTTATTTTTGTCATTTTATTTATTCAGGTTCGTGGATGAAATGTCTGATGAGATTCAAGACAGACCATTGGTCACACAAGGCTGCCTAATAATAATAGGCATCTAATAAAAGATGCTAGACAAAACTAAATGAATTACTGACTAGACTCTAGAACATTTATGTTTTATTCTTTTATTCATAAGGACCAGGGGTTACATAATATTGAAACACAAATCATCATACACTCAAAGAAAACGATGCATCAGCATCACTGAACAGAAACGAACAAACAGTCTTGTGTGCTCAAAATCACATTAGTGCTCAGTCAGTGAAGCGAGACCAAGTCACATTTACTGTCCCGTATCTAACTCTTTTAGTTTTTAGCATTGCCCTTAACACGGCATGGGAGCATGGGGGAATGTTATTTGGAGGTGGTCAAGAGGAAAACATTTTTTGGGGAGAGGAGTGAGTTATTACAGCTGACTCTTGTTTTTCTCAATTACCATTTAAGTCCTTGAATTAAGACTTTCTTGTGAAGTAATACTTTTATTTTATGTTCTTAAATAATATGTGAAGCATAGCACTCACGGTTAGATCATTTGTTCAACAAGCTTGCCGAAAACATGACTTCTTGCAGAAAAAAGTTGTATTTTTGAAGGGTTGTTATTGTCTATCTATATCAAAATTATCTTCAGGAAAAGTATAAACAGTTTGTGTGTGTGTGTGTGTGTGTGTGTGTGTGTGTGTGTTTGTGTGTTCTTCAGATGAGGAAAGGGAGGACCATCCTACTTAGTGAATTTCATCAAATAAAAATAGTGAAACACTAAAAAAGTTACCCTTTTTAGATAAAACTATACTAAATATATTCAGGTCGCCAAATAATTAAAACACACTATTTTTCAATGAAGGTCTACAGTAGCCTCAAAGGCACTCTGTAGGGTAGCACCATGGTGTAGCCGGAGGACAGCTAGTTGACATTGACTTCAATACAAAACCTAGGAGGCGTGTAGTTCTCACCCCCTTCCATAGATTTACACAGTAATTATGACAACTTCCGGAGGATGTCCTCCAACCTATCAGAGCTCTTGCAGCATGAACTGACATGTTGTCCGCCAAATCAAAGATCAGAGAAGGAATCTATTACTGAAAGCATAAGCTACAGCTAGCTAGCACTTCAGTGTATACAATGTGGTGAGTAGTTGACTCAAAGAGAGAGAAAGACAATAGTTGAACAGTTGGCTATGACTATCCAAAACTGGAATTCTCCCAAGTCAAGGTAAGATTTTGGATTTATACATTTATTTCCTCTGGTGCCCGCCGGTGGAGCTGCTAAACTGCTTGCTGCTGACTGTACACTGCACTGCATGATTGTAGCAGGTTTAATAACCTGTTAGTTCTAGTAGCTACAGTATGTTGACCATGACTTTAACATGGTGACAACGATGTAGGCTGTGTGGGATCATTCCGCCAGTTCTGTTGAAAAACATTTCTTAAACGTAAGCAAGCGGATCGAAACAGGGATAAACATAACTGAATTTGTTCATTAGAAACTCTCGTTTGCAACTGTTGGACTAATGAATACACCCTAGATAAGCTAGATGCTGGCAAGAGTGTGCAAGGCGGTATTGAATGTGTCAATGTCTGTCACCTCGATTACTCACATTCTTCTCTCGACTTGTGTACCTACAATGTAAACATGAATTAATAGGCTAGGTTGTAGCAACCTCACAATGGGTATAGGGAAAATTAGAGTATCATGCACTATCCTAAACCTATCGATGTAATATTGAGCTGGGTGAATGGAATATGAATGACCGTCATTCAATATGCTGTAATAAAAATAAGGCCATGCTCATAAAAAAAAAAAAAATCCTCCCTCATCTTAAACGGCACCAACCGCCACTGGTGTATTAGCATGCTATCTGTTTGTGATCCATAGCTTTAACTCTGGCAGCTGGCTTAAGAACATACACAAGTCCCTATTATCCTCTGGGAAGCTTTACTTGTTGAGTGATTTATGAGCAACATTCCCTCTAAACTGTGCGGGCGCACAGTAGCCCTGAGACTGCTACGCAACACCCCCGGGACCCAAGCAGAAGAAATATCAGCCAATGAAGAGAAGCACCACACAAGATTGAACAATTTTCTAAAGCAGTGGTCACCAACCTCTCGATCGCGATCTCCAAGTTACTCCTAGTCAATAAAGCCTTGTGTTCCTATTTTTTTTTATTAATCTCGGGGCAGCAGCATACCACCCTGCATCCCCCTGGGCAGTGATTGGGGATATTGCCCTGTGTAAGGTGCTGTCTTTCGGATGGGGTGTTAAACGGGTGTCCTGGCTCTCTGTGATCACTAAAGATCCCATGGCACTTATCATAAGATGATTTTAACCCTGGTGTCTAAATTCCCAATCTGGCCCTCATACAGTTATGGCCACCTAATCATCCCCAGTTTACAATTGACTCATTCCTCCCCCCTCTTATCTCCTGTAACTATTCCCCAGGTCGTTGCTGTAAATAAGAATGTGTTCTCAGTTAATTTACCTGGTAAAATAAGGGTAACCTGTTGCCATTTTGAAAGATTTTATCTGTCTTAATGTACAAACTCTGGCTTCCCGGCGGGCCCAGAGAGCAAATCAAGTGTACTATTGGTCTTCCTCTGGCCAATCGGATGGCTCCGATTACCGTGTCTGCATTAACATAACAGGCATCAAATAAAGCTACAGCGATATTGATACTGTGAGATTTAAAAAAATGTAAAACCATGACTAGAGAGAGACTGTCAACGAATACAGTAAAGAGCTGCTGTTTTTATGAGTGAGTTCATGTTTAAGTTCTTACTCAGCCCTGTCAACACTTTGTAAGCCATGAAACGCCTTAATTTCTTCCTTTTTCAATTTAGCGCTACAACAAGCGTTGTAGCAGTAATCAATGAGTAGGAAAGTGTATCGATAGGCATGCGTTGTTGTTATTAGCTGCTTGGAAAGTGTATCGATAGGCATGCGTTGTTGTTATTAGCTGCTTGGAAAGTGTATCGATAGGCTTGCGTTGTTGTTATTATTATCTGTTTGGGTCTTTTTTTTATAGGAATATTTCACATTCTCTGTTCATAAAAGTAACAATATAAATCTGTACATGAGGCAGAAATAATGCGGTGCGACTCGAGTTTTGCCATCAGCGGGAAATGGTGTCCCTTTTTGGTCAGTGGATGAAAGGGAGAGCGGAGGGGATGTTGAGAGGCGGACCCTCAGTCTGCTGCTCTCTCTCCACTGACCATAGATGCAGGCACCATCGGCCCAGTAAAGTAAAAATAAAAAGCTAATTAGTTAAATATATGCTCACTCAGCTGTGCCTCACAAGTAATACAACAACGGATCTATGAGGTGTGCTCATATAGCCTACTTCAAATTATTTTGAAATATAATTTAAAAAAATGTCCCGAACAATGTACCGACAGGGCAATTCAAGCAAATCCAATATGCGGTGATAATTTAATCGGTTAATGTTGCATAGGCTTATGTTTTTTAAGTAATGTTTAAAAAAATCTGAGTGGGAGATCTCGGCATGCATTTTGACTCAAAAAGTGATCTTGACTCAGAAGAGGTTGGTGACCACTGTTCTAGAGTTTTCCCTGTTAACACTTTCAACGTTTCCTTTACTGTTTAATTGTGGTCGAATAAACGCAATATCAGCCACTTTCAAAGTAACATATAGAAAAAGAAAGAACTATGCAAGAGATTTTGTTGTAGACAGAATGCATCGAGTAAGATTCTATTGCATTGACATGCAGGACTCTACACTGACCAGTGCGGGATAACCAATCAGAGTTGCAGTAGGCCTATATGCAAATAGACCATATATGGATCTGTGCCGTTTGCTTTGAATTGGTCTGTGTTTACAGCATGAGTGATCGTGATTAGATGTGCTTGTTTTGAAATCAAAGCCAGAGCAGCATGTAGCCACGTGTGCACATTTTGTTAATATCCTTTGCTAGTTAGTGAGTTAGATAATTTGTAGTCAGCAATAGGGTGGTGATTGCTTCCTACAAGAGCACAACATGTGTACATTTATAGACATCTTGAAAAGTGAGTCAGGTAAAGAGCTTTTTGTTTTTGTTTTAAAGGGTCAGTGTTGTATTTTGAGACAGGCTTGAATAAGCTAAGCAGCCAATAGGCAGAGGGTAGCATAATTTGTCATAGTTTGCGCTCAGCAGACCTGAAATGTGTTCCGTGCCAACATTTATTTAAGGGAACATTGCTTATGAGTGGATACTCAGAAGGGAACAAGTCGTAAACCGTCTCTTCACTTCAGACTACCACCACTATGTGCATACAAACTAACAAACAATGGGAACTTTGGGGAGTCTAAATCTGGCGCTTACCATCACTAAGCCCATTTCAGCATTACTTTTATTGAAATGTATTTTAGATACAGTAAATATTACATCAACCTTTCACTAGGATATGGTGTGCGGTATTACTCCCACAGAACCACAATGGTATTTTAAACTTGTGATTGACATACAGTTGAAGTCGGAAGTTTACATACACCTTAGCCAAATACGTTTAAACTCGGTTTTTCACAATTACTGACATTTAATCCTAGTAAAAATTCCCTGTCTTAGGTCAGTTAGGATCACCATTTTATTTTAAGAATGTGAAATGTCAGAATAATAGTAGAGAGAATGATTTATTTCAGCTTTGATTTCTTTCATCACATTCCCAGTAGGTCAGAAGTTTACATACACCCAATTAGTATTTGGTAGCATTGCCTTTAAATTGTTTAACTTGGGTCAAACGTTTCGGGTAGCCTTCCACAAGCTTCCCACAATAACTTGGGTGAATTTTGGCCCATTCCTCCTGACAGAGCTGGTGTAACTGAGTCAGGTTTGTAGGCCTCCTTGCTCGCACACGCTTTTTCAGTTCTGCCCACAAATTTTCTATGGGATTGAGGTCAGGGCCTTGTGATGGCCAATCCAATACCTTGACTTTGTTGTCCTTAAGCCATTTTGCCACAACTTTGGAAGTATGCTTGGGGTCATTGTCCATTTGGAAGACCCATTTGCAACCAAGCTTTAACTTCCTGACTGATGTCTTGAGATGTTGCTTCAATACATTCACATAATTTTCTTTCCTCATGATGCCATCTATTTTGTGAAGTGCACCAGTCCCTCCTGCAGCAAAGCACCCCCACAACATGATGCTGCCACCCCCGTGCTTCACGGTTGGGATGGTGTTCTTCGGCTTGCAAGCCTCCCCCTTTTTGGTGAGAAGGTGACAACAGTTGGTGCGATTATTCGCAAATGGAAGAAACACAAAAGAACTGTCAATCTCCCTCGGCCTGGGGCTCCATACAAGATCTCACCTCGTGGAGTTGCAATGATCATGAGAACGGTGAGGAATCAGCCCAGAACTAGACGGGAGGATCTTGTCAATGATCTCAAGGCAGCTGGGACCAAGGTCACCAAGAAAACAATTGGTAACACACTACGCCGTGAAAGACTGAAATCCTGCAGCGCCCGCAAGGTCCCCCTGCTCAAGAAAGAACATATACATGCCCGTCTGAAGTTTGCCAATGAACATCTGAATGATTCAGAGGACAACTGGGTGAAAGTGTTGTGGTCAGATGAGACCAAAATGGAGCTCTTTGGCATCAACTCAACTCGCCGTGTTTGGAGGAGGAGGAATGCTGCCTATGACCCCAAGAACACCATCCCCACCGTCAAACATGGAGGTGGAAACATTATGCTTTGGGGGTGTTTTTCTGCTAAGGGGACAGGACAACTTCACAGCATCAAAGGGACGATGGACGTGCCATTTACCGTCAAATCTTGGGTGAGTACTTCCTTCCCTCAGCCAGGGCATTGAAAATGGGTCGTGGATGGGTATTCCAGCATGACAATGACCCAAAACACACGGCCAAGGCAACAAAGAAGTGGCTCAAGAAGAAGCACATTAAGGTCCTGGAGTGGCCTAGCCAGTCTCCAGACCTTAATCCCATAGAAAATATGTGGAGGGAGCTGAAGGTTCGAGTTGCCAAACGTCAGCCTCGAAACCTTAATGACTTGGAGAAGATCTGCAAAGAGGAGTGGGACAAAATCCCTCCTGAGATGTGTGCAAACCTGATGGCCAACTACAAGAAACGTCTGACCTCTGTGATTGCCAACAAGGGTTTTGCCACCAAGTACTAAGTCATGTTTTGCAGAGGGGTCAAATACTTATTTCCCTCATTAAAATGCAAATCAATTTATAACATTTTTCACATGCGTTTTTCTGGATATTTTTGTTGTTCTGTCTCTCACTGTTCAAATAAACCTACCATTAAAATTATAGACTGATCATTTCTTTGTCAGTGGGCAAACGTACAAAATCAGCAGGGGATCAAATACTTTTTTTCCCTCACTGTACTTGCGTACTATTGTTTGTACAGATGAACGTGGTACCTTCAGGCGTTTGGAAATTGCTTCCAAGGATGAACCAGACTTGTGGAGGTCTACAATTTGGTCTTGGCTGATTTCTTTAGATTTTCCCATGATGTCAAGCAAAGAGGCACTAAGTTTGTACCTGTGGATGTATTTCACAGGAGGTGTACCTGTGAAATACATCCACAGGTACACCTCCAATTGACTCAAATGATGTCAATTGTTTTCTAAAACCATGACATCATTTTCTGGAATTTTCCAAGCTGATTAAAGGCACAGTCAACTAAGTAAACTTCTGACCCACTGGAATTGTGATACAGTGAATTATAAGTGAAATAATCTGTCTGTAAACAATTGTTGGAAAAATTACTTGTGTCATGCACAAAGTAGATTCCCCTAACTGATTTGCCAAAACTATAGTTTGTTAACAAGAAATGTGTGGAGTGGTTGAAAAACGATTGTTAATGACTCCAACCTAAGTGTATGTAAACTTCTGACTTCAACTGTACACGTATCATATTAATGTCAGGGGTCATGGAGAATTAGGTACAGCAAAAACTTTCCATCAATAGCTCTCCAAACAGATCCAAATACTGACTCCTCTGGTCTGCCAAGAGCACTAACTAGACCCGCTAGGCACAAACCTTGCCACGCACACTTAGATGCATCAAACACTTGTTCTGATAAATCAGTATACCAGTCAGATACTAACACAAATCCAGAGAATTTCCCATGCTGTTAGCAGGACATGCACCCCAGAATGTTCCATGCAGTGTACAATTTAGAGAGGTGCACACCTGTCAGGAAAGATATAATTAGATTTTATTGGGTTTACGGCAAACCTCCCACTAACCTCCACCCCCAATTCTTCTTCACCCCACCTCACAAAATGTGGTCACGTAACATGGAACTGCCCCCGTAAACAGTAGCTAGAAGAATGGAAACAATGCAGAAGCATTTAGTCGTGCAGTTTTCATATGTTCTCTCTTTTGGTAGACAATACGCTTTAATGGTGTAAGGTTAGACAGGGTTAGATGGAGAGGACCGGAAGAAACCCAGAATACCCTCTCCAGTGACCTCACATGTGTGAAACGTTGTTGTGTCAGGAAGGTAGCTTTGGTGTCACGTTTCCATTTCAGAGGGCAAATACACCAGGTTAACCCTGTTCAAGACAAAGAGCCATTGTATTCCTACAGACAGCTTCAGGGTCTAGTTAGTTGGGTTTCCTTTACTTCCTTTGTCTGATGGTCTCCCACTCTATGATTTTATTGGTGACTGTTTATTTTACTGCTATTGTTACAGATACTGTTACAGACATTAAATACAAGTGTTATGTAACTCCAGTGGTAACACAGCAGCTGTGCAAATGAAGGAAACTGTCTGTGTGTTTGATGTCTAATGGTCCCTCGCGGCAGGCACGTGCACAGATAGGGCTCTACCTTTGCAGAGAACATACTTCCACCCTTTTGGAACTCACTGCCCAAAAATCGTTGTTAAAGTGGTCGGAATAGCAGATTTGGTCATTGATAAGCCCCTAAATTGGAACGCAGTGGCTGTACAGTAACATTCTATACATGACGTCAGAGCTCAGGGTCTCTGCTTCACAGTGCTGTATGGTTTTTGAATGATTGTCGTTCTAAACTTGACAGTCGTTCGAAATCACTCACGTTAATTGGGCAACTTTTGAGCATTAGTTGTTGTTTGGATTCAGTCTTGTGTCAGGTGAACTGTTGTGTCCTCACATTTCCCCATTAGATCCAAAGTGTTCTCCTTCAATTGCTACCATGGTCATGCATATGCTTTTTATAGTTATTTTGTTAGAAAGATTTGCATTTGCCCCTATCCATATAGGCCAGTTTCCACGAGTGTAAAGGGTTAAGCAAAGCAATAAATGTAATAGATCTGTGCTAAATGACTACAGAGTTATTGTAGATGAAATATTAAATTACTTTCAGACTAAGGGTTATTTATTCGTGTCATTTAATTTGCCATTAAGATGTGACCATCTATTGCTTTTATATACAAGTAACTAAATAATCAAAGTTGCCTAATAATTGCTCAACGAGTCCATGACAACGATTGTAGGGATTTTCTTGGGGGGGGAGGGGGTGACCTTTTTTTGTTTCAGCACATGCCCCCGTAAGGTCTTCGCACGGCGCCGGTTCCCGGCAACAGTCAGTCTATAAGGGGATTATAGGTGCATTCTGGACAGGACCCTCTGCCGAATCATAGAGATGGGACAGGGCATCGGGCTTGTTGTTTTTTGAACCTGGGCGATAGGTCAGCGTGAAGTTGAACCTTGTGAAGAAAGATTCACGCAGATTCAGCCTCCTCGTTGTCCGTATGTACTCCAGGTTCCGATGGTTGGTGAGGATGACGAATGGTTCCTTGGCGCCCTCCAGCCAGTGTCTCCACTCCTCTAATGACAACATCACAACGTCGTAATTCCTCTCTGCAGGGGACAGTTTCTTAGAGTAATATGCACACGGATACAATTTCTGTGGATTACCCTTTCATTGAGACAGAACTGCCCCCACGCCCACCTCTGAAGCGTCCACCTCAACCACAAAGGATATTGTGAGATCTGGGTGTTTGAGCAATGGGGTGGAGGTGAAATGTCCCTAGAGTAGAGAATGGCCTTGTTGGCTGCTGGGCTCCACACCAACCTACGGGGACCAACCTTGAGGTGAGAGGGGCGGCGACGGAGTTGAAGTTCCTGATGAAATGGCGGTAGAAGTTGGCAAATCTCAAAAACTGTTGTAACCCCTTTTGTGGTGTTTGGGACTGGCCATGACCTGACCGCATCTACCTTCATGTCGGGCCATTCTCACTCCCTGCGGGCTGATTTGGTAGCCTAAGAAGGAAACAGTCCTGAAATTGGCACTTCTCAGCCTTGATGAATAGGTGGTTAGCCAGGAGGCGTTCCAGGACTGCTCGAACATGAGTGATGTGATCCTCCAGGGTAGCCGAGTAGACCAGAATGTCATCGATATACATGACCACCTGGCGTCCGAGCATGTCCCTGAACATATCGTTAACGAATGCCAGGAACACTGACGGAGCATTGGCTAAGCCAAATGGATTCACCAAGTACTCATAGTGGCCAGACATCGTGCTAAACGCAGTCTTCCATTCACCCCTCTCCCAGATGCGGATGAGATTGTATGCACTCTGCAGGTCCAGTTTGGTAAAGAACCGGGCCCCGTGGAGCTTTTCGATGGCTGCCGGCACCAATGGGAGTCCTCTGTAATCATTGAGTCCTCTGTAATCAATATATGGACGTAACCTTCCATCCTTCTTGGCCACAAAGAAGAAACTAGCTGACGCAGGAGAAGTGGCCGTACGGATAACACTTTGTTGGAGCACCTCTTGGATGTAATCGTCCATGGCCTGGGTCTCAGCCACCGACAGAGGTGTAGACCCTGCCAGCATGTCGATGGCACAGTCCCAGGGGCGATGGAATACAGGTGGCACTGGTCTTGTAGAACACCTCCCGCAGGTCCTGGTATACCTCTGAGATGTTGGGCTGAAGGGCAACCACATGACTCAACCAATGTGGAACCACAGGGGATGGGGAAGCAGGTCCGCTGGCATTCGGGTGACCAGTCTGTGATTCTCATCCTTGACCTTGAAGCCAAGGGAGGCCGAGGATGATCATGTGAAATGGTGCACTGGTGATGAAGGGGATGTTCTCCTGATGAATGGACTCCACGGTGAGGGTGAGTGATTGGGTGATGTGTGCGATGGTTCTGGATCCTAGTGGCCGATTATGGTGGGCTTGAACAGGGAAAAGAGAGGAGAGCGGGTATGAGATAATGTTAAGAGAGGAGGCAAGGATCTGGTCAATAAAGTTCCCAGCGGCACCAGAATCCACTAACGCTGTAGACACAGTACATGAGGGACAGTCAACTAGTGTGATGGACACCAAAAGAGGTTAGCAGAAGGTGATGAAGATGGAATACTCAGTCCTGCCCCAGGAGGTGGAAGATCATGTGACCGTCCCTCTGCTCTTGTGGATCCCGGAATAGGAAGTGCCGGACACGGCTGGAGTTGGTGCCCTCCTTGACCACAATACAGACAGAGCCCCTCCGTCTGCGTCACTCCGCCGCGGTGAGGTGTGTGACCCCTACCTCCATGGGTTCAGGCTCTGATCCAAAGTGTTCACTGAGGGAGGGAGAGAAGCAATTTGAGTAACGACGCTCCTGAAGTGGGTTATCCAGACGGATGGCCATCGAACGTTCCGTCTGGACCTCCTCGCGCAGACCTCTTCTGAATAGCGTGCGATGCGCTGGCTCGTTCCATCCGCTGGATGCTGCTACTGTCCGGAAGGTGAGCGTGTACTTGTCAGCCGTCTGGTCCCCCTGCCGTAATTGGAGTAGACTCTCTGCCTTACGGAGGATGATCAAAGATACATTTAAACAGAGCCATGAACCCCTCATATGAATCTAGCTCCTCCTCTCGTCTCTCCCAGACGTGGCCCATTCCAACGCCCAGTCAACAGAGAAATAACCGTGGCAACCTTGGACCTCTCGGTGGTGTGGGCTCCCATCTGGTGCGTTAAGTAGAGGGAGCACTGGAGTAGGAAGCCACGGCATTTAGATGGGGTGCCGTGGCATCGATGACCTGCGTGGGTTCCTGAATGGGCTGCTGTGCTGGCTTGCTGGGTCAACTGGTTGTAGAGTATCCGCCGCTAGTTGACGGCAACGTCTCCCGGGTATGTTTGAGACGTTGCACACTGCAAAGAACCTCTTCCATAGCCGTCCCTAGTTGTGCCAGCTGGTCATGGTGTTGATGTAGAAGGTATCCCTGCTTGTCGACCGTCTGGGAGATATTCAGTTTTCCATAGTTGGAGTCAGTATTCTGTAACGGAGATGCTGAGAGTCGAGAAGCAGGTGCAGGTGAAACGTTTAATAAAACAACAAACATGGAACGAGCCAACATAACAGTAGCGTCTACGCATAAACACAAGATCAATACTGACTGGGGAAGGAACCTAAGGGAGTGCCAGATATAGGGGAGGTAATAAGTGAGGTAATGGAGTCCATGTGTGCCTCATGATGATGTGCAGGTGCGCATAATGATTGATGCCAGGCGTGTGTAATGATGGATCCCAGGACCAGTGGTTAGTATACCGGCGACGTCGAACGCTGGAGGGGAGGAGCGGGAGTAGACTTGACACAGCCTATATTTGAAATGTTGTTGCGGTCATGGTATTAAGGGCCCACCCTACATTACCCATGTGTATTGGGTCACATCATCATCACTGGCCTGATCTCATGTCACCGCACCTCATTATCTATTGTTTCCTGTTATTCATTGCAGCTGGTCGCCCCATTTGGGGGAGTAGACATTCATTTATGAGCGCTGCTACTGCCCACGCTTACTTTCTGATATGCTAGGACGCTAGCTAACTAGCCTGCCCTGGGTAATGGGGTGGTAAATAGAGTTGTTATGATGGTTCAGAGTTGCTGAGACGCACATCCCCAGTCAGACAAACCCCTTGTGGAAAACCACAGCGGAGCCACATTCCTTTGGTGGGCCAGCATCCTACCAGAGATTTCCATTGCCACTCCATTGCATAATGTGGTTACATTTCAGTGGGATGGTTCCTGGCATAGGCCCAAGGCAGTGAGCTAGCCTATAGTCTTATTGGGAAGGGCTTTATAAATAAAGCACCCAGCTTACATTCTGCCCATTATACTGGGCCTAAGGGACTCAGTCCACTACTTGGCGGTGTTACAGCTGCATATGGATGGCTCTATGGGCCATCTTCTGCTCTCCGGACCAGGAGACAGGAACCCATCATTTCACCAAATCATTGCATCACTATTCGCAGCACTGGGATGAAGACATATCCTCAGAATGTATGCTAACTGAATTAGGAGACAACACTTTTGTCTTCTCAGAAATGGCCTTAACACATATTTACCAAGAGGATTTTGCTTTTAAATTGTTCTCTGGAGCTCATTTGTCAACAGCTGGGCATGTTAGCCTAAAAATATTTTAAGGTCTAGCTTGTTGAATCATTGAAAATCACAGATTGCATCATTGAGGTCCATTTGTCATAGAACTGTCTTTTCAATAATAGGTTAAACAACAAACAGTATTTGCAATACCTGAATACTTTACTAATAACTGGGAGATGGGAAAGACCCATCCAGTAGAAAATGCCAGGATGTTCCAAGAAAACATTCCCATGCCATGTAGGGGAGACAGTAGGGAACTGTAGGGAAGACCGGTGTTGTTTGTCACAGTTTTTACTCTTGTGTGTATTTCTCAGCACCAGTATATCTTACAAGACTCAACGGTCTTGGGTGGAAATAGGGACTCTTTTTTATTCTCATATCTTATTCCAACATGGAGTTATAAGCCATCAAACACACTCGGTTGATTGTCATTTGCGGTGCGTTGTCACAATGTTTTCTAGTAGCTTATTCTTTTTGTAATAGGAAATGACGCAATATAGCACACAGTCTTAGAAATAGCTTTTCTTTGATAGAACGATATTCCTAACAGAATTCAGCATTTTATACCTTGAGAATAACGTATGAAATCTTTTTATTATTTGTGTGTGGATGCGTATGTTTGCACACGCATGTGTACGTGTGGGTGTGTGAAATCAAAAAAAGATGTGTGTGAGAGATACAACACTCCCAAATAGCACAGATACCTCTGTCCAGAAGATGCCGTTTAGACATCGCTTGCAAGACGTCTCACATTCTACATTCTAAATTCTAGAGTTCTACATCGTTTATACGTTGGCCAGGCGTCAACATTCTATTCTGATGTCTCGGTGACGTCTTCCCAATCTGCAAACGCTCCACACTAAATATTCCCAACACATTTTGATATGTCGGCCAAAGGTGTTCATGTTTACTGGGATGGGAGGTCTTTATAGCAACAGCACAAAAGAGCTTGGGATGTATTGTATACCGGCAGTGGCAAGGTCCCCCGAACAGTATGGTTACAATGGAGTTAATAGTGACAGCCAACGCCACCAATGCTAGATACCACGTGGCTTGACCTAGCAACTCAAAAATAGGTTTGGAATAGCTCTCCTTTTCCTCTTTTCGATAATCATAATTTTTCATGTATAATCCCATAATTCAAACATTTATAAAATATAATAACAAGACATGCTTTATACAGTATGTTTTTTATTTTAGAGAAACACACACATTCCACTCACCTCAATGTTTTGTCATGCTGACATGAATTGACTAGGCGGATGAGTTCTTTCAAAGAATTCACACATTTGAATCTTAAAATGATTACACATCACGCTCTAGATTGGGAGTAATAAGCACTGTGACAACCAACCCATGAGACGACCAACCCCAGTCTCCCCTACCCTGGACCAGAGGGAGAGGGCGACTGCTTAGATTCCTGCTTGCACTTCATCATCATTCCTCTGTCTACAGAGGTTTATTTTTAAAGGGAAGTGTCAGCCAATGTCAAGTCACGTTCCTTTGAGCGATGACGGGGGACAGTCGCCCAATCAGAGCAGCTGTGCTGGGCGGACCAGAACCTTTAGATCCACCAATGGTTCACTTCTATCAGCACCAGTAAACAAACTAAAACATATAACAAACAAGCAAACAAACAACCTGTACTTCCCAATGGGGAAGCAACATGACAATGGGTCAACATTTAAAACAACAACCTTTCCAAAGCTCACAGCATCTCTCTTAATACTGGCAAAAGGCCATATTCAAAGGCCGTATTGAAAAGGTCATTCCTTGCATGCCCACCAGTCAAAAGCATCTTCTGAGGTTGAATTTAAATGTTTTGGTGACGTCAAGCGGCCATTGGAATTTTGGCAGCCGCGGGGCTACTAAATAAAAACGTTAGGACAGAGAGGTGGAGAGAGAGGGAGGGGGGAGACAAGTGGAAAGATAAGATAGCGAAGAGTTGGTGTTTATTTAAGTGGTGTCATGTCTCTGGCACATATAGACAACAGGGTCCGGCAGAGCTGCCTGTATGGGAGAGGAACAACAACACCTCGGGAGCTTCAACTAAAATAGATCCAATGCAGCTTGGAGCAAGGTGGATTAGCACAGATTCCTTTGTCTCACCTGACACTTGTTCCCCGCTGTGTGGAATTTCTTGGAACTATGAGTAAACCGGAGACATTGGCCACCTGCATTGCCAAGATGTACGAAGGGGGTAAATTGGACATTGCTAGGGCCCCTTCTGGAGCAATGAAAAAGCCAACTAACAGCCTGCTGAACAGCCTGGGAGGCATGCAGGTCCAACTGAATCAGCTGGAGGTGAAGGTGGAGCAGATAGCCTGCAGTCAGACAGAGGTCCTCAGGAGGCTGGACATGGTGTGCCAGGGCATGGGGACGCTGGAGAAGGACCTGGCCCAGCTCAGAAAGGACAAGGACAGGGGCTCTCGTGGAGGTGGAGGGGACCCTTCCTTGTTCTCTGAGGTCAAGGTACTGTGTGGGGAGACTGTGGCGCTGCTGAAGAACCTGCAGCAGGAGGGTAAATGGCAACGGGAAAAGATTGAGGGAATAGAGAGCTCGGTTTCGGCCGTGGGCAAGCTCTGGGGATATGTGGGGGAAGTCTTCCGAAGCTCCAAGATAGTGGAGTTCATCTTGAAAGGCATCGTACCCTGGAGGAAGCAGGGTCTACTGTACATCCAAGAGGAGGAGGAGGTCAGTGAGCTCATGCTGAAGTGGGCTGGCACACCTTTGCCATTTCATTAAATGTGATGTCCTTAGGTGCTTAAAAATGTTGAGTTATTTTGAGTTATGGTATTAACATTTGCTTTCATTTATTTTGTGAGCCATGACTCAGGTTCACCCTTACCCACTTAATTTAATATTTGTAAAGAACGCAGTGCCTTCTGTACAGTGCCATTATGTTTTGTTCTCACACTTTTAAATACTCATTCAAATGGGAACATGAGGTCAAATTAGTTCATAATTTGCAGCATAGATATAAAATGTTCATCCTGTTTAATTCACCACATGATGTGGTGTAAAATAAAGGGAACGATTTCTCTTTGAAAATGACAAATCCATGCTTTGGGCATGTGGAAAAGGATTTCATTGTTGGTGATTTGACTACTATAGCAGCATCTCTGTTAAATGTTAACTCTTAATAAATGGTCATTGCTATTTTCATAGGGCATGACCTAACATAATGAGGAAGTGTAAGTTGAAGGTGGACGTTTGTCCAGCAAAATGTCAGTTGAAATCCCCAGTGCAAAGTGTTGCTACTATAGCAGCCTTGTGCAAAGTCACTTAGCCTGGCGACCTGTGTCACTGTCTGACTGTCTCTAAAATGTTTGTTCAGCTGCTGGGAAACAAGGTGAGATGTTTCAGTAATGTTACTGTCAAGATAAGACTGTTTGCTAGCATAAAATCCAAAGTGAAACTGAAGTGAGAGGGACTTTTCCCACTGACTGAATGCTTTCCCCCCAGCTCATGACAATTTAGGGTAAAGAATGTGGATTATAATGTATGAAGAATCTATTGATTCATATCAAAATTAGGTTCTCATCACTGGCATCTTGATAATCTTGACATTAAATACTAATGTTTGCTACAACATAAAGTAGCCTACTAACAAACTATTAGAAGGCAGATAGAACCAAATGCTGGTCATCTATTCATTTGAACATAGAATTAGGAATTAGAATAGTAATTTAATAGGATCTCCTATTTATTTATTTAACCTTTATTTTATAAGGGAGTCGTACTAAGACCAGATGAGTCCTGAATTATAGAAATGACAGAAAACGCACACTTCAAAATATAAAAACAAAATGCAAGCAAAAATAAAAACATGGTCATAGAAAACAAACACATTCATCACTAATAAGGTCCTCAATCATCTTTCTGAATTGTCCTAGAGGCATCAAAACATTACATTTAGAAGATTGATCCACAAATAAGGTGCAAGACAACTAAAAGCTGATTTATCTAACTCAGTAGAGACCAAAGGAATTTCCAGAGTTAGCCATCCCTGAGACCGGGTGTGGTAACTCGTATATCTAAAGTTTAGTAATGATGTTAGGTACAGTGGGACTTTTAGTAAAAGGGTTTTATAATGAAAACAGCAATGTATCAACCTAAGTGATATCGAAGAGGTCCAACCAACTTTCTGGCAGAGAATGCAGTGATGAGTACTAAAATTGTTGCCTGTAATGATAAACTGCATCTAATGGCTTTAATGAAGCGCCAGTTGTGTTTCATATAGATCCGTGGTGGGCAACTCCAGTCCTCGAGGGTCTGATTGGTGTCACACTTTTTCTACATCCCTAGCAAATTGCCCACCCCTGACATAGATGATGTCGCCATAGTCTTGGACTGATAGGAACGTCGATTGAATAATCTGCTTTCTACTATTTAGCAAGAGCCCAGACCTATTTGTATAGAAGCCCATTTTTATTCTCAGCTTCTTTAACTAACTCATCAATATGCTTTTTAAAAGACAGCTTTTCATCTATCCAAATGCCCAGATATTTATAAGCCTGGACACGATCAATATGGACACTTAAATAGTGCAAGTGCTTAAATGGTTATTTTTATGCTCTGGACTCCAGAGAATATCCACCCTCCTGTGTGGCTCAGTTGGTAGAGAATGGCATTTGCAACGCCTGGGTTGTGGGTTTGATTCCCATGGGGGACCACTAACAAAATGTATGCACTTACTGTAAGTCGTGTGTCTACTAAATGACGTAAATGTAAACAATATATACTTAGTTTTACCTGCAATACTAATTTCAGGTCAATAAAGTTTTTCTGTATTACAATGAATGCAGACTGTATTTCAGATAGAGCCTGGTCAACCGTGGTGGCAAAAGAATACACAACAGTATCATCGGCATACTTGTGCAGGTTACAATTTTTTACAGACAAGTCAATATTGTTAATGTAAACAGTAAAAAATGCAGGGCCCAGAACCCTGCAGGACACCTTTCATATTATCCTGATTTAACACCATCAGTAGATACACATCGAGTTCTATCTCTCAAGTAATTTATTAACCAGTTACATGCAGCCTGGTCAAGGCCAATGTAAGAAAGCCTCTGAATTAGCAGTGAGTGGCCAACTGTATTAAAAGCCTTTGACAGGTCAATGAAGAGAGCAGCACAATGTTGCCAATTATCCATACATCATTTATAACTAGGGATGCAGCAGAGGATTGATTTGACCTTTTATTTAACTAGGCAAGTCAGTCAAGAACAAATTCTTATTTTCAATGACAGCCTAGGAACAGTGGGTTAACTGCCTCGTTCAGGGGCAGAACGACAGTTTTTTTTTTACCTTGTCAGCTCGGGGATTCAATCTTACAACCTTTCGGTTACTAGTCCAACACTCTAACCACTAGGCTAACTGCCGCCCCGAGATAAGAAAGATCTGATATTTTAGCTGGACAAGCAAGTTTAGAAATCGGGCCACCTTTGTGAAGGGGGAGTATATGGGCCATCTTCCAAACCTTTGGGATAGTACCAGATATAATAGTCCGGTAAAAAATCTGGGTTAATTATTCAGCTATCAAGGGGGCAGAGAGCTTCAGCAAAAAATTGATCAAGCATATCAGCCTCAGTGGAGTTAGATGCTGGCAAAGGGAAGAGCAGTCGATTGACTGACCAGGGTCAGTTAAACCACCATTTCTCTAAAATAAAATATCCTGCAAAGATAAAATGATGACTAAAAGCATCACTTATCCCATTCTTCTCAGTAATGATGCTGGAGTCAGACAGAACTTTTTCAGGCAGGGATGAAGAGGAATTTGTATGCTTCAGTGCATTTACTGTTTTAAAAAATGTAAAAGGATCACCAGCAGAGTCAGAGATAGAGCTTAGAAAGTAGCTTGACTTAGCTTTCTTAATCGAGATAGTATCTGTTTCTCAATTGTCTCAAAGATTGCCAGTCCACTACAGAGTCAGTTTTCCTTGCTTTGGCTCGGGCCTGATTTCTCACCTGAATGAGCTTAGATAGTTAGAGTTAGATCTATCTTTGAATCTGAATTGCCAGAGCAGGTATTCCCAAACTGGGGTGCGCGTACCACCAGGGGTGAGCGTAATGCCGTCGGGGGTATGCCAAATAAAAACGTGATTCACATTTAAAAAATATATAAAACATTTATAAAAATATATATATGTTTTCTTCTTCACATTTTCAAACAGTCCATTTATATTTTCCAACAGGGCTATACATTTGAGTGAGGTTTTTTTCATTTCACTGCCAAAAATAAAATGAAACCATCTAGTGTTCAGCGAAATAACAACACAATGTCAAATACAGGTAGCCTAGTCAAATAATTAACATCCAGTCACATTAACCATTACTCTCTCGCGGGAATTCCACTAACGGTCCATATGTAGCCAAACGTAGCTGCTGCTCATGTTGGTATCTGTACTGATGGCGCAAATGCCATGACAGGGAGACATAGTGGAGTGGTAACGCGTGCAGTTGCTCCCAACACCACTTGGGTACACTGTAGCATCCACCGAGAGGCTCTTGCTGCCAAGGGAATGCCTGACAGCTTGAAAGACGTTTTGGACACGACAGTGAAATTGGTTAACTTTGTTAAAGCAAGGCCCCTGAACTCTAGTGTATTTTCTGAACTATGCAATGACATGGGCAGCGATCATGTAACGCTTTTACAACATGCAGAAGTGCGTTGGTTATCAAGGGGCAAAGTATTGACATGTTTTTTTAAATTGAGAGACAAGCTTAAAGTTTTCTTTACTGACCATCATTTTCACTTGTCTGACCGCTTGCATGATGATAAGTTTCTCACACGACTGGCCTATCTGGGTGATGTTTTTTCTCGCCTGAATGATCTGAATCTAGGATTACAGGGACTCTCCACAACTATATTCAATGTGCGGGACAAAATTGAGGCTATGATTAAGAAGTTGGAGCTCTTCTCTGTCTGCATTAACAAGGACAACAAAAAGATCTTTCCATCATTGTATGATTTTTTTGTGTGAAATTGAACTCAAGCTTATGGACAATGTCAAATGTGATATAGCGAAGCACCTGAGTGAGTTGGGTGCGCAATTACGCAGGTACTATCCCAAACAACTGGATTCGTTATCCCTTTCATGCTCTGCCTCCAGTCCACTTACCGATATCAGAACAAGAGTGCCTCATCGAAATTTTAACAAGCGGTTCTGTGAAAATTTAACTTAGTCAGAAGCTACTGCCAGATTTCTGGATAGGGCTGCGCTCAGAGTATCCTGCCTTGGCAAATCGGCTGTTAAGACACTGATGCCCTTTGCAACCACATACCTATGTGAGAGTGGATTCTCGGTCCTCACTAGCATGAGAACTAAACACAGGCACAGACTGTGTGTGGAAAATGATTTAAGACTGAGACTCTCTCCAATACAACCCAACATTGCAGAGTTATGTGCATCCTTTCAAGCACACCCTTCTCATTAACTTGTGGTGAGTTATTCACAATTTTTGATGAACAAATAAGGGTTTATATGTAAGATGGTTAAATAAAGAGCAAAATTATTGATTATTATTATTTGTGCCCTGGTCCTATAAGAGCTCTTTGTCACTTCCCACGAGCCGGGTTGTGACAAAAACTCACACTCATTCGAATGTTTAAAAAATGTATTGTATAGTGTATAGTGTGGCAGGCTTACAATCATGGCAAAAAACAACATTTGAGAGTACGCTGACCCTGGTGCTAGAGGGGGTATGCAGCTGGAGGTTGAATGTTTGAAGGGGTACGGGACTATAAAAAGTTTAGGAACCACTGTGCCAGAGGAATACATTTGGAGGATACATTTTCTAGAGCCAACTCAGGGTTAGGAATACAAGAGACAGTGGCTAAATCAGAGTAGAACATGTCATGTAAAAATTCTTGAGGAGAAAACCTTTTACAATGTATCTTCTTAATTAAATGAGAATTTGTATTTTGCTGTTTCGTATCTCTAATACACATTATGGGACAATGATCACTGATATCATATGTAAATACTCCGCTAGACACATTTTATTATGCGGGTTAGTAAGAATTAAATCAATCAAGGAAGAGTTAACAGGGTTTTTCACATTTAGCCATGTGGGTTTTGAGATCAATTGAGTGTTTAAAATCAATGCATATGCACTGAGGCCAGGGATAGCCAATCCAGATTCAAATCCCCTAAAATGACCAACTCCGAGGACAGAAAAGGTGTTAAAAACTCAAATATAGCACCAACGTAAGTCTTGTAAAACAATGTGGCCTTAATGGCCACACAAGTACTCTTAAATCTCTACCTGGTACAGCTAGAAGAGGAACCACTTAGCCCAATATTGGACTAAAGGAGCCTAACTTTACTCCTTTGTCCAAGGACCTTCCATGCTCTGTTTAAAGGGCAAATTGGCTCTGGAAGCCAAAACAGCCAAATACTCCATCTAAATATGAATCTATTTTGGTAAAGTTCTAGAAACATAAATCCTCTACTTTCATATCACTTCAAAATACACACTTACTGTACACTGTTTTAACCTGTATTAACACAGTTGCAGCCAACATTATTTTTCACAGACAACACGTTTGTGGCGTCTGTCTTCCGTTTACACACAGCTGTTCGAAGATGCAGATAGCTAATTAGCACAGGTAGTCCACTCTGTCTACCGTCTGTTTTCCGTAAACAAGCACTGTAAACTAATATGGCCGCGTGGGAACCCTAACCCTATAAAGGTGCGTATCAATTTAACCTTCTGTTAAATTATTATATGATAGATAAGGTCGGGGATCTGAACAAATATCCCCCCTACAGAAGACGCCTTCGTCCAATGACTCTTATGGGTATTGAAATGGAACTGACCGTCAAGGGCTACTAGCCACTGTGCTTCTGACTCTGCTTTGCTTGCTCTTAGGGGTTTGAGGCTCGGTATCTGTAAAAAAAACTTTGTGACTGCTGATGTAAAAAGGGCTTTATAAAATACATTTGATTAATCGATTTAAATGTAGATCTTTTTGGGGTGTAGATAGTGTAGATTTATTTAGTGTTAGTAAATAGTCTGATAGTGTTAGGCAGGCAGATGGACTCTATAATGAGAGGCAGTAAGGTATGCCGTGTGAACACAGATCACAACAGCATTGCTTCTTGCCCACCCATGCTATGACCCTGCGGTGTACTTCCAGGCCAGATACACTGCTGGCATCTCCCAGTTACTCATGGCTTAGAGTAAACTAATAACAGAGTCCAGCTGAGTCGGCCCAGTAGGCATCTGTTATCAGTTATGTGTTGTCATTTCAGATATGCCACACCAGTTCATCAATAATACTAAAAAGACCATGCCTCAATCATGCTCCATGCCTCAAGTCCATGCCTGAATTATTGGCAATGTGGTGATGAGTGGATGTGAACAAACATTTAGATAAGATATTTCATCATTTCTTATTTCTCCTGTTTGCTATATGTGGTTTGTCTTGTTCAAACTTGAAATCATACGTACTCCTGGAATTGAGCTACTATATCACATTGTTGGTAGAATGATTGTTAAACCTGATTGTGAGGAAGTAGTAATGAACAATATATATGAAGGATGTTTTCTTCCCTCAGAAAACTAAATCAGTAGATAGCAGAGTAAAGCCTAAAGTCACTCTTTGCGACCAGGGGACTCAGGTCCAGGAAGAGGGCTTACAAATCTCCACAGGTAAGCTGGACTTGTCTCTGTGTTATCTGTTGGCATTGATACATATTTTTCAGTGAATGTTTTTCAATCAATCAATCAATCAATCAATTAATCAATCAAACATTATTTATACAGTACCAGTCAAAGGTTTAGACACACCTACTCATTCCAGGGTTTTTCTTTATTTTTACAATTCTCTAACTTGTAGAATAATAGTGAAGACATCACAACTATGAACTTGGTCTTTAACAAACAAGGCACACCTGTTAATTGAAATGCATTCCTCATGAAGCTGGTTGAGAGAATGCCAAGAGGGTGCAAAGTTGTCATCAAGGCAAGGGTGGCTACTTTGAAGAACCTAAAATATATTTTGATTTGTTTAACACTTTTTTTTGGTTACTCCATGATTCCATATGTGCTATTTCATAGTTTTGATGTCTTCACTATTATTCTACAATGTACAAAATTGCAAAAATAAATAAAAACCCTTAGTAGGTGTAGGTGTGTCCAAGCTTTTGACTGGTACTGTATATCACATTTCTTACATCAAATGCATTTTAAGGTGCTTTCAGTCAATGTTGACCAGTTACTGACAACTGCCTGGATGTTTTCTGCTAAGTTAATGTGAGTGGGTGGGGATTTCATAAGCAAATTAGTGATTACTTGAGCTAATTCCTTCTCGTACATCTGTTGCTGTTCTCCCATAGGTGACCAGCAGGTGGTAGAGCTCCCTGTAAAGGAAACGAAGGCCACAGACCATGGAGTGGAAGTCCCAAGTCCTCCTGAGCATGATCTCTGCAGGTTATCAGAAGCTCTCACAGAGGGCCCTGCAGTCGACGAGGCCTTATTCCTATCTACCAATAGTGATTGGGGTAGTAAAGGCTCTCGCAAGCCCAAAGAGGTCACCTTAAAGAGCAGAGAGCCCACCAGAGTCCAGACCTTCGCCCCTGATGTGGTCGTAGCTCAGGTGGAGGTCACCATCGAAGTGCTTTCTGAGCTGAGGAGGTAGGCTGTCACTGATTCATAACCATTAGAAAATGCTGGAATTCCAAAGTGCAATCTCTCTTGTTATTAAGTGCTTTTTGTCAACAAATAGCAGCACCATTACTCCCAACAGGGTTCTGAAAAGTGTGACAGGTGGAGCTGTTGAGTTGACGTCAATTGCCATCAAAGAGATCTAACAAAGCACCTGCGCTCGCTGACCTACACTTTCAGCTAGAAATGTGAAAGCACAGGGGGGATATGATAAATTATCCTCAAGCTAAACCCCACTGCTGCCTTTTCATGTCTCTAGTGAAAGGGCTTCAAGTGGCAGTGGGCTCTCACTCTGAGTAGGGTGAGCAACATGAGGTACATGCTAAAGGGAATACAGAACATCAAAGGGTCCTTCTGTTGTTACCAATTTTTACATGCCTACTCTAAGTGGCATTTCAAGAATGGGGGCACTTAACAGGAGAATCAGCATCTGTCACTACTCATAGCCTATAACTTTTATTGTTACTATCCATATTTTGACCTGCACTGTTGGAGCCCAGAGCATAATATTTTCACTGTACTCTGCAATTACATCTGCATCCCTGTATATGTGACTAATAAACAACATCTCAAATGTAATCTAATATATTGTTGTCACCTTGTTTTCATTAGTTACATGTATATTCTGTTTCATTCATGAAGAAAAAGTGTAGGTCTGTGCATTGTTCAAACATTGACTGTTTTGTAATGTTACTGTGTTGCTAGGACTCCTGACGTGACCTTGATGTCGGTGGGCAGTGAGTTAGACAGTCAGTACATCAAAGTCAAGGAGACAGAGGTTCCACAAGGTCCAGAACCCACTGCATCTCACTCACTTACCTCCACCACTGAGGAGCAACCGCTAGAGCAACAGCCGGAGCAATCGCCGGGACAACCACCGGAGCAAGCCCCTGAAAGTCTTCCTCTTCCTTCCAAGGAGGACACTCTCCCTGAAGAGGACTTTACAAAGGCTGCGGTCAGTCCTCAGGAGCCAGTTATCATTTTAACACCACCAACCCCGTACAGCAGTGCGCTAACAAGCCCACTGGATGTGGCCACCAAACCGGAGCCAGAGCCAGTAACGACGGTCCCTCAGGTCCAGCCTGAGCCTGTGACGGCCACAGAGCAGCACAAACCTGTCCCACCTCAACCAGAGTCTGAGACAGTGAAAGACTCTGCAGAACCAGTTATCCCTCAGCCAACTCCCTCTTTAGTTGTTAAAAACCCTACAGCAACTGCACAGGGGGCAGCCCTGGATGCACAACTATTGGTCATAGGTAAGAAGGGCAATGTCATTTTCAGCACAATATGGATTGCACAACGGTATGTTACTGGGTGAAATGCATTATGGAATATGCTCCTCATGGTCTGTCAATCCTCCTATAAGTCCACAGACCATGCCACCAAGCAGATAATAAATCATGCTCCGGTGCTCTTCTTTTCCAGATGACTGCCCACCCTCACCCGCTCCCTTTGAGCACCGCATCGTGAGTGCCAAGCAAGTCCCGATGGGCTCTTATTACGCTGTAAAGCCTAACGAGGTTCTCGGAGGGTGAGTCCTAATTCTTCAGGGCAACGAGAATGTGTTTACCGTACACAAAGACTGCGGTGCTGCATATATTATTCCCATTATTGTTACCCCCAAACACAACAGACTTACTCTAAGTGAGGGCTACCAACTGTTATTTTACTATTATAAGTACACTGTCAGGTCTACCCAATGATGTTGGCTGATGTAGTAAACACAAGAGGAGCGGTTTGCTGCAGCAGCGGTAACCAGGCACAGCATTAGCAAATAAACAGGGTTAGACTGACAGACTGTGCAGTATAGTATGATAGCAGGCGATGGGCAGAGCAGGGAGAGATAGTATGTATCAGCAGCAGAGCTGAACAACTGGCAACACAGACATGGCTAATCCCCAACGGAGTCTGCAAATAATCACTGGCTTCTTTTATGCTTGTCATGGACAGGTTTTATTTTGGGCATGTGTTGAGTTTCCATTTGCATAGGGGCTTTTTTAAATCTCCATGGTCCGTGTAGAGTAGAGGCGCTCTCTCGCTACATAAAGAAGTTGGCTTAGTAAACTCTCCATGTGTGGCGGATGATGATGTACTTCCAATGAAACCAGAGGAGTAAAACAGGTCCTTGGAGTATGTCTGCAAAGCCCTGACAGAGGTCAACACAAAGGATACCCGTCAAGGTTGACTGCTTGTGGGTCTGTGCTGTGCTCTTTGGTGCCTTTGTCGGGGTGTATGTAGCCTTGAGCTCTAGCATTTTAAAGGTTCTACCTAACCTGAAGCACGGATTCCGAGAATACCGCGTTGAGACTCTGTGCTTGCGCGGCTAGGGTGTATGTGTGTTCATCAATGTCTACGAACAAATATTAGTGTTCTCACCTGTTGCTTTAGCATGTATGTAAAGTATCTATGCATTCACAAGTGGCCTTGTTTCCACAGGGGACGTTTTGGGCAGGTCCATAAGTGTGCAGAACTGTCGTCTGGCCTAATCCTCGCTGCGAAGTTGATCAAAGTAAAGGGAATGAGGGAGAGAGTAAGTGGATACACAACAACAGACCTGTGGTCTTTATACCCCCTCCTCTCTCTGACTCCAACCTTTCACCACCCACCCTGACCTCTCTCTATGTTCCTGTCAAGTTTATTTATGAGGCTCTATGTGAGCAATTCTCTAGCCGCAGCTTAAAGAGATACTCACTAGTACAAACACACACGCGTACACACACACACACACACACACACATACATACTAGCTCTCTCTCTATCTCAAAATAAAAAAATTACTATGCAACAAAGTTAAAGCTGCAATATCTCACTTTTTGGATGACCCGACCAAATTCACATAGAAATCGGAGTTATTGATCTGTTATTTTCATTGAAATCATGTTTAAAGCCGTGTGTACACTATACAATTTTGGCCCTGATTTAAATATCCCAGACAAGTTTTTGAGATCAAAGACAAAATCCCCATGTCGTTGCCTACTCAGGGACCGCGGCCGTCACCGACTCATTTAATATGAGTGGGTCAGAGGAACAATCTGAGGGCTACCGATCTCATCTTTGAGCAGTCCCAGACGTCTCGATTTTATCAGCACAAAATCTGCAATGCTCTTGTAGTGTGAGATGTGCAACGGCAACTTTTTGAGAACAGTGATCAGTAATAGGTCAATGAGAGCTCGCCAGAGAAGAAGCCAGTGGTATGATGACGTTGTTTCGCATCACCCAGGATGTGTAGACTCTCGAGCAGGAGCCATGCCTACCACTAGTATTTTATTTATTTTACCAGATAAATTGACTGAGAACACAGTCTCATTTACAGCAACAACCTGGGGAATGGTTACAGGGGAGAGGAAGGGGGATGAATGAGCCAATTGGAGGCTGGGGATGATTAGGTGGCATGAGGGCCAGATTGGGAATTTAGCCAGGACACCGGGGTTAACTCCCCTACTCGTAAGTGCCATGGGATCTTTAGTTACCACAGAGAGTCAGGACACTCGTTTAATGTCCCATCCAAAAGAGGGCACCCTATACAGGGCAATGTCCCCAATCACTGCCCTGGGATATTTTTGTAGACCAGAGGAAAGTGTGCCTCCTACAGGCCCTCCAACACCACTTCCAGTAGCATCTGGTATCCCATCCAGGGACCGAACATGACCAACCCTGCTTAGCTTCAGAGGCAAGCCAGCAGTGGGATGCAGGGTGATATGCATTTGTACTTGCCTTTGACCAAAGCAAAAGTGTCAAATCGTTACAGCTATGAAGTTAAGAAGCAATGTTATTCAATTCAAAATGTTGGCTACACATTTCAACTGTGTATGGCAAGCATGAATGTCTTACTGAAAACTTTTATGAGGCTGCTTTGAGCCACAGCTCGTTCTAGCTACGTTAACAATCTAATCGCATCATCACGTCATTGTTTTCACGAGACAGCGTGGTGGTGTGGAGAATCCTCATGACCAAGTGAAGAATATTGTAGTGTGTGACACCCCGTCTGTGACAGATCGGCAAGCAAGACAAATAACCACAGGAAAGACTGTTGTTTAATGTGAGAGGTTCAGCGATGTTTGGATTTTGAAAGTCGTGTAGTGTACACCCGGCGTAAGAAGCGATAGATCTGTTCTATGTGCACTATTTCTATGCTTCCCGTTGGTAAGTTTCATTTGTGCGTCTTTTAATTTCGGATCTGTACACCAGCTTCAAAATACACCAGCTTCAAAATACAATATTGTTGGTTATTGAAAAGATATTTCCAGGAAATGGCAGATTGATTTCTGCACATTTTTACACATATTTACCTTTTCTATTCTTACTCTTTCCATTTCTCTTTGACACTCACAGACACACACTCGCTGAGAACGCACACAGCATGCACCTGTGTCTCTTCTCTTACCCAAAATCCATCACGGCTCCCATCAAGATTCATTTCAATTCCTTCGCCTCCTATTACACCTGCTATTCACCACACTCTCTTTTTAAGCACTTTTTCAATGATGCAACTTTGGCTTCTCTTCTGACCTTGCCTTTATTGACACATTGAATGAGTACAACAGAAAGCTGGTACAGAAAGCTGATAGTGAATTTGTGATTAATAATGCATTTCTTAATCCATCATACACTGAGCAAAGTAGGATGTTTCTTACGTCCAATATGTGATGTACGCATTTTGTTCAGAAGTAATTCATTTCTGTTTGATCAGAATGGCAAATGGCTCTTATGTAATCATACATATCAGAAATATCCACTTTTAATTAGTTTCTTACTGGAATAATATCATATAATATATTTTTAGGGTATTTCAATTACTTTCAAATTAAAATACTTGTCTTTTACACATTTTTATTGTAAAAGACAAGTATTTTAATATTGGAATGTATTTGAAAATACATTTGCATGTATTTGAAAATAGTCAAATACACTGACTCAAATACACTACCATGCATTTAGCCCAGTAGGTTAGGTATGTGAAATAATGTATTTGGAAAGAAGCATTTGAAAATCAATTTTAAATAGTAGGCTATTTATAGTAAATTACTTGAAAATACTTTCAAATAATTTCAATATAAGTAGTTTATTGGGGCCACATTATTAGATGACTGATAGGGGGTGCTGTGTTGAAGCCACCATGCCTCCATTTTGTCACTCCCCCACCATTGTAAAAAATATTTTGGAAGCTATAGAAATGCATTTACTAATGTATACATTTGTTTTTGCCACATTTATTCTATTACAGACACCGTAATGTATACCTTTAAATCATAGTATAAGTTTGTTAGATGACTAATGTTACTGTCCCCACTATAACAGCAAAAATACTTAAATACATGTAATCTTGACCTTGAACATTTCATTGAAATACTGTAGAACTCCATTAATTCCTATGGAGGACTGTGCCTACTGGGGAGTGCCAATATGGCTGACCAGTGGCTTCAAAGCCTCTCACTGGCCAATAAATAGCATCAGCAATCCAGGGTTTGTATACATCATTGATTTGAACCCAGGCCTGCATTATACATTGTTCAATGAATGTGTTTAAGGTATAGTGTCATATTCGTATAATTGGTATGGGTATAAGAACCCTCCAGAGGGGTTAGATTTTTTTTCTCTAAAATCATGAAATGTGATAGATTGTTATTTTCCTTTTGCTGAGGTTGAGTGACTTCCTGCTCTCTCTTCTCTTATTTCCTTATTCTCTCTCTCTCCTTCCTCCCACTGGGTAACAAAGGATGAAGTGAAGAATGAAATAGGAGTGATGAACCAACTTAACCATGTGAATCTGATTAAGCTTTATGATGCCTTTGAGTCACGGACAAACCTTACGCTTATTATGGAGTAGTAAGTCATTATTCTCATTAAGTCAGTATTTAGAAATTGCAACTCTAATAGCACCACCTATCTGCATTTCATGTGGGACGGCAAACACTGTTCCAGGCTATAAAGCATTGTTTTAGTGGAATTAACCTCTATGTCACTCAATTTCCTCAGCTCTTCTTTGCTCTTGCACAGTAGCACAATATCACTTTCACGGCACTGACCAGCTCCCCGTCTTTGCAGTGTGGACGGTGGCGAGTTGTTTGACCGGATCGTTGACGAGAACTACCAGCTGACAGAGCTGGACGCCATCGTGTTTATGAGACAGATCTGTGAGGGGGTACAGTACCTCCATCAGCAATACATTCTCCATTTAGACCTCAAGGTAAAAATCATATACTATACATAGAATACATTGCAAGACTTGTTAGTTTGACATGGATTTGAATTGTATGACATATCACCCTGGTGTGAGGATTCTTACATGCTCTCCTTATTTCCTCTCAGCCAGAGAACATTCTTTGTGTCAACTCCACAGGGAACCAGATCAAGATAATAGACTTTGGTCTGGCCAGAAAGTACGTTTCTCAGTATTTTCTCCATTCAGTGACAATAACTGTTTTAATCTACAAATCTCGTCTATTGACATCCCCTTTTCCCATCATCCTCAGTTGAGTAGCCATTGAGGTAGTCATGGTAACAGTCACCCAGTAGACAGCTTGGTAAAAAGTTGGCCATCTCTGTAACTCTGAGTCTCCACCCATGAAGCTCTGTTGTAAGACGTGAGATCTGTATGTTCCCATAGTTCAAATGTGCTTGTCTCCCCTCAGGTACAGACCCAGAGAGAAACTAAAGGTCAATTTTGGCACCCCAGAATTTCTGGCTCCTGAGGTGGTCAACTACGACTTTGTCTCATTCCCAACGGACATGTGGAGTGTGGGAGTCATTACTTATATGCTGTGAGTATCACCACACACACACAAACACACACGCAGAGAAACACCTCCGCTTGACAAATATACTCACCACACACCTCTGCAAGGCAGCAGCATCAGTCATACCTTGTAACACAGTGGCGGCTGTTGGGAGGAGCTATATGAGGGCGGGCTCATTGTAATGGCTGGAATGGAATAAATGGAACAATATCAAACACATCAAACATGTGGAAACCACATGCTTGACTCCATTCCATGAATTCCATTGCAGCCATTACAATGAGCCTGTCCTCCTATAGCTCCTCCCACCAGCCTCCTCTGGTGTAACATGAGGATCTGATCTGTTGTAAAGGGTCAACCAAGGGTATCCTAGCCACTGGAAACATGCTTGCCATCCATCCATAAATGCACATTTGTCTCTTGTCACTCACACTAGCACACTAGGACTAAATTCATACCCACTGCTGCCCCCTCGCAACGTTGTCTGTCAGCCTCAACCATGGCCCTGAATGAACTGTGTGCATCCCAATGGCCGCCTGTTTTTTCTCAGGACCCGGCAGATTCAATTAATGCTAATAACCTGACATCTGTCCAAGGAGATTTAGGAGGGTTCGCCCATAGTAAGAATGTGTGGCTGTCCCACTCTATGCCGCCAGCTTGCCTGAATACCTAGCACTACCCAGGGCTCCATGGTGCGAATTGAATTATTCTATTCTATTTAGAGTAAGCACCAGCATGTGAGTGTGTTTTGTTTCAATTTCTCTGGAATGTGGCACACACATCTGCTCCTTCGTAACCATTGCCCACAGTCTTCGTGTTGAAGTGTGGTACGGGTCTAAGATTCATATTCTCCAACTTCGTGTTTACATACCTGGCCCATACTTTTCATTCCATGCAACAGGGCACTAAGGCAGAGCTCTCTGTAGCATCATGATTTTGATTAATGCTTTGTCTTTCTAATGAGTCTGTGTATAGAAGGACTATATGAAAATGTAACTAACCAAGAATATCTCCTTGTTTTATTAGTCTGAGTGGACTGTCTCCGTTCCTGGGGGACAACGACGCAGAGACTATGAACAACATCCTTCACGCCAACTGGGATTTTGATTCAGAGGCATTTGAGAATGTCACAGAGGAAGCTAAGGACTTTGTTACCAGACTGCTGATTCCAACTAAATGGTATTCCATATCTTCCTTACAATTCATTTTTATTCATCTATGTTGTTTCTCCCTCTTTGTCCTCCCCACTCAATCATGGCCGTAGCACCATCTCATTTAGTAAAATGAAAAGGCCTATTGTTTGCCTAAGGCAGGAATATTCCAACTGAATGCACCTCATTGGCACTGAATCACAATCAGACTGTTGATGGTTCATTTTGCCATTTGTCTAAATGGGTTATTTGAATATGTGCCATGAAATCCAAATTATTCAAGTAAACAGGATATAGAAGGTCAATAGAAAGTAGCACATTTGAGTCACATTAAATGCAAACTACACTGCCAGGGCCTGAGTGAGTTGTGTGTGCTCTCACACTGGACTGTTCACTGAGTGGTCAGCTGGCAGAAAACAACGACAGCCCGGATTGCAGATGGCAACAGGCACCTTGTTGTTCTTTCTGTGCTGTGTCACCGTTAATGATCTGGTCATTCATAATCGGGGCACTCAGTTGTGTGTTATTCACCCCCACACCCACTATCAGCCATGGTGTAGAGGATCATAGTGGCTCATCATTTGCCTCACTCTGTAGGCTACTTTTCTTTCCAGGGAATGGGTACATCTCTGCTGTTAGCACCAGCTATTTCATGATAGGATACCATCATTAGATGAGGCATGGGGTTACGGAGAAGGTTTTCACCCCATAATGGCAGCGGCATTGAAAACTCAGTTTAGAAACAGAAAGGGAAAATACGGTTTTGGAAGTTGTCAAGTTTTGGGAGTTGTACCACATCGTGTAAAACTATAGTCAACCAAATCTTTTGATGAATGTCCATTTGGGCCATAGACCTGTGTGTATTGATACCCCTATCCTGGGTCTGTATTGTAGCAGTCGACTCAGTGCAACTGGCTGCATGAAGCATGCCTGGCTGAACAATCTGGAGGATAAAGCCAAATTGCACCAGGTGCGGCTCAAGTCCCAAGTCAAGCTCCAGCGCTACCTGGCCGCTCATAAACAGTGGAAGGTAAGGACTGAAGCCATTTACGCATGTTCCCATGCGTCCCATCATAGGTCTACACGTTGCATCTGTGTTACAGTGAATTGTCTGAATAAAATCTAAATTAAATGATTCTACTTCCTTGCAGAAACACTTCTACGTGGTTGCTGCAGCCAACAGGCTGAAGAGGTTTCGCCAGAATCACCCCATAAACACTGTTTAGCATTGAGAAGACTGCTATCAAAGACTGAGTAGTTGTGCCTTGCGTGTATTGCTGCCGTGCTGCACCTCCATGGCAGGCATTTATGCCATTTATGCTAGTTGGACTGAGGCAACAGAACAGGACGTGATCTGCAACAGTGTCTGGCATTGGTATGCAAATTGCAATGATGGACATTTATTGAAATGTACTGTAGTATTCTAATCACCTTTTATACGGAACAGTGCACAACTTTGTGCAGTCTTCCTGTGGGTGATGTTAGTGATGACTAAATTATCCGGGGCTCACAGTGCGCTTCAAGCAGGTAGCCTACAACTTACTTAGGTGTAATTGTTTATTTAATGACAAATCTTACTGACATATGTTTGAACTGCTTTACTGAATGTACATCAAGATGAAATCACAATGACACATTATTTGCAAGGCTTTTTTTGGTTTATTGAATATGGTAAGTGAATCTTCACAATCACACAGATGACCTTGTCTTGTCAATCTTTCCTTCTATGAAGGCTTTGAATGGGCCACTTGTTTGCATGTTACACAACCTGACTGACTGTAGTGTTCCAATATAGCATTATTTTGTGTGTCCCCACCTCCACTTGAACTCAGCAAGAATAACTCAATGACTTTAAATGTTAATTTATTAAAATAAGTGAAGCCACAAAAGGACAGACTTTTACTATTGTCAATAGTCCAACACAGTAGAAGCATCATAACACCCATAAACACAAAAACGGTTCCAATGGTTTTTGCGCCATTCATTTTTCACATCGTGAATTTTACAAATTCAAAAAAAATTGTGTTGGGTGTAAGTTTAACTTCGTGTGCCGTTTTGATAGCTGAGTAATTCTCTCGGACAAGGTCAGTTTTATCAATATAGTTGCCTAAATTCTCAAAATCGCAATGCTAATTATTGATAAGTTACCTTGTCCGACAGAGATTAGTGCAGCTATCAAAACGTCACACCGGGGTAATCCTACACGAAACACATAATTTATCTTAAGTATTTCTAAAATCCCAGATGGAAAAATGAAAAAAACGATTAGAACCATTTGACTCATACTGTGGTACGTCAAAAGGGATGCCGAAATATAAAAACAGTTGGTAATGCCAGCTGCCAACTGGTAAGACGGTCTATAATCAACCATAAATTGTGATAACAAAATGAGGGAAATTGTAGTTAGCCATTTTTAAAACACCACAGAATGTTCATCTTAAAACTGTATAAATCCAACACATTGACCAGCAACAGCACAATTCTCTTAAGAGTAAATATCATACACAGCCACTGAGGGGCAGACAAGTCAATGTACTGTATGAAATACAAACATATCATGCTTGCTTATTGCATAATATAACCATGGTTGAAACAATAAACCATAACATAAAAAATTAACACTAATAAAAACACCTCTTTCAGTTAACCTTCTCCAAAAACTGAAGTAACTCAGATATGGAGCTACTTTGTGCTTCCTTAGCAGACTTGTACCTGCTCATTAGCGTTCACATTCAAAGAAAACGAGAGCTCCAGCCTCACTACTCAGCACACCGTACAGCATTTTCACTGATCACATGCCCAAGCCGTGAGAACCTTTCCCCTTAGTCAGCTCAGCCATGACACTCTCTTATTAAAAAAACAGCAATGAATTTCAAATGAACTTTCATGCATTGGCTTGTTTGGCTTTAAGGGCATTTTCCAAGATTCTTCGCTTCCACTCTTCGTAGTCCTCTGTTGCACTCTCCTCAGAGTCCTCTTTCAGCTGCTTTTGAGACGTTGGCAGATCTTCCTCTGAAAATGGAGGAAAAAGCCTTAGACTACACAAAATATTCCCCTCTAACACCGTTTTAACTCAACACAACAGCAAAGATTAAGAGTTACAAACTTCTAAGGACATAATCAGGAATTTGGTATGGTTATTATTTGGTCACACTTACCTTCCTCTTTTTGTTCAATACTTTCTATGAGTGTTTTCTGTCTTTTCTGTGCCATTTTAACTGGATTCTTCAGTGGGGTGGCTTCTTCTAATAGGGGAAAAAAATCAAGAGATACTTAAAGATCATACCTGGGGAGAGAGGATTTCAGCCACGACATTCCAAGTTTGCTTGTAATAGGCATGTATGCCGCGATAGGGACATTCGATCAAGTTTTCAGTCATAAAGTAGAACATCCACTCTCTCCCTTGTAACCACGACAACAAGGAGAGAGAGGAATGACCTACATTCTCTTTTCACGCAGTAAAGTAAAAATCTACACACCAGGGGCAAAAGTACAAATGGCCACAATAATTCATACCCCAGCTTTCTGAAGCGTATGTCACAGAAAAAGATATTGTTAGTTAACAGAACGTTATGGCTCTGAAGTACATTTTTAAATCCAAAAGCCCTTCCTGGGCTTTCACCCATTTCCCACCATATGTTAGTCAAACCCCTTTATCATTTGACAGCAGACTTACTGCAGATGTCCTGTCCCAGTTTCTGGAGCTGGGTGCACAGCCTGTCAAAGATTCCCTTTTTAGCACCAGATGATGCTACCAGCTTCCTATCCACTTTGATCTTCAAGCATCTGGTGAGATGTCCATGGGGATAGCGATTAGGTTTCATGAATCATCAGGTTGAATGGTTTATGGAGAAACAGAATACAGTAACACTCACTTGCATGCAGCGTTCAAAGCAGCTGTAGTGAAGAGAGGTTTTGACAGGTCCACATCTTTCTGCTGAGCAGCAGGAAGGCTCGCTTCATACCTGGAACACAAACATGGATTCATCTTAATAATTTAACATATTTACATTGACCAACTTTTACGATATTTGGGACTGTCTTGTTCAGGATAGAAGACTTGCTAAATATAGTAGCTTACAAAAGATTAGAAAAATATAGTTATAAACAGATGTAGGCTACTCTTCAAGTTCTCACCGTTCTAGTATTTGGGTTGCTACTTTGACTGCATCCATGCACCCAAACTGAACAGCAAGGTCTCGGAGTCCCAGATGAGACTCAAGGCCAAGCATGCATTCTATGGCCTTCAGAGTGCTTTGATACTGCTTCTTGTTCAACCCGGATAATTTGACGGTATATTCCTGAAGAAACGTTTTCATAGGGCACGTTAGCGGAGCAACACCAGGGTATTTAGTTATTTGATTAAGAGGCGAGGTGCCTTGTCATCACAAAGCTAAATGTAAAAAAAAAAAAAAAAAAAAACGTACTTTGTCCAATGGTAACTTCATTGATGTTGCTGCCAGCTCTAGACAAATTACTGCTTTGCTTGTACCTGTAGTATTTCCGAGTCCTGTGCATTTAACCAGGGATAACCGCACGTACTCCTCTGCTTGGCTGTAATATAGATGCAAACAGAGTTTAAGAAACGTTATCAAGAAGCGGAATAATAACAGCTTTTGGCAAGCATTTTACCTAGCGAACGTTAGCTTTGAACTATGCTCCCGTCTCAAGTATACTAGCTAGCTAATATTATCGTTTTACAGACTCACCGTAGAATTCTTTCAGAGGTTATACCCATTTTAGATGCAAGTTTGGTAAACATTTCTTTTTCCATGTCCGGTAAGTAACAAATGTTCGTGACTGCCAACGAGAGAATAAAAAGCAAAGTTGTCGAGTTGTCAGACACAGAAACTTGCCAGACTTTCGCGGCAAAATCGGCAGACACCACCACGCCTACCAGCCATCTAGCGACATTCTATTGGCTATGACGAGACGACGTCAGTTTGCGTACTTGTCGCTGAAAAGAATAACAGCATACACACAATTTTTTTTTTTTTTACAAAGAGAATTGAGCATCAAATTATATACTCACAATATATTTGCATATATCACACTGTAGTATTTGGATCTCCGCTGTCTAAATATTTGTGCTAGCACTGCTGTAAACTGTAATTTAGCCAATGGGAGACGTATTCCCACACTTTGTTTTCGGCTCAGCCAATGCGGGCGATTCTGTGGAAAGGGTAGCTTGGTCGTCACTAGTTATTACAGCCACAAAGTCATGAACCCCGCCCATTTCCACAATTTATCTTCTTAAAATCTGTTTTTAAACCTAATCATAACCTCAACTCTAACCTTAACCACACTGCTATGCCTAACCCTAACATTAAATTAAGACCAAAAAGCAAATTGTTGTTTTCGTGAATTTTTACGATATATTACGATTTGACCTTGTGGCTGTGGTAACTTGTGGAAACCGGGAAGCTGGGTGGATTGGTAGCAGTCACATGACTGGGAAACGATTTCAGGGTTAGCTACCAGTTTGCTGATACAAACTTGATAATCATGGTAAGTGAAACGGATAAGATAGCTACTCTTTATACTTGGGAATATTATCCATCTGTGTGAGTCATTCGTTTTAGGTATTGTTTTTTTGTTATTGCTGAATGGCTGATACTGAGACTCGAGAACAGACTCAAATTGTGGGTGTCGCTAGCTAGCTACGGCCTATCTAAAAACCATATAGCTACCTGCTAGCTGGCTAAGGCTACTGCAGGCTAACTGTCAACACATTTCATTTGTGAAAAATCGACCGATTCGTTGTTGCCTAGCATCTCTTATGGTCTATTATTTACATCTCTTACTTTAAAACACCAATTTCACAAAGTCAAAGGAGTGCAGTTTGTTTGTTACTATTTTCATGAAATGTCTAGACTGTAGCCAGTTAGCTATCTGGCTAGCTAACGGAGCTAGTAAAGATCAGAGAGAATATCGATTTAACTTAGCATATGTAACTAGCGAACTAGCTAGATATATACAAATCGGTTATCCGTGACAGAGAGGGACAAATATACAAACCTGTCCACAACAACTAACGTTAGCTAGCTAGTTCAATAGCTAGGTCAGTAGCAGTCATTGATCATTCTGGTGATGTTAGTATAGCTAGAAATAAACATGGTTAGTGTGAACACAGTGCATACGAATGAGTACTTAACCACTTGATAGTCTAGTGCCTCAGTGCTAGCTTGCAGTCTGCACCTATTACAGTCTTGATGAGGCAAGGGACACCATTTCTAATCTCAGGCCATCCAGGGCGCTGACATTAGGATAACTATGAATGAGCTAAATCGATGTTTATGTTGGCCAGTACAGTACCACCAATCATTTCATTATTTTCCCTGGGGCATAGCCAGTTTACTGAGCATCTGAGTCAATGTCATGTCTCGGCTCACTGTAACTGTAAACCACTGTTGCTATAATGGTGGAGTATGTCAGAGTAACATGCATGGCATTCCTCTGAGCTTCTGTGTGCTGTCTTTCAGCCTACCACACAGCAGTCACCCCAGGACGAGCAGGAAAAGCTACTTGATGAAGCCGTGCAGGCTGTCAAGGTCCAGTCATTTCAGATGAAACGTTGCCTGGTAAGATCTACCCATTTCCTCCTGTGCGGGTCCCTTTGATTTCCTTCTCTTTTCTGTTAACAATATTGCAAATATGTACTGTGTTCTCTGACCCTCATTAGTGCATGAGAGAGACACTGTTTCCTAGCCACAAGTTACACTACAGAATATTTTGGAGCAGTGTATCAGAGATTAACCTAACTGTACTGTTTACTCATATTGACTTGTTACTTGACTTGTTTGATTGCTGACACTTCCGTCTGTAGGACAAGAACAAGCTGATGGATGCATTGAAACATGCATCTAACATGCTGGGGGAACTCAGGACCTCCATGTTATCTCCAAAGAGCTACTATGAACTCTGTATCCTTTACCCGCTGCAACCTATGGATCTCTTGTCTAGACATAAAAAAAAATGTACTCTCCTCATTCTTCAGATCATTTGACTGTTCAAGGAAGTCCATGTTTGGTGTTATTTACAGTTGGGCTATGAGTCCCTAATTCTGAGTGCAGACATGGCCATCTCTGACGAGCTCCACTACCTGGAGGTGTACTTGACAGATGAGTTTGCCAAGGGCAGGAAGGTGGCTGACCTCTATGAGCTGGTTCAATATGCAGGGAACATCATCCCCAGACTGTGAGTACTCAAGCACCCTAATGATAGTGTCAGATAGTGAAGTGTAAATAGAGAGCTGCACATGTTCTCTTGCACTAGCCTACTTGTACATGTGATCAATCATGTGACAGCAATGCCCTCTTTAGGCAGTGCAAACTAGATGCAGCTTGACCCTAGAGGAATAGGGAACAGGACAATTAATGACCCCCCCCTCTCTCCTCTCTCCCCAGTTACCTGCTGATCACTGTAGGGGTGGTGTATGTTCGCTCCTTCCCTCAGTCGCGTAAGGACATCCTGAAGGACCTGGTGGAGATGTGTCGTGGGGTGCAGCACCCGCTGAGAGGCCTGTTCCTCAGAAACTACCTGCTGCAGTGCACCCGCAACATCCTGCCTGATGACGGAGAGCAGCTAGAGTAAGAACAAAGGGAGAATCTCAATGACTCCTTGCGTCCTCTCTCCTCGGAGAAGGTCAGAGGGGAGGGACCTCTGGCTTTCTCATCCAAAGGTTTTGAGAAAGTGAGAAAAAAGAGGACGCAAGGAATATGCAATTGAGGTTCTCTCAGTCTCTCCTCACGGGGCTCCCCTCCTGAGCTGCCCCTCACTCATTCTCATCGACCGATTCCCTCGCAATCCAGGCCTCAGTGTGTTAATCAGACATTCTCATTACGTTGTGTCCGTCCTCTGATTGAATGAGGATTTGAGCTCATTGTTTAGCAATCATCCCAGAAGTTTTAAATGTGACCGTTCAGTTATTAATATAATGAAAAGGCCTATATACTTCCTTTTGATATATCATACTCCACTTAATGAGGCAGAACTTTTGGTTCTCATTTCTAACGTCTTTCTCAGGGGGGAGGATGCGATGACCGGAGACATTAACGACTCCATTGACTTTGTGCTACTGAATTTTGCTGAGATGAATAAGCTGTGGGTGCGCATGCAGCACCAGGGCCACAGCCGAGACAGGGAGAAGAGGGAGAAGGAGAGGCAGGAGCTGCGCATCCTGGTCGGGACCAACCTGGTTCGACTCAGCCAGCTGGAGGGGGTCAACGTGGAAAAGTATAAACAGGTTTGTGTTTGCATGTCTGCATATATATATATATATATATATATCGACGTCTAGAGCTGATGTATGAGTCATCTGGAACTGCCGTGAAGACTGTGTAGTTAATATTAATCAGAATGGTTGTTTGCCACTTTTCAGATATTGGCTTGCAAATGTATTCATGTACTTCAATTGAGAGCATTATGCCATGCAGAGGAGACTAGGAACACAGCATGCACTGTTCTAGAATAAAGAGCACCTGCAGAATTATGTAGGGTTTAGCCTTTGTCATTTGTCTAGCTGAGGGCCTGGAGACTGGAGAAGATGATCCTTGTCAAGCTCAGAGAGGGTTCTTAACCCTGAGCACCTCTTTTGATGTTTTCTTTCTGCTATTATATCTACTTTACCTTAGAAATTATGTTTGGAAAAGAGGGATGCAGTATGGAAAAGAATATTACATTGAATATGTATTACAACGTGCAGAAAATACACAAATACGTAAGTCCCGTATATCTAGAGAGGACACCCATTGTGTTACATTGTATTTGGGTTATTTGTCTCCCCAGATTGTGCTGTCCGGTGTCCTAGAGCAGGTGGTAAACTGCAGAGATTCCCTGGCTCAAGAATATCTCATGGAGTGCATCATTCAGGTAACTACTGTTTCCAGTTTGTCATTGCGTCAAGGTCTGTAGTAGGAAATGCATACGCATGAACTAAACTCAGCAAAAAAAGAAACGTAACATGTGTAAATATTTGTATGAACATAACAAGATTCAACAACTGAGACATACACTGAACAAGTTCCACAGACATGTGACTAACAGAAATTGAATAATGTATCCCTGAACAAAAGAGGGGTCAAAATCAAAAGTAACAGTCAGTATCTGGTGTGGCCACCAGCTGCATTAAGTACTGCAGTGCATCGCCTCCTCATGCACTGCACCAGATTTGCCAGTTCTCGCTGTGAGATGTTACCCCAGTCTTCCACCAAGGCACCTGCAAGTTCCCGGACATTTCTGAGGGGAATGGCCCTAGCTCTCACCCTCCGATCCAACAGGTCCCAGACGTGCTCAATGGGATTGAGATCCGGGCTCTTCGCTGGCCATGGCAGAACACTGACATTCCTGTCTTGCAGGACACAGAACGAGCAGTATGGCTGGTGGCATTTTAACGCTCATTCCTTCGACGATAAACGCGAATCCAACCATCACCCCTGGTGAGACGAAACCGCGACTCGTCAGTGAAGAGCACTTTTTGCCAGTCCTGTCTGGTCCAGCAACAGTGGGTTTGTGCCTATAGGAGATGTTGTTGCCGGTGATGTCTGGTGAGGACCTGCCTTACAACAGGCCTACAAGCCCTCAGTCTAGCCTCTCTCAGCCTATTGCGGACCGTCTGTGCACTGATGGAGGGATTGTGCGTTCCTGGTGTAACACGGGCAGTTGTTGTTGCCATCCTGTACCTGTCCCGCAGGTGTGATGTTCAGATGTAACGATCCTGTGCAGGTGTTGTTACACGTGGTCTGCCACTGCGAGGACGATCAGCTGTCCGTGCTGTCTCCCTGTAGCGCTATCTTAGGCGTCTCACAGTATGGACATTGCAATTTATTGCCCTGGCCACATCTGCAGTCCTCATGCCTCCTTGCAGCATACCTAAGGCACGTTCACGCAGATGAGCAGGGACCCTAGCCATCTTTGTTTTGGTGTTTTTCAGAGTCAGTAGAAAGGCCTCTTTAGTGTCCTAAGTTTTCATAACTGTTACCTTAATTGCCTACCGTCTGTAAGCTGTTAGTGTCTTAACGACCGTTCCACAGGTGCATGTTCATTTAATTGTTTACGGTTAATTGAACAAGCATGGGGAAGTGTTTAAACCCTTTACAATAAAGATCTGTGAAGTTACTTGGTTTTTTACTAATTATCTTTGAAAGACAGGGTCCTGAAAAAAGGGATGTTTCTTTTTTTTCTGAGTTTATTACTGATTCATCACATAGACTGGTCACATGTTAGAGGAGTCACCCTGCTCTGCTGTCTCTGGCTTGGCTCTCCTCCTCTTCTATAACAGGTTTTCCCTGATGAGTTCCACCTTCAGACACTGAACCTATTCCTCCGTTCCTGTGCCGACCTGCATCAGCACGTCAATGTCAAAAACATCATCATCGCTCTCATTGACAGGTGATGTAAACTCTGCGACATATGGTTTCAGTTCAATCAGTGCACTACACACAGGATTGCCATTTTCCCTTGGTATTGTATTGGAACCCACTGACGTGGTTGGTCTTCTCTGTTTTAGACTGGCTTTGTTTGCTCACCGAGAAGATGGACCTGGAATCCCTGCTGAAATCAAACTGTTTGATATTTTCTCCCAGCAAGTAGCCACGGTTATACAGGTAAGTGGTGGAGAAAGCTTTACTCTTTTTTTTTTTTTCTTCTGCAATCCATTTTCCCATTGATTTGGTCATTTGAAATTCCCCTGCAGATATTCTATTGCTGTATTGTTATCTCTCACTCAAAAGACACATTCTGGCACAAAATCTAGATCTAGTTTTCCTCTCATCGACTCAATCTCATGACCTTGATGTATGCTTAAGTTTTAAGTAATTCAACTGAAGTAGGCTACATTATATGTTATTACCTTATTTTGTATTTCATCTTTTCCCCCCCAGTCCCGCCAGGACATGCCTTCGGAGGATGTGGTCTCACTACAGGTGTCCCTCATCAACCTGGCCATGAAGTGCTACCCCCGACCGGGTGGACTATGTGGACAAGGTGTTGGAGAGCACAGTGGAGATCTTCAACAAGCTCAACCTGGAGCAGTAAGAGCACTACCATGTTCCCGTCTCAGTGTTACATTCGTTGATCTCCTGGATAGTTCTTCTTCTCCTTTGTTTGGTAGAGGAATTCAACGTTGCATCAGACCAAAGATATACATTTAATGGAAATTAAAATCAAATTATATTAGCAGGGGTTGCGTTAACGCAGAATTCTGTGCTTTTCACACAGGAAAAAAATGGAAATATCTGCGTTTTATAAATGCATGTCTAAAATGCTTCTTATTGTAATTTCAGCTCGTCATCAGACATGTTTTTTACTTTTGTTGCGCTTCTCCACTCTGATGAAAATGTATGAACGGGCATTCTAGCAGCAGACTGCGCTCTAACTGATGTGTAGCTACCTTTTTTTAAAAGACTAACTTCAAGCAAAACATAAGGAAATGTAGCTGACTACATTCTTTCAATGATAAACATTAGAAATATGATGGCCATGCATCGTTTTTGCAAAAAATATATCTTGCTTTTTCACACCAAATAGTGTTCCACTTCTGTTGAAAATGAAGCTATTTTCTGCCAAATGTGTTGCGCTAATGTATTTTCTGTGAAGGAAAACTATAGTTTCACACTCCTGATCACTCTATTGAAGCAAAAAAAATCTATGTTGACTTTCAATATAAAACACAGGTGATTTTATTGATGGTCTGAGTTTTTGAAAATGCAGAATTCTGAACTCTAGTGCGACCCCTGATTAGTTTATCATAGCCTACGCCTGTAAGTCCCAGCCTGCTGTGAAGTACTAAAGCTTTTAAACGTCTATCTATTCTGTAGTGTCTTTCATTTGAAAGCTTGCTGAACAAACAACCCCTAGACAGTAGAATAACCTCATTCTTCAGCGAAGTGCTAGAGTAGGCTACAATGTTTTGTTCATCCATACTTGAGACTGAAAAGTTCACAAATCTGAAAAGAAAGCCAGTTGCAGAGTACATTTTCTCATCAAAGCACTAACGGACAAAAATAGAAAAAAAGTGTGTTATCCACATCTATGATCTCAAATCTCTGTAAGAAGTTTTAGGTAATGTCTTAATGAAATTCCCTTTTTGCTTTAGACAAAAAATTGATAATAATGATTTTTTTTTTGCTGCCATCGTGATATTTGGAAGTTATTATATTTCCCAATTTTCATAGATAGCTGACAAAGGAAACTGCTGTAGCTACTGCAGTATTTTCATTCTAAACTATTGTCTCCCCCCTTTCAAAGCATTGCAACCAGTAGCGCGGTTTCAAAAGAGTTGACTAGGCTGCTGAAGATCCCAGTGGACACCTACAACAACATTCTGACTGTTCTGCAGCTCAAGCACTTCCCTCCACTCTTCGAGTACTTTGATTATGAGTCCCGCAAAAGCATGAGCTGTTACGTTCTGAGCAACACTCTGGACTACAACACCACCATTATAGCCCAGGAGCAGGTCAGTACACACACATACAGTACCAGTCAAAGGTTTAGATACACCTACTCATTCAAGGGTTTTTCTTTATTTTCTACATTGTAGAATAATAGATTAGACATCAAAACTATGAAATAATAGATATGGAATCATTAAGTAACCAAAAAAGTGTAAAACAAATCTAAATATGTTTTATATTTGAGATTCTTCAAAGTAGGCACCCTTTGCCTTGACAGCTTTGCACACTCTTGGCATTCTCTCAACCATCTTCACCTGGAATGCTTTTCTAACAGTCTTGAAGGAGTTCCCACATATGCTGAGCACTTGTTGGATGCTTTTCCTTCACTCTGTGGTCCAACTCATCCCAAACCATCTCAATTTGGTTGAGGTCGGGTGATTGTGGAGGTCAGGTCATCTGATGCAGCACTCATCACTCTTCTTTTTGGTCAGGTAGTGCTTACACAGCCTGGCGGTGTGTTGGGTCATTGTCCTGTTGAAAAACAAATGATAGTCCCCCTAAGCGCAAAGCAGATGTGATGGCTGCAGAATGCTGTCGTAGCCATGCTTGTTAAGTGTGCCTTGAATTCTAAATAAATCACTGCATCACCAGCAAAGCACCATCACACCGTCTCCTCCATGCTTCACGGTGGGAACCACACATGCAGAGATCATCCGTTCACCTACTCTGCTTCTCACAAAGACACAGCGGTTGGAGCCCAAAATCTCAAATTTGGCCTCATCAACCCAAAGGCATATTTCCACCGGTCTAATGTCCATTGCTTGTGTTTATTGTCCCAAGCAAGTCTCTTCTTATTGATGTCTTTAGTTGTGGTTTCTTTGCAGCAATTCGACCATGAGGCCTGATTCACGCAGTCTCCTCTGAACAGTTGATGTTGAGTCTGTTACTTGAACTCTGTGAAGCATTTATTTGGGCTGCAATCGGAAGTGCAGTTAACTCTAACGAGCTTGTCCTCTGCAGCAGAGGTAACTCTGGGTGTTCCATTCCTGTGGCAGTCCTCATGAGAGCCAGTTAAGAAGGAAAGAAATTCCACAAATATTAACTTTTAACAAGGCACACCTGTTAATTGAAATTCATTCCAGGTGACTACCTCATGAAGCTGGTTGGGAGAACTCCAAGAGTATAAAATGTATTTTGATTGGTTTAACACTTTTCTTTTGGTTGCTACATGAATTCAAATGTGTTATTTCATAGTTTTGATGTCTTCACTATTATTCTACAATGTAGAAAATAAAGAAAAACCCTTGAATGAGTAGGTGTGTCCTAACTTTTGACTGGTACTGTACACACACACTGATATGTGCTACTTACTTAGATTTTCAACTGTATTACAATATACTTGCAGTTTGTCGATTTTTGTTGCTGCTTATAGCCCTTTCCAGTCTGCTCAAGAAGGCGTATTGATGGTACAGTGCCTTCAGAAAGCATTTACACCCCTTTACTTTTTACACATTTTGTTATGTTACAAAGTGGGATTCTTTTGTTTATTTAATGGTCTTTTTTTTGTCAACGGTTCACACACAATACTCTGTAATGTCAAAGTGGAAAATTCTATGATTTTGAAATTGATTAGATAAGTATTCAACCCCCTGAGTCAATACATGTTAGAATCACATTTGCCAGCGATTACAGCTGTGAGTGTTTTTGGGTAAGTCTCTAAGAGCTTTGCAAACCTGTATTGAATAATATTTGCCCATTTTATTAGTTTAAAATTCTTCAAGCTCTGTCAAGTTGGTGTTGATCATTGCTAGATAGCCATTTTCAAGTCTTGCCATAGAGTTTCAAGCCAATTTGGCAAAAATGTAACTAGGCCACTCAGGAACATTCAATGTCTTCTTGGTAAGCAACTTCAGTGTAGATTTGGCCTTGTGTTGTAGGTTATTTTCCTGCTGAAAGGTGAATTTGTCTCCCAGTGTCTGTTGGAAAGCAGACTGAACCAGGTTTTCCTCTAGGATTTTGCCTGTGCTTAGCTCTTTTCCGTTTTATTTTTATCCTAAATAACTTCCTAGTCCTTCCTCATGACAAGCATACCCATAACATGATGCAGCCACCACCATGCTTGAAAATGTGAAGTGGTACTCAGTGATGTGTTGTTGGATTTGCCCTGAACATAATGCTGTGTATTCAGGGCGAAAAGTGAATTTCTTTGCCACATTTTTAGCAGTATTACTTTAGTGCCTTATTGCAAACAGGATGCATGTTTTGGAAAATTATTATTCTGTACAGGCTTTCTTCTTTTCACTGTCGTATAGGTTAGTATTCTGGAGTAACTACAATGTTGTTGATCCATCCTCAGCTTTCTCCTATCACAGCCATTAAACTCTCTCTAATTGTTTTAAAATCACCATTGGCCTCATCGTAAAATCCCTGAGCGGTTTCCTTCCTTTCCGGCAACTGAGTTAGGAAGGACTCCTGTATCTTTGTAGTGACTGGGTGTATTGATACACTATCCAAAGCGTAATTGATAACTTCACTATGCTCAAAGGGATATTCAGTGTCTGCTTTTTTTTTACTTTCAGTCCATGCAACTTATGTCACGTAAGTGCATTTTTACTCCTGTACTCATTTAGTCTTGATATAACAAAGGAGTTGAATACTTATTGACTCTAGGCTGTAACAACAATATGTGGAAAAAGTCAAGGGGTGTGAATACTTTCTGAAAGCGCTGTAAATATCTCACTCTTGAGCAACGCTTTCTCTCTCCCTCAAGGTGGATGCCATCCTGACCCTGGTGTCGACACTGATCCAGGACCAGCCAGACCAGCCTGCTGAAGACCCAGACCCAGAGGACTTTGCTGAGGAGCAGAGCCTTGTGGGTCGCTTTATCCATCTGCTGCTTTCCGACGACCCCGACCAACAGTATCTGGTAAGCTTTGCTTCCCGTACAGTTGAATTCCGTCACAGTATCAATGTGTTTCATGGCAAGTGTTAATGGAGGTCTCCGTCATGTTCTTCAGATCCTGAATACAGCCAGGAAGCACTTTGGTGCTGGGGGGAACCAGAGGATTCGCTACACTCTTCCACCGCTGGTGTTTGCTGCCTATCAGCTGGCCTTCCGCTACAAAGAGAACTCTTCATCAGTATGTCACGTAACCCTTCCCCTAACTATACTGAATGAACAAAAATATAAGTGCAACATGAAAAGTGTTGGTCCCATTTTTCATGAGCTGAAATACAAGATCCCAGAAATGTTCCGTACACACAAAAAGCTTATTTCTTTCAAATGTTGTGCACAAATTTGTTTACATCCCTGTTAGTGAGCATTTCCCATTTGCCAAGATAATCCATCCACCTGACAAGTGTGAGATATAAAGAAGCTGATTTAACAGCATGATCATTACACAGTGCACCTTGTGCTGGGGACAATAAAAGGCCACTCTAAAATGTGCAGTTTTGTCACAACACAATGCCACTGATGTTTCAAGTTTTGTGGGAGCATGCAATTGGCATGCTGACTGCAGGAATGTCCAACAGAGCTGTTTCCAGAGAATTGAATGTTAATTTCTATACCTTAAGCTGTCGTTTTAGAGAATTTGGCAGTACATCCAACCGGCCTCACAACTGCAGACCAGAACTCCACATCCTGCTTCTTCACCTGCGGGATCATCTGAGGAGGAGGAGGAGGGAAGGGGGGGTAATAAAGCCCTTTTGTGGGGAAAAACTCATTCTGATTGGTTGGGCCTGGCTACCCAGTGGGTGGACCTGTTTCCCAAGTGAGTGGGCCAATGCCCTCCCAGGCCCACCAATGGCTGAGCACCCTGCCCAGTCATGTAAAAACCATAGAATAGGGCCTAATTTATTTATTTATTTAAATTGCCTGATTTCCTTCTATGAACTGTAACTCAGTAGAATCTTTAAAATTGTTGCATGTTGCGTTTATATTTTTGTTCAGTATACATATAGTTTTGTTATGAAGAGGATGATTTATAATAAACAGGAAGGTGGATTTTAACTGTTTCCTCTTTGTTGTACACGTCCCACAGGATGATAAATGGGAGAAGAAGTGCCAGAAGATCTTCTCGTTTGCCCACCAAACCATCAGTGCTCTGATCAAGGCTGAGCTGGCTGAGCTGCCACTCAGACTCTTCCTACAGGGGGCGCTGGCCGCAGGAGAGATTGGCTTCGAGAACCACGAGACTGTGGCCTATGAGTTCATGTCACAGGTACAGGGGGCAAAATGGGTTGAGAATGTGACATATTGGAAAGAGGGAGGGAAGTCACTACCCCTCTTCGCCTTAGGTTTACTTGTGCCCTGTGTTGGCAGCATTGATCCACTGATTTCAATGAGGAATTTTTCTATATCTGTTTTCTCTGAGAACCCCCCTCCTCCCTCCCTCCCCCAGGCCTTCTCCTTGTATGAGGATGAGATCAGCGACTCCAAGGCTCAGCTAGCAGCCATCACGCTGATCATCGGCACGTTTGAGAGAACAAAATGCTTCAGCGAGGAGAACCACGAACCGCTGAGGACACAGTGTGCGCTCGCCGCCTCCAAACTGCTCAAGAAGCCAGACCAGTGTCGGGCCGTCAGCATCTGTGCACACCTCTTCTGGTCCGGACGCAACACTGAAAAGAATGGAGAGGAGGTGGGGGTTGTGATCACAAAGAGGAGAAATATATAATTATGGTGTAAAATACAGTGTGGTACTAAAGATGGTGTCGCCATAGTAACAGGACATGCAGTAACAGTCTAGTAACCAGGTTTTGAGACTTATTTATTTTATTTATCCTTTATTTAAGACTGATTGCCTTGCTTTGTCTTCTGTTCCGATGAGATGTAAAATATATATATATATATATATATATATATATATATATAAATAAAAATAAAAATAAAGCAGGGTGGTAATTCTAAGGTTCCTTGTGTATAATGACATACATAATCAGAGTGTTGAAGTGTGAGAAATGCAGGACGAGGTTCTCTTTGTTCTATGATTTGGTTGCTGCTTAAGTGACAACGAACACGTAACACCTTCAACTTCCTCTTTCTTCACTACAGGTGGCATGTGTGTAAATGCGTGGTAGAGTTTTACATCTCAACTGTGTCTCTGTCCTCAGATTCGTGATGGGAAGAGGGTGATGGAGTGCTTAAAGAAGGCCCTGAAAATCGCCAACCAGTGCATGGACCCGTCATTGCAAGTGCAGCTCTTCATTGAGATCCTGAACAGATACGTCTGTTTCTACGAAAGAGAGAATGATGCGGTATGTGCACATTTCTTCCCTCTTGTCCTTCTCGTCTGTACTACCACTCATTCCTGACACGCTTTTTCAGAACCAGGCCTACATTATGAAATCCTGATGTCTTTTCAATGCACTTCAAGTGCAGACGGTCACATTGAGCTCCCTGGAGAGAGGCCATCCAATCTCCCCTGTTCTCCGAGTTTATTGGAACAGTGTTGGGAGTTGCTAGGACTCCAAGGGGACACCCACTCTTTGGTGGTTATTTACCAGTGCGGGAAGGACAGGAGGCTACAGCTCACCTGCCCACTCTCCTCAGACAGACACCCCATCTGCCTCAGGGGGCTCTTGTTAACAGCTAGAGAGGGTACTAGGGCTCCAGGGACTGAGAACAAGTGCTCCATAGTCAGGACAATTTGAGACACTGACATCATTTTTTCCCAATAAGCATTATATAAATGTTGTATTATAACTGAGTATATTTCTGCGTATCTACAGTAGGTAATACATTGTGTTATTTAAAACCTATTTGAAGTTGTTATTTAAAATCATGGAACGTCTTGATCCCCTGTAGGTGACGGTCCAGGTTCTGAACCAGCTGATCCAGAAGATCCGAGAGGACCTGCCAAACCTGGAGGCCAGCGAGGAGACGGAGCAGATCAACAAACACTTCCACAACACACTGGAGCACCTGCGTCTGCAGAGAGAGTCGCCGGAGGCCGAGGGGCCTGCTTATGAGGGCCTGGTGCTGTAGGGCTCGCTACACTTCTAAAAAATATCTATATATATTTACACACACAGACACATGTACACTCACACCAGGGTATTCCATCCATTGGGGAAAAATGCCATTCCCACCAACAACACCTGCCTTCCATCTCTCTTTCTTTCTATCTATCATTTTCTCCTCACTCTTCTTCCTTCTATCGTCCCCCTTTATTTCATGTTACCATTTTTAGCATAAGGTGTTGCATTTAAAGGTGTTGCTTTTGAGAATACATTGTGTACAGGCTGCAGTTTGCCTTGCACTTCCTGCGTGTTGTCATTCCTTCATATTTGACCAGTTCTGTTGTCCGTCATCACCCTCCGAAAGCAATGATATAGCCAAACTTTGACCCCTACTCGTCTCTTCTGTCTGTACGTCATGATTTAATGGTCACGCAGAAGAATGAAACAATACCTGCTTTTAGAGTTAAAATGTTGCGTCATTACGAGGTCGCACTGGGGAGAGTTATCCCATTGACCTAACGCTGTGACCCAACAACCCCTTCTCCTCCACGGACTAACACCTGGGCTGTCGGCTGTAGATTTTCCTTTGCCCTCCTCTCTCTCAACGGCTTCAATCATTGAGCTTGAGCTTCTTTTTTTTCTGGTTGCAGCCTTACTTCTGTGGCTGACAGCCATTTGTAGAGAGTTAAGCGGCGTGCGTTGGTGCGTGCTTTTACATAGACCTGCTCTGGATATCTCGATGAAGTGGTAGGAGGAACTGATGTGTATGATACCCCTTTTGTCACTGGAGCTTATACAGTGGCGGCTAACCTTTATTTCTTTGACGTCCACATTGATGAAAAGATCTTTGTTGGGGCTGGGTTCTATTCATCGCGTTGTCTTCTGGATTTTGAACCCTATGTATTGTATGTATGACCTACTTGTAAATCAGCAAAAACAGAATAAATATCATCAATATCATGTCATTTGCACAAATAAACAAATTGATATTAACCCTACATGTCTAACTTTTAGTGTCCATCTTTTGTTATGCTGCAGATTACTAGCCTCTAGTTTTGAATTAGTATTGGGTCATTATTACTGAGTCCGTGCACTGAAGTGCAAATGAGGGGAGATTCACGTTAGTGAATGGATTGACATTTGTTTACAGAATGGCTCACTGGGTGCTATTATGAAAGACAGACAAGGTTATTATTAAGGTTATATTTTTAGAAACACTATTTTGTGGTGTTTTCTACCATTCAGTATGGATGGTCAGTGTGTTGAGTTGTGACTCATGCTTAACAAATTAGGTCCAATTAGCTATCTACTGACTACGGCTGTTATCCAGTTTTATGTCATCCGTTGCTAGGTGACAGTTCAATGGAGACAGGCTCTCGTTGGTGGCCAAAGGAATAACAATCACGGCTGAATGTTTTTTTTTTTTTCTTTGTCATTTAGCTAAATGTTGGTGCCGATACTGTACAAAGGCTAACATACTGTATGTGTTACACAAGGTTTTGAACACTGGTGCCTGATGTCTAAAGTAGATGCCAGGAAAATACACAGAGTGGAGGTGAGCTGCTCCATGTATTTATTGTTCAACGTAAAACAGACATTACATGTGTTCTAAAATAACTAATACACTTTGTAAGATCTGCAAACACGCACATGCTACACCGAAATACCAAACAATATTAATGGTGGCCATCTGTACCCAGTGTTGTGCAACACTCATACGTGCTGTCCACCTACGTTGACATCATGAGACAAGGGATTATGTAAAACTGTCAGAACAAGGCAATAGTTGTCAGTGCGAATTGGTCATGCTTAATACATTTGTTCCATATACTGTGGCTGAATTTTAATCTTGGTGGTACAAAGCAATTTTCTGAAAGCCTTTCTGAAGCTGGTATGACATAGCGGGTAAAGGATGGGGTTGATGGAGGAGTTGACCCACAGTAGCCAGAAGGAGATTTCATACAGGTAGTGCTGGACACATTGGGCATGACACGCCGCACGGATGATCATTAACAGTGTGTAGGGAGCCCAGCACAGGCCAAATACACACACAATCACTGCCAGAGACTTGGCAACCTTCTTGTCCTTTGAGAGACGGAAACGACTGGCAGCTACTTCAGATCGGCTTCGCTGTTTACTGAACGAGTGCGCCGCAGACTGGAACCGCGTCCTCCTGGAATGCTGGACCATATCGCCCACTTGCAGTGGAGGAAGGTCCAGAATAGTGCTGTCCTTTCTTCTCTCATGGTTGCTGTTCCCAGTTACTGCTGACACTTGAGCAGTAGATAGAATACCTTCTAACCTGGCAGCATTGTTTGGGATCCTTGGAGCATCACCTTCCACTGGTCTGACGAAGAATACATGCTGAACTCCAGCTTTCAGGGCCTCCATCTCACTGTCCCCAGGCCCCTCGACGGGCTGCTCATCCCTCACCTGGGTCCGCCTCCTGATGTTGATGTAGATGCTGATGTTGAAGTACATGACAGTAACAAATGGGGTGAAAAACTCAACAGTGGATGCTGTCATCAAGAAATACCAGTTGAAGTAAAACTCTGCGTGGCACTCTTTGTCCGGCACCACGCTACTACCAGCGATGTACTCCCAGATAATGATCGCTGGCCCGTAGAGTAGGAAAGCAGCCAGCCACACACTTATCATCTTCAGAACAGCCTCCCGGGTCACACCTTTCTGACACCGGTAGCTCACCTGATACAGAAAGAAAGAAATGGTGGCATTATTGAAATGGAGTGTACACGGTTCTTGGTACACTAAATAAAATATTTCATTTATCATTTTTGATATGGCTTTACATGTCATTACTCCCATCACTAGCAGGGAGTTGAAAATGAAACCTGCGCAGGAAAGGATAACCGTGCATAAATGTTTTCTCACCACTCTGGTGACAGATATAAATCTGTCGAAGCTGATCAGGACGATGTTGAACACTGAGGCCGTGCATAAAGTATAGTCCACCACCAGCCATATCGTGCACAGACCTCGTCCGAGTCTCCACTCGCCGGTAATGACATAGGGGATATACACCGGAATGCAAAAGCCTCCTGCAGGTGGGATGGGACACAACTGTTACGCGCGACTATTAAGCACGCATATGAAACACGTTTTCAAATATTTTACAGAGAGAAAATATGTATGGGTAACAGTAGCTTATGAAGCATGCGCAACAGTATGTATACCTTTACAACAATGGCACACAATGCATTTGCTCACGCAACACATTTACGCACTCACCAACGAGTAAGTCGGCAATGGCCAAATTAAAAAAGAAAAAGTTCCCTTGAGTTCGCAAACTTTTCTCCACCACAAAGGCTAATATTACAAGTGCGTTGCCAAGCACAGTGGCGAAGACCAGAAGCGTCATGAGTACAGTCAAGAACACCGAGGTAGATGGAGAGAATTGTCCATAATGCGAACGCGGGTTCGCAGGCATCTCCATATCGCCAAGCGCCGTGGTGTTTCCCTGGGTAACCACAGACCAGTTGAGCATCTCATTCGATTTCCAATACGAAGTGACGGCCATGGAAGATCCAGCACCCAACAATAAAGATTCGGGTTGCATGGTCCCCAATTTTGTATTATATTAGCTTAACCAGCCAACTTTAATAGCATGTTAAATCTAACATGTCCATGGTGTTCGTGTGAAGACTGAAAACGAGGAGGAAGATACCGTTGTTATAGGCTGTAGCCTACATAAAACGAGGGCTGCGTTTTTATTGGTTGTTTTGCAGTGCAAAAGAGAGATATGCATCTGAGATATGCATCTGTTGGTCACAGATACCTTAAAAAAAGGTAGGGGCGTGGATCAGAAAACCAGTCAGTGTCTGGTGTGACCACCATTTGCCTTATTCAGCATGACATTTCTTTTGCATAGAGTTGATCAGGATGTTGATTATGACCTGTGGAATGTTGTGCCACTCCTCTTCAAGTTGCTGGATATTGGCAGGAACTGGAACAGGCCGTAGTACACGTCGATCCAGAGCCTCCTAAACATGCTCAATGGGTGACATGTCTGGTGAGTATGCAGGCCATGGAAGAACTGGGACATTTTCAGCTTCCAGGAATTGTGTACAGATCCTTACGACATGGGAGTGTGCATTATCATGCTGAAACATGAGTTGATGGAGGTGGGTGAATGGCACGACAATGGGCCTCAGGATCTCATCATAGTATCTCTGTGCATTCAAATTGCCATCGATAAAATGCTGTTGTGTTCGTTGTCCGTAGCTTATGCCTGCCCATACCATAACCCCACTGACACCATGGGGCACACTGTTTACAACGTTGACATCAGCAAACTGCTCGCCCACAAAACGCCATACATTCTCTAAAACAACATTGGAGGTAGCTTATGGTAGACAAATTAACATTCAATCATCTGGCAATAGCTCTGGTGGAAATTCCTGCAGTCAGCATGCTCCCACAACTTGAGACATTTGTGGCATTGTGTTGTGTGACAAAACTCCACATTTAGAGTGGCCTTTTATTGTCCCCAGCACAACGTGCACCTGTGTAATGATCATGCTGTTTATTAATCAATTTCTTGATATGCCACACCTGTCAGGTGGATAGATTATTTTGGCAAAGGAGACATGCTCCCTAACAGGGATGTAAACAAATTTGTTGGCTACATTTGAGAGAAATAAGCTTTTTGTGTGTATGGAACATTTCTGGGATCTTGTATTTCAGTTCATGAAACATGGGACCAACACTTTACATGTTTAGTTTATATTTTTGTTCAGTGTAGATTAATTTGTGTTCTCCACATAAGGTGAAACACTCAAAGTGCCTAGTAAATTACAGTATTTTCTATGCTCAGTGACATTGTGGACATTGATGTACCGAAACCTTGGCTTATGGACCAGCTTCAGACTGGAACTTAGGAGGACCATTGCAGCTTTCATCTATGTACTATTGAATGCACAGAGACAGGTTTAGTTTTTTAGAAAGAGTAAAAAACAAGGGGGCTAGAGTGCACTGCTTTGACCTGACATGGGGACCAGTGGTCTAGTACTATTTGTGTAGCTACCGGAGTGAATTTCGTATTATTAACTGACATCATTTTAGAACGTACATACAATGATTAATCCGAATTTCAGGTTGTCTATGCTTACACCCAGTGGCTCAAATAGGCCTAATTTGGTGTTTTTATAAAATCCTAAAACACCAAATTAGGCCTACCTTATTATAAATTAGGCCAGTGGTAGGCAACTTGATTTAGATGTGGGATGGATGGTCGGGCCGGAACATAATTATAATAATTTGTACACTGCAAATTGTATTTGAAAATAATAATTTCACACCTAGATTGCTTTGAGACACAATCACATGTCTCTTTTGTTATTTGTGGGAATACTTTGGAAGAGACACTACAAAGCACTACACCACTGCTGGTGACAGACAGGAAACAACTTAAGAGCAAAAGACATATAAAAGTGTCACAGCAATGAAAAATGCAATTTTGACAGATGAACCTGAGTACACTCTAAAAAATGTGTTTGGATGACCCAACTGCTGGGTTACAGGCATTGGGCACCTTAGTGAAGTTGTTTTAACCCTAAAAAAGAGCAAAGTTGGGCTGTTGATGCTGTGTTATTATTGAAATATGATCCAGCGGGTCAGATCAGAAGGTAGGCATAGCTTAGTAGGGTCGTGGCTTTCAGATATTGTTATTTTTGGCTACTTGTGAGAGTAAATGTCATTCCTGTTCATCTGTTCTGTTGTATTGCTAGCACATGAAAAATTGTTGGCACTAACTTATGTCCCCCTCCCCATCTCCCTATCGCAAAACTTCAAAGAAAATACAATTTCTGATAGTAAAATTAACGTCTGTCCCATTACTTCTCTCTCTCTCTCTACCCCCTCCCCCTCTTCCTATCGCATAATTTCAAAGAAAATTATATTTCAGGCTTACTTTTATCAGGCTTACAGAAGTGTATATATTCCTTAAGAGATAACGCAAGTCCCAATGTTGGGATAGTTACCACTTTATTACAATATGTAATAAATAATCTAAATATTATTAATATTATATTAGAATATGTAATATGCAAAAATATATAAGGAACATTTAAAATTGCAGTGTACTATTTTAACATCTGATAAAAAACAACAGAACAGATGAACAGGAATGACATTTAGTCTCATGGGTGGCCAAAAATAACTGTCTGAAAGCCACACCCCCTGAAAATAACCTAAGGATTACATAAAAAAATACCCAGCTGCTGAGCCAACCCAGTATAAAAGTGAATATAACCCAATTCATGGTTAAATTAACCGATGTTTGGGTAATCCGAACAACCCAGCCAGTTGGGTCATTAACGCAATCAGCCCAGCTAGCACAGTGGAGCTGGGCTGATTCCGGCTGAGAGTTGGGGCACTCGGCTGAGAGTTAGACTCGGCCAACGTCATGTGGCCCGAGTCTGGCCCGCCTTTGGCAGTATTACTGCGGGGATTGAGCTCGGGCCGATTCCGGTGTGAGTTATCCCAATGTATTACTTGGGGCTCGGGCCGAGTGTGGCTACTCTCTGGCAGATGATTACACGGGCTGCTTTATATAATTAACATTTCATTATTTATTTATTTTACCATATTTTTTCATTGTTTCTGTAATCAATTTTTTTTTTTACTTTTAAATTTTAAAAAATTAAGAGTCTTTCCTGTTTAAATAGTATTTTAGTAGCCACATTTAAAAACAGTCTGAATTACATTAATGAAGCCTATGGATTGAGTAGAATATAATAACTTTGTGCCAAGGATGCAAGTTGTATATACATGTAGTTATTACCATTCATGAGAACCTTTTCAAAGGGGCAGACACTCTAGACCCAAACTGTTACAGACCTATATCTATCCTACCCTGCCTTTCTAAAGTCTTCGAAAGCCAAGCTAACAAACAGATCACCGACCATATCGAACCCCACCGTACCTTCTCCTCGATGCAATTTGGTTTCTGAGCGGGTCATGGGTGCACCTCAGCCACGCTCAAGGTCCTAAACAATATCATAACCGCCATCGATAAAAGACAATACTGTGCAGCCGTCTTCATCGACCTGGCCAAGGCTTACGACTCTGCCAATCACCTCATTCGTATCGGCAGACTCAACAGCCTTGGTTTCTCAAATGACTGCCTCGCCTGGTTCACCAACTACTTCTCAGATAGAGTTCAGTGTGTCAAATCGGAGGGCCTGTTGTCCAGACCTCTGGCAGTCTCTATGGGGGGTGCCACAGGGTTCACTCTTTTCTCTGTATACATCAATGTCGTCGCTCTTGCTGCTGGTGATTCTCTGATCCACCTCTATGCAGCCGACACAATTCTGTATACTTCTGGCCCTTCTTTGGACACTGTGTTAGCAAACCTCCAGACGAGCTTCAATGCCATACAACACTCCTTCCGTGGCCTCCAACTGCTCTTAAATGCAAGTAAAACTAAATGCATGCTCTTCAACCGATTGCTGCCCGCACCCGCCCGCCCGTCTAGCATCACTACTCTGGACGGTTCTGACTTAGAATATGTGGACAACTACAAATACCTAGGTGTCTGGTTAGACTGTAAACTCTCCTTCCAGACCCACATTAAGCATCTCCAATCCAAAATTAAATCTAGAATTCACTTCCTATTTTGCAACAAAGCATCCTACACTCATGCTGCCAAACATACCCTCGTAAAACTGACTTTCCTACCGATCCTTGACTTTGGCGATGTCATTTACAAAATAGCCTCCAACACTCTACTCAGCAAATTGGATGTAGTCTATCACAGTGCCATTTGTTTTGTCACCAAAGCCCCATATACTACCCACTACTGCGACCCTTACGCTCTCGTTGGCTGGCCCTCGCTTCATATTCGTCGCCAAACCTAGTGGCTCCAGGTCATCCATAAGTCTTTGCTAGGTAAAGCCCCGCCTTATCTCAGCTCACTGGTCACCATAGCAGCACCCGCCCACAGCACGCACTCCAGCAGGTATATTTCACTGGTCATCCCCAAAGCCAACTCCTCCTTTGGCCGCCTTTCCTTCCAGTTCTCTGCTGCCAATGACTGGAACGAATTGCAAAAATCACTGAAGCTGAATTCTTATATCTCCCTCACTAACTTTAAGCATCAGCTGTCAGAGCAGCTTACCGATCACTGCACCTGTACACAGCCCATCTGTAAATAGCCCACCCAACTACCTCATCCCCATATTGTTATTTTTTTTCTCTCCTTTTTTTCTCCCCAGTATCTCTACTTGCACATTCATCTTCTGCACATCTATCACTCCAGTGTTTAATTGCTAAATTGTAATTATTTCACCACTATGGCCTATTTATTGCCTTGCCTCCCTAATCTTACTACATTTGCACACACTGTATATCGATTTTTCTATTGTGTTATTGACTGTACGTTTGTTTATCCCATGTGTAACTCTGTGTTGTTTGTGTCGCACTGCTTTGCTTTATCTTGGCCAGGTCGCAGTTGTAAATGAGAACTTGTTCTCAACTGGCCTACCTGGTTAAATAAAGGTGAAACAAATGTAGCCTGTACATTTAATATATTCACTGATCATGTACTCTACCTTGGCAAATAAAGGTGCAGTTCAGGTATGAATGTCTTTGAGATTATTTTTCAGTCATATCCAATACCAGGAGTATCAAATTCCAGTCTTTGAATGATGCTGTGACTGCATGTATGTATTACAATTATGGGACATCAATGATTACACATTGTAACTAATAGACTAGAAACAGGATTTAACTAGTTAAAGGCTGATTTGTAATTCATATATATACATAAATATATATTTTTTAAACAGTACACTACACTTCCTAGGCATCATGTAAATACTCTAAAACCGGTTCATCTCAATATCTAATGCCCTTCATCTGCATTGATCTGATAAACACAGGATAGGTGTAGTATTTCATAAAATGAGAGACTTAATTTCAATCAGTAGAGAATGTGAAACACTTTATTGAAAGAAGTTCATTATCCAAGTGTTATAAATACATGCATTAATATTATAATTGTAATTTTATAAATACAAGTTCAATCTGTCCTTCAATGCATATCTGTTGTGTATTATAAAAACAGAGGGAGAAAGATGAGGTGGCGAGAGGTGCAAAAGACAGAAAGGGAAAGAGGTAAGAACATAGGAGCAGGGCTATGATTAATGAATCACAGTGCTACCCAAATATTCTCTCAGTGCATCACAATTACTTAAGTGTCTTGTCGGCCCGAAGGTTAGAGAGCGAGAGAGCGAGAAAGAGCATGTTTAAGCCTTGTTTTTATTTTTTATTCTAACATTGTTACTCATCATATTAATCAGGTGAAATGCAAAACTGACCTTGGATCATTAACTCTGGGACTACTGCATCTATCTGTAGTTCAATGTAAAGCATCTCTTTAATAATACTTCCTGTTGACCTGACCAAGTGACCTCTCACCTCTGATCATGCTGTGCACTCTATGTAGCCAGTTCAGATGCGGGAGGGATTCGCCGACACAGCTGATATAACCTAGAGGATTTAGGGAGAAGAGGGATGAAGTGAAGGAGACTGTTATTGAGAAAATAAGGTAGTTAAGTTACTGCTCAACACAATCCATCAATCGGATTGAGACATGAGTGTGTAGGTAATAGGGTGTCTAATTGTAGGAGGTGAAGATCTCCCGCACACGGATTGCCTCTCTTGTTGCGTTGTTGGACCCCATACTTGAAATATCCTGCAGAGCAGCAGACTTCTCCTCTGGCATACTGCGGTGAGCTGCAGTTCCCCTCCTGGTCCTCGTGTTTATCCTCATAAAGTTATGAAGGACACAGGTAGCCTTCACACACCTGAATTCCTCCAGGAGGCAGTCCCAGATGGCCCTGGTCACCCAACCTTGCAGTGCCCTACACGTTAACTGTAGGCATTTGTTTTGAAGTAATCTCCAATTACAAGGTATCTGTAGGAATATGGAAGACAATGTAATTATTCGACTTTTTCATCACCAGGTCATTGTGGATTACTAAAGTATAATATTCCTGATAACAAATCATGAGAACATTGGATTGATAGATGCATGGGCACACATATGTGAAATAACAGGATGATATCAAGGATAGCATCACAAATGAATACATAAATACCACTTGAAGCTTGATGAGGAGTTCATTTGAATCATCATTTGAATCAGCTGTGCAGTGCTAAGGCAAAAACAAAAATGTGCACCCCTTTGAGTCCCCAGGACCAGGACCGAGAACCACTGCTCTTCATATGTAGACAGACTTTCATAGCTCTCTTTATCTGAGGACAGAAAACCACACAAGAAACTTCCTTAAAGTCAAATTACACCGCACTGAATATTATGTTACTATTATCTCCGTCCTCACTTCTAGGGACAGGAACTACACAAAAGTACCTGCCCTATCCAGAATAGCCTACTATCTCACTTTGACAGTTGGGGCTGCTATCCTTTCACCCTCCTCCATAGCTGTTAGCTAGCTACCTACAAATGCATTTGGAGTTTTTTTTTTACAGTGATAAATACAGCAAGATACTTAGCTAATATGAAGTTAGCTAGCTAGGTTAATTAAATATCACCAGCTACATATCTATACAGTATGTGAAGTTGGCTAGATAGTTAGCCTGCACTGTAGCTAGTTAGCGAATAATACATCGTTTTTTTTTTTACATTTTCAAAATGTATTTACTTACTTGAATATGTTCTCCCAGCCATGTGGACAATTGGAAACAGGGCAGCAAAGTTTGTTTGTCACCAGAGCGTTTTAGAGGATATTACTATTGAACTATGTACCCATTTAATAACCATACCTTCATACGAACTTGCTAGGTTGAATTCTTGATGCACAATCGAACATGCAGCTATATGCTGCCAGCATGCCCTCAAGCGAGTCACAACGGGCGACCTAAGCGACACCCGGCAATTTACCGTTATCTAGTGTACATGCACGTGAGGCGACGCACAATTGCCGTGCATTGTGTCAAGAAGCAGCGCGGCTTGGCGGGGTTGTGTTTTGGAGGACGCACCGCTCTCCACCTACGCCTCTCCAGAGGCTGTACAGGAATTTCATTGATGGAACAAGACTGTAACTACCAATTGGATATGACGAAAAGGGGGTGTAAAAAACAAATAACACTTGGATGGGTATAATTTGTATGTATACAATGTATAATAGTAATATTTAATATGACTAAATCGGGTACTTTTGTATACATTTATTTACATTTGCATCGGGAAGCTTCTGGGGGGATTCCTCATTGCTGGCTGGGAACCCAACTGTCTGGGTCAAAATAACCCAGCTTGTGTTCTATCCAGTATTTACCCTGCGCTGGGCTACCAAAAATAAATAAATAATTGGGTTGTTTCTAACCCAGCATTTTTTTTTGTGTAGGCTACTTGGGCATGCTGTCAGGTGGCTGAAGCAGCCTAAATGACAGCCCATCTGTGAACGCCCACAGAACATGTGTTCCTTACACACCACTACAGCTCCGGGGGGCTCAAGATGGCGTCATGAGAGGGTGTAACATTTCTAGCTGAGGAACAATTTTACGGGTTTCTCGCAAAGTTTGTAGTTTTAGGCTGCAGTTGCAATTGTTCTTTTTTCCACAAATGATATCTTACCATACAATGTAGCTATTTTAAATAATTTTGAAATTAATCAAGCCATATAAATATATTTGACGATTTCCAACGAACACAAGCTAGCTATCGGAAAGTGTCAGCGTGCGTGTGAACTAGCTAACGTCTTCATAGCTAGCAGCATGGAATCAGGACATGGCCAAAATGTTGCTGAAATAATGGATGTTGAAACTTCCAAGGAGAAGAGAGGCATTGCTGAAACTCACTCATATGCTTGCAGTGTAAAAAAGGGGGGTGAATGTGATTCATACCCGAATACCCCAACCAAGGAGCAACTTCCAAAGAAACTGAGAAGTGAACCATCACTGAGCCAGCTACAGGATAACATCGTCCGCATCCTCACGGCTAAAATCAAAGAGAGCGCAGATGACATCATGGACTTGGTGAAAAAGAACACTATCAGTATCGTTAACCTGGAGAAAGCAACTGTTTTCAATGCTGAGGAAGTAAAAACTTTGAAGCAGCAGAACGCAACATTGAAAATTCAGGTTGCAAAGCAGGAGAAGAAACTCACGGAAATGGAGTCAAAGGTAAACGAGAATGACCGGTATGGTCGGAGATGGAATCTTCGAATTTATGGAATAACAGAAAAATCTGACGAGAACATAAAAGCAAGAGTGAAGGACATTTGCAGGGCAATAGTCCCGGAGGAGGAGCGGAATGTTGTTGCGGGTTCTCTGGATGTAGTGCACCGCCTGGGTAGGCTGAGAGATGGGGGGGAAACATGAGATCATGAGATCTCCAGGACAGCGAGGGATATGACATGGAAAAGTGCAAAGAAAAATGACTATTTAAAGAAGAACAATCTGAGGTTCAAGGAGGATCTGACAGCATTTGACAAAGATGCTCGGAATCGTCTGTGGCCGATGATTGAGAGAGCAAGGAAGGAGGGGATAAGTGCATACTTTGTTGGAGCCAAGGCTTTTGTTAATGGAAGGGAAATTCACGCTGACATGTAGCTTGTTGACGGCTGGATTTATCAAGTGAGTTGTGCAGGACTGAGTTTAATTTGCATCTGATAAATCTTAATATTTCTTGAGGAAAGAGCATTGTTTGTGTGAGCCAAGCTTTTTTTTCATATTTTTTTTATGGCAGGAAATTCGCACTGACACTTAACGTTAGCTTGATGGCTATTCGTTTTACCAATGTATGGTACAATGTTATTTGCAATTGTATATATAAAAAAAGAGATACAATTTAGGTCAACCACTTGCGTGGTGCAAAGGACTGTTTTATTTGCAACTAGTTAGAACTTTTCTTTTTGTGAGAACCCGATTCATGGGAACGTATACAAGTTTAATATTCTTCATATAGTCACTAAGATAGTAAATGTCAATTTCTGTTTTTTCTATTAATGCCAGAGGAATCCGTAATACTTTGAAAAGGAAATCTTTATTTTGGTATTGTAAGGGTAAAAGTGCCGACTTTTATTTCATTCAAGAAACTCATGCCTGTTCCACAGATACTGCGTTTTGGAAGAGTCAATGGGGGAGTGATATTTGGTTTTCATTTGGTACTAATCGGTCAGCAGGTGTCGCTATTTTAAAAGGCAACTTTAAGGGTCATATACTGAGTCACGAAGCAGATAATACAGGGAGATGGATTATACTATTAGTAGATGTCAACCACACTCAATTCATTGTTGTAAATACTTATGCCTCCAATAACAAGTCAAGTAACTGTGCTTTATTTAGAGACATTGAGAGGAAAATAAGTAAAATTATGTCTAAATTTCCATTGGCCAAAGTAATATGGGGTGGAGATTTTAATACAGTATTACATGATAATCTAGATCGATGGCCTCCTAAGGATAGCAATTCTGTTTGTGAGATAAGGAATATATGTCTAAGGTTAGGTATTCTAGATATTTGGAGACATAAGAACCCAGATAAGATTATGTTTACATGGAGTACCAAAGATTTATCTATACAATCCCGTATTGATTTCTGGCTGATATCTGAAGATATGGCTGACAAGGTTGATGCTGTCTCGATTGAACCATCGATTTTAACAGACCACAAAGGGATCTCAATAAAGATAAATATGCTTGGTTTGTCAACAAAAAAGTTAGTAAAGGTTACTGGAAAATGAACAAGACCTTACTAGATAATGAAGTATTTAAGAAGGAAGTAGCAGGAATTATTGATAAATACTGGAATTGTGCCTGTGTTATGAATACGTTTGGAAGTTACTGGGAACTAATGAAATTTGATATAAGGCTTTTGGCTATTTCAATGGGGAAAGAAATTGCTCGTGCCAAGAGAGAGAGAGAATATGACATCATAAAGGGAATAATGGATTATACAAAAAAAACTGAACTAACTAATCAGGAGTTACTGGAGCTATCATCATTGCAAATGCAGTTAGACTGTATCTACGAGGAAAAGGCCCGGGGAGCGTTTGTAAGATCAAGACGAAAATGGATGGAAGAGGGAGAGAAAAATACAAAATATTTCTTTAATTTAGAAAAAAGGGCAGGCGAAAAGACTTCCATATGTAAATTAATGATTAATAATACTCCCAATGAAAATCCAAAAGAAATCTCTCAGCATGTTGCTCAGTTTTATCAGAGTCTGTATACATCAGCCCAGTCAACTTCCAATATGGACAATATGGATATTTTCTTAGATAATGTAACAAACATTGCTAAGAAGATAGATAATGATTTCAGGGATTTTTGTGATGATGAGTTATCTGAAATTGAGATAAAAGACTGTATTAAAAGCCTGAAGGACAATAGGTCCCCTGGAAATGACGGGTTAATAGGCGAGTTTTATAAAGCATTCAATGACAAATTGATTCCCTTCATTCTTGCTATGTTCCAAGAATCAATAGAAAAGGGGGAGTTACCGGCTTCCTTAAAGCAAGGTGTAATTACTTTGATTCCCAAACCTAATAAGGATAGTCTTTATATAGACAACTGGAGGCCCATTAGCCTGTTGAATAATGATGGGAAACTATTTGCCCTTGTATTTGCTAAGAGGTTGAAACAAGGCTTGCATCATATAATTGATGAAGAACAGTCAGGTTTTATGCACGGTCGACACATTAGTAATAACATCAGGTTGATCTTAGATATGATTGACTATGATGACCTCATCTTTGATGATAGTTTTCTTATGTTTGTTGATTTTTATAAAGCTTTTGACACTGTAGAACATGAGTTTATGTTCAAAGCAATACGTTTTTTGGGGTTTGGTGACTTTTTTTTTGAAAGCAGTCCAAACTTTATATAGTGGTTGTACTAGCTCTGTAAAATTAGCTCATGGGACATCCCAAAGATTTGATATTGGCCGTGGCATTAGGCAGGGCTGCCCAATTAGTCCATTTTTATTTTTATTGGTTACTCAAATTATGTCTCTTCATATCAAGAAAGGGAAATTTCAAGGTATTTCAGCACTTGGCAAGGAATTTAAACTATGTCAACTGGCTGATGACACCACCATATTTTTGAGAGACAGGAATGAGGTTTCTAAAGCAGTTTCCTGTATTGAAGACTTTTCCTTAGTTTCGGGTTTGAAAATGAATATCAATAAGTCAGTCCTATTTCCACTCAAGGACTGTGTTTTACAGGAAATATATGGTATCCCAATAAAAGATAAGGTTACTTATCTTGGGATTGCTATATGCAAGGATGAAAAACAAAGGAGTGAATTAAATTTTAAACCCATTATTGAGAAAACAAAGAAGAAATTAAACCTCTGGTTGCTGAGAGATATTTCGTTATACGGTCGGGTTTTATTGTCCAAAGCTGAAGGGTTATCCAGATCGGTTTATGTCTCGTTATCGCTTGAATTATCCACTAACATTGTAAAGGACTTAGATAAGATTCTTTATGATTTTATTTGGAGGAACAAGCCTCACTATCTACGGAAAGATATTCTCACTAATACCCAAGAACAAGGAGGTCTTGAGGTGTTAGATTTCAATACTCTAAATAATACTTTTAAAATAAATTGGATTCTGAAGTATATTAAGAACCAGAACAGTATTTGGAATGTCTTCCCTAAGTATTTATTTGACTCTGTTGGTGGTTTAGAATTTTTGCTTCAATGTAATTTTGATGTTGATAAAATCCCAGTAAAATTGGCCAAATTCCATAAGCAGGCAATTTTAGCTTGGATGTTAGTGTATAAACACAATTTTTCCCCTCACAGATACTTTATATGGAACAACAAAGATATACGATTTAAAAATAAGTCTCTTTTTTTGCGTAACTGGTTTGAGAATAAAATTATCTTGGTTGGTCAGTTACTGAATGAGGATGGTTATCTACTCTCATATGGGGAATTTATTGATAAGTTTAAAATTCCGATAACCCCGAAAGAATATGCAATTGTTTTTGATGCGATTCCAAGTGGGGTTGTATGTCTTTTAAATTCCTCTGTGGTTGATGTTAGTACCATAGATTTACATGAAAATATATTCATTGGCAATATTAACATCAAAGATAAATGCAGTAATAAACCGATTAGGAATATTATTTGTGATACTACACTTCCCTCAGCAAGGTTCTTTTGGTCAAATATCTATGGTGATATACAATGGGGGAAAGCATGGAAAATTGCTAACAAATATTGTATCAGTAACAAGGTAAAGGAAGTTTCATTTAAAATGTTACATAGAATTTATCCTGTGAAACATGTTTTGGAAAGATTCAAGCTGAATATTGACTATAAATGTGATTTCTGTGGAATGGAGAAGGAGACCATTTTGCATTTATTTTTTGCCTGTATTTATAGTAAAATATTTTGGATTGACATACAGAACTTTGTTACAAAAAAAATAGGATCGGTTGTACTATTTAATGGTTTTGATATAATGATTTATTTCAGAAATTCTGACATAGATAAAGATGTAGTATATTTAATTCAACTGCTAATAATACTAGGTAAATTTCATATTCACAAATGCAAATGGTCTAATTCAAACCTAACTTTTTCACTTTATAAATGAAGTTAAACAATATGGCACTACGTTAACTAAAATGAAAAACAAAAAGGCAATTAAAACTTGTTGTATTATTAATGAATATGATTTGTTTGTTTAGGATTCCTGGCAATGTAAATAGTTTATATGTATGCTTGTTTGCATGTGACTATTCCTCTTTTGTTTGTTGATATTTGTTAATAAAGAATAATAAAAATAATAAAAAAAGTGTTCCTTACACGTTAAGGTCTCAAAAAATAATTAACACTTAACATACTGGAATATTGTCACAAGGGTTTATAATTCTCAAGAACTTTCAATCTTTCAACTCAAAAGGCCGCTATTTGCCTCCTTACTGAGGATTTATTTTCTACATCACCAGCAAGTTCACTTTACACCTTTGGAAATAAAATCAATCTTTGATAATATTGTCTAATGTAATTGATAATAAATATGAATTGACCAATTTATCTATCATGTCTCTATATCTGTTTTATATCTGACCTGGTTAATTTCACTTGAAAAACTCTTGAAAATGTTTCTGCTGACACCTACTGGACAAAACTATGAACTTCAGGGACTAGGGCTGCATCTCGAGTATTTTTAATTTTTTAAATTCTGCATGTCAATAGCCAAAGGAAGACCAGGCATTTCCTTTGTATATACATGTCTCTGATTTAACATATTATCAAAGATTCTTTACAATTTGTGATACATGTTACTTTTTATAATTTTTTACTTGAGTTTATTTGGTAAATATTTTCTTAACTATTTCTGCACTGTTGGTTAAGGGCTTGTAAGTAAGTATTTCACAGTAAGGTCTACAAAGAGGTGGAAAACTTACTCAATTGTCATACTTGAGTAAAAGTAAAGATATCTTAATAGAAAATTACTCAAGTAAAAGTGAAAGTCACCCAGTAAAGTATCTGGTTTTGGATGTACTTAAGTACAGTGGTGGAAAAAGTAAAAGTAAATGCTATACATCAAATTCCTTATATTAAGCAAACCAGACAACACGATTTCCTTATTATTATTATTATTTGACAGCCATAGGCACCCTCCACCACTCAGACATTATTTACAAACTAAGCACTTGTGTTTAGTGAGTCTGCCAGATCAGAGGCAGTAGGGATGACCAGGGACGTTCTCTTGATAAGTCCGTGAATTGGACAATTTTCCTGTCCTGCTAAGCATTCAAATGGTAACGAGTACTTTTGGGTGTCAGGGAAAATGTATATGGAGTAAAAAGTACATTATGTTCTTTATGAATGTAGTGAAGTAAAAGTTGTCAAAAATATAAATACTACTTAAAAACGACCTAATTAGTAATTTAAAGTGTTTTACTTAAGCACTTTACACCACTGGGTCTACACTTGCTGTATTCGGCGCATGTGGCAAAGAAAGTTTGATTTGACATTTGCCCTCATTGGAAAAAAAGAAAGAAAAAAAAAGAACTGGTTTACTATTGGGAACGCCCATCAATAGAACCACCCCAGACCTTTAGACAACGTCAATGTTCATTGGACGAGACTCCGTAAACCGGGGAGATTTTGAAATGAGCATTTGCAACAATGGTGTTTGTGTGAAAGTGCATTTCTTACCAAAGGCACTATTAGTTAGCTAGCTCACCTGTCATTTCACTACTCAGGGCTGGATTTTATTGTACATTCGGACCTCTGCTGTGGCTAGTTTGAAAGCTGTACAATGGCTGAAGAAGACGGTTGTTCATCTATGACGGAGCCTCAGCTTGAAGCAGGAGGAGAAACGGCGGCCGATGGAATGATGTCGACAGCAGATTCAATTACTTCAAGTGAAAGTGGACAAAACAAGACAGACAAAGTGGATTTGGAATCAAATGTCGAATTAGAAGAGGATGTCAGAGATTTTAATTTGCGACAAGAAGATGTTGTCAGACAAGGTTTGTTTAGTAATTATTGTTGCTCATTTCAACCATGCAGCTAGCCTAGCTAACTGGCTAATAACGTCTTTAGCAAGCTAACTTTAATTAGCTAAGTAAATTGAGTAACGTTATCTAGCTAAACCGAGGTAAAGACAGTTTCAAGTTGGATATTCGACAGATATTCGCGCTTTCAAACCTTTTGCTTTCAAACCACTTGAGCCACAGACTCCAAATAAGTGTCATTATGTTGGAAAAATTGCGCACAACATTGCACAAGTCTTATTTTCACGATTTGGACATTAATTCGCTTTCCGAAGCTAATAAACATGTGGAAATGTGAGCATCATTTTGTATTCCTAGTTGAATTAGTTAGGGAGCGTAAACAAAGTACAAAATCATTTTTACATTTCAATTTCAATAGATCCTTGGTCATGTGACCTAGTGGACTCAAACAAGGTTCAGAATGTCCACTGACTAGTGACTTTAAACAAGGTTCAGAATGTCCAAACTAAAGGGTGTGCAATGTGTAGGCCCACTGAGTGGACATTCTGAACCTTGTCATGTGAACTAGTGACTTCAAACCAAGGAACTATTGAAATTTTACATTTTGAAAAATTCATGTAAGAACGTGTGAGATGAAAATGGACAAACTAAAGGGTGTGCAATATAGAAGGGTAGTCAGTGGACATTCTGAACCTTGTTTGAGTCCAGTAGGTCATATGACCAATGAGCTTTTGAAATAAAAAAAATGTAAATAATTAAAAATAGTGGGAGATGTAAATTCACAAAAAAAAAATGATGTGTGCAATGTGTGTCTGTCATCGGGTTAACTAGAACCAGTTTTGAAAGTTTTAGGAGTAATGGTTAAATAGCTATTTAATTTTAAAAATGGTCACTATGTTGACGGTCCCTAACTGCTGTTGTTGGAGGTAAGGAAAACTACAGGCGAATATCCATAGAATATCCAACCTGAAACTGTTTTTACCTCGGTTCTCGCTAACTAATGTAACTAGCTAAACATGCAATGCCACCAACTGTTGACTCATAACAGCAAATAAGGCTAGGTATGTATCATTAACATTTTTGCTGTAATTCAAAGAACTGTTAGAGGAATAGAGAAAAAAAAATGTCTCAGTACCTATTCATATAATAATTTTATCTCCCCTTGATCATTACACGCATTAGGCCATGCCAGATAATAGTGAGTGATCATGAAGGAGAGGGCAAAATGGAAGGAAACCACTTTACACTATGCATCCAAGTAGTAAATTGGATATTAATCTAATTTAGTGTTTCAAAGGGTCGGAAACTTAAAGGGACATTTTTGTATTTTCCCGGAAATTTTCCATGTGAAATTAAGCCCTGGAATTTGGGGTAAATTCATCAAAAAAGTTAGCTTATAACAGTGAACCTTTTTTTGTGGGATACACATAAGTCAATTCTAGGTCTGGTGGCATATTTTGGTTAAACTATCCCCAATTTAATAGAATTGCAACCCTCTGCATGCACAGTGCATTCTTCCATCACATGTACAGCTGATTCTCAAGATCTTGCACACTAATGAGATGCTATTGAGCCCACACTACTACACTGTCTGAGCCAAGGACAACATGCTTTCTGGTAAGTTTTGATTACAATACTGGGTGGGGTGAATATATTTTATGACATACATGATTTTTTTTGTTAACTAATAAATAGTAGCCTACAGCAAAGTGTTTAAATAATTTTTAACTTGTTAACAATTTCTGCTATTTAGTTTTTGCTGCTAAACTCAGCAAACGGAAAGTCCCTTTTTCAGGACCCAGTCTTTCAAAGATAATTCGTAAAAATCCAAATAACTTCACAGATCTTCATTGTAAAGGGTTCAAACACTGTTCAATGAACCATAAACAATTAATGAACATGCACCTGTGGAACGGTCGTTAACTTCTTGGGGATTGCTGGGGCGCTAGCGCCTCAATCCCGACACTACCAGGTGAAATGCAAGGCGCCAAATTCAAAATCCAAAAGTTGAATTATTAAACATCCACCAATATACAAGTGTTCCATACTCATCAAAAACTCAATATCACAGCGTTGTCAGATTTCAAAAAGGCTTTACGGTGAAAGCAGCACATTTGATTGTTTGAGGGTAGCACCTCACATATTTTTCCCATTACCATAATTTCATAATCCATCACGGCACACACATAACACATTTCACAGCGAAAACAAATCAATTACCCGTTGAAGAACTTTTTGCTGAGGTCTTCCTAAGTGTCCAACGAAGACAATCCATGGTTCTTTTGTTAGAAAAAGTAATGTATTTTATCCATAAATCTCCATTTGGTTCGCGCGTTATAATCAGAAACGACAGCTTCCACTACTCCATTGAAACGTGACGAGAACTCGTTCAACTTATACCTATAAACTCCCTAAGAAGTTAATTGGACTGAGCTTGTTGTCATTGCAGGCAATTTCAACGCTGTGCGTTACAGGGAAGACATCCTCCTCCCACATGTGGTACCCTTCCTGCATGCTCATCCTGACATGGCCCTCCAGCATGACAATGCCACCAGCCATACTGCTCGTTCTGTGCATGACTTCCTGCAAGACAGGAATGTCAGTGTTCTGCCATGGCCAGCAAAGAGCCCGGATCTCAATTCCATTGAGCACATCTGGGACCTGTTGGATCGGAGGGTGAGGGCTAGGGCCATTCCCCCCCCAGAAATGTCCGGGAACTTGCAGGTTCCTTGATGGAAGAGTGGGGTAACATCTCACAGCAAGAACTGGCAAATCTGGTGCAGTCTATGAGGAGGAGATGCACTGCAGCACTTAATGCAGCTGGTGGCCACACCAGATACTGACTGTTACTTTTGATTTTGACCACCCCCTTTGTTCAGGGACACATTATTCCATTTATGTTAGTCACATGTCTGGAACTTGTTCTCTTTGTCTCAGTTGTTGAATCTTGTGTTCATCCAAATATTTACACATGTTAAGTTTGCTGAAAATAAATGCAGTTGACAGTGAGAGGACGTTTCTTTTTTTGCTGTGAATATGTGGGTTTTAGCTTCCTTGAGCCTGCTAACTGGGTGTTAATTCACATGTTTCCATACATGTTTCATTTTAAAACATTTATCTTACGCAGTTAGATTAAACAACTATTGTAACTATTTACCTGTACATGGAACTTATTTTTTTATTTTTTTACACTTTTTAATCTTTACAGGAAAATGCCACTGGCTCTATCTGATGTGTGGAGACATTTCACTGCAGCTAATGTAGAAGGAAAAGCAGTGTACATTTGCAGATACTGTGCCAAATCATATGTGAAGAATGTAACAAAAATGCAGAATCATCTGGCCAAGTGCATAAAGTTCCCTCAGTGCTACTTCTACTTCTATTCGAGGTGAAAATTATGAATCCGACACCTAATTGATAGCAACAGCTCATGGTCCTCCTGGAATCATAAGGGTTTGACTCAATGGAGGAACGTAGTCAGAGAAATGCTGATGAATATCTTGCTCGAGCTGTGTATGCAACTGGTTCACCGCTGATGCTCACAGGCAATGTGTGTTGGAAGAGATTTCTGAATGTTCTTCACCCAGCATACACTCCTCCAACCAGACATGCTTTATCTACTCATTTGCTGGATGCAGAATTTAACAGAGTTCAAGTGAAGGTCAAGCAAATCATAGAAAGCAGACTGTTGCAATCATCTCTGATGGGTGGTCGAATGTTTGGGCAAGAAATAATCTCCACCCCTCAACCAGTATTCTACAAGAGCACAGACACAAGAGACAACAGACACAACGGTCTCTACATTGCAGATGAGCTGAAGGCGGTCATCAATGACCTTGGACCACAGAAGGTATTTGCACTGGTGACAGACAATGCTGTGAACATGAAGGCTGCTTGGTCTAAAGTGGAGGAGTCCTACCCTCACAACACACCCATTGGCTGTGCTGCTCATGCATTGAATCTTCTCCTCAAGGACATCATGGCACTGAAAACAATGGATACACTCTACAAGAGAGCCAAGGAAATGGTTAGGTATGTGAAGGGTCATCAAGTTATAGCAGCAATCTACCTCACCACGCAAAGTGAGAAGAAAAGATCACCACATTGAAGCTGCCCAGCAACACCGGTTGGGGTGGTGTTGTCATCATGTTTGACAGTCTCCTGGAGGGGAAGGAGTCTCCAAGAAATGGCCATATCAGTCTGCCGATATGGACAGCCCCATCAATAGGATCCTTCTGGATTGTATTTTGGGAGAGTGGTAAGCAGCCTGAAACTCCTGAAACCTATAGCAGTAGCCATTGCACGGATTGAGGGAGACAATGCCATCCTGTCTGGTGTTCAGACTCTGCTTGCAGGTGTAAGAGAAGCAATCCGTACTGCCCTGCCCACTTCACTGTTGCTCCAAGCAGAGGAAACTGCAGTTCTGAAATGCATCAAAACCCGTGAAGACTTCTTCCTGAAGCCCATACACGCCGCAGCGTACATGTTGGACCCCAAGTATGCTGGCAAGAGCATCCTGTCTGGTGCAGAGATCAACAAGGCCTATGGTGTCATCACTACCGTGTCTCACCACCTTGGCCTGGATGAGGGCAAGGTTCTTGGCTGTCTGGCGAAGCCATGGCTTTGGGATTTAGTTGCAATATGGCAGTTGTGCCAACATATCTCATCAGCCACCTGGTGGAATGGACTTTGTGGATCTGAGGCTCTTTCCCCTGTTGCCTCCATCCTCCAAATCCCACCAACAGGCTGACCAATACAAGGGTTAAAAAATGTGTGGCCATCCGGGCAAATTTTGAGCCTGACAACGAGCCATCCTCAACAAAGTTGGAAAGTGACAGTGATGAGGCCTCGAGTCTGATGTTCAAGAGGTGGACATTGAGGAGGTCAAGGGAGAAGACATGGAAGCCTGTATGTTGAAAATGTTTTTGGGAGATGCAATGGATCATTCAATATTCCCTTTTGTTGTTCAGTGAAATCATCCCATGTGAAGAGAACTCAGTTAAAGTTCAATTGGTAGCTAAATTGTTTTTTAAATTTCTATTAGAAGGATTTAATAATTTGCAATTATGTTTACTTATGATAAAGTAGAAGGTTTCTGTCTCCGTATGATATGGTAAATATGCAATGCAAAAAACATCTAAGTTTAAATGCTATTAATCTTAATTAGCATATTCCTTTTAATTCCCACGGATAGTTGCCACCTCCTGAATATTCCACAAAATGGGCAACCCTAATCTAACTTATACTTTATTTTCTAACACAGAACTTTTCCAAAATGAGGTGGAGGATGATGATGGTGACAGCGGCACTGCTTACTTCAACCCTGATATGGCTGGTACTCAGTTGCAACGTGCCGAACGCATAGGAGATGCCTCCCTTCCTGACACCTTTCAGACAAATGAACTACTTTATTACGAGAGATTCAAAGCCTATCAAGACTACATGCTAGGTATGTAACCTTATACTGTCTTACATCAATTGCTGTCAAGGTTACTGGCTAAAGTGGTTAAAAGATGCTTACTACAACCATATTGATCGATCTTCAACGCTAAAAAATAAAACTGACTTGAGGGGTTGTCTCAGATGCTGTCCGTGCTGTTGTTTTGGACAGGTGATTGTAAAACATCCGAGGTGAAGGCCTTCACAGCTGACTACTTGGAGAAGGTTCTGGAGCCTTGTGACTGGCAGGCACAGTGGTGCACAGATGTTTTTGATGTGCTAGTGGAGGTAAATCACTTCGACCTGAACGATTTCCCAGCAAGAGACTTGTCTAAAGGAGCTGTGCTTTCTACACTGTATGAATGAATTTGAACACTTGCACTCTGGATGTGGTTTTATAGTGACTCTGAATCCAGAGGTCTGGTTAAACAATGTGAAACCGCTGTCTTTTCAAATGTTATACAAATGGTTGGATCAGTGAAGCAGAAGTAACTGAACAGGGCAGCCTAACCATTCAAACATGGGAAAAGTGTCATGAAGGTTATAACCTCATACCTGTGCCCTTTTCCTCAGGTGGTGGATGTGAACTATAAGGAGTTGAAAGCCCAGGTCAAGCTAGTTGTGCCCCTGCAGTGTGAGACGGGAGGCTGCGAGCTGACAGAGGAGGCCATGAACACCCTCCTAGAGGCCACGCTGCACAAAGTGCCTCTGCAGGAGCTCCGTGTGGTGTTTGATGAGTCTGGCGACTTTGACCAGACTGCACTGGCACTTGAGCACCTCCGGTAAGACCATATTGTTAACAGGTTAACACTGCTGAGATTTTTATTCAAAGGGCTGTTAAAGCCACAGTTCTTTCCATGTCAGAGGAGAAAGCACCAGGAAAAGTGCCCAAGGCGATTTGCCCCCCCGCCATAATTATTTAAACCTCTTGTTGTAGGAGTTTGCATAGGGTGGAACTGATATTCAATTTGGGTGTGCCTGACTTTAACATCTCTTAATAATGTGTGTCTGAAAATGTATCCCTCTTGTCTTTCGGTCCGCTTGATAGAACTTTAGAATAACTTAATTTTTTCCTGTGAAGGAACTTCATTTTTTTGGAGTGGTTTAAAGCTGCAGTATGTTACTTTTTTGCATTTTCTCAGATATTATATGACAACACTCAAAATAATGCAAATGGACATGACACGTGAGACAGAACTGATATCACCTGTCTTATTACAGAAGCAGAATTTTTTTATGTGATACTAAATAACAGAAGCGTGTGTTAAAATTTCGTGGTGTGACAGACACTGAGAAATACCCTGAAGGGAGATGATACACCGAAAACAACTGGTTCTGCTTCTGTGCTGTGAAATCTCTTGTCTGAACTGTCTCAAACCTTTTCTTCTTAGGTTTTTCTACAAACACATCTGGAGACAGTGGGACGACGAGGACGAGGATGATGACTTTGACTACTTTGTCAGATGTGTGGAGCCCCGCCTCAGGCTGTACGTGTAGAAGGGTGATAGTGGGGAACGGGAAGATTAGACAGTGTGTGGGCAAGATTGGCACATTCTCATTTAGGCTGTATTGGTTCAGATCTGCCAATGACACAGCTTGGTTGAACCCATTATTTTAATGCCGCTATCAGAACAGCCATATGGCATAGGAACCTGTAGAGCTTTGCAAATCATTGCAGTTCAGGCACACTTGAGCAATCTCCATGTCTAATTGTTGGAGCTGGATATGCTCAAGGCTTTTGCAGTGAGAGGGTGCAGATTATTATTTGGCCACTAGATGGCGGTGTGTACCTGGGTATTTTGAGCATACTGTGGCGTCTCCTATTTTTTTTTACGGTTGGAGACGAGGGTTAAGATATCTTATTGGCTTCAGCAGAAATCCTAAAGCTTATTGGTCCGACAATAATCATCTTCTAGTTTATACCAAGGACACTGTCGCCAATTTGCTTTTAATAGACAAAGTCTTTGTTACCCATTCACGACCGGCTCCTTAGATAGAATCAAGACCCTCCTTGTTCAGAATCTCAATGTTCACCTGTATTTTTCTTTCTCCAAATAATGATTAAGAACATTTTCAAATTCCGGACAAGGCCATCAAACATTGTGCTCTGATCTTCTCTACTAGTTATCCCACCTTAACCTCTCTGCTCTCCAATGTTGCTGAACAGTTTGTTCCCAACAGTCCTTCAAGACCACCTCCATAATGCAATTGTGTTTTTAAAAAGAAGTATTTCTCCCTTTGTGGCTGTCAATCCTGCAGGTTTTATGATATTCTGGAGGATCGGGTGCCTGCTGGACTAGTGGCAGAGTATTACTCTCTTTTGGCACGCTGCTCTCAGAAGTTCCAGGAGTTTTCTAGCCTGCGGAACGGCATCAGCAGCGACTCTGAGTCAGAGCTGGACAACGTGTCCATGGTGGAGGGCCTAAGGATGTACGAGCAGATGGAGGCCCTGAAGCGCAAACTCCGGATCATCGAGAACCCGCTGCTCAGGTAGCTGCCAAAGGGGATACGGGTGGGAAGACTGAGAGGAGCTATCAGTGACTGCAGAGTGTGTGTTGAGGGCATAGTTGTGTGACTGATGGAGTTGGTCTCTTTACGGAGGGTGAAAATAGGAAGACTGAGTAAAGGCTTTTGGATTCACCTCTGTCCCTGAGCTAGCATGTTTGACCTATACTGCCCCAGTTGAGAGCAAAACCGCTCACACAATAACACTACACTACAGTTCAATGCACCATACTCCGGTTAGAATACAAAAGAGGGACAGCAATTTAATTTATAGCTACTACCAATGCACACTTGGGCCTATACTTTGAGAGTATGTGGGAAAGTGGAAGATTTACCTTTCTGTCCAGTGCTGTACCATTCTGTTCGTCTACCTAAATCTATTCTCTCCTGACACTGCAGGTATGTGCTGGGATACAAGGTGAATTCAGGGCAGCAGTCGTGCAGGGCCAAGGGGCCTCGTGCCTCAGGCGGCCGGATGGTCCATGTCGTGTCTGTCTCCACTACAGTCAGCCAGCTGCAGAGCCTGATGGCAGACAAGCTAGGGCCCAAATTCTCAGGGGAAGAGTTTGAAGTACAGGTATGGCAAACAAATAAAATAGCATTTTCATTTTTTTTATCCATAGCATATTGTATTTTGTCAAATTTAAGTTTTGCCCAGGTTTCTGTTTCAAATGGTCTGTTTAATGAGATGACCAGAGATGAAACCCAATGGTTATGTTCTCTAACCATGTCTCACTTGTGTAAGGGTCTAATGCGCTGGGATTTTCTGAGGCTCTTGGGCTGTCTTTTTATTTGACCTCCCTAGTTCTTGTACACTGGCATTTCGCCAGGATTTGTAGAAGCTGTGTCTGTTCGCCTGAACGCCTCAGCTCTAGTATCTTTGCGTTCCACTGAGACGTCCGAAGCAGAAAACACCAAGTGTTTTTTGTGTCCGTCTGTGTTTAGTCATGAGCGCAGATCTGTTGTACAGACCGACCGTGTACTGGAACTGCTCTGTGTTTTTAAATGTTAGTTTCACAGTGAGCCCCTGCTGGCTGTGAGTGCCTGCTACGAGGGAGACGCGGTCGTCATCCTTCCAGGACACTACAATGTCACCAGCTCCATCACTATCCCAGACTCCATATCAGTGGAAGGTAATGTTTCACATGTCTGAAAGCAGCCTTTATAATGGCAGGATGCACTACTGCTGTTTGTATGTACAGGTAACTGCTAAATAATGGAAACACAAGTAAATGAGGAATACAAAATATATTGATAGCAGGCGCTTCCACACAGGTGTGGTTCCTGATTTTAAAACGATGTAAACCATTTGCCATGGCCGCCTGTCACCAGATCTCAACCTAATTGAACACTTATGGTAGATTCCAGCACCATCAACAAAAAACCAAACCATGGAGTTTCTCGTGGAAGATAGGCGTTGCGTCCCTCCAATAGAGTTCACTCTACACTTGTATGATCTACGCCAAGGTGCAGTGACGCTGTTCCCAACACCCTATTAAGACACTTCATGTTGTTTCCTTTATGTAGGCAGTTACCTGCATCTATCGCTCATAATAATGGCTGGAATGGGGTGGAATGGATGGAATGGAGTGAACGTATGTATGTTTGTATATATCCTTAGTTGCTATTAGCCAGCCATGCCTCTTGCTGGATTCAGGTAATGAGTAGTATCTGGAGGCTTGGTGTTGCGAAACTCCAGATTCCACTACCTGAATCCAGCAAGAGGCCTCTTCTGATTTTCTGTTTTCCAATCATCCAAGTCTGATGTTCAGTCGTTTGCAAAAATGTCCCTCTGTTTTTAGTTATGTGAGTGAGTTGTTCAACACGTTTTGCAGGTTGTCTGAATCCTTCCATCCTTTTCTGTCACTAAATAATCTGTTGCTATGCTGTGACTAATGTGCTGCCAAGTACTGTTATGGCCATGGAAGTTATTTTCATATTGAACGGTACTGGCTGCACTCTGTGGCGTGTTGACGCTTCTTGAAGGTTAAACCACCCCTCAATGTACAGTAGATGGAGTGAAATGAACGTAGAGCAGAGAGGATGCGGGATGTACAGTTGGAGCCCTCGGAAGCAAATGGCGCTTGAGCGTTTGAACGGGGGTGATAATAATTCATAGAGAAGGCTAGCGCGGGCGAGGAGAGGTCAGAGCAGAGGCGCCGTGTCAGTCTCTTTATGCAAATGGGGGCGGGCTGCCGATTTTGGATAACAGGTGGGGAGATTGGAGCGTTTTTTTATTTTTTCCATGCATCTGTTTTTATGTGCGTGCCCTCCTGTGGTGCTAGGAAACCCCTGAAAGCTGAGATAAAGAGGGTGGGGAAATAGGATGCAGCGCTGCCTGGCACTGCACCATGACAGGAGATGAGCAACTCAATTAGACCACCGCCGGATTACCGTAATAGAATTCTCCCTCCCACCAAAGAGCCTTTGATATTTAGAGGAGCCATGCACACACAGGCGCTTATTGCTTTTTGGATATTGCTGTATCAAAGACAGAGGGGGATGCATATGATCCATCTTCATAAGTATTGTGAGGATTTCCAAACAGTCTGTGTTTCTGAAGAGACATTTAGAATTCAATAGTGAGGAGGTTGTTGGTCAGCACTTGTTAATTACAGAATGCAGTTGTGATCTGCAATCAGTGCACCTGTTTTAGTGTTTAATTATTTTTTTATTCTCTACGCAGCTGCACATTCTTGCCAGTCTTGAAGCTCGCTGGGAATGTGGTTTTCCTCTCCTGGAAGTGTGCATGGGCCTATGAGTTTACCAATCGATATTCAGCCTTTGGTCTTTCCACTGGCAGCGTGTGGAACCCAGCCAGTGCTGTAGAATTGTTGGCCACATTGTGGAACATGTGTCTCCAGGCCATCTGTCAAGGAACAGAGAATAATGAACCCTAGCTGTCAGAACACTGTCCATCACCTTCTGCACTGTTGTACAGTGCTGCTTGGGATTGTGCTGAATCGCTACTTGTCATGTACACCACTGCAAGGTTGGAAGGAGTGTTCGGACCCAACACTGTGGCCATTGAGCCATGACCCAGTTGTCCCAGCTGTCAGCATGCAAAGAGCAAATTCAATTTATTCGATATGATAGTCTTCTATGTACAGTTGGTGAGGGGGGGAATCAATGCGTTAAGTAGAGTATTGCGATATTATTTTTCCTATCGAATACTGTGACTCCCAAGTTTAGATTGTTGCTAGGTAGTTAACATTAGCTAGCGCTAGTCGGCTGTACATGCACCAAAACCTATAGCTCATCATTCTATAGCTTGTTCGCCGTCTTTTTAAATGTTGAGCCAACATGTTTTCAGCACTTATCTCCATGACTTATCAAAATGCCTATTTTCATGTCTCTCTTGTCCGTCTGCCGCAGACAAATAGTGAGCAATATGTTTAGAACATCAAATCGCAAAAAAATCACAGTATCGAATTGCAATACATACTGTATACACTTAGTATACCACACATTAGGAACCTAATATTGAGTTGCACCTTACCCTCAGAACAGCCTCAATTCATCCGGACATTGACTCTACGTGTCAGGCGTTCCACAGGAATGCTGGCCCATGTTGACTCCAATGCTTCCCACAGTTGTCAAGTTGGCTGGATGTCCTTTGCATGGTGGACCATTGTTGAAACACGTGGGGAAACTGTTGAGTGTGAAAAACCAAGCTACGTTGCAGTTCTTGACACAAACCGGTGCGCCTGGCACCTAAACTCAGCAAAAAAAGAAACGTCCTCTCACTGTCAACTGTTTATTTTCAGCAAACTTAACATGTGTAAATATTTGTATGAACATAACAAGATTCAACAACTGAGACAAAGGGGGGTCAAAAGTAAGTCGGTATCTGGTGTGGCCACCAGCTGCATTATGTACTGCAGTGCATCTCCTCCTCATGGACTGAGATTGCCTGCAATGACAACAAGCTCTGTCCGATGATGCTGACACACATCGCCCCAGACCATGACGGACCCTCCACCTCCAAATCGGTCCTGCTCCAGAGTACAGGCCTCGGTGTAACGCTCATTCCTTCGACGATAAACGCGAATCCGACCATCACCCCTGGTGAGACAAAACTGAGACTCGTCAGTGAAGAGCACTTTTTGCCAGTCCTGTCTGGTCCAGGGATGGTGGGTTTGTGCCCATAGGCGACATTGTTGCCGGTGAGGACCTTCCTTACAACAGGCCTACAAGCCCTCAGTCCAGCCTCTCAGCCTATTGCGGACAGTCTGAGCACTGATGGAGGGATTGTGCGTTCCTGGTGTAATTCGGGCAGTTGTTGTTGCCATCCTGTACCTGTCCCGCAGGTGTGATGTTCGGATGTACCAATCCTGTGTTGTTACACGTGGTCTGCCACTGCAAGGACGATCAGCTGTCCGTCCTGTCTCCCTGTAGCACTATCTTAGGTGTCTCACAGTATGGACATTGCAATTTATTGCCCTGGCCACATCTGCAGTCCTCATGCCTCCTTGCAGCATGCCTAAGGCACATTCATGTAGATGAGCAGGGACCCTGGGCATCTTTCTTTTGGTGTTTTTCCAGAGTCTGTAGAAAGGCCTCTTTAGTGTCCTAAGTTTTCATAACTGTGACCTTACTTGCCTACCGTCTGTAAGCTGTTAGTGTCTTAACGTCCGTTCCACAGGTGCATGTTCATTAATTGTTTATGGTTCATTGAACAAGCATGGGGAAGTGTTTAAACCCTTTACAATGAAGATCTGTGGAGTTAATTTGTAAAAATCCAAAACTTTGAAAGATATCGTCCTGAAGAGGGGACATTTCTTTTTTTGCTTAGTTTATATTTTAGATTCTTCAAAGTAGCAAAGCCTTTACCTTGATGACAGCCTCACAAAGACACAGCGGTTGGAACCAAAAATCTCACATTTGGACTCATCAGACCAAAGGACAGATTTCCTCCGGTCTAATGTCCATTGCTCGTGATTCTTGGCCCAACAAGTCTCTTCTCATTGGTGTCCTTTTAGTAGTGGTTTCTTTGCAGCAATTTGACTATGAAGGCCTGATTCACGCAGTGTTCTCTGAACAGTAGATGTTGTCTGTTACTTGAACTCTGAGATGCCCTTAAGTGCTGAACTCTGAGACTGGTAACTCTAATGAACTTATCCTCTGCTGCAGAGGATAACTCTTCCTTTCCTGTGGTGGTCCTCATGAGCCAGTTTCATCAAATGCTTGGTTTTGCGACTGCACTTTAAGAAACTTTCAAAGTTTCCAGATTGACTGACCTTCATGTCTTAAAGTAATGATGGACTGCGTATTTGAGCTGTTCTTGCCATAATATGGACTATGCCCTATTTATGGTAAAATATTCAATCTTCTGTACATCACAACTGATTGGCTCAAACGCATTAAGATGGAAAGAAATTCCACAAATTAACTTTTAACAATGCATACCTGTTAATTGAAATGCTTTCCAAGGTACTACCTCATGAAGCTGGTTGAGAGAATGCCAAGAGTGCAAAGCTGTCATCAAAGCAATGGTGGCTACTTTAAAAGATCTGAAATATATATTTTCATTTGTTTAACACTTTTTCTTTTTTTGGTTACATGATTCCATATGTGTTATTTTGTAGTTTTGATGTCTTCACTATAATTCTGCAATGTAGATAATAGTAAAAATAAAAATCCTTGAATGAGTAGGTCTGTCTAAACTTTTGACTGGTACTGTATAGAATCACAATATCGGCACTTGGAAATTCCCAATCCTATGTACAGTTCATGTAGTGCTGGGGTCATCAGCTGTGTTAGGCACATAGCTAGTATGTTGACCTCACACGTGCAGAGATGTATGTAGGCCAGAGCCTAAAATGAACACCTGCCAAATGTTGGTAGATTTTGGCATTGGTGGGTCAGATGTCTATTTCACCAGCCATGGTCAGGGCTTTCACAGTGTGAGCATTTCACTCGCATTTGTGAATAAAAATTGTAAAGTTTGATATAGTAAAAGAAATGCTGCAGTATTTTTGCCTTTTTTTGTTTCATAGCTGGCAAATAAATTGCACAAAGTCAAAACTACGAATCCCTATAGCCCATCTCACCTCGCTCTGCATCACAGCCTGGCTGGGGGCTGTGCGCACGTGAAGAGCCGAGTGAAAGATTCATTTTTAGAAGCGCTGCACACAGACACAAGTTGGTCTAATTTATTTGAAACAACTCTACTGAAGTGAGACTTGGTACCTGTTTCTTTGCTGTTTTATATAGTTTTTTTCACAAGCCAGGTTTTTCAATGTTTAAGGTTCAACTATTAGGGAAGAGAAGACAACGCAGCTACTAGTTAGACTAGTCTCAGACACATGACGAGTCACGTTGCCACGGTAACCTCCCGGCCTTGAAGAGACAGGTGAAATTTTTGTCTCATCTGTGATATTTTGGTTAAAATAGGTCCCAAAAAATGTAATTTAACCATATGCCACATTACTTCTTACTAGTAATGCATTTGTTTTAGGAACATTACAAAGCATGCTAATCTGTGTTTTGTCCCTGGGGGGAATCTGAGTGGCTGGTAGATTGTTAAATCTACCTGCTATGGTGGCTGGTGGACCAAAAAGTACATTTTTGGCCCTGATTTAGGCTAAATCTTTATTTTCAGGGTTTGGTCTACCTGATGAGGTGGTGATTGAGAAGAAGAACAAAGGGGACTCGTTTGTGGAGTCAACAGGAGTCGACGTGAAGATCTCCAACGTCAAGTTCATCCAGCACGACGCTATCGAAGGCATCCTCTGTGAGTCTTCTTAGTCCTTCTCCCAATGTGTTTCTGCCTCCATACATCTACCCTGCCCCCCAACTCTTACTAGCCGTCCCATTGGCCTGCATTAATAATTCTGCCTAAGCTGCTGGCGCTGCTTAACATCCGGCAACAGCCATAGATCAGTGACTTTCTAGGAGTAGAATGGGTTGTGTGTGTGTGTGTAACCATTCGGAATACTAGGATCTAGCTGGCCTCTTCATTTTCCCCCTAGTGTCGATTTTCATCTTATTTCCCTCTTGTCTCCAGGCGTACGTCAGGGTAAGCTGGAGATGGAGAACTGTGTCCTTCAGTGCGAGACGACAGGTGTCATTGTGCGGACGTCAGCCCACCTGACCATGAACATGTGTGACCTCTACGGCTCTAAGGTGAGAGGTCATTGACACTTATCACTCTTTTCATGGTGGCTTTATTTTTTTGTTGCTACAGATCTAGCTGTTATGTTAATCGTTGTGTGTGTGTCTGAGGCCGTGCAGTAGCCTAGCTGTGTCTCTACATGCTGGTAACTGTTGTGCTATAGGGAGCTGGTGTGGAGATTTACCCTGGCAGTGTCTGTAGTATGATGGGAAATGGCATACATCACTGCAAAGAAGGGATCCTGATTAAGGTGAGAGAGACTGGTAAATTACCAGTAGAACTTCAATCTGTGAATCACTGCTCCCAGCACTAGCACATCCAACCTTCATCTCAATCTAGGTTCAGTTCAATTCTAAGCCTGTGGCATTATCTTCCCTCAACTGAAATTGAGTTTAGTGGAAAACAAATATGGACTTATTTCCCTCGTTACCTCCAGACGAGTTCTGGGGTCTTCTCATTCCCCGAGGCTAGAATGGTAGTGTTTTATCGCTCCCTCACAGAGCTTTCCTTCCTGTTGTCTCTGCCCGATGTGTTGGACTTGGACAGGACAACTTAAGCCGGAAGACAGACGTGATGACTCTGCTTTATGCCTGTCTTTCCCCCTCTTTGTTGTTCAATCTGTCAACCTCCTCCATCCCTTCTTCCAACAGGACTTTGCTGATGAGCTGGACACCATGCCCAAGATCACCATGGTGAACAATGTGATCCACAACAACGAGGGATACGGCGTGATCCTGGTCAAACCTAGTGACGCTGCAGCTGTACAGGGCGAGGCTGCACAGGAAGACACCCCTTCAGGTACTAACTAGTTCCAAAGCCTAGGGGAGGGTTTCCTCAGGTATATCGTTAAAGGGGGTGGCGTACAGCAGAGTTTAGATGGAAACTCATGATGCGTTGACATTCTGCATCGGTGGCGTTCCAAATAGAGTTTTGTCTTTCTGAAAATTATTCCGATTTGCAACAAGCTTTAGATACAAACCTAACACCGCTCATGCTACTAAAACGTTGTCTGATACGGTAGGAAAAGAGAATGTACAAAACAAGGAAGAAACTGGGAAATGCATCTGAGGGGAAATGTAATTTCTACTTGGAGCAAATGTAATTTGAGAGTTTAATGGCAGCGCTCCCATTCAAGCACATAATCCAATACTGAAGTTCTCCAGACTTCCAATAGTAGAATCAGCAAGACAGGATTTGGAAGGATTGCCACGTGAGACTAGGTACTAACCAAGTCTTACTCAGTGTTTCCCACATCAATGGGCTTACTATTTCTGGAAGGCGGAGTTAGTTTCACTGGAAAGTTTGAGAAAATGTGCTTGACCTTCAGTCCAGGGCAGCTGCAGAATGAAAGATGCAGCTGAAGGTGGCTCTCCATCTCTCCCTCCAGCGTCCTCTAATAGAATGTCCCTTATTGTTTGACCCCAGTCGGCAGGAATAAATACCTCTACCCCAGACAGGGGAATGAGCGTAAATGAATTAAAAACAAAAGCTTTTTCAGAGACACTACAAAGCCAACAACTGGGTAATAATTGTAATTTCGTTGTTATTGAAAGTATGTCCATTATGGTGCCTGGTTTATCTTCTTAATTAGCAAAAAAAGCAGATTTTAAGCATTTCTCAACATTGCCCACTTTAAATGTCGAAGAGGCTGCTTGCATTTTGATTTGGAAAGGTAAGAGCATTGCAATTATCTGCGATTAATCCCAAAGGCCACTCTTTATTAGAGTACACTGTCAGTCTGATTTGAATAGAATGTAGTAATATTTCACAGGAAGACGTGGTGTTTTCATAAACATGACAAATCAGAATGTCATGAAGGAAGTGGTGGTATTTGGTCTGAATGTCACAGTGAGGTGTTGACAAGCCTGTCATGAACTGATTCATGTTATTTTCCAGATGAGCAACTGGATAAAGAAGAGGGGACAGAGGAGATTAAGGGCGAGGGGAAGCTGCAGGTGGATGTGGACGCGCCCGTCATCGTGGTGGACGAGTGCTCGGTGAAGGAACCGGTCTCCTATGCGTCTTGTTCCGTCGTTCTTCCGGAGTTCACGGAGGGCAACGATGCCATCAAGAGGGAGCTGGTGGCCACGTCAGCCAAGAAGCAGCGACGCCAGAAGAGCAGGCTGAAGGAGCTGGGAGTGACCCAGGCAGATGACAACCTGCTCTCCCAGGAGATGTTTGTCTCCATCCAGGACAACCAGTTCAGGAGAAACGGCATGGGCAGCTTCGGCACCTTCTTATACTGAGACTAACTGACACGTCCTCCTGTTCTGTATTCCATACATGCACAAACACACTATTTATTTCAACCTCTTCGTTACATTTTTCTGCACGGACTAGTGAGTGGGTATGTGTATTTTTAAATGCTTTTTTAACATGGCTTTTTAATACAATTCTAATTTTAGTATACTGATATTGTGGATACCTCAGTCTAATAACCTGAATTGTTTTCACGATGACACAGAGTCTCAAATGTTTTTTGTTGTTGGTTGATATTGTATCATTTCTTGTTATGGATATTATTAAGATGACACTGCTTGAAATGGTTTGTGTTTGGGGAAATCACGTTGTCTTATTTTGAGTTAGTATCTCACCCTCATCTGTAGTTCTGGTCATTCGTTTATCAAATGTTGCTGAAAGCGCTCTGTAAACCAATTAAAATCATGAGCCAATTAAATGGGAATTGATATACGTTTTGATCTTTTAGTTTTTTTTACAACTGGACACCGGTCAGATGAGAGAGGGGGAAATCTGGAAGGCTGCTTATTAAGAAGCTTTAGGCTTCACCTTTTATAAGATGCTCACAATTGTTTAATTCCAGTTGATTAATTTCCTGGGGATTAAAGGGCTGGTAAAACCTCATTACACCACAGGCAGTTTGATGAATTGCCTAATCCAGCATGCCCCTGTGAAATACAACATGTTGTACTGCCTCTTATGAGTTGTCCCAGGCTGACCTCAATAGACCAATTTATTCCACAAATCCAGAACTGAATGAAATGCTCCCGGTAATCATTTCAGTGAAAGCATCTGCCCAATGATGGATTTTGTTTTTTAAATCTGGTGATGAGTACAGACCGACAAAAGTCCATTATTTAGGTCAGCATTTGACAGAGAATGGACTGTAATTGTATGTGAAATGGGTTTTGTTGAATTTAATGTTTTTACATATACATTTATTGTACCCAGTAACAACCTAGGGATCGATCGTTTCTTGTATTTCAGTGTTTTGTGTATGGGGGAATGTGTTGTGTCAAGGCGTTACTTTCCCCCTCTGCTTATTCCCGGCAGGACTTGTTGCTAGTGAATGACTTGAGCCTATCATATCTGTAATTTCTGCATTAGGCAAAAGTTCCTTGGTTCGAATACCCGAGCCGACAAGGGGAAAAATCTGTCTGTGCCTTTCAGCAAGGCACTTAACCCTAATTTGCTCCAGTGTATGTGACAAAACACTTTTTCCCTTTTATTTTTTTTTAAGCGATAGGAATGCCAAATAAAACTTTGTCAAGAATAGGTCTGTACACTGTCTGGATATTGGAAATAATCTATGAACAAGGTCCAGGTGGGTTTTCATTCTGTCAAAACTTAGGAACCAATTATTGGTAGGACAGCTCACCGCCCAGGAAACGTGTAGTTTTGTATTGAGAACTATACAAGGGATTATTATACATTTTCCTCAACGTTTCAGTGACGTGCTAGAGATGTCAAACAGAACTGGTGGAGAAAGAAACTGCAGGGTTTATGTGACAAATGTTTTATCTTCAAAAGAAGAGTCGAATTCAAGGAGGACCAAAACGAGAGCTCTGGGCGATGAAGGACAGTAGAAAGCGCTGTTTGAAGTGGTGTCCTTTATAAATAGTGAGTGTCGACAGGAACGTGCAGTGACCACCATTCTGGGGCAGAGGGAAGGGTCTGTCTGTTGTCAAACTACTGTGGGACCAGTGCTTTGTTATATGAGCGGCAGATAGCTGACACAGGCTGGCTTTCAGCCTCACTTTATCTCAAACTTTTGTCCAAATACACAATCACCGTCAGTAGCTCCCCTCCTCTTGGCTTTTATGCTAAAAATACATTTTCTGACAGACTATTATGAATCGTTAGATATGCCTAAATGGCTGCATTCACACCGGCAGCCCAATTCTGACCTTTTTGCCCAATGAATGGCAAAACAGCTGATCTGATTGATCAAAAAAACAATTAGTGACTATATCAGTTTGTTAATGAATGCTCTTCCAGTCTTTAAATGAGAAGTTTGTCTTATGATAATTTTTTTTTATTTGCTATGAGAATGAGAATTCAGCTTATTTTAATTAAGAATGACTTCCAGTTGGCTGTTAATTAGCTGTGTCAGGGAACTTCCACCTCTCCCCATGACTTTGTCAGGCCTGCAATTCTCCTGGTGTCCCTCACATTGCCATTTCCACCGAAGGGAAACGTGTATCATACACTGTGGTTGTGTGTGTGCATGCATGTATGATATATTCTGTAGCTAGCTAAAGGTAATGTCAGCCTATTACTTATGAAAATGTTTTATTTTATTACTAGGCTATTTAAAATCAAATACAAATTCAATATAATTGTAGGATACCTCTGTAAGCCGCCCTGCACAATCAATGAACCAACAGTATAGCCTAGGCCTATACGTTTTCTCTAAGATTCAAGGATAGAAAGTTTGGAGCATAGCATAATGTAACAGTCCGTTCAGTATGCATAAAAATACAGTCCACATTCAAAGCCAATTACTAGAATTTATTGCATTTTGGAGTATATGCTAGACCAATTATGTCCAAAGACATCTTAAATCAGTTTTTTTTTAATATATTTCTGCCAAAGCATAATATGCGGCAGGCTATGTATTGTAACAGCACAATCATTTTAATTCCGTATTTATTTATTTTTATTGTGCTTGGGCTCATGTATAGGCCTATGTGAATGCATGAGCTCTAATACAGTGGGGCAAAAAAGTATTTAGTCAGCCACCAATTGTGCAAGTTCTCTCACTTAAAAAGATGAGAGAGGCCTGTAATTTTCATCATAGGTACACTTCAACTATGACAGACTAAATGAGAAAAAGAAATCCAGAAAATCACATTGTAGGATTTTTAATTTATTTATTTGCAAATTATGGTGGAAAATAAGTATTTGGTCAATAACAAAAGTTTATCTCAATACTTTGTTATATACCCTTTGTTGGCAATGACAGAGGTCAAACGTTTTCTGTAAGTCTTCACAAGGTTTTCACACACTGTTGCTGGTATTTTGGCCCATTCCTCCATGCAGATCTCCTTTAGAGCAGTGATGTTTTGGGGCTGTCGCTGGGCAACACGGAATTTCAACTCCCTCCAAAGATTTTCTATGGGGTTGAGATCTGGAGACTGGCTAGGCCACTCCAGGACCTTGAAATGCTTCTACGAAGCCACTCCTTCGTTGCCAGGCGGTGTGTTTGGGATCATTGTCATACTGAAAGACCCAGCCACGTTTCATCTTCAATGCCCTTGCTGATGGAAGGAGGTTTTCACTCAAAATCTCACGATACATGGCCCCATTCATTCTTTCCTTTACACGGATCAGTCGCCCTGGTCCCTTTGCAGAAAAACAGCCCCAAAGCATGATGTTTCCACCCCCATGCTTCACAGTAGGTATGGTGTTCTTTGGATGCAACTCAGCATTCTTTGTCCTCCAAACACGACGAGTTGAGTTTTTACCAAAAAGTTCTATTTTGGTTTCATCTGACCATATGACATTCTCCCAATCCTCATCTGGATCATCCAAATGCTCTCTAGCAAACTTCAGACGGGCCTGAACATGTACTGGCTTAAGCAGGGGGACACGCCTGGCACTGCAGGATTTGAGTCCCTGGCGGCGAGTGTGTTACTGATGGTAGGCTTTGTTACTTTGGTCCCAGCTCTCTGCAGGTCATTCACTAGGTCCCCCCGTGTGGTTCTGGGATTTTTGCTCACCGTTCTTGTGATCATTTTGACCCCACGGGTGAGATCTTGTGGAGCCCCAGATCGAGGAAGATTATCAGTGGTCTTGTATGTCTTCCATTTCCTAATAATTGCTCCCACAGTTGATTTCTTCAAACCAAGCTGCTTACCTATTGCAGATTCAGTCTTCCCAACCTGGTGCAGGTCTACAATTTTGTTTCTGGTGTCCTTTGACAGCTCTTTGGTCTTGGCCATAGTGGAGTTTGGAGTGTGACTGTTTGAGGTTGTGGACAGGTGTCTTTTATACTGATAACAAGTTCAAACAGGTGCCATTAATACAGGTAACGAGTGGAGGACAGAGGAGCCTCTTAAAGAAGAAGTTACAGGTCTGTGAGAGCCAGAAATCTTGCTTGTTTGTATGTGACCAAATACTTATTTTCCACCATAATTTGCAAATAAATTCATAAAAAATCCTACAATGTGATTTTCTGATTTTTTTTCCTCATTTTGTCTGTCATAGTTGAAGTGTACCTATGATGAAAATTACAGGCCTCTCTCATCTTTTTAAGTGAGAGAACTTGCACAATTGGTGGCTGACTGAATACTTGTTTGCCCCACTGTATGCTTATGTGTTTTGAATGAATCATCACCTTAGAAAGCGCTGTCCATTACGTTGTGTTAGGCTATGAAACAACATCCACAACAACCGTGCTTTCCACTCAGTTTCATATTGTTGTTGAACTTCTTTTCAAATTGATCAATGACGTTGATGTGTGTTTTAAAAGCACCAACTGTTTTGATAAGTGTTTGATGTGATTTTTGATTGCATTTGCATTGATGTTAGAGAGAGACAATAGAGCCCTGAGTACCAGGCCATTAGCGACCCTGATGGTCGCTAGCGAGTTGGGTACTACCAAAGCGTCCAGAGTGCATAAGAGGAGATTACTGTGACTCAACGGTCACGTGGAATTTTACTGCGGTCATGACTCATGACCACCAGTGTGGCGGTAATACGGTCACCGCAACAGCCCGACGTGTGTGTGTGTGCGTGCTCGTGGAGAGAAGGAAACGGGACCTTAAAATGGATTTGTGACAGAAAATGGAAATCTTTGCTCACAACCCGTGGCACCTAAATCTGTTCTGAACATGATGGAGGCTGGCCAGGGGTATTGAAGGGCACAGAAAGTAATCTGAGGGAAGGCAGTTATAAAAACGAGGCTGTTCAGATAAAGCAAAGGGAAAAGAAAGGGGAAAACTATAGAAATAGTCATATTTCTGTGGGGAAAGTCTGACTTCTGATATAGAACAGAATACTGTAGAACAAATAATTGTGTCTGCTGTCCTGGTTTTTGTCTCTTGTCCTTGTATGACTTGAAGATGGCAGCCAGAATTATGTGGTGAGTCTGAATGCACTCTTGTGCGTGTGTGTAGCCGTGTTCAAATCTGTGATGCATTGTGTGTACATTTTAGCTGACTGACTGATTTACAAATAATAATGAGTAGTTATTTACGATGCAAGGTTTGATGGATCAGTCAGTCCGCAGTCGTCTGCAATGTCAGCTGCAATGTCGAACAAGCCCTGTGTGTGTGCGCATATGTGATTACTTGTTTACATTCACACACATGTTAATTTGGTAATCATCTTGGCCAAGGAGCCAAACAGCTTTAATGCAGTTTCAGACAGGTTTGATCAGTTGGGACTGTGCCTCTTTAGGGCAACTAGTGGGTCGAACATTAAATCCTTTGGAGCGGCTAATTGCAACTGTATGAGTGAAGATCGTTTAAAATAGCCAGCCATCAGCACAATGGATATATGGGGTTTTAGCTGAGGTCCCTGTGAAATACATAAAAGGGAGTTGAGGAGGTGTGTAGGAGGACTGTTTTTTCTATTCCCATTATAGTTCTCCAGTGTCAGCAGACTATAACCAGACTATTTCCGATCAATACATACTAACATGGACATTTTTGGAATTGATACATCTGTGACTGTATGCTGACAGCATGGCAATGATAATCATGAGGTACTCTGTTGGGAGTGGGAGTGTGCTCTTATGTGGTTGTTGTGCTACAGGACAACTACAAAATGGAAAGTAAATGTCTGTGCTGCAGACAGATACCCGCAGTAGTATTTCATCTCTTATGTTTCACATTTTGCTTACTGACAAAGTTTAGCCTAGCGCCCATAGCTAAAGCTACAAACGAAATCACAACTGTCAAGGACTCAAAATATGTTTCCGTTCCCTGCCAGTCAAGCTCTTGGCATAAAATTACCACTATGTGCTCAGAACACAATCAATGGACAAACTAGGACCAAAAGCTTTGTTTTACCGAATAAAGTTTGTCCTCAACTGATCTACCAGACACCATCTGTGGAGCAATTGGCTTCAGCTAAACCTCACATTTGGCATGGCACAACAGCTAGCATGAAATGGGGCCAATGGCTTTGACGTATGTGAGAGGTAGATTTGACTGAGAAGAAAATGTGTATAAGCTATTCATACAAGCTTATTCATTTGCCATCACACATGCCTTTCTTTACCTGATCAGTAAAAAAGGAGAGCCAATGTGGTTGGAGACAGCTCTGTTTGAGGAGAGAGAAGTGTGTTAGATCTGTCACAGATGGCAGACAATTATCCGTAGGCCAAAATGGATGGCTTGAGCCCTTAAAAGTTCTGTGTAGAAAGCTTTATTTGAAATCCTTTATCGGAAGCAGGCTATTATTGTCACTCTCAAGAATAGACCACCTCTGATCGGAGAGAGCTAATGAATTCTTTTAAAACGTGAAGTAGACAGGATCTTTACAGAAAATCCATGACTGTGTAACTAAGTTAGATATTTAGCTGGTTAGATGCAGCAGTTAATTGTGATCCATAAAGTCCCTATCCTCAGACAGTAGTAAGGCTACAGATAATTGCTGCCAACACCAAAAGCTTTCATCCATATACATTCACTTGGTTTATCTTTTTTAGTTGCCCCTTTTCTACTTTGTTGGGAGTCAGGGGGGCAGAATCAGTGTGTGCATTCTTCAGAGTGTGTCGAACCCAGACCCTGCTGTGGAGGCAGATCGATGGAGTCTTGGTGGGTCATCCACCACAGTTTGCTTGCTTTAATGACTGCAATATCTCATACCATCTGTCATAATCAACAGGCCCAGGCGGGGGGTCCCACTAAATTGGGCTGGATTAAATACGGGTAATTGTCAGCTCTTGCTACGGTGCCCCTTGCCAGTCTATGTCAGATACCACTGATAGGGCAGGCATCATCTCTTTTCTCGCACCGATGGCTTAAAGTTAATATCAAGAGACTGTTTTTAAGTTGAAGTTCTCTTCAATTACACGAAAGCAGTGAACTTCATCATAATTCTTTTCTCCCCCAGCTACCCCTTTTACCAAAAAATGTTGATGGTCTCTATTGACTTTTATCTTTCAGGTTCTTTGTCGGTTTCATTAGCATTGTGAGAATTTTACTTGGGCCTACATTGAATAACAATAAACCTTGCATTTTTTATATTAGTTGGAGTAAAATAGTGGACAAAGTTATAATCCCCAACCCAAACCTTAGTTTTGTATAGGCTACTAGTCTTTATGGCTAGCAACAGTATGAAAAATGAATTAAACCTGGTATCTCCGCAACACCCAAACACAGATGGAATCAATGATACAATAGCTTCCACCAGATGCTTTTGTATTTTATGGTCTAAAAGAGTAGGAGTGAACAAATTGTAGAGAACACAAAGACTGTGTGTGTGTTACCCATTTACGGAAAGCAGGTCAAGACACATCAGTGGATATCAAGAGTAATGATTCCCTTGCCCCTGCACTGCTGAATGTTTCTCTCACTGTACGCAGGAGATGAATGTTGCAGAAAATCGTATCATACATCAACTTAGAGATGCACCATGGCTCTACGGTTGTAGAGGATAGAAATGGGTTAGTTGAAGTCCATCTACAGAGAAAACAGACACAGATATACCACAAAAAAAACAGGGACAAAAAAATAACCAGATATGTATAGATACTGATGTAAATTCAGCAAAAAAAGAAACATCCCTTTTTCAGGACCCTGTCTTTCAAAGATAATTCGTAAAAATCCAAATAGCTTCACAGATCTAAACACTGTTTCCCATTCTTGTTCAATGAACCATAAACAATTAATGAACATGCACCTGTGGAACGGTCGTTAAGACACTAACAGCTTACAGACGGTAGGCAATTAAGGTCACAGTTATGAAAACTTAGGACACTAAAGAGGCCTTTCTAGTGACTCTGAAAAACACCAAAAGAAAGATGCCCAGGATCCCTGCTCATCTGCGTAAACATGCCTTAGGCATGCTGAAAGGAGGCATGAGGACTGCAGATGTGGCCAGGGCAATAAATTGCAATGTCCGTACTGTAAGACAGCACTACAGGGAGACAGGACGGACAGCTGATCGTCCTCGCAGTGGCAGAGCACGTGTAACAACACCTGCACAGGATCTGTACATCCGAACATCACACCTGCGGGACAGGTACAGGATGGCAACAATAATTGCCCGAGTTACACCAGGAACGCACAATCCCTCCATTAGTGCTCTGTCACGAACCCCCGGTCGTGATTCTTCTTTCTTGCTGTTCTGAGCTCCCTGGGGGGGGGGGGCGTGGTCTCCAGTGCTCCGGTCTACTCACCTGTGGGCCATCACGTCTATTGATTAGACACTGAAAAACGGCAGGCGAGTTAGACAGGCCAAAAGGCATAACCAGGTACTCAAAATGTCCCAGGGGGGTGTTGAAGGCCGTCTTCCATGATATCCTCATCTTTTCCCAGAGTCAAGCAGAACACGTCCAGCATGTCCGACAGGTCCTCCATCGGCTCCTGGAGAACCGCCTGTTTGTTAAGGCAGAGAAGTGCGAGTTTCACGCCTCCACAATCACTTTCCTCGGCCACATCATTGCCAGAGGTCAGGTGAGGATGGATCCGGAGAAGGTGAGAGCAGTCTTAGATTGGCCCCGACCAGATACCAGGAAACAGCTACAGAGATTCTTGGGGTTCGCCAACTTCTATAGACGTTTCATCAGAAATTACAGCCGCACTGCTGCACCATTAACTGCACTTACCTCCCCAGCTAGACCGTTTCACTGGTCCTCTGAGGCAGAAGGAGCCTTTGGATCTCAAGAAGAGGTTCACGTCAGCTCCCATTCTCATTAACCCGGACTCATCCCGGCAGTTTGTTGTGGAGGTGGTCGCCGGACGTGGGAGTGGGGGCAGTCCTGTCCCAGCGGTCACCCGAGGATAACAAACTTCACCCTTGTGCTTTTCTATCCCATCGTTTATCTCCCACAGAAAGAAACTATGATGTCGGGAACCGGGAACTGCTGGCCGTGAAGAAGGCTCTCGAGGAGTGGCGACATTGGCTAGAGGGCGAGATCAGCCGCTCGTGGTTTGGACCGACCATAGAAACCTGAGTACATCCGCCGCGTAAACGCCTGAATCCTCGCCAAGCCAGGTGGGCTCTTTTCTTTGGTCGCTTCAATTTTGCCCTTACCTACAGGCCCGGGTCCAGGAATGTGAAGCCCGACGCTCTGTCTCGGCTGTTCGAGAAGGAGGAGACTATTGCAGAGCCCGACACCATAATACCCAGAACCTGTATCATTGGGGCAGCCATTTGGGAGATTGAGGGAGAGGTGAGAACGGCTCTGCAGCACCAGCCTGACTCCAGGTAACGGCCCCCAGGCCGCCTGTTTGTGCCTCTCTCTGTCCGTCCATCTGTATTACAGTGGGGTCACTCCTCCAGACTCTCATGCCATCCTGGAGTGGCTCGCACTTTGGCCTTCCTGCGCAGACGGTTCTGGTGGCCAGAGATGAGGACTGATGTCCAGACCTATGTCTCTGCCTGTTCTGTCTGTGCACTGAACAAGGTTTCCAACCGACCCCCCCCCAGGGTAATTGCAGCCGTTGCCCATACCTCGTCGTCCGTGGTCTCACCTGTCGCTGGATTTTGTATCCGGTTTGCACGTTATCTGCCTCTGCCCAAACTACCCACAGCTAAGGAGACTGCCGAACTCCTGGTCTCTGTGGTGTTCACGGTCCACGGCCTGCCCTTGGACATCGTCTCTGACAGAGGTCCACAATTCACCTCAGCCGTCTGGAAGTCATTCTGCCGAGCCATCGGGGCCACCGTTAGCCTGACTTCTGGGTTCCATCCTCAAGCTAACGGCCAAGCGGAGAGAGCCAACCAGAAACTGGAGACCACCCTGCGTTGTTTGGTTTCCTCCAACCCCACTTCCTGGACATCTCAGTTGCCATGGGTGGAGTACGCCCACAACACACTTCCCACATCTGCCACAGGTCTGTCACCCTTTCAATGCATCTATGGTTTTCAATCCCCGTTGTTTCCCTCTCAGGAGAGAGAGTTAGCTGTTCCCTCCGTCCAAGCTTACATCCGCAGATGTCATCGCACCTGGCACAGAGCCCGGGCCACCCTTCTGAGGACCTCTGCCCAGTATAAGCGTCACGCCAACCGTCGTCGAACTCCTGCACCTTCCTATTCCGTGGGGGACAAGGTATGGCTTTCCACCCGGGATCTCCCGTTAAAGACCGACTCTAAGAAATGATCACCTAAATTCATTGGTCCCTTAGTGATCGAGAAGGTCATCACCCCTGTGACCGTCCGTCTCCGACTGCCTCCCACACTCAAGGTCCACCCTGCCTTCCATGTATCTCTGCTTAAGCCGGGCCTCATCAGCCCATTACTCCCTCCTCTCCCGGCCCCTCCACCCCCCCGGCTTATTGATGGCCATCCGGCGTTCACGGTTCACCGGATTTTGGACTCCCGTCGCCGGGGGTGCGGCGTACAGTATCTCATCGACTGGGAGGGCTATGGACCAGAGGAGAGGAGCTGAGTTCCCCGGCAGCGGGTTCTGGATGCCGCCCTCATACGGGCGTTCCATCGCTCTCACCCTGAGAAGCCTGGAGGACCGCCTGGAGGCGCCGTAAGGGGTACTGTCACGAACCCCGGTCGTGATTCTTCTTTCTTGCTGTTCTGAGCTCGCTGGGGGCGTGGTCTCCAGTGCTCCGGTCTACTCACCTGTGGGCCATCACGTCTATCAAGCACACCTGGTCCACATCATGCAATCTACTCACCTATAAAAGCCGGACCAACCTTCCAGTCCCCGCCGGATCGTTGTACCACTAAGCACGAGTACATGCCAGCCGATCTATGTCCTGTATCCTCTGTATTTTTGCCAGCTTTTGGGGAATTGAGAGCTAACCAGTTTTTCCCCGTCTTGACTGCAGAATTCCAGCCTGAACCTTGGACTCAGATTACTCACCAGAACCTCGAAACACAGAGTGCTGGATCCCGGACCAGATACCCTCTGTTCTACCAGAACAATTACCGCTCAGTTCACTTCTCTGTTGGTTCTGGTTATTAATAAATTCACCTTGAATCGAACTGTACTCTGGTCTGCGTTTGAGTTCCTGGCCCTGACATGCTCAGACTTTCCGCAATAGGCTGAGAGAGGCTAGACTGAGGGCTTGTAGGCCTGTTGTAAGGCAGGTCCTCACCAGACATCACCGGCAACAACGTCATCTATGGGCACAAACCCACCGTCGCTGGACCAGACAGGACTGGCAAAAAGTGCTCTTCACTGACGAGTCGCAGTTTTGTCTCACCAGAGGTGATGGTCGGATTCGCGTTTATCGTCGAAGGAATGAGCGTTACACCGAGGCCTGTACTCTGGAGCGGGATCGATTTGGAGGTGGAGGGTCCGTCATGGTCTGGGGCGGTGTGTCACAGCATCATCGGACTGAGCTTGTTGTCATTGCAGGAAATCTCAACGCTGTGCGTTACAGGGAAGACATCTTCCTCCCGCATGTGGTACCCTTCCTGCAGGCTCATCCTGACATGACCCTCCAGCATGACAATGCCACCAGCCATACTGCTCGTTCTGTGCGTGATTTCCTGCAAGACAGGAATATCAGTGTTCTGCCATGGCCAGCGAAGAGCCCGGATCTCAATCCCATTGAGCACGTCTGGGACCTGTTGAATCGGAGGGTGAGGGCTAGGGCCATTCCCCCCAGAAATGTCCGGGAACTTGCAGGTGCCTTGGTGGAAGAGTGGGATAACATCTCACAGCAAGAACTGGCAAATCTGGTGCAGTCCATGAGGAGGAGATGCACTGCAGCACTTAATGCAGCTGATTGTTACAGATTGTTGCTGTGCATGAACAATGAATTCCTACTGTTATATCTCCCTTTTTTCTCCCCAGGCTGTGATGAGTACAAGCCAATCTGCTGTTTTCAAGTGTCAGGCAGGCCTACAGTGGGCATTGGTTATTAGTTAGGTCCCCTTTCTTATTTAAGGGTCATAAAACCACCACAACCTTCTGAGCTGACATGGCTCTCTCCGTTCAACTCTACTGCCCAGCAGTACTGCCAAAAGCAATGCCAATTGTTGTCACAAGTGAGGAATAAACTGGCCGTATAATTGCCATAATAAGGGCGAGAGGGCAGCTTTTCTACAAAAGGGCTCTGGTCTCCCTCATAGCACTGATTGCTGTACATGTATAAACACGCCTTGAGCTGAATGCAAATACTCTCCCTGAGAACGCTAATACTCATCACTATTCAGCCCCATGTCAGGTCCCTCATTGTCACATTAGAATCCGTTTTGTACTTATTATCCTTCAGTATGTAAATCCGGTCGAGGCAATTACGGGCTTCAGATGGATCATTTGACAAATAGTGCATAGGTTTTTTTTGTTTGCTAATTGCTTGCATGGGTGTGCTGAGTTTTTCTTGCAGAGGCGATTTGAATGACTCTGTGTGTGTCCTCCCCTCTGAGTCTCATTACTGTTGACGGAGGATGGGTTTATGCATCCCATGGACGGCAGGAGGGGGCTTATATACAGCAGGCTCAATACAAAAAATGAGCTGGGAAACTGTCTAGTCAGAGTCCACAGAAAACCTGCCATTAAACTCCCTTATGCAGTCTGTGATATTGGTAGTGTATCAAATAAATGTACCACAAGGATAACACATAGTGAACAAATAGGATAACCCTCACAAGCATCCTGCTGATGTTCCTAGTTCAACAGTGCTGACTCTGGAAATCTTAAGGGCTCCAAGCACTCACTCACTCACTCACTCACTCACATCTCTCTCTCTCTCTCTCTCTCTCTCTCTCTCTCTCTCTCTCTCTCTCTCTCACACACACACACACACACACACACACACACACACACACACACACACACACACACACACACACACACACACACACACACACACACACACACACACACACACACACACACAAAATCACAATTATCCCCTATTTTCTGAACAGGACAAGGTGGACCCATGCCTGACACCTACTTAACCATTCCACCTGTCTCTCCTGGCCTCCAGTTAAGCCGTGCGTGGTGCCTCTTGTCCCGCAGAGTTTATTAAAGGGTCAGTGAGGATCGGCTCCCTGTGTGACTGTTTGTGTGTGTCTGACTCTGAACATTTACATTCATTACCCTCAACACATGCATGTCCACCGTGATACGGACTTTTGTCTGACCCTCTGTCGCCGCTGGTTACCACCCTATCCCCTTAACACTGCCCCCATCATGACCTCTGCACAATCTGGCCTTTCCAGGGAAAAGATATCCCAACCAATTTAACCAATTTATTTCAATGGCTTCGTATTTTCTTCTCTGTGCAAAGTACATGTTAAGAACTCAAACACTTGTGTTTCAACCTCGACCTCAACATCACCATGTCAACAGAGCTATAGGGAAATGTAATAGCCACTCCATCTACAAGCATGTCTCAAAGGGCAATGGTCTCCTTTGATGCCATAATAACAGGGTTGCCTTTGAATACGTCTCTATCCGCGCCTGCTAAATATGGATTAGTAAAGCAGAGGAGGTGGGATAGATGGGAAACAGGCTGGTACCGCTGTTGAGAGGAGGTTGAATCATGCAGTTCCTCCACGTCCCCTTCCATCCTCTCACAGCCTGTGGCTTTGTCTTTCTGCTGTTTGATGTGAATCTCCTCCACTGGTGGAAGCAGAGGGCTGGTGGAGGCTCCCCTATGCAAGCTAGAGAACCCCAACAGAGCTGCTAACTCTCCTCGGTGAACACAGTAAGGAGAGGAGGGAAAAGATAAACAGAGAATATTAGACCAAGAAAATATTGAATGGAAGGGAAAAAGAGAACGCAAGATACTGTGCGAGACTGAAGATGAGACAGTAGTGGGTAAAACAGTAAGGATAAGAAAAAGACAGCAGGGGTTAGGATATTTTATAAAGGCTGACATGTAGATGTCCTAACTGGTCCATACAGCTGGTAACCCCAGTCAAGTGAACAACTCATTTTTATTAATTGGACAAAGCGCTGACTTCATGATCAAGAGCCTTGGTTTATGGAACATTTTTGTGAGGGCAATTTTCTCCCTCTCCAACTTTATCTTCTTCTCTCTTCCTCTCTCCATCAAATAAAAATAATCTTAGGCTTCTTAACAGCAGGGGCAATGTCACATTGAATTTAACATGGTAGGCTATTTAATCACAGCCAAATCTAAATTGACAGTGCCGGCTTTCTTGGCGCAAACAATAATGGAACCTATTTGTCCTTAGGAAAAGAAGAAAACTGGTAAAAAAAAAAATAGGAATGCTTAATAAAACAAAACAATTGTTTTTGCTGTCCTCTGCAAAGTTTAAAGTCTTAAGATCTCACTGAAAACAGTATTTAATTTACAAAGGACTATGTCGTTAATTAATTAATTAAACACCGCTGGCATTGAACGTCTCCTCTGAGGACTTTGTGAAACTATACTGTCAGCCCCTACCAGACCCCCATCCTTCATCTAGCTTAGGGTTTAGACTTGGAAGACTTGTGGCAATGATCCCATCTGTGTGGTGTATGTGTGCGTGTCTGTGCAAGTCCGTGTGTGTGCATGTTCATGTTAGTAGTGATTGTTTTCTCATCCCTGCTGAAGATAGCATATCGCTCTCTGGCTTAGATAATCAGTGTGTGAGAGGGATAAAGATGTTTAATCAGCTAAGACTCATTACTCACTGGGATGTAATTGGGAATTACAGGGGAGAGAAAGACTCACCAGGCTGTGTTTAAGTCTAGATTGAGAAGAAAGTGTGTTGTTTACCGATGGTCTACAGATGTGGGATCGTAATTTGATCACCCTTTTGCAGGAGAATTTTACTGCAATGCAGGAAATGTAAAACTTGTAGTGTATTTGAGGTTTGAAAAGGCTTAATTTCTACTTTGACATTTCAGACTTGATTTTCCCTTACGAAAAATGTACCAGCCCCTACAAAAATGTCCATTCATTATAATCCACATAATAATTCACATTTAATGTTGCTGCAGGATTTTTGTTTTTCGCTCAAATGAAGATCCTAAATCTGTAGGTGAACGTGGGCATGCAGCTTACTCTTTATTATGCAGTCAATTAAGATGGCGTCAACAGAGGGCCACCTCCCTTCTAGTCCTTAGGAAACTTTGCAGTATTTCATTTTTATGTATTATTTCTTACATTGTTATCCCAGAAAATCTTAAGTGTTATTACATACAGCCGAAAAGAACTATTGGATATCAGAGCGACGTCAACTTACCAGCACTACAACTAGGAATACGACTTTCCCGAAGCGGATCCTTTGTCTGAACCACCCAGGGCATCTGAACTGATTCCAGAGGCTGACCCAAAACAAAATCGCCGCAGAAGATGAAGACGGAGCGGCCTTCTGGTCAGACTTTGGAGGCGTGCACACCACCCACCGCTTCTGAGTATATTACTCACTAATGTCCAGTCTCTAGATAACAAGGTAGATGAAATTAGGGCAAGGGTTGCTTTCTAGAGAGACATCAGGGATTGTAACATACTCTGTTTCACGGAAACATGGCTCTCTCGGGATATGCTGTCGGAGTCGGTACAGCCACCGGGATGTGTGTCGCACCGACAGAAATAAACATCTCTCCGGGAAGAAGAAGGGCGGGAGTGTATGTTTCATGATTAACGACTCATGGTGTAATTGTAACAACATACAGGGAGTCCTTTTGTTCACCTGAACTAGAATTCCTCACAATCAAATGCTGAGGGCATTATCTCCCAAGAGAATTCTCGTCGGTTATTGTCACAGCCGTGTATGTCCCCCCTCAAGCCGATACCACGACAGCCCTCAAGGAGCTTCACTGGACTTTATGCAAACTGGAAGCTATATATACTGAGGCTGCATTTATTGTAGCTGGTGATTTTAACAAAGCACATTTGAGAACAAGGCTACCTAAATTCTATCAGTATATTGATTGTAGCACTCGCGCTGGCAAAACACTGGATCACTGCTACTCTAACTTCTGTGATGTGTACAAGGCCCTCCCCCGCCCTCCTTTCGGCAAATCTGACCACGACTTCATTTTGCTCCTCCCTTCCTTTAGGCAGAATCTCAAACAGGATGTACCCGTGATAAGGACTATTCAACGCTGGTCTGACCAATCGGAATCCATGCTTCAAGATTGTTTTGATCACGCGGACTGGGACATGTTCCGGGTAGCCACAGAGAATAATATCGATTTATACGTTGATTCAGTGAGTGAGTTTACAAGGAAGTGCATAGAAGATGTTGTACCCACTTTGACTATTAAAACCTACCCTAACCAGAAACTGCGCAAAACTGAAAGCGCAAACCACCGCATTTAACCATGGAAAGGTGACTGTGAATATGGTAGAATAAAACAGTGTAGTTATTCCCTCCGCAAGGCAATCAAACAAGCGAAATGTCAGTATAGAGACAAAGTGGAGTCGCAATTCAATGGCTCAGACACGAGACGTATGTGGCAGGGTCCACAGACAATCACGGGCTACAAAAAGAAAACCAGCCACGTTACGGACTCCGACATCTTGCTTCCAGACAAACTAAACACCTTCTTTGCCCGCTTTGAGGATAATACAGTGACACCAACGCGGCCCGCTAACAAGGACTGTGGGCTCTCCTTCTCCGTGGCCAACGTGAGTAAGACATTGAAACGTGTTAACCCTCGCAGAGCTACCGGCCCAGACTGCATCCCTAGCCGCGTCCTCAGAGCATGCACAGACCAGCTGGCTGGTGTGTTATGGACATATTCAATCTCTCCCTAACCCAGTCTGCTGTCCCCACATGCTTCATGATGGCCACCATTGTTCCTGTACCCAAGAAGGCAAAGGTAACTGAACTAAATGACTATCGCCCCGTAGTACTCACTTCTGTCATCATGAAGTGCTTTGAGAGACTAGTCAAGGATCATATCACCTCTACCTTACCTGTCACCCTAGACCCACTTGAATTTGCGTACTGCCCCAATAGGTCCACAGACGATGCAATCGCCATCACACTGCCCTATCCCATCTGGACAAGAGGAATACCTATGTAAGAATGCTGTTCATTGACTACAGCTCAGCATTCAACACCATAGTACCCTCCAAGCTCATCATTAAGCTTGAGGCCTTGGGTCTCAACCCCGCCCTGTCAATTGGGTCCTGGACTTCCTGATGGGCCACCCCCAGGCGGTGAAGGCAGTAAATAACATCTCCATTTCGCTGATCCTCAACACTTGGACTCCACAAGGGTGTGTGCTCAGCCCCCTCCTGTAATCCCTGTTCACCGACTGCGTGGCCATGCACGCCTCCAACTCAATCATCAAGTTTGCAGACGACACAACAGTAATAGGCTTGATTAGCAACAACGACGAGACAGCCTATAGGGAGGAGGTGAGGGCACTCGGAGTGTGGTGTCATGAAAACTTCTCACTCAACATCAACAAAACAAAGGAGATGGACTTCAGGAAACAGCAGAAGGAGCACCCCCCCTATCCACATCGACGGGACAGCAGTGGAGAAGGTGGAACGTTTTAAGTTCTTCTGCATGACCAACACATAACCGGGGGCAAACTACTTGCCCTCTAGGACACCCACAGCAGCCAATGTCACAGTAACGCCAAAAAGATAATCAACGACAACAACCACCCAAGCCATTGCCTGTTCACCATTGCCTACCATCCAGAAGGCGAGGTCAGTACAGGTGGATCAAAGCTGGGATTGAGAGACTGAAACATAGCTTATATCTCAAGGCCATCAGACTGTTAAACAACCATCACTAACACAGAGAGGCTGCTGCCTACATACAGACTTGAAATCATTGACCACTTTAATAAATATAAATAAATGGATCACTAGTCACTTTAATAGTGTTTACATATCTTGCATTACTCATCTCAAATGAATATTCTGTATTTTATACCATCTATTGCATCTTGCCTATGCCTCTCGGTCATTGCTCATCCATATATTTATATGTATGTATTCTTCTTCCATTCCTTTACTTCCATTTGTGTGTATTAGGTAGTTGTTGTGGAATTGTTAGATATTACTTGTTAGATATTACTGCACTGTTGGAACTAGAAGCTCAAGGATTTCACTACACTTGCAATAACATCTGCTAACCATGTGTATGTGACCAATAACATTTGATTTGATTTGAACTCCTATACACACCCACAGTGTTTGTTGATAATGGAAGCCATGGCACATGGCATATTTATTCCTATTTCAGGGGCATATGACCTGTATCAGTCATATACTAAATCAAAGTGTTCCATTTGAACAACTACTGAGGGCAAATTAGATACCTTCTGAGGTTATTCCCATAGTCCAAAAAGCCTTGTTATTCATAGCAATCAGAAGTGGATGTGTCATCCGGCATATATCAATAGAAAATCACTAATCTAAGGGTTTCGAATCCCCAGAACAAACTTCCATATGTCCCATTTACAATGGACAGTTAAGTAATGAAATATCTTTCAGAGTCAGCATGAACAGACCCCAGCCATTCACAATGCATCCAGGGCATTGTGGACACAAGTGAGACAAATAGGCACTGTGAATAGACTGGGATGGCTGTTGGTTTGCTCTGCTTCAAATTCTTAATTCTCCAGAAGTCTATTTTCAGCAAAGTCAGTTACTCAAGATCCATAGTGAGGGGGGTGAGCTAAGACATATGAGTAACACAGCACTATGTACTGTATATAAGATTCACATTTAATGTCACTTTGTATGAGCATACCTATGGATCAGTCTGTCCATCATTACCAGCCAAGTAAATATTAGAATTAAAACCCCACTCTAATTGTCTCTGCCATAGTTATTTTTGTGTCCCAAAAATATTTGGTCTCAGGGAGTCTATTTTCTTTTATTTAAGTAAATTATACTAAATGTGCGAATTCTGTTTCATCCAAGTGTTGCCACAGCAACATGATACAGTGATGTGTGTGTGAGAAAATTATAATCGAATAAGGTGGCTTTAACTGGTTAATGCTCTGGCATGTGTTAGAGAGAGACGTGCAAATAATAACTAAGAAACTCTTCAGTGAACTCCGAGGCATCTCAATTGGGAAAATCGAGTAGTTAGAAATGTGTTTTTAGAAAGTTCAAAAGTAAAGAAATAAGCCACATTAAGATGAACAATCTAATTAAAAAGTGAACAGGTGTTGCTTTTCATGGACTGACTCCCAATTGTCAGTCTGATTTACACATTAAAACCCAGACAGGGACCAAGTTGTCCAGCTCCTTCCATGGACAGGGGAGTTCAGAAGTTGTTATGTAGCTATCCAGGCCCATCCCATCTCTTTCCTCTCAGCCATTAAACTCTCGGAGTGAAAGATTGCATCTCTACACGCCTCCATCTGTTCTTCCACTAATTCTCCTCAGGGAATGTGCTCAGGACACCAGAGGCTCCGTGCTCTCCTGCTCATCCAGCCGTCTCCAACACAAGATGGCTCCTTTGCAGCTCTGCTGAGGAGGACGCACGTTCCCTGTGGAGATTTCTCCAATCGTGATGCTGTTCCTAATGGAGGGGTTGGACAAGGCTTTACACCTGTTGGACAGGCTTTGTCCATTTGACGGGGGTCCGTCAGGGCCCCTCGGTCCTATCCTAATGAATATGCAATACAGATAGTTAGCCAGTCAATCAGACCCTCAGTGACTTCTGGTTGTAGTGGCGCTAGTGGCTCTTTAGAGCCTCAGATTAATTCCACTTGTCATGTAGCATATTGGGTTTGTTTTCTCCCAACGCTCTTTGTTTTCTTTTCTGATTCCGCCCATTCATAACAATTACAGTGCATTCGTCCCTTTTGTCATGAGAGGCGGCCCCTCACAAATTACAGATGGATGGTTAGGCTACTGCTGCTGCAGTGTTAAGCAACAAACCTGATAAAGAGGGAATAACTCCCTGAGGAAGTTCCCTCCTCACTGTGGAACATAAACAGGCGGGGAGAGGGGAGGCTGCTCTTCTGTGCTATGCTTTGGTTAAACAACCTTTTACAGAATATCTCAGAGGCACAGAGTGCAGAGCACTCTGAATGCTCAGAAAAGTGCACTCTGAATTACCCAAAATAAAATCTGCAGACCCAGAGCGTGAAGACGCATAAACAAGCTGCCATCTGTGGGGCGCGGTGACCCATTCCGCTCTGCCAGATGCACAGAAACAGCTGGTTTGAGTTGTTGTCACACAGATGAAGTTCCCCAGCCATAACATTTTAATCTCCGAGAATTATACATATGAATAAGGCTGCCACATGAATGGTCCCCCGTGATGGGCGGAGAAAGCTGGAAGTTCTACAGCAAGGAGCTTTTTTTTTTTCAGTAGGAGATGGAAGAGACGAGTCAAACATCTCTTTCAACAGAGCAGTCTGTGGATAAAGAAATGCACCGCTGGCACTGCTATTACACTGGGAATGATGTACCTGAGGGCTTACACACTGTAATTCAAATGACTAACAACTCTGTTCTGTTGATGGAACAGCATTAAACACGTGCAAAAACAGGCTTGGTTACAAAAAATTACCGCAAGGACCTTCTTCTAGTTGTAGCCCCTACGTTTTCAGTTTTTGCAGACTTGAGGGAACACAGTAGTTCTACGCAATATGGTGAAAGGTCCTCTAAGTGGAGCAAACTCTAAGCTCTTAAAAACTGAATGAAAAGCTTCTCTCCAGACACTTGAGAATGGAGGGTTTCTCAGAGTTCCATTAGATTACACAACAACCAGATCCTACAAGAGGGCACAAAGCCGGCAGCAACCTCCAGCAACCTCTCTGACCTGGCTGGCCTCTGTAAGGCTCTATTATCACAGCACTTGACTTCATCAGCAGGAGCGGTAGAGATACTCTGAATGATCGGCTATGAAAAGCCAACTGACATTTACTCATGAGGTGCTGACCTGTTGCACCCTCGACAACCACTGTGATTATTATTATTTGACCCTGCTGGTCATCTATGAACATTTGAACATCTTGGCCATGTTCTGTTATAATCTCCACCCGGCACAGCCAGAAGAGGACTGACCACCCCTCATAGCCTGCGTCCTCTCTAGGTTTCTTCCTAGGTTCTGGCCTTTCTAGGGAGTTTTTCCTAGCCACCGTGCTTCTACACCTGCATTGCTTGCTGTTTGGGGTTTTAGGCTGGGTTTCTGTACAGCACTTTGTGACATCAGCTGATGTAAGAAGGGCTTTATAAATACATTTGATTGATCATCACAGTCTACCTCTCCCATTCTCTCTTTGTCATAGGTAGGCCTTACACTCCCCCTGGTGGAAAGCTGTTTTAGATGGAGAAAAAGTGTATGTATGGAAGTGTCAGCTTTTGTGCATCAACCAAAGAGGTCATTGTGAGAAATTATGGTGATGAAAACGATGCAGCAACTGAACGTATTCAAAGCTGAGATTGCTGGTTGCCACATCGCTAAATGCTGTTTATGACTGCCCCTCTGTATTGTGAGGTGAACAATTGACTCTGGTGTGTGTGGAATAGTGATGAGTTGTGTGACGCAGCTAATGGCGACCAGAACAATGAAGCACAAGAGGACAGTAGATGTGTCTAGCGGCTGAAGTGGATTGATTGAAAAGGTTCTCGCAGAGAAGTAGACCAGAGCCCAAACACACTCAAACCAATATTTCAGAGGCTAAGTTACACTAGACCAGTCAGACTCTGGGTAATCCCCATTGAGACCTAGATGAGTCAACTCAACCCCTACACTTTAAGGGCCTATAATGGCCCTTTCAATACTTAACACGGAGTGGTGTTGGCTTCGTCATGCCCTTAACCCTCAATTTTTGCCACCTTGTTTTGAGTAGTGCTGGAAAAAGTACCCAATTGTCATACTTGAGTGAAAGTATACAGTTGAAGTCGGAAGTTTACATACACTTAGGTTGGAGTCATTAAAACTTGTTTTTCAACCAGTCCGCACATTTCTTGTTAACAAACTATAGTTTTGGCAAGTCGGTTAGGACATCTACTTTGTGCATGACACAAGTAATTTTTCCAACAATTGTTTACAGACAGATTATTTCACTTATAATTCACTGTATCACAATTCCAGTGGGTCCGGAGTTAACATACACTATGTTGACTGTGCCTTTAAACAGCTTGGAAAATTCCAGAAAATGATGTATTGGCTTTAGAAGCTTCTGAGTCTAATTGACATCTTCTGAGTCAATTGGAGGTGTACCTGTGGATGTATTTCAAGGCCTACCTTCAAACTCAGAGCCTCTTTGCTTGACTTGATGGGAAAAATAAAATAAATAAGCCAAGACCTCAGAAAAAGAATGGTAGACCTCCACAAGTCTGGTTCATCCATGGGAGCAATTCCGAAATGCCTGAAGGTACCATGTTCATCTGTACAAACAATAGTACACAAGTATAAACACAATGGGACCACGCAGCCGCCATACCGCTCAGGAAGGAGACGCGTTCTGTCTCCTAGAGATGAACGTACTTTGGTGCGAAAAGTGCAAATCAATCCCAGAACAACAGCAAAGGACCTTGTGAAGATGCTGGAGGAAACAGGTGCAAAAGTATCTATATCCACAGTAAAACGAGTCCTATATAGACATAACCTGAAAGGCCGCTCAGCAAGGAAGAAGCCACTGCTCCAAAACCGCCATATAAAAGCCAGACTACGGTTTGCAACTGCACGTGGGGACAAAGTTTGTACTTTTTGGAGAAATGTCTTCTGGTCTGATGAAACAAAAATAGAATTGCTTGGCCATAATGACCATCATTATGTTTGGAGGAAAAAGGGGGAGGCTTGCAAGCCGAAGAACACCATCCCAACCATGAAGCACGGGGGTGGCAGCATCATGTTGTGGGGGTGCATTGCTGCAGGAGGGACTGGTGCACTTCACAAAATAGATAGCATCATGAGGAAAGAAAATTATGTGGATATATTGAAGCAACATCTCAAGACATCAGTCAGGAAGTTAAAGCTTGGTCGCAAATGGGTCTTCCAAAAGGGCAATGACCCCAAGCATACTTCCAAAGTTGTGGCAAAATGGCTTAAGGACAACAAATTCAAGGTATTGGAGTGGCCATCACAAAGCCCTGACATCAATCCCATAGACAATTTGTGGGCAGAACTGAAAAAGCGTGTGCGAGCAAGGAGGCCCACAAACTGTCTCAGTTACACCAGCTCTTTCAGGAGAAATGGGCCAAAATTCACCCAGCTTATTGTGGGAAGCTTGTGGAAGGCTACCCAAAACGTTTGACCCAAGTAAAAAATTTAAAAGGCAATGCTACCAAATACTAATTGAGTGCATGTCAACGTCTGACCCATTGGGAATGTGATGAAATAAATAAAAGCTGAAATAAATCATTACTATTACTACTATTCTGACATTTCACATTCTTAAAATAAAGTGGCGATCCTAACTGACCTAAGACAGGGAATTTTTACTAAGATTAAATGTGAGGAATTGTGAAAAACTGAGTTTAAATCTATTTGGCTATGGTGTATGTAAACTTCCGACTTCAACTGTAGATACATTAATAAAATTGTACTCAAGTAAAAGTAAAAGTCACCCAGTAAAATACTACTTGAGTAAAAGTCTAAATGTATTGGGTTCTAAATATACAGTAAATGTAAAAGTATACAGTAAATGCATGTTCTTGTTTTTTTTATTTACGGATATCCAGGGGTACACTGCAACACTCAGACATGATTTACAAACGATGCATTTGTGTTTAGTGAGTCTGCCAGATCAGAGGCAGTAGGGATGACCACGTGTTCTCTTGACAATTGCGTGAATTGGACAATTTTCCTGTCCTGTTAAGCATTTGACATGTAATAAGTACTTTTGGGTGTCAGGGAAAATGTATGGAGTAAAAAGTACATCATTTTCTTTAGGAATGTAGTGAAGTAAAAGTAGTCAAAAATATAAATAGTAAAGTAAAGTACAGATACCCCCAAAAATTACTTAAGTAGTACTTTAAAGTATTTGTGCTTAAGTACTTTACACCACTGGGTTTGAGTGATCTCTAGAATAGAATCACCAGCTCTGATCCCTCACAATCCTCAGCAATCTCCCCTCCACCTTGTTCACTCTCCTTCAGACAGGTGGCATCACCGTGGTGTGGACCTAAGTGAGTGTAGGGGTTTTTGAGTGGAACTGAACGAGAAAAGAGAAACTGAAATTGAGGAACAGAATTGGCCTCACCAATATTTGACGGAGTGTGTCTGGATTGCTGATGGAAGAGACGTAGGAGCATGATTCAGCATTATTATTTGTGATTTGTCTCTATTTCACTCTGCTCACTCAACCCAGATCCAAACAACGTATCACCTTTACAACCAATAACAGAAGGACATTTTAAAGCAATGAGCTGACACTGATGGCTTTCCGTTGTAGTGGCATTACATTCCTGGTTATCATTCTAATCGTCCAGTCCTTGACACCATCTTTTGTAAGGTGTGGTAAAAGTATCGCAGATTGGTACAATGGGTAATCTTACTGTTGGATTGTTGTACTGTACTGTAATTCATTTCAGAATGTGTTGGTGTAGCCTGGGGACGGTTTATTCAATACTTTAACCAACCTGTGACATGTACATTTGTCTGCACTGAAAGAGAACCACCACTGTTTCTGCCTCTGAGTTATGTGCAATGAACCTAGCCATCTGTCCTAACCAATCATGTCAATTTATAGACAGACTCTCTGACAGATATTGTCATGTTCTACACTCCACTCTGCCTCTTACACATAATAAAAACCCATTTGGATAGCACTATGGGTTGTGGGGTTCGTAAGTTATGCATATCTAAAACAGGATATTCAATGTGGATTTGAGGATTGATGGTTTCTGCTAAAACACTCAGTCCTATAAACATGTGTAGGGGTTTGCTCCACTTGGCAATCCAGCTGCTGTCCCGCTGGGCACACACTGGTTGAATCAACATTGTTCCCACGTCATTTCAATTATATTATGCTGAACCAACGTGGAATAGATGTTGAATTGATGTCTGTGCCCAGTGGGGTCCTTTCACCGGCCTGGGTTAGCTCCATAATTGAAAGTTGATTTAAATTCAAAACAACAAAAAAATCCAGCTCTGTTTCAAGACTCAGTGGTAACAGTAAACATTCTTTCATATTCTACGAAGAAAGGGTACATAATTGTAATACTGCATAACAAATATATTATTTTTCTCCATTTTGTAGTATATGACATTGCGGCATGAGCATGGTGGATGAATAATGTAGGAGGGGGAACAGAACTGATGAGTGTCTCAAACCTCCTCAGTTTGGACTGAGGAGGTTTGGAGGCCGGCTGGCTGTCAAGACCATTACCCACCACAGATAACTTACATGGCCTAGCCTGAAACGCTTGTGCAAATAGAACAAATAGAACAAGAAGTGCAATAATATTCTGTTTGAATAATTTGAGTGGTATTTCAGGTGAACCTACAACATAACTGAGTTTTTTGAACTTCACGACACTAGATCTCATCAGACTAGATGTCTTCCTTCTGTTCCTGTCATTTCAATGATCTGTGTCTCCTCTCACAGTCTGATATAGTTTTGTAATACCATTTAATCTCAACTCAGAACAGAGTCAGCTTTGAGTGTCTTTGAGCATTGAAAGAGCCTTCAAAGTCCATCTTGATGCGGTATGCTAATTGCAGGTATGTTCATTTGCTTCCCTCTTGTGTATCAAGGATGGGAGTATATGGTGGATTCATTGTTTTGAATCACTTCAAAGGCACTTGAAAAAGCAGACATTGGATATGATGGTGTATCAATACACCCAGTCACTACAAAGATACAGGAGTCCTTCCTAACTCAATTGCCGGAGAGGAAGGAAACAGCTCAGGGATTTCACCATGAGGCCAATGGTGACCTTGAAACAGTTACAGAGTGTAATGGTTGTGATAGGAGAAAACTGAGGATGGATCAACAGCATTGTAGTTACTCCGCAATACTAACCTAATTGACAGGTTAAAAAGAAGGAAGCCTGAACACAATACAAATAATGTGGAAAATCAATAAACTTTTTTTCCAGAATACAAAGTGTTATGTTCGGGAAAAATACAATGCAACACATTACTGAGTACCACTCTCCATATTTTCAAGCATAGTGGTGGCTGCATCATGTTACAGTATGTGTATGATTGTAATCATTAAGGACCGGGGAGCTTTTCAGGATAAAAAAGAAACAAATGGAGCTAAGCACAGGCATAATCTTAGAGGAAAATCAAGTTCAGTCTGCTTTCCACCAGACACTGGGAGATGAAATCCCCTTTCAGCAGGACGAAAGCCAAACACACAAGGCCAAATTTACACTGGAGTTGCTTACCAAGAAGACAGTGAATGTTCCTGAGTGGCCGAGTTACAGTTTTGACTTAAATCTACTTGAAAATCTATGGCAAGACCTGAAATGGTTGTCTAGCAATGATCAACAACCAATTTGACAGAGCTTGAAGAATTTTGATAAGAATAATGGGAAAATGTTGCACAATCCAGGTGTGGAAAGCTCTTAGAGACTGCTACAAAGTAGTGCTTCTACAAAGTATTGACTCAGTGGTGTGAATACTTATGTAAATTAGATATTTCTGTATTTTATTTTCCTTCTTCGATTTAATTCATTTTTAATTCAGGCTGTAATACAACAAAATGTGGAATAAGTCAAGGGGTATGAATACTTTCTGAAGGCACTGTATGTATTGCAGTTTCAAAGGTTCATAGCAGTCTCTTTTGTGAAACACACTATTATCTCAGATTTGCTTGTAAGCCTTCACTCAAACCTTTACATCTACCCGTGAGACACCCAATTGATTCAGCCTGACGTTTGCCTCACTGTAGCTTCAAATCCACCCCAGGTCTTCTTTTTATGTGTTCCGTGTGGGATGCACACACACCATATCTCTCCTCTCGGAAAACAGCAAAGGCCTCATATCAAGATGTTAGCTTTTATATCAAAGCTTTTATATCAAAATTACTTCTGACATATACCTCCATGTAAAACTAGGTAGTGCATGCAATGATGTCATAGTCCTTTTCAGTTCACTTTTCTTGTATTTCTTTGTTTTTCAAGACACAAACTCTTGGTTTATGTTGATATGTAACACATTTTTTACACTGATTTACACTGGTGGGAGGGAAATAGTCCTTGTCATCTTATTGTTGGTTGTAATCAAATCAAATTACATGAATTATTGGATATTTAATACCCACAGCTATCTCTTAAGTTTCATTATTTGTCTTTGATTAATGAGCAATCAGATAAACCAAAAGGGGTTCTCCTATGGGGACAGCTGAATAGCCCTTTTGGAACCCTTTTTTCTAAGAGTGCAGGCAATGCCTGCACCTATCCTGAAACTGTTTCTAAATGATTATTAATACAGTTTTAGAGATGCAGACACACTGTTTTCTGCCTGAGGAACTAACAACCAGTCATAATAAGGTGAATAAATTAACAATTACCTTAGGAAGTGGTGTGGCACATAAAGCAAGTTGTTAAAGATGCAAGATTAAACTAATTTTAACGGCATGCAGACAGTGTCTATCCTTAGGGCCCCAGCAGGAGGCATAATAAAGCCTGTTAATTTTACAAGTGTTAATCCGCCTCTGAAGTCGAGTAAAAAGACATACTTGCTAGATTAAAGTTCCCCCTACTGACTCTGTGCACATAAGCTGTCTGATCTGTGTCAATAAAACAAAGCAGTTCAGATACATGGAGAAGTAGGTATTGAGTCTTGATCGAAAGGTCATTAATGAATTCCTTGGCACACTAGTGAGGCAATGCTAAGCTATTAGCGATGAACGTTTTTTTCTCTGAGCGCATTTGCCGGGGGAAATTGCTTTAATTGCGCTGTGAGTTGGGTCAGAGACAATGATGTGTAGGTCATATTTGGCCCTATTGCTCTTGTTGGAGCAATTATCACGTAGACGGCAGAACCGGTGGGGTGCCTGAGTGAAAGCACAGTCCCATAGATACCTGTTGACCTCCTAATAGGATGCATTTGAAAGTGCAGTGGGAGGGATGGGTGCTGTGGTGGGAGGGATTGAGAGATATGGGCTCATCCAAGTGGAATTTGGGACTTTCTTTTCTTGCTGTGGGAGTTTGTTTAGACTTGAGGCCGTTTCTGAAAGTCTTCTATCTACCATAAGTTGTCGGGTAAGATGAGATGTGGTGACTGAGAGCACATGTTGTCAGATGGCCCCTCTCCTTCTCTCTCTATCTATTCCCTCTTCTTTCTCTCTTTCAACCAAGTCCCTAACTCTCTTTCCCTCTCTCCAAAAGAGAGAAAAAGGAGAGAGAGAGTACAAGGAGAGAGAGAAAAAGAGACAGAAGGACATACAGACAGATCAGAAAGGTGTCTCTCAAACAGGATGAGGAGGTGAGACGATAGAACTCTTGTCGCACCAAAGTCAGATATACAATCAAACAATCAGTCAGTGGTTCCACTCATCATTGCAGTCTGTCTCCACTACCCCACGCTTTACCACCACATGCATATAATAATGTTAGGGGGTTGGTAGGAATAGGTGGGTGGGCTACCCAGTGTTTGTGTTTGTATGAGAAAGGAGTCAGCACTCATTAAAGGTGACTTGTTGTGCTAGGAGAAGAGTCAGTGTCTCCTGCAGCGGCAGCATCTCACAAACACCCTCTCTGCTCTGTCTGGAGGTTGACCCTGCATACTAATGGGCCAATTTCAAAAGCTAGCCGGATCAATGAGGACAAGATCAGACACTGGCACACTATTTAACTCTGAGAGAAAGGAGACAGGTCCCAAATATCTTCTTAACTGCGTAGGAGGTAGTTTACTAATAAGGACCCCAATACTTCTCCCCCCAACTCCCCCTACAGACACGCCAACACACCACCCAGCTAGCACATTTGGTTCCTTGGAAGTTGTGGGAACGTATGTTTTTGGTTTCCCCTTGGTTATAGGAACGAAGACATACGTTTCCAGTTCAGTAAATCTGAACCTTTTCTTTGAATGTTTATTTTTAGGTTGCAGGGAGGTTCTGAGAACGTTTTACTCTGGTTCCTTTGAATTTTTCCTGGGAGGTTTTATTAACTCTTTGGAGGTTTTTGAATAACTTCCTGAAAACTTTCAATGAATGTTTTAATAAGACATGTAATAACACTGCTAGCTCATTTTGGTTGAACTTTGTTGAACTCCAATCACAGATAGGACACTTAGAAATTTGTTTCCTTAGGCATTAATCAGGCAAACACAGAGATTCAAACTGTAATCTTCTGTTTTCTAACCATGGAATTAGTCCACTGCGCCACCATGATGAAGCTAGCATGCCATGTTTTTTTACACATACAAAGCTGTTCATTTGAATCTATTCAAACAGACCGCATTTCAAAGGAAACAAGCACTCATTAAGATCAGGTGTGGCCAATTAGATCAGGTGTGGCAGAACACACCTGAACACACTTAACAAGATAGAGGATACGCAGTTTTGTTGGCGCTGAGAACGGACTTTATATATTTTTAAATAACATTCTTAGAACATTCTCTGAACCTTTTCTTGTGCTTTTTATGGAACGTTTTCATAATGTTCTCACAACATTTTGAGAACATGACTTTAAATAGAAACATGAGGAAACGTTATGCTGAAGTACTGAAATTCCCATAGAAGAAGGTTGTATCTTAACGAAATGTAACCATGTTTAAACTTAAACCCTTTCACACGTACCATCTCATAGCTGTGATCGTTCTACAGTGGTCCCTCAAGTGTACAATCTCATCCTTGTGATTAGAACGTTCGTTTAGAATATTTATTTAAAACGTCAGTTTCGAATGACAACAATCAACAATTGAGCTGGCCACACTTTTTTCAGAAACTATTTACACAAACACAGTCCTTACAAAGTTATGTCCAGAATGTGAGCAGTTTATTTTTGGATTCAACGTTCACAGAAGTAGCTACAGCATAACACAATCACCCTAATCGGAAAAATGTAGGCTACATTTGTCCTCGCGCTAACTGAGGAAAGATTGACGCAACACAAGTGGTCATATTTTCTAACTCTCGGCTGACATAAACTACAATATGAATTAGTTAATAGCAATTACTGTGTATAATTAATCACATCACAGGTGAGCTCACCATTGACCGAAATAATTAGGTAAAACACTTTCTAGAGTCGAAAGTAAACGAGTTTCAGTGCGCAGCCATGCTCTTTTTCCTCACAGAAACCAAAGATAATAAGAGAAGACAAGATGACTTTGGTCTGTTTATAGTATGCACATTGAAGGGATGTGTCGTCTACTATAGTTCACATCCCACCATTCATTTCCGGAAGTCCTCAAAAAATTAGTGAACCCTTACTCACCTCATTTTGCTATAACATCTTTGGTCAAACAGACGATTACGTGAAACCCAGAATGCATTGTATGTCAACAAACATGGCTACACAGCTGGAATATTTTACACACAGAATATGTGCCCATTACAATCTATGCAAGAATCGGAATGCATGATTTGTCACCTGTAATTGAAAACGTGAATAAAACAGTGAATATATAAATAATTACCTCACAAAACATTTTTTGATAGTGATTTATTGATACAAGTGTCACGTGCTCAACATAACCTCTCACTCCCACTCTGAGCCACTCAGTGTTGTTGTTTATGTATGTAGCTAGTGAGCTAAGCTGTAGCATTAGCAATGTCTTTCAAAAGGAGACCACTCACAAATGTGGAAAGGCCGCCAGTCATTTCATCCCTCCTGGCCCTGCTGTTTGCTTTGATGAGTTCCAGTCTGGAGTGCAACGCCCCTTGCCATTTCCAACTGAGGCAGAGTACTTCAAGTTGTTTCTGACAGAGGAGCTGGTGGGAAACATAGTAGAGGAGACCAATCGCTATGCCTTGGAGCTACAGGAGAAGAGAGAGCCAGGAGTGAGGGGGAAACTCGCTAAATGGGTGACAACCACAATTAGTGAAATGTATACTTTCCTGGTGACATTCCTCCTCATGGGGATAGTAAAGAAGAACTCCCTAAGAGAATACTGGGGCACAGATCCTATGTTTGCAACTCCCTTCTTTGCCACTCTCTTTTCCCAAGACCGCTTCCTAACTCTGCTGCGATGCCTGCATTTTGTCAACAATGCTACTGCCATCCTAAGTGACCCATTACACAAAATAAGAAATGTTCTTATCAGCCTGACATCAGCATTTGGTCGGGTATTTGTGCCATACAAAGACCTATGCATTGATGAGTCCCTGATGTTATGGAAAGGTAGACTGGCGTTCCGTCAATATATTCCCTCCAAAAGGCACAGGTTTGGGGTCAAGTTCTTTGTCATGTGTGATGTGAAGACGGGATTTGTCCAGGACATTATAGTTTACACAGGGTCCACCACTGACATCAAACATTATGAGGGGCTTGGGGTGTCCGGGTCCGTGGTGATGACCATGCTGGCTCCTCATTTCGGCAAGGGACACACTTTGTACGTGGACAATTGGTACAGCAGTCCCACACTCTTCCAGCATCTGCTCTCCAACAGCACAGGGGCCTGTGGCACAGTCAGGTCGAACAGGAAGGGGATGCCGGCATTCGGCTGCAGGAAGATGCAGAGAGGGGAGGTGTTCAAGGAGAATGGTCAACAGCTGGCATTAAAGTGGCATGACAAACGAGACGTCCATGTCCTCTCCACTGTCCATACAGCAACCGTGTCAGCCACAGGGAAGGTGGACCACCTGACAAGAGAGAGAAAGATCAAACCAGACTGTGTGCTTGACTATAATCTCAAAATGGGGGCAGTGGATAAGGCGGACATGATTTGAAGCTTTGTGGAATGCGCCCGGAAAATGACCAAGTGGTATAAGAAGATATTTTTTTCCATCTGATCGACACTGCTGTCCTCAACGGCAGCATAGTTCACCGCCAACTAACAGGTGAGATGATTACTGAACAAGGTATTTTTGTAATTGGATGTACAGTTCACATACAAATACATTATGCAATTTTAGTGACAATATCTCACCCACCTACCCACTGCCTCATCATCCTCTAACTTTCCTCATCCTCCCCACTCCCTCATAGGTAAAGTAATTACCTACCAAAAGTATAGAGAGAACCTCATGAGAGAGCTGCTGGAGGAGCACCACACCCCTCGGCGCCTATCCACTGGGGGTCACTCTGCTGCGGACAATCCCCTACGCCTCACTGCACGGCATTTTCCTTGCAAAGTCCCTCAAACTGCTGCTCAAGGTAGCCACACACGGAGGCACTGCAAAGTCTGCCTGTCTGGCACCAGGAGAAGTAAGCAGAGGAAGTTGACAAAATACATGTGTTTAGCTTGTGATACACCTCTATGTGTTTCACCATGCTTTGAGGAATATCATACGCTCAAGCATTATTGAGCACATCTGCAGCAATAAGTGACTGACTGACCTGACAGGTGGCTTGACAGGTGACCTGCCATGATACTATGCCTTCAGAGGTGCAGTTGTTGTTCAGTCACTGCATAAATATGAAATATGGGTTATGCATATTCCGTTTTTTTTTCCTCTAGTGAAACAAGTTGTTGTTGAACCAACCACCACCAATACTGCAATAAAATTGACGACTATTACATATTGGCCTATGTGTTTTCTTGCTGTGTTTTCATCCAGTAAAGCTGTTAAGGAGTGTACGCTAGCATACATAGGCTGGCCTCAATCTTCAGCTCGAAAAATGTCCAGTTCCAGTTATGATATTGGCATGGTTTCTGAAAGTATAGAATAAAGAGGACTTATTCATTAGAATACAATATCAGGATATAGAAATAAAACAATATTACAAATAAGTAACATAATAAAACACTGCTATAAAAATAGAATACTGCATTGACAAAATTGGGCCAATTGTGTGCCGCCCTATGGGACTCCCAATCACAGCTGGTTGTGATACAACCTGGATTCGAACCAGGGTGTCTGTAGTGATGCCTAGCACTGAGATGCAGTGCCATAGACCGCTGCGCCACTTGGGAGGCATAAGGCCTTGGTAGCTTCAAAATACAACATAAGCTAATACTTTTCTGACGCAACTAGCATTGTTTTACAGAGCTGATAGAAGAATATAGCTAGCTACCTAAGCAAGATTGAATATGACACCATAAAGGTTATGAAATGAGTAACGTTACCTCACGTGTCCGCGGTTATAAGGAATATACAAATATATTATGCTCCATAAATACAGTGAGCTACAATAGAAACGACATAACACGTCATACTGAAACTATTACAACGTAATAAGGCACTTACTTTGATAGAAACGCACACATTTCCAAAGTTATTATTAGTAACGAAAACAACAATGACTGCGATGCTGGCAAAATAAGGAAAATGTGAACACGTGTGCAAATCGTTCCGATGAGAAAATGTCTGCAGACTTGAACTGCACAAACAATTAGGAAGTGCTTGGGGAATTTTGTCCGGGTCAGAAATGTCCCAAAAATTGAATTGTCCGCAAAAGTAAAAATGGCTATTTTTATGTGAATGAACGAGGAGGCGGAACACAACGCAATTCAAACTGCTCTTAGAAAATAAAAACTTTTTTAGAAAATCATTGGAAGTTGAAACAGCCTATAAATAAAAACAGGCTAAATCCTTGTTTTGAGGGCAGCGCGGATTAAATGTATTGTTGAATAACAATCACATTCTATTATGGAGAGAATGTCATAACATCATCACGTGCATAAAATAACTCACGCTGGGGCGACCGTTATATTTGGAACTCACGCATGAAAGGGTTAAGGAAACTTTCTGTTAAAGTAATGAAATACCAAGAAAATAATGTTATTTTGTCAAGTTCCTTAAATGTGCTAAGAATGTTCCAAAACCAAGCAACTATCCTGCACCATTCCCAGAAAGTTGTGGGAAGGTTGTATGCAAAACAACCATAGGACAACCATGCTCTCACCAAGCTCTAAGAAACATATGGTTCTCTGAATGTTATGTGCTAGCTGGGCAAAGCGTTCAGCTCTCCAATAAGAGACGGGACCACATCTAGGATGTTTTTTTTTTTGTAAAAGCTCCATCCTCCTTCTCTAGTCTTTTATTTCACAGTACCTATCTCATGGGGCATGATCATATAACTGATATACACTTTCTATCAATGACACCATAAAAAGCTCACTGCATTCTAGTTGCATTTGGATGGAGGTGGAGAGGGGGTCAAGGGGATACAATCTGTTAGATACAGCATAAGATTGATGATGGTTACATCTTGTGCTTACATCTTGAAAACAGTCTGTAGTCAACTGTTTCATTGAGCTATCTCTGCAGTTCTCACAATGCTTCATTGAAGAGGTGGGGTCTACCAGTGAGCTCCATTGTTTCCTTTTAGCTTTCAAACTGCTCAAAAGCTACAGTAAATATGTTGGCAACAACCCTAGAACATAGTACCGTTCATTTTACCAAAATCTGTAATTTTGCTAATTTACAGGTAATCTGGGGTATATTTGGCCATTTATACTTGAATAACAAAACAAAAAATAGTACTGCATACATTATTGTTCATGAGTTTCTAGTGGATAAACCATAAGGTTAGAGATTAAATGGATGAAAAAAAACATCTAATCAACAATGGCATTATTTTCAATAAACTCTGCAACTCTTCCAACTATTGACTTTTTGTTTTGGCTCAAACCCTCATATTAAACACCAATGGTATTCACTAAGTTGATTGTTTGTATTTATTAATCATCTTCTATATATTTTTTTATCCTCTTATTTGATATATTTTACACGTGATAAGGCCACATAGGGGGCTAGAGCAAATTACAGACACCTGTAATAATCTGAAGTACCCAAAAGGGCCACTAGATGTCTTGCAATAAATTACATAAAATCCTTGAAAGTTAACAAAATTCTGTTAGTTTACTGGTAAACTTCAAAAGAGTTCAGTAATATACCCTTCCTTTTCAACCCTGCACAGGGCAAACAAACATCTCCTCTATACAAGGTCACTAGAGTTCCCTGCTGTACGACCCTGCTCCTCTTGTCCATCCTCTGATGCTTTACGCCCCAGCGAGGCCATTAGCATATGTCTAAGTGCCCCATGGTGTGAAGGAAGCCTCTACTATGTGAGGAGGATAGCCTCCCATCGATATCCTCCTTTTTCTCTACCCTACTCTTTTTCTCTACCATCAACCCCCTCTTCCTTCTGTCTCAGCCGTAGAGTGGTTGTTTAACTCCTTATCCTCTTCTCTCTTCCACCCCCACACACACTCCCTAAATCTAATCTCGCTCCCCCTGTCCTCTGTCTATTTCTCCTGTAGCTTCTAACCCCCTGCCTTTTCCACTGAGCCAAACAGACAAATTGAATCAACCTTATTGAGAGGCTGACTTTGACACTGTTATCTTCGCTGGAATGTGAAGCTGCGCAGCGTCGCGTGGGAGCTCAAGGACAAGGTGTGTTAGCAGGAGAGGGTATCACTCTCCACATGCCACTGGGAGCCAGAGGATGTGTCTGTCCGTCCGTGCCACACAGTCGGATAAGGAGGGGGAAGTACACCTAAACTTAGCTCTCCAGCTGGGACAAACACAAACTCTTTGATCGGGTTTGATGTAATGTGGGGTCGATCCTCTATCTCTTTCTATCTCTATCTCAGTCAGTTAAGGGATTTAAATGAGCTATGCTCGAATGCACCCCTTCATGCATGCTCACTCACGTACACCTGAGCACCAACATACACTATATTCACAAAAGTAGGTGTCCACATACTTTTGGTCAGCTTTATGGATACTGACGGTTGTCCATCCCTCTAACAGACATACTACTGGCCTGGGTATAACATGGAATGTATTGTTTGCCTCTCTGTCATCCTCTGAATGATAGGCTTAAGACATGCTCTGTAGAGTCTACAGTTCAGAATCTGTCTCCGCCACCCACTCTCCTGGTGTAGTCTGGGTGTTTCCCTGCTGTACTGAGACATGTTTACTTCTCCCCACTGTGGAGACGTCACCCCGGCTCTCGTGGCTTATTCATGAGACTTGTGTTCCCCTGTAGGATTCGCGTGGAGAAACACTCCTGCCAGCCACGCTAAACAATGGGAAGATCATGTTTATTTATCACTGCACCAGCGAGGGCCCTAGCTGTCAGATCCTTTATCTCCAAGATCTGCATGGGTCCTGTCTATCTAATGGGGCTCGCCTAAGCCTGTCCTCATGGAGACAGTACCACGCCGGGCCGCTCAAAGGCACCTTGGGCCGTTAGTAAGTGCTCCACCTGCTTCACCTTTTGCCTTTTTAATTGCCGTGTTCAACCAGATCCCAGTCCTGCCTGATGCATTGCTCATGGCAGACGGCACAGTCGGGCGGTGGCAGACTCAGACGCGCAGTTGATCTCGGGATCCCTGCCTCCACTGTGCAGCAGTACACAGACAGCGTGAACAAGACAGAACTGTGATCTTCGGCTCACCTTAATTGGACCTGGAGGTGTCTGAGTGTGCATGGCACACCAAGGGAACATGCATTTTGTCTGTCTCTTCTGCCTTCTCCCCGCTGTCTCACTGGCTTTTTTTTAACACTGATGACATTGGTTGCTGAGTTTCAGCCGTTGGGAAGAGATGTAACATAAAGCCTGTATGCTAATGGGTGAATGAGAGAGATGGGAGGGGAGCTGAGTAGAGGCAACCATTTGTAAATAGCCCCATAGAATGAGACTGTTTTGTTTTTGACACTGGGGAATTGATTTCCTTTTCAACGTGCCGTTTATCTCAAACACTTGAGAACTTGAGAACTTCTCAACATCTATACACCGAGAGACTTAAAAATATCTCTGAGTCATATTGAGTTTTCCCATTTTATTCAACTTAATGACTCAGACCATCTGTCATTATGTTATTCTAAAGGTTTTTTGGAATACATATTTATGTAAATATTGGCAAAATGAAGTGCTCACTTCTAAGGATGCGAAGGATGCAAACTTCCGAGCTCATGTCCCTGTTTGATCTCACATTCATTGGCTTTTAAGCATGTGGGGGTGAAACATGAAACACGGATGCACGCATGAGCACACACTCCCACAGTTTGCAGAGATTGTGCATTGGGCCATGTGGTACATTGTATATCTTTGACCCTTCCTTGACCATCGCTACCCAATGAGCTTATCAGTACAGAGAAAAGCAGCACTTCCACACAGCATCCAAATAAGGTGAAACAAAACCCTCCATGTTCCTGCCAGTTTCTCTTAAAGCTGGGCCAGGCTGATTGAGCTGTCCCATCTCTGACATGGTTCCAGTACAGTGTAGCCAGAACCTCCACTCTCTGAGAGATCCAAGATTAAGCACTTCTGACCAGATAAAGTACTGGACCTATTTCTGTGTGAGTGAAACAGATAACCCAACACAGTGGCCCACAGTTAAACCTAGCTCACATTCATGGCCATGTGCTGTGAAAGGCTATAGCCTATCTGTTTGTTGGCTGCTAACTCCAGTGATTTCAGTTCTTTTTTTCATCAGGCAAAAGCCTTGGCAATTGCTGTAATATTGTACAGCAGATACACGCTCTCTCTCTCCTCCAATATGGCTAAATGCTCCAAAGAAGATTGTATTTCTATTCCAGAGGAGTCATTTAAAGTCTGTGACACAGGGCTTACTGCAGCCTTCTGTATCACTGTGAGGGTGGCACATTACTTACTATATTACTTAATAAAATATGGCTACTATTCCGCCCTTCTCTCCTAGCGTTGAGGCAGCTGACAAGGATTATCTACAGGAAAGCCTGTATTACAGACCAAGATGTATGGACCAATGTGGAATTTTAATCATTAGCTTTGTTGACACATTTACAGCATTCCAGAGTTTTGCATTGGTCCAATGTTTGCACCTGTTATTTTAAAATAGTCCATTTCAGTAACATACTACATGGTAATATATATCAAGCCTTTAGACAAATGTGTTCATGAATCATGCAATTTTTGGGAAAGGAGGGTAGTGCTGTCCAAGGTGCTGCAATCTACCAGTATCCCCTTGCAGTAGTATGATACCATCTCATCTGCAAGGAGGCCTGTTTTCCTGAAATCATTTATATTTATATTTTATATTTTATCCTGGGTAAACACACATGTTATTAAAGCACTTAATGTGCTTAATGTATCTCAACTTCAACTTGAATTCAATTTATCCTGTTAAAGCACTGAAATCAAATCAATCAATCCATTCCCCACTGCCACTTCAAAGACATAAATAACCTTGGAGAATCTATCATCCAATACTTTTCCTACGAAACCCCAAAACTGCGGTTCCAAACAGGTCGACTGCATATTAGACAAACACACTGGCAATAGTGTTGCCGCTAGGAGGCAATGTTGTAACTAGATATAGAATTTGAAAGACATTATTGCAAAACAACAAAAACTAAATGTGTTTGCGTGTGTGTGTTAGGTCCCATCTATATTGTGGGTCTGTCTCATAGATAAGGGCTTTTCCCCTGATTGGAATATATGGTAACATGCAAAGCAAGCAGGATGTTCACCCTTTTAATATGCTGACTGGTGCTCAGAGTTCCTGTCTGAAATAGATCAAATAATGAACGTTGAGACTGAGGGAAAACAGGATGGCATGTTTTGCATAACTGGTGTAGTTTTTATAATAGGTCAAATGTTGACTGCAAAAGACAAGGTTTCATTTAGTCTCCTACAAACACAGCAATATGGAAGTGTGTGGTTTACATTTTGATGATGATTCAGTCACGACGTAGATCTTACCAGTCTATTGATGGATAGCTAGCAGGCTTTACATTGGGATTTTGTAAGTGGAGGTACTGGTGTGGATGGGCTTAATGTTGGACCGGGTTCTCCTTGTCCTTTCCTACACTATTAGAAAAAAATGTGCTATCTAGAACCTGAAAGGGTTCTTCGGCTGTCCCTATAGGAGAACCCATCGAATAACCCTTTTTGGTTCCATGTTCCAGGTTCCCTTTCCTCAGAGGTTCTACATGGAACCAAAAATGGTTCTACCTGGAACCAAAAAGGTTTCTCCTATGGGGACAGCCAAAGAACCCTTTTGGAACCCATTTTTCTAAGGGTGTATCATGCACAGTTGATGGTGGGAGATTCATATGTGGATGAATCAGAATACACAGACATCTTCAAATAAGCTTAATATATACAGTAGTATCTGTACCTCACTATGCACACATACAGCTAACATAAAACCTCTTCATTATAAAAGCCTACATAATTTTAACATTAAACACAGGTGGCCAGGGAGCCTAAAACTTCTGGGGGATCCATATGCCGTACATTTCAATGTCCGTATAGTGCAATTTGAATCAGTAATGTCTCTTAATAACGACCCACTTAATCACAGGGAGACGTGACAGCTGGAGCCCGGGCAGTCCAGGCAGCCTCGCTTGCCTCAGTGGCACAATTCAAACATAAGGTTAGCTCGTTAATAGAAGAATCTCTGCCTCTCACCATCGCTCCCACACAGCGAGAAAAGCTTTTGATTGCATGCTTTCTGTTGTGACTGATGTGCGGGTTACGGAGGGTGTAATGAAATGCATCACACTGTCACTTCTCTGTTCTCGGCACAGGCGAGATGAAGATGCTCAGGCATTACATTTGAGGTTAAAGACAAAGCAAATAACCCATGGTGTCGCATGCAAACATTTGCATTGAAATATGCGTCTCAATATCCCTTTAAAGGGGATGACACGTGTTGTCTCATTCGCTGTGGAAATCATCATCGTCATCACCGCTGGTGTCGAGACAACATTATTTTGCATGACTTTTCCCACCTTCAGCAGGGAGTGAGTCATTTTCAAGTGTTGATCGACCCGTTAGTCATTTTGATTTGCTAGGTGTCCCATACTCTGGAATGCTGTTTCCCCATATTCTACACTTCTCTCACCTTTTCATCCTTTTCCCTCTTGCCTTTGACTCTGCTGTTGATTTTGGGTAAGAGGTGAGAAACGAGATGTGCTGATGTGTATACTCCGATGTGTATACGTGCGTTTGGTTAGTATCCTCCTTGCAAGCGCCAAGGCGGAATTATTCTCCTTTCCTCTCACATACACACATGCACGCGTTGACGTGCACACACATACTGTGCTCTCTCTACCCTCAAACATTGGAATGCTTTTATACCTTTATACCTTGGCAATACATCGGCACTTGAATTTCAATAATTGGTCTGAAAGTATGGGACTGAGGCTTATGATGGCGAGTACAAAGATTCAGTAATTGTCCAGCTCTCTTTTGCCAAATGACTGTAATGACGCTATCGTTTGATCAAACCAAGGGGGACTGGAGGGGGGAACAGGATAAGCCTGAGAAATGGGGATGTGTAAAATATGAGCACACAGCAAGGGCTTTATGTACCTGTGCCAAAGAAAAAAAAAGAAAGAGAAAACCAATGGCATTTCCAGTATGTGGAAATCAGAGCAGACATGGATAAAAACCATTAGAGACCTGACATTGCAAAGACAAAGAGGGCAGCACTACACAGCAACCTAATAAGCCTGTTCCAGATTTACAAGATTACAAGAGGTTAGGGCAGCGTGAGGTGCAGGGGAGCTAAAATGACAGGAAGGGGGTTCTTTAGAACAGATCCGCTGTAGAGCCTGTGCTCTGTTTGACCTCTGTGTGTGTCGTCCGCAGTCTCCTCCACTCCATAAATCAGTTTGACAGACAGTCTCAACATGCCCAGTGGATTGGGTGGCGCTGCCTGTTGGCGCGTTCTGTGTTTCCGCCAATGAATCATATTAGGAGGATAATGAACCATTTAATGACCTGTGTGTTGATTTATCAGACACGGTGGAGAGGCCAATTTAAAAATATAACACCATAAGTCACTGAGTGGCTGCCACAAGCGTCTCTCCCACAGCCGCTCAGGCCCTGTTGCTCTGCTGCCCTGCCATCGCACCGTTAATCAGGCCGTCATTAGGGAGCAGCAGCTGCGAAATGGAACACTCTTCATCTTGAAGTGGTCAGCCACTTAGCCTCTCCAACGCCAAACTGTACAAACATGCACCCCTCGGCAACGACAAATGAACCTTTATCAGAGAGAGGGATATCTGTTTTCCCACTTATTGAGCACTGAGCAATAACCTGCAGTTCAGTAGTTTGGCAAAACAGCAGCAAAACAACATGTACTGCAGCTGTAAAATGTACATCTGTTATATAATGCCCCTTTGCATGGCCTTTGTGGATTTCCTTTAATGTTGTTTTCAGATGCTCTAAAATGATTGCTGCTGGTGCTCTGTCATTGTCTGTGTGTAATCAGGATGCTCGATGTCGTTAAGTCCCTCTGAATAAGTTTATATATCCAGGTTCACGGCCCGGCCAATGGGGCCCATCAAAAAAAGCTGGGGTAAGTAGGATTTGTATGTAATCCTAGTGGTCATGTCCTCAAAACATACCCCTAGGATTAGAGTTAACAGGACATACGCGTGGCTGTGCTTTCTTTAGCTTAGATACCCAGAACAATACCAAAGCTGTAAACAAACATACAGTATAGATCACTGTCTACATCTGATGAATTTGTTTTGCCATATGTTAGAACCATTATACATTAATTCAGTCAGTTTGTGTAACTGAACAGGATAGACTGACTCATCTTGGGCTCTACGATCAAATAGACATGTGACATAGTGAAAACAGCATATCATGAAGTCGATGAATTCACATTGAGTGGTTTAGTTAGTTCTGCAATATGAGTGTTACATCTGCCCCTGCCACCCCCTCTACTCCTCATCCTGTGTCTCCCTAACCTACCGCCACTCCCCCAGTGCTCTCTCCCTCTCTCTCTCTGTGTGGATGTATCTGATTGTGTGAGTGGAGAAAGATGTGCTGGAGTCAGAGCAGATCCCCACAGCTGCAACCTGTTCCATAATCAAGACCTCTACAAATATTCAGCCCTGCCACTTCCACGCTGTCAGGTCGTAGCCTCTGCTTGTTTCGTCCGCTCTGACTCTGGTCCCTCTCGCCAGTCCCTCGTCTCGTCAGTCCTGCTCCCCTGCCCTGGACCCCCGCTCTACTGCTTCCTTGGATTCCTCTCCGGACGTGCTTACCCAGCCCCTACTCCCCTTGCCTCAGCCTCAGTTCCTGGTTCCCTGCTACCCGCCCGAGCTCCCGCTGGCATGCACCCCATCTCCCCCTCGCTTTTCAATAAATACCTTGGTTATTCCTGTCTCCTCGCCAGAGTCTGCACTTGGGTTCACCTGCTCCACCCCGTGTAACAATGAGGCTTTTATAAGCGGATGTTTTTCTTTGTTGTGCTGCGGTGGTGTAGAGTTGAGTATCAAAAGCATATGTTTGAAGTGAAAGCCAACATAACATCTCATGATGTGCCTTAGTGTGGGATATGTGAGTTCAAAAGTGCTGTGCTTTTACAGCCGGTACGCAGTGATCTAACCAGCCAGGTCACCCGTGATACAAGTCAGTATTCGACATCCATCCATGTCTGAGGACGTGGGGAGATAGGGGAAACTGTGAGCGCTCTTAGCTTCAAGTAGGTTTTGGCGTTGTGGATGGGTGTAAGCTTCTGCCTCTGATGCCAAAGGTTGCATGTTTGAATCCAGCAATAGAAAGTTGTTTCTGATATTTTTGTTTTAAGCCTGTCCCAAACCTTAACCCTTACCTTAACCATTCTGAGTTAATGCCTAACCTGAAAAATGCAGAGTTAATGCCTAAACTTAACCTTAAGCACTTCGAAGTTTGACGTTTGGAACAACTTCGAAATTTGACGTTTGAGAAACATGGATGAACATGTAATTCTGACGTGAGGCAGTACGACCTCGTAGGATCTAATAGCATGAAGCAGCTGCTGTGCCTTGTGTAGCATCTATACTGTAGTGTACCCCACCCATTTGCTCTGTTTGCTACGTTGAGTACGTCTTTGGCATTTTGGGGCTACAGAGCAGCAGCTCAATCCAGCTGTCCTCTGTGCGACCCGCTTCCCGCTCTCCTGCCTCCTCCCCTCCTCGATCTGCAGGGACACGCTGAGAAGCCCACTCGGCCTGAATCAATGTCCTGAAACCTCACCTGAAAATCAATGAGCTCTTGCTCCCCTACAAAGTGCGCCAGGGTCACTGGTGCTGCGTGGTGACTGTGAGAAAATGACATCCTCGTCACCACTGCATGACAGACCAAACAGTGACTTTCCAATCGCCCTCAGATTCGTAATGGAAGTACTTCAACAGATATGTTGTTGTTGTGCCCAAATCACCAAGCCTTTGCTTATGTTAGAGTACAGTAGACTTTTGAAGGCTGCACCTGTCACTTGTGCTGAGGATTCAACTGAAGAAGCCTGGGATGTATGACAGCACTATATGACCTTGCACCTTTACTCCCTGGTTAATGGTTGAATCACAGAAGGTTGTCATACATTGTCATCACGCAAAAATGTGGAGATTGTGGAGATGGTATGTGTAGCAACAAAAGGTAGGGATGTGATGACAGAGTGTTACAAGATGCAAGGTACAGAATAGACCCTGACCAAAACCATCAACCATCACCAGGCAAGTCAGTTTGGGTGTTGTAGCTGACGTAAGACATCACATCGCAGCACTCTGAGACTGGGAAAGCATTCATGGGAATGCTTTTTCACCTGGGAAAAGGAACATTGTGGTAACAGCGATTACGGATAGTGGAATCCTTGTCTGTTGGAGCTGAAATACCTTCACACTTGTCATTCAGAATGTCAGTTGTCATGGCAGTGCCGTTACTAGGAATAAGCAACATACAGTAGGGGACTGCAAGGGGCCACCTAATCCACTTTTTTTTTGTGTTGGGAAGTCTAGTCGGGGTTACCAGGCTAGAGAGGAGAACGTATTTGATTCAGTTTGCAGCCTTGCTGAGATTCTCAATAGATGAAGTGTTCTGTCAGCAATTGTTGTTCTGAAGTGCCCTGTATACCATTCATTACTCCACAAGCCACCCTAAGAAACAGTTACCATTGGGGAATTACACAGGACACTACCTGGAAGCAACCTCAGAGTCAGGCCTTATGGAAGATAAAGAGGATCGGGGAATAGCCTGCACTTATGGAAACTATAACTCTCATTGCCATGTCATAACATAGATTTAGC